>JBBPBQ010000004.1:34132859-34167536 GCA_037974755.1 Cicer yamashitae
ATTAATAAAAAACCTCAACAACAAAAAAACTACAATTAAAAAAAAGTGAAACAAAAAAAACAGCAAACATGCAAAAAAAAATGTAACTCACACATAAAACTACTAAAATAATCTATTATCAATATAAAAAAAGAAACACCTATCAAAAATTTAAATTTATTCTCATTTAATTTTTTGTCACATCATTATTTGAGGGTAAATATATAAATATAAGAGAGAGAAAAAAGAAATAACTACCCAATATATATAATCACATTATTATTACATATGCAAATCAAAATCACCCAACCATATATATTTTTCCAAATATACATTATTCTTTATCTTTCAACTATCAACATAAGATATAAGAACACTAGCAAAAAATCAATATTAACATAATTGAAATTGCTCTCTTCAATTTTAAGTATTGGAAAAAGCACAAAAAAGAAAATATGTAAAACAAATATTTGCCTTTGATAAATATTAAAAATACACTGAATAAATATTTATATAACTGATGTATAAAACAATATGGGACAAGTGTCTATGATAAATAAACGTATAACATATATTTGACAGTGATAAATAAAAAAACATGAGTCAAATGTTTGTTATTAATAAATTTTAATAAAACACTGAACAAATCTCAGCCATTGATAAATATATAAAAACATAGGATAATATTTGTTAATGATAAATATAAAAACCACAAGACAAATATTTGTCATTGATACATAAAAAAAAAAATAAAATAAATATTTATCGATATATATCAAAAAACATAAGTCAAATTTTTGTCATAAATAATTTAATAAAAAATATGAAAAAAAAAATTTGTCACTAATAAATAAAATAATTTTTTTTATTTGATATCTAAATGAAATATATATAAAATACCAATAATGCGTCACTCGTACGTATCAACACGGTTTTTTCCTAGTTAAATTTAAATAGACAACAATATTATTGGCGTATGAGTTACTTTCAGCAGGCGAAGAAAAACAAAGCAAAAATATTGGTTTACTCATATTTTCTCTTTAATTTAGGTTCCTTATTGAATTTTTTATTTTATTTTCTTGACTTCTTTCTAAAATATTAAATGATTAAAATCAATTAATAATAAAATCAGTCAACCCATGAATATCCTTTTTTATCAAAAAATTATGTGTATGTTTTGGTTTTTCTATTGCAGCAAGAGATATTTATGTATGAGCAAGGTTTTTCTTTTATCAAACCAATTAATAAAAAAATAATTTTTGTTCTTCATTTAATTTAAATGATTTACCTTTTATGTTTATTTTATCTTTTAAGGGTAAAATATATATAATTAAAATAGTTGTAATTTCTATACATACAATTTTTTTAAGAGCCAATATATATATATATATATATATATATATAAAAGAGGAAAAAAGTTATTTATAACACGTGGCGTACCATGAATAACGAAAACAGTTTACATAAAAGTGTACAGAGCGTTTAACTAGTATCTCACTATAAAGCTCAACGAAAGACAAGAGAAGCCAAAAAGATAAATTACAAAATGACACCAAGACATTCTATAGAGTATTGCCACCTAGATTGAAGTCATAAGAGAGTTCTTTCGTTTTAGCTTTAAACCACCACAAAGAAACGACATTAACACAATTCAGTAAGAGATGTAGTGTTGGTTTCTTTAAACACCACATCATTACGAGTCTTCTAAATAGTTTAAACACTTCCAAACCAAATAATTTAAAGACTCTAGCACAATATCTTGTTACCGAAAAGTAAACATTCGAACTGTTTAACATGTAGAAATGTTTTCCCTTAAAAAAATACTTTTAATCTCGAACTACGCCAAGACTTCTTTCCATACCCAATCGAAAATCGGTGTTAAACTGTCACTATTTTATCATATTCACTGACACATGATATTGAATTTTGTTCAAGCAACCCACATGCAACCAAATTATCCTTTGTGGACAACCTATTAGAAAAAAATTTCCACGAAAAAGAGCATGTTAAACAGACTTTACAGAATATAATTTCTATACAATTAATGTTAGATAACGGTTTTTAACGGACAGTGTAGAGTGTTAATAGATTTTCTACCCGTAATGGACTCTCAAATTCAAATTTTTTGTTCAAGATCAACGTTTTTTGATTTTATTTGATATTTTCATAAATAAAATTGGTGGCAACTCTTTTTTCATGGATGAACCGCGACAAAGATTTAAAGGAATATGTGTTCAACTATTTATTTGTATATATAAAATTTGTATATATAGTATGTTCAAACATGTGCAAACTTAGGTATGGCTCATTGTTTTTTTATGTGGTTCAGTCTTATATAGCGACAATTACATAATTGTATTGCTGTTTCAAGTAGACTCATAACATAAAAGCAAATTTGTCAAGATCTTGGAAGGAACTGGACATGTACCTATGAGCATGAATTGCAGCTGCAGGAATCAGGGGAAGAGATGGGGAGTGGTTGTTCTGAACATTAATTTTGGAGAGAGAAAAACATTAAATTTTTGTTCATATTTTGAGTAACTCATAGGACTTGCTTGATTTAATGGCCGAAGGTGTTGAGAGCCTTTACTACTTGAGTGTTAAATGCCACATAGGTCATCCCATTACTACCGATGTGGATCGGTTTGTTTTAATTGATGATGAGATTGTTGAAAGAGTGCTCTGAATTTTTTATTTGAAAAAATAAACTCTGAAATTCATTCAATATAAATTCAATAGTTGTACTATTTTATGGTACTGCTATTCTCCTTTGAATCATAAATGTACTAGTGTTAAAAACTTCACCATGACATATATCTACTATTTCGGTTTCGACCATAAACAATAAAAATTTCTCTAGTCTAAAATATAGTATTCCCCTGTCTTGTAATAATTTTTACATTTAAACAAAATTATCTCAAAATAATTATCATTAACATTAATCAATTTTTACCATTTATATAATTTCATTAATATTATTTATATCACTTTCAAATTATTATTTTCTACTTTATATTTATAATAATGAAAATCAATCAATAATTAAAAATATTATTTTAATAAAATCACTATTATTTTTTTTTCGTTTATCATTTTCTTTTAAATTGTGTGAAGCCGTCAACTAACACGGAATGAAGGGAGTAACAAATTTAAGCTAATTATATCATATATAACAATATCATTTGTAAAATATCTTTAGGTTAATTTAGATTTCATCTTCAACAATTCCTTTTATTCTTTTGAATTAAAATTTCCATGAGTTAAAAGTGTTAATCTTTATTGTTAGTGGATTGCTAAAGATCATTATGATAGATCATTCATGTACTTATAAGTTATAAAATATACGTTGTATAAATAGAACACATGTGATATGTATGGTACATTATAAATGTTGAAGAGCATAATATAACTCTCACTCTGTCTTTCTCCTTTCTCTCTATTGTTCTATATTTTACTATAGTTACCTTATCACCACCAAACTCAACCATAGGAGTGATGACATAATCAACTTCAATTATGATAATATTTCTTCTTTTTAATACCTTCTTCTCATGATCATGTTCTTAATTAAAAATTTTATTTTATTTATTTCATATCAATCTTTTATATTTGCATATAAATTTTGTTGATAATTTTTTTTGTCTTGTATAATTATCACATCTTTATTTATTCTTGTTACATTTAGAAGAATTTAACATTAAAGCGTCTTTGAAGAATTGTTCAAATGATGATTTTCTTGATCATTAACTGTTTGAGAATATAATTTGCGGTATAGTTCCTGAAGAGTTAAAAAAAATTAAAATTAAAGCATCTCTGAAGGGTTGCTCAAAGAAAGAATTTTCCTCCATCATTGTTTATAATGATAATTTGTGATATACTTCCTGAGAAGAGCTAAAAAGTAAAGCATCCCTGATGGGTTGATCAAAGTAATATTTCCATGTATCACTTGTGGCATAGTTCTTAAAGAAAAAAAAAATAATATCAAGCATCCTTGTAGGATTGCAAAAGGTGTGGTTTTTCGTGGTCATTGTTTATGAAGATTTGTGGTTGAATTCTTGAAGAACTACACACTTGGACCATCAAGTAGAAAATTTTCAAAAATATTTTAAAACATTAGTCACATTTGTGATTAAATAAAAGAGTGATTGTTGATTAAAATGGTGATAGTTCACATGATCAATTGAGCGTTATTCCTATAAGTGAGTGATTCATACTACGTGTTTTGTAGAACCAATGTTGTGTTATTATAATTGATATTGTAGTGATTACTATTGATATGATACATCTGAAGGTGATAAAATTCCATTAGTATGACAACTGATTATGATCTTTACTATTCTAAATAATGGTGTAGTAAATTTTATATTAATTTTTACAAAGTGTGGTGATTTTAGTTGTAGCATATTTAATTTCATTTATATTATACTGATTTTTAATTTCACTAAGTTTAATTTATCTCCTTATGTATATAATTTTATATAGAAACACCATTTCGTAGGAAGAAATGGTAAAGAAAATAAAATGGTATAGTTGGCTAATTCCTAAAGAAGTAAATCATTTTCCATTTTTATTTTCATGATTTTTTTATGAATATAATGACGTAGTAACTCATATACATGATAGATAAATTTGACTTTTCTTCCTACTTATATTTTAAATTCTAAGATAATATTTTATAATGAGAAATAATAAGAAGAAGACTTAGACCATTTTGTTTTGTTATTATTTATCTTGTTGTCTTGTACACAAAATGATATTGGTAATTACATGTTAGTTTTATGCAAATTTTTACTAAGAATTAAAAGCAAGATATTTTTCCTCATAAATTGTTCATGTGAGCAATGGGTAGAAATATATGAGTAATCTTTTAAGTCTTCTTGATCTAATTCTTGTAAATTATCATTCTATTTTTGTTGGATGTGATTTAATATTCAAATTTTCATTATGAATGTTATTTAAGTAATTTTGATCTTATATATGTATTGTTAACATTATATATTTCGAGATAAGTTTTATTGATTGTTTGAGTTGCTAAATTTTTTGATATATGCATATAATAATATAAAAGATAAATCAAATCTTTAGAATATCTATTATATAGTTTTATTTGAATGAATTTCTTTACAAATTATGATTGTTAATTATTGATTTAAATGGATCCAGACATTGAAAACCCATATCATTTTAAACATGAAGTTACATATCTTATTAAATTTGTTGTTTGCAAGACAAGTTGGGTCATGCCAGATCTATTATGATGCAAAAAGTAATTACAAATATATGTGAACATATGTTGAAGAATCAAAAGATTCTTCAACTAAATAATTTTTGTGTATTATTAGTTCTTAAAGGAAGTTGACAATTTGAGGGAATAAGTCTATCTTATTTTTAGAATGTCTATGACGTGGTATTTGTGCATCAATACACTGAAGTATGTTTGTTGTCAACTCACAACCAGAAGTTTGCGGAATTGTTGTGTCAACTAATTTGACTAAGAGGTCATTTTTCTCATAAGTATAGTATTGAAATTGATATTGAACATCGTATAACATATTTTCATACACAAAAATGGAATTGAAGAACCATCCATTAGATATCTAACGTTGATTTTAAGATCAATACTTATGAGATTGTACCTTAAAATTTTTACTTGGGAACATGCAATGTATGTCAAGATATTGAGTTGCATCAAGCCAACGGGTTATTACATGTAAGTCACCCCCTTAATTTATTATTAATTTTGGATTAATAACCTAAAATTCCCCATATGAATTTTTTTTTAGATGTGTTGTGTATATTTCAATTGCTCCAATATAATACACTAATATGAGATGTAAATGAATATTGAGAATACATATTGGATATGAAATCTTCATTTGTGATAGAGTATATTGAGCCAACAAATTGGAGACTTCTTTTCAAGTGAGTTTGTTGATTATCATTTGATGAATTAGTCTTCCCAATATTAGGGGGAGAGAATAAATAGCTGAAAATGATAATTGAAATATATTATCTCATCTTGATCCTCATACAAACTAGTGTGAACCAGAAGTTCAAAAGATAACTCATTTGCAAAGTTTAGAAAACCAATTATCAGCTGCAAAAAAAATTGAAGTCCTTGTTGCACAATGTATCATTGCAAATGAGTACCCATCCATGAAGCATGATATATTTGTCATTCAAAGATAAAAATCCTCAAATAAATAAAAAAGATAAAAGAAAGATGGCCCAAGTGAGGATATGAAATTCCAAAAAAGTATTTGACATAATTGATTTTCAATTCCAGAAGAACTGATTAGGTACCTAAAACTTGTGACAATAAAAAGATCACAATAAATTATGCCATGAATCGAATATGATGGAACCGAAGGAAGGTCAACATTGACAATAGTTTTGCATATGATATGGTGCTATATGTGATGAATGATAATGAGGATCGTGAGCTAAAGTATATTAAAGATTATAGACAAAGAATTGTTTTGCAAATAGAAAGAAGCAATTGAAGTGGAATTAAACTCGTTTTGCAAAGAAAAAAGTTTTAGGACTTGTTGTCCGCACACATGAAGATGTGAAGTTAATTAGCGATGATTGATTTTTTGCACGAAAAGAAATGAGAATGAAGAAACACACACACACACACAAGTGAATTCAAGAACTTTTTCATACCTGATTAAGTTTAGTAGCACATGAAATGCTCAATTCAATAAAATATGTGTTACAATATATTTATATAGCTCACTTGATAATGATGCTTATATGAAACTTCTTGAAAGAATTTATTTCTGTAAACATAAAATGTATACTCTTGAATAGATGACTTAATCAAAATGAATAAGTTTTTTTATCTACTCAAAAAAATCTATGTACCTTGTATAATAATCTTAATGGGTATTTTTTCAAATGAGAGATGTGAGAATGACATCTTTTGTCTATTTTTAAGAAAATATTTAGAAATGAATTCGTACGTTGATGTTTATGTTGATTATATAAATATTAGCAAAACTTCTGAAGATCTTCTAAAATATGTTTGATTAAAGAAAAGAGTTTGAGATGAAATATGTTGGAAGAGAAAATATTTGTTTCGATTGAATATTTGAAGAACAATATTTGAGTAAATCATGAAACTTATATAGCAAAAATACTAACATGGTTCTATGTGGACAAATCGCATTTGTTGTGTACTCCAATGGTTCTAAAGTCACTAGACATGAACCAAGATTGGGTTTAGAACTTGAGAAAATGATGAAGAACTAATTAGTCATGAAGTACCATTTTTTCATTTTGGAGACACTATGAAACCTTGATAATTGTACATATTTTGATATATTATTTGTTGTCAATCGATGAACAATATATAGCTCTTTACAACGCGAAGACATTGGAATAAATTCAAACATATATTTTGTCACCTCAGATATGCAGATCATTTGTCTAATCCTCATAATGACATCTTACAGGAGGCAAGTCAAGAATGCAGTTTTGTTGAGATATGTGATTTTACTCATACAAGAAAATTGTGGTTTTTCTTCTAAAAAGGGAGTTATAGCAACAATTCAATATGAAGATAATATTGCATGCACGATTAATTTGGAGAAAAGTATAATAAATAAGATATAACAAATATTTTTTACAAAGTCACTGCCAAACGAAACTTTTGAGCAACTAGTACTACATATTAATTGATTTTCACCGTCTTAGATATGATTGTCTCCATGAGGGGGAAAAATCATTGTTATGCACTCCTTTTTCCTTCATCATGGTTTTGTCCCTCTTGGTTTTCTTGCTAAGGCTTTTAATGAGGCAGTTTTGCATAAATGATGTTGTACTCTTTTTTCTTCACTCTTAGTAAAGTTTTAATTAGACATATCTTTAATGAACATTCAATGGGAAATGTTATGAATATTAATTGATGTACCTTTTAATTTTCATGAGTTAAATTCTTAATCCATATTGTTAGTGGAACCCTTAATATTAGTAGATTGTTAATAGATCATTATGATAGACCATTTATGTACTTGTAAGTTACTAATTGTATGTCCTATAAATAAGACTCCTGTGATACGGTAAAATATAAATGTTGAAGAGCATAAGACAACTTTACCCTCTTATTCTATATTTTTCCTTTCTCTTTTGTAATAATTTTTATTTTATTAAAAAATTATATACTATTCTTTCAAACCAAATGGATTATTTACTACATATGATCCATTTTATAAGAGATATGGTCCAACTCAAAACAAGTATAATTTAAAATTATATTGATTGTTAAATATCCATAAATACCTCAATTTTATTTGTGAGTTTAATTTTTACAAAATTTTATATTTCCTATGCGAGTGGAAAAATTAATGGATAATAATATACTTTTGAAAGATAAATTAGTATTAACTATACTTTTTAAGACAGGTCTTTGATTTGTGTGTTTTGTTATATGTCACTTATAAAAAGGATTGAAGACTATATGAAAAACATGTTACTTTAATATGGTTATTTGGATTTACATACAATACATTTTCTTTATATTATATATTTAGAAGAAAAAAAAAATCTAAATATAGATATCACTTAAAATTCTTATATATATTTATTATTATTTTTCAAATATATTCCTTTGATCCTTAATATATGAAGAAATTACAAAAATCATCAAGACCAATGCACTCATTCAATGTTATAATATTCAAATGTTATTTCAAATATACTAAAGTTTCGTTTCGTTGACAGGATAAGAGACATGATATGATATAATTATCATATTTCATCTTAATTTAGTATTTGATGGACAAAATATAATAAGTTAATCATCGACATCATTCTATCATGACTTTCTAGTTAAATTCTTATTCTAAATATGAGTTGGATTAAAAATCAGTAAAATATGATAAGAATAATAATTTACCCAGTTATCCTTATAAAATATAATTTTAAAATACAAAAAATTGACATCTAATTCAATATAAATATAAATTAAAAAAAAAATTTGATATTAAAATTTTAAAAATAAAATATTAACAATTAATTTTTAAAAATATGTATGATTATTTTATCACAATGGTAATTTTGTCATTTTATATAATCTAATAAATTATTAATCCAAATTATGAATATTAATTTAAAATTTTAAAATAACTATATTTTTTTACATGGTAGTTTTTCCATTTAAATATATCATATACCATATATTTATTTAGCTTATATAACAAATAAAATAGAATTATTTAATTACCCTAGATTTTTATAAAAAATATTTGAAATTATTTTTTAGTAGTGTCAATGGATTTTTTTAAATAAAAGTATGTAATTACTTATTTTATTTTTAATATTTTTGTTTATTTATAATATTTTAAAAGAATTGTTAATTAATTTGGAAAAAACAGTATGTAACTATTTCACAATTGTAATTTTTTTCATTTAAATATATGATAATGTTTATCCTATTTATGTAATGATGACTCATGTGTCAAACACATGACAAAATGAAATAATGTTATCCCGTTTATTTATATTTGTGCATCAAAAATAAGATATGCTAATGTTTATCATGTCACTATAATATCATTAGGGTTGTACGAGAGTCAGTTTGGGTTGAGTTTGGTAAAAATACCCGCCCGTTACAGTATTGGGTTGAGTTGGGTCAAACCACATTCTTTTTTTTTGGATTTAATTGTTAATGATGCACTATCACATTCTTTCTAAAGAAGGGACACAACCTTAATTTTCCAATGTAACCTATTTTCACTATATTTTTAGCAACTAATATATACAAACATACAATTCATGAAAATATCAAAATCATAAAATACTTTCATTTCAAACATCAATGTAATCAAAGTTACAAGGTTCCTAAAATTGAATAAAATACTTGCAAGTATTAAAATAACTAAAGTGCAACATTCTAAAGTAAACCAAATAATTTTTAGAATTGAGTTTGGTTTTACTCAGTATCCAAATTTTTTTGAGCAGTTTTCTATTTTATGAAACTATGATTGTCCATTCACACTCATTTACCCGACCAACACTGTTTTTTTTGTCGATCTGGGTTAGATTGGTCAAGTTGGTTGGGTTAGTCCAATCCATGTACAGTCCTAAATATCATATTCTTATCGAACTTTATATATCATATTTACCTCTATTCTAACATACATACAAAATGGACCCTAAATGTTACGTACTCTATTATGTATGTGGCATTCTACTAAACATTATTTCACATTAAATTGAGGTGTAAAAAGAATTGTAGTAATTAATACACCTTAAAATGTATTTCTTTTTCTTATAATAAATTAAGACTTAAAAATAAACTGAAAGTTTTGTTATAATAGGGACATGAGGTTAGTAATACTATTAATTTGTCTTTGAAAATTAAAAGTTAGACACGGACACTTTTACTAGTAAAAGAGTATTTTAATTAGTAACATTTATATATATAAAATGAACTATTAATATACTATATACAATGACAAAAGGGTATCATAAAAATGGATGGAACGTAAGCTATATAGTATGCTTTTACATAGACTTGTGATATTACTAGTTTAAAAACTATGAAAATGAATCACATTAGTGTCTTTATAAGGACAAATGTTGGTGCTTATGGACCAATATGATTTTTGTAAGAATTTTGTTTTTACATTTCTAGACTTTGTGATCGATGGTGTCAAACTACTGCTGAAAGTTTACTCTTTTTAGTACTTTTGAGTGACCCAATTATAGAAGTTGGAGTTATGATCTATTAAAGAACAATTGGCATTCATGACCTTCCCTTCAACTGTATAGTGACTCCTAACATTAATGAACCGTGCCATACATCTCCTCCCTTTCACTTCCTCACCGACTTTCCTAACCATAAGTACCAAATTATTTATAGCTTGTCATGAACAAGCCAAATTAATTTAATTTATATCAGTGTTCTGGTTTTGTTTTGTTATGCTACATATGTATAGTAGATCAAATGTTGTTGCCAAAGACATAGAAAGTATTGACAGTTCGACACATGTGATGAATACAATTTCACATGTAATCTAATACCTCAATCTCATATTATAGGCCTTAAAATTAACACATGAATAGTTAGGGTTGACCGGGGACGGATTGTGTCTTTCTCGTCTCCGCACATGATTAATTGGAATCATACCCGTATTGTTTTTTGTCGGGGTTAAAATTTGGATTTCCATCACCGCGCCTTGAAGGGAGTCGATTTTTTCTGCTTTGACATTGCAACAGTTAAGAGTTTCACATTGAGATATAATTTGACAATATTTTTAAGTAGTAGGTAGTCTTTATTCTACAAGTCGATTTTGTGGAGATTGTGTAGGATCCAACTCAAATTCCAAGAGCAACCGTTCCTATATATAAAATAATTAATTAAAAATCATATTTATTATAAATAATAATAAAATAATAAATATTAAAATCATATTTTTTTTATAGAGAGGATATTAAAATTTATAATATATAAAGTACATATTTTCTAGAGCGGCAGAATTCGAAGATAGGTGTGAAGCGGATATCAACACTCAAAATTTATTATGTCTCTAATAAAAACAAATACGGATGGATATATGCAAGTGTGTGGATGATATTGTCATGTCTACATATTAATTAATAAATACAAATTAAATTGTAGGTTTGATAAAAAAAAATAGTGTAGTTTCCTTATCTATCATTTACTATCTCTCAAATTAATTTAGAATTAAAAACACTAATTAATACTGATTAATAGAAAAAAAAGTTGATGCTTCCTTGAAATTGTAAAACCAAGTATAAGAAAAGACAAGATTTTTGCTAAATGATTTATAAGATATGACTGATTAAGGAAACATTTTAAGCAAATACCCTATCGGTCATAAGAAGGTTGTTCGGTTGGCAGGGAGGGATATTGAAAGAGTATTAATTTTGATGTATTTCTTTGGTAGTCAATTGACAATTGATACATTTAGTGAATTGCATTAATTTTTGATGTATTTTTTTTACTTAATGTATTTTGTTTAATTTTATTAATATAATTTAATTTTTTTATTATTTTTATTATTTATTAATCAAACATTTCTTCATTTGTTATAAATAAAAAATTCTAACACATGACCGCATCTCAATAATGCGACCTTCTATAGGAGGAAAATTTTTGTTTCCTTCAAGTGGACGTATCTCTGCCTTAGACCTCTTAAAGATAAAAAAAAAAGGTAAAGTATTTTCATATATAAGTATAACAAGTATAATGATTTTTTTTTTTAAAAAGAGGATATAATAGAAAAATATCCCTATCACAATTCTCTTAGATAACATTAACATTCACCAAATTTGGATTGATACACTGTAACATTCACCAGTGTTTGGGTTTCTAGTGGTCAATTCCGACTACCACTAAATGCCTCATTTTTACTGCAACCATTACCTACAACAAATCAAATCATGTTTAGAGGAAGCAACAAACAAATTTAATTTATTAAATTGCTATCGTATTTTGAAACTTATAGTTTCGATAGCTGTTGTTTTTCTATGGTCAATCCTCATGGCAAGGCTAAGGATGATTCTTTTTCTAGAATTTCCATTGCATTTATTCTTGGTAATCATGGGAAGAACTAAAGGATTATAAAGACAATCTTATTTTAGCATTTCCTAGCCTTTACTTAGAAAATAATCATATTGCAAATATATAATGCACAGCTCACCATGTTTTAAATATGCATTGGAGACCACTCATATATTATCAAGTATGCACTTCTTACAGATATTTTAATCATACACCTCAAGGAATTTACTATGAAGTAAATCATTCAATAGTGGTATTTTTGGCTAATGAGAAATTTGTTGGACGATTTTAAGCACAAAAAGTATTACTTGAAGGAAAAACAAAGATACACTAATAAAAGAATAAATGGAATCCAAATTCATTAAAAAAGAAAGAAAAAAGAAAAAGAAAATGATATTTATTAGATAAATAAAAAGGAAACTTTCTTTTTTTATAATGACATAATTATTAAATCCCTAAGTTAATTCCTTCTTCATAGAAGGTAAAATTAAAAAAGGTTATCAAACAACAAAACAAAAACTTAACATTGTTCAATATAAACATCAAATTGAAATAACAAAAGAAAATCACAAGTCTAATAATCAACAATCTCAATCCAATGCTCAAAATATACCCAGTTCAATCAAGGCAGGTTCGAAAGGTCTTACAGTTTCCAAATCATGCCATAATTAGGAAAATAACGATCCTTTCAATGTAGGCTTCCTCACAAGGTCTTCTGGGAAGATGCAAGTTATAGTTAATAATAGATTCATCCTTCTACATGATGAAGACAATGCATGCAACTCAAACCATACTGCAATTCAGGATGAACTAGGGATTGATGTTAATTCTCAAGGCTACATCCCTCAAAACGAGGGTACCCTGTAAAGATACCAAAAAAACCTTTTGATGATAATGGCTACAAGATTTAGAGCTGCACCTCCCTTAACACTTGTTAGGAACACAAGGAACAATTGCAACTTATTAAGCCACAATAAGAACAAAATTTATCAACATACAACAACAATCAAATGAAAATTTACCAGGAACATAAGACATTACATTCAGATCTACTAATCAGCAATTTAATCACATACTAGATTAATATTTTTCAGATAGATTTCAGTAAAAAGAACATAAAATGGCAATATACAATTTCTAGGGTTCAAGGATCAAAGTAGCTTACCTAATGTTGAACAACCATATAAGAATAATGTTTTCTCAAACTCAAAGTTATGATCAATTTAAACAGTTCCAATAACAAAAAAATTAACAAGATCAAAGCCAAATTAAAAGTTGTTCTTTTGAAACTCAAACTCAGAAATTTAGGAAAGAAAAACTCACCCTTGAAGAAGATGAAGACGACAAGGGAGGAAGGAAGAAGAACTGATCAACGGTGCGCTTTTAACGAAGATCTGATCAATGGAAAGCATAGGCAACGATTCTTGTAGTTGTAGTGAAATGAGAGAGTTTTTATGATAGAAGCTATTTTTCATTCAATACTTACAAATTATTGTTTAAGAAACATTTTGAAAACACAAATTTATTATTTTTTTCTAATGTTTATTAACACTTATTTATTTATTTTTTTTTCAACCAACCCATCCTGGCAAAGAGTACTTCAGACGTGAGAAGGTGCACGAGTCTATTGTTACTACTTACTAGGCAAGAGTGAGACACTAAAAGCCAAATACTAATGCATTAAAGCATAACAAGGTAGATGAGTTATTTAATTACCAGTACTCTCTTCCTTCCATTGACTCATTTTGTACACAAATGTTTCAAAATAATAAATGACTATTTTTATTCTCAATGCAATGTTAAGTTTTGTTTTTCGATGGTACTTTTAATTAATATTTTTTCTGTTTTTTTTTAATTGTCCTATCTGTATAAAAATTTATCTTTTTTATTCATCGTTTACAAATTAAATTCAATACAATATTAATTATTAATTTGTCGATAATACTCTTATTTATTTATATATTTATTATTCTTTTTATCTTTAAATATAAACGCCATATTGTATATTTCCCTCTTTTTGTTTACCTGTAAACATATTTCACTCTTATATATTACAAAAAATAGATATTGCAAATAATATATCCATTTTATATATTGAAGTACTTAAAATTTGTATACAGTTAATTTTAACTTTTTCATATATATTTCAAGAGATATTACTTATTAGAGATTTGTTTGAAAAAGAAACAATAAGTATCTAGTTATTTAAAAATTGATTTATATTTAAGGTTATGTTTTGTCAAATAAATACTTATATTTAAAAATGAATGAAGTAATAAGTAATTAAAGGTGTTATAAGAAAAAGATAAATATTTATATTAAAAATATCAAAATTTATTGATTATTTTAATATGTTAAAAAGTAAAAAAAAACGACATATAAAAGAGAGCAGAAGTAATACTACTTGTAACACTAATACATCAATATTTTTTACTTTGCATTTATAAAAGATAATACAACAATGATTAATAAAAGTGTAATTTATTAAAAATATTGTTAGCTCTCTTTGATTTATACACTTCGAGATAGATAATTCAATGGGAGAGTAAATTAACCACTTAGATGACATGACACGTCATAGTACTAAATAATATGTAGCCAACGACCAACACCAATTTGGACCTTTAATATCCTCAAAATTTTCCACTATATAACCACCTCAAATTCATCATACATTTTGCTCACAACTACTAAAAGAAATAGAGTTGAGAAACCACTTCTTGTTGAATATTAAAGCTATGGTCTCACTTCTCAAAGCACTCACCATGAGTCCAAAAAAAGAAGCTCCTTCAGATTTTGAAGCTTCACAAAAGAAGAGAAAGTGGGAAGACTCACTTACTGAAGAATTCTTTAAGGATCAGACACATGAAGTGAAAAGAAAATCAATCTTTGATATTGAACTTCACCTCAAAACACCATTACCTTCAGATAAATGGCAACAATACCTCACCCTTCAGGTATATACAATATAATATAATATAAATAAAATTATGTATTTGTATCAGATAAGTTTTTAAGTTTTTTATTTTAAAGGACGGAAGATGCGATTTTACCTATGATGTAACATTTTATTGTGTTTAATTTTATGTTCTCATGAGTTAATTTAACAAATATTTCAATTTTTTTCATGCAGTCAGGGCAGATACACTTATGTAACACAAAGATGAATATGAACACACAAGAATCAAACAGAGACCTTTTACCTGAAAAATCATCTCTTGGTCACATAAGCTTAGACCTTGAGCTTAACTTGACATGTGAATCATTGAGGAAAAAAGAAGAAAGTTATGACAATCTTGAGAAGAAGGTTTCTGGTTCCCCTTATCTAGTGAATGAATCAAGCAGCAAGAATAATAATAATAGTAATAAAAAGGATTCAAGTGTTTTAACTCCATCATGGTTATCATCAGATGGAGATTACAAAGAAATGATTGCAACAGTTTGTATGAGGTGTCACATGTTGGTAATGCTTTGCAAGTCATCACCTTCTTGTCCTAATTGCAAATTCATGCACCCACCACCAGATCAGAACCCTTCAAAATTTTTGAAGAGAAGAAGGTTTAGCCTCTTGTCATAATTCAAGAACACAAACACTTCTTGGTCCAATAAGCCTATGTTATCTTTTAATTAATCCTTCTTGGATAATTGTAGTTTATTTTATATTTTAGATATTATATATTCAAAACAAAAGGGTAGTGTTTAATCTACCTCTTCCTCTAAGTAGTTGTAATTTGACTTTTAGAATGTGTGTCAATGAGTAACTTATTAGAAACTAACCTTGTGTATCATAGTCGTTATATTTATGTATATATAAGAGTGTTGCTCTTGATCATCCTAAATTCATGTATGTTCCTAACTTAGTAGTATGTTCCTTAAAGTTGTAACAAAATCTTATGTGTTTCAATTTTCTTTTCCAGTAATGAGAACAGAGTTTGAACATGTTGCAGGGTCTCTTGTCTTCAACCTTGTAAATGGTTTTATTAATATGTAAAATTAGGAGGTTAATTTAATTCAGTTGTATAGAATAAATATTTTGTGTACATTATAACAGTTAAATGTCAGTGGAAAAATTAGATACAACACCACACCAGAAAGATAGCGGTTTTATATAATTCTCATTAATTTTGTCCCCTGTCCTACAAAAGAATAAAAGTTGATTGAATTTCATGTCAAATTATGTACATGAATTTCACAAAATGAGAGTTCTAGCTAAAAAATTATCATCAAAATATTAAGAAAATTAATGTTTCTATAATATGCTGCTGCAATATCACTTTATAGCTACACAAATGACAGCATGATAAAATATACATCCATTAAAATAAAATATAAGAAAATGAGAGATGTATTTAGTTTAAATTTGGATAGACCAAATACATGTATCATTTTCTTTTATATTTCATTTTAGAAAAATAAATACTATTTACGTCGTTGTCACTATAGTTTTTTTTTTTTTTTTTATCATGTCAATGTAGTCTTTAAATACTACATCAAAATTACAAACAAACAAAAAAATATCTTTTTTTGTTAGTGTATGTGTCTTTCATTGATTAGTTTAAAAATATGATGTGTCTTTTGTTATTCAATTTGGTTGATGAAACAGCTACCAAATAAAATACACACTAGAAAACTCTTTGGTAAATTCGACACACTCAAGCAATATAGTGGCAGCGCCTCTCACATCTAAGAACTAAAATGACGGTGTAGTCTTATAATTTGTTCCCAAAATTTGGGGAAATGTTGGGAGTAAGATTACGCTAATCCTTACGTTTAAAATTATCCAATCTAAGTACTAAATGTAATTTGTAAAGAGCAAAATGACCACTTCCCAGCAAAGTTGAGAAAAGACTAAAATTAATGACAGCAAATGAAGATCGAAAATATTGCAATTGCATTAATTAGCTTACGTCGGTTATAGTACATTTCCATTCACATTAAATGCTTATTGAGCGTTAAGGTGTTGCGTCATGCTCATTTACGTTTCTTTGCTCCATAAATTCGAGAGGGTGAAGCAATAAATAGATTAACCTTACTACAAATTTCCACATTAAATAGCCATAATTTATAAGCTTCTATGTTACACAATTCAGGAAAAAGCTTATCTAAATGTAGGATCGTCAGAGTCGTAGCAAGTAGAAAGCCTATCATGATCATATTAATTAATTCATGAAATTAAAATTTTCACTGTGATACACTCTTTATTTGTTCACCTTAGAATAGTCTTATTCATAAAATTCATAAACTCCTTTTGGATGTATGAACTACCAAGGCAGCTACATTTATTGGATGCTTCATCCTCTATAGCGACGGATAAATTTATGCTGCAGTTAGGCATCATTTTCCATGGAATCGCTTTTCCTTTGGCCCAAAGGGAGTAATTAATTAGAAGCTAATTAATGTTGCTTGAAACATGTGGGATAAATTAAGTCTTCAAGTAGCGCAGTTAGGCATAATTGCTGGTGTTGGTTTCTAGTTGGAAGATCGTTCTTGCATCAAAATCATCAAGGAAAACTTTGTAGGATTATGACTTATACTTTGTGTTAAGTGTCTTACATTGGATGAGATAAGGTCTGAAAATGTGTTATAAGTGGAGTAGTCTTCACCTTACACCTAGGTTTTGTAGGATTGTGTTAGGTCCAATCAAAAATCTATGTTATTAACGTTTATCCAAGATCCACTAGACAATATGATATTTAGTCATCGATATATCAGGTCATTTAGGTCATGCTTCAGGTGTCCAATCATGGGTGTGAGAAATTGTTTTAAGAGTCGCACATTGAATAAGATAAATGTGTTTACAAATGTGGCAATTCTCAACTTAAAAATCGAGTTTGTGTTAGGTCCAACCTAAATTCTAATACTTTTAATTTATTAGCTCTTGTTCTTGTTTTTATTTTCTTTCCAACTTATTTACTCTTTTAGTTTCAAAAATAGGTTCTTCATATATTCTTTCTTATGAGAGGTTTCAACTAATGTGAGTGGTTAATCTTTGGTGCTTAGCAAGTTCTTTTTCAATGTTGATTGTAACTTCCTTCACCATATGCTCAAGTGTAGTCTTTGTCAATCTCAAGGTTATCAACAAGACAATTTTTTTTGAGTAATGTTATTGAAACACAATTTGACACAAAATGAGACACAAGTACAATAATGTGTATTAGATACAAATACAAAATGTAATCCTCTTTATTTTATACAATATATTTGTGTCATATGTTGTGTTAAATTTTATATTCCAATAACATTACTCTCTTTTTTATAAGATTCATTTGACTTATAATTTTATCAACAAAAATTGATCTATTTGATCCATGTTATGAATCAAATACATCAATTTTTGCTGACCAAATTATAACTCATATGTCTATTATAAAAAATTGATGGGAATTACTTATAAAAGCAACTACTATAATTATAAAATAAACTAAAATTTTCAACCTAAATTCCAAATATGTGAGTTGTGAATTTTATCTAGAGGTATAATTATAAATTTTATATAGAGATATAAAAATCAAACCAAATGATTCTATGATCCCAAAAATGTAACTATAACTAATTAAATTAGATTGTTATTTTTTATGAGTTTGAGTCCAAGTTGAACTAAACCAATAAATTCGACCTTTATTGATTTGAGATATAATTTCACATAATTTTAAAATAGATTGCATAATACTCAAATCAAACACTTATCTTTTATTAATACTATGTCAATATTAATATTTTAACAGCCAGATTAATAAAAATTTGGATTTAATTTGTACGCATGACAATGCAAAGATATTTTATATTGTCAATTAATCATAACCGTCAGATTAATAAAATAATTTGACTTTTATTATAACTACTTTTAAAGTCACACTTATGGATGATTATGATGTGCTGACAATGTAAAACTTTTTACAATGACAAAACATAACAATTAAACTATAAAATTTTAGTGTTTGAAAAAAAATAGACTTTTAGAAACTAATTTTTAATTATTAAAATTGTCAACCAAAATTTGATATGTTAGCTCTATCTTATAAACGTATCTTATAAGCGTTAAGAGTTTGATCGTCAATGTATTTTTATAAATTTACAATTTAAATTTTTTATATACAATACTATATTATACCTTTGTAATTATGTATTAAAATTATAAAAATTTGGCCACACAAAATTTTTGTTCAAGCTCCGCCACTGCCCAAGAGAGCATAGTAACAAGACTTTGATGCAAGGTTCAAATATATAAGAGAAGTTTATAAATTCAATGTTTTAAGGTTTGAGATGGAGATGTGGTATTTTGATCTCTTTGCAATCAGGGTTATAAATTTGTTGTTATTTCTAGTGCTCCCTAAACTTCCCAAAACCTGTTAACTTGGTATCGAATTGTGTGTGGATCTAGTGCAATGTATCCTTGTATCAAAGGTTTCCTAAAAACGCAGTGGAATCAAACCTCATGTTTTGTTGGTTGGTAACACACATGATGAGTATGATTCACACATGAGAGATAAATTGTTGAAAATTCAAGTATATGTAGTTAGCCTCACATTGCCTAGAAACAAACTAAGATAATAATATTAAAGAAAAGTGTCTTATATATTCAATGTCTAAGATTTTAAATAGAAATGTGGTGTTTTAGTCTCATGAGTTCCTTCACCATTAGCTCATTGTTGCTTCATGTGATTCACAAACCCCCATAATATCAACATCATAATGATTGATAAAACCTCTTGTTTAAATAATGTTTCAAACAATGAAACTAGTGACAAAATTTACCTGAAGGTGTTTAAATAATGTTTCAAACAATGAAACTAGTGACAAAATTTACTTGAAGGCTAATGTCTTATTCAGTTACATTCATATATAAATTAAATGAGATAAATCAACCTCATTGATCTTTTTTTATTCAGTTAAGCGTTTCATTGATATGAATAAAATGATTTGACATTTGCTCTTGATTTTTCCTTTCGAAGGATTTAATCCACTGTATTTAGAACTTACGCTTGAACACTTGGTTATTTACAATGACTGTGTTCAATCTTCTCACTTCCAACTTTGTGTTGGAACCAAGTTGATTTTACATTTAGAGTTTTGGTGTTAACAAAAGTATTTTATGAGAACAATATAGTTGACTTCAAAGAGTATGAAAGAAGATTCATGTTTTTGAAGAAAATCTACAATAAGATTTTATTCCAATTTATAATTGAAGAAAATCTTTGACCAAGTTGAAAAGAAAATATGGTCAAGATTTGAAGAATATTTGAATAATATTTGAAGAAGATTTGAAGAATATTTGAAGAAGATTTGAACAAGATTTGAAAAATATTTTAATGAAGATTTGAAGAATATTTGATCAACATTTAATGAAGATGTGAAGAATACTTTATCAACATTTAATGAAGATTTGAAGAATATTTGATCAACATTTAATGAAGATTTGAAGAATATTTGATTTGAAGAATTTACAAAGTCAATCTACACAAAATAGGAACATAATCAATCTGAAGAATTTACAAACTCAATCTACACAAAATAGGAACAGAATCAATCTGAAGAATTTACAAACTCAATCTGAACAAAATAGAAACAAAAACTAAATTGAAGCCCAAATTTTCACTATAAATAAACACCAAGGCTGAAGGAGAAAATCATCAAAAAAGTAGAAAAAAGTGGAAGAACTCAAGCTCAAGATTCCAAATTCATCTTAGAGTTCAAAGAGAGAAACACTTGTTCGAATGAGAAATATTTTTGAGTGTTCTTTTCTTAGAGTGTGAGAGTTATTATTATTATCAGCTTTGTTAGAAGCAACTACTCAAGTTCCGATCTTTTGTATCCAACCCGACAGTGGTTTAGTTCCTTCTTCAATCTGGGTTGTCAGGTTGTTAGGAGAAGACTTGGCTTGTACGGTCAAGGTGGTTAGTTCCTCAAAAGTCTGGGGTTGTCAGGATGTTTGGGAAGGCTGACTTGGAGGGTCAGGTGCTTTGTAATTCAAGGTATTTGATTTAGTGAATTAAAGCCTTCTGAATGAGAGGACTTGTAACAGCCCAATTTTTTTTTAAAACAAATTCGAATTCATAAATAAGGAACGAAATACTTTTTGATAAAATATTTAAGTCACAACACAACAACAAAAATCAACAAGATTTATAAACAGCAGAGATAGTTTTTGAAACGAAAATCCAAAGTATTTTAAACAGAAAAATACACCGGGGTTATGAGACCTATCCAACATAGCTCATACCCTTGGGGTATTCTCGGTAGACACCTGTACAAAAGCACTGCCCTAAGAATTTTAACTTCCTCACATCACATCAAAAAGTGGTACAAGGACCCATCAAAATAAAAGTCAAGCTGACAATATAAGGTATAGGTACAGTCTTCCAAAATGAAATAAACACAACCACAAAAGAAAGACATCTAGCCTCTATACGACCATCTAATCTGATCATGCTACAAAAACTATACAACCCGGGTGATCTCCACGCACTCCGCAAAATCCTTCTGACACAGCCACAGTCAGGTATGACTAACTACCTTCCCATCTCCAGGGTACTAACAGGTAGGACGGTCCTGATCCTTATCTGAGGGCAAAGCCCAGATTTCCACAATAATTGTAAAGGGTCACCAACCGAAATTAACAAATATCACATAGCATTTAAATTTTAAATGCACAAAATAACCTTTCAACTTAGCATACATCTAGAAAGGGTTTTCATATGCCAAACATGCATAATCAAAGTTGAAAAATGAAGTTTTGGACAAAACTGCACTGTCGTATTCGAATACAGCATCCTTGTATTCGAATACAGTGTTATTTCACAAGTCATAAGCAAAAACATCACAACTGTATTCGAATACACCCTCCTTGTATTCGAATACAGATGAGAAAACAATGAAAAATCCTGCACATTTGTATTCGACTACAACCTCCTTGTATTCGAATACAGATGCGAAGTCAGTGGCAAAAATTTGATATCTGTATTCGACTACAACATCCTCGTAGCCGAATACAAGTACGAATTCACAAGTCAGTAGAAAATACATCATATCTGTATTCGACTACAACCCTATTGAAATGGAATACAACTGTGAAAATGACAGATTTTCAGTTTTGAAAACATTTCGAAATCATTCTAACACTTTCAACACCAAGTCAATCAATCACAAACATCAATTACGGCACAATCACAAACAACAATCGAGTATGTATATACAACCATCACAGTATATCAAACATGACTCGCGTGCCAAGCACCCTAATGCAATGCGTATATGCCAATGCACATGATTCCAGAATTCCACACCAAAACCCTCCTCGAAGGGGCGTAAATCATAATTATACGGTCTCTCACAGGCCAGTACTAATTATCAAGGTGCAGTCGTTCACAGACTAGAATGATTTACTAAAGTGTCGCCTCTCACAGGCCTTACACTGTTTTCTAGAGTGCAATCGCTCACAGATCAACACATTCTAGAGTGCAATCTCTCACAGATCAGCACGACGCGATAATCCCGGCAAGGATAAGATGAACCAACAATTCACATGGCATCATTCTGTGGCCCATCTGGTCACCACTATCACCATGGCCCATTGCGGTCACCATGTACTATGAAATGCATGAGCATACTCTGACTCTTTTCACCACAACAATTAAGTAAATGCAGCTATTAAAAGATTCCCCATTTTTAATACTCATTTAACACTAATGATTTTTCAAATTCAACACAGAGCATACTCAAACATATTTAACTCATAGTCTCACAATTCACACCAAATCATATCAATTCATTTTTCCACAAAATCCACACATAAAACACATCTCAAAATTCATAATATTAATTATGAACACATCAATCACCCCAAACATGAATCACCACAACCATTACGTAAATGTAGCTATTAAAAGATTCCTCTTTTTTAATACTCATTTAACAATAATGGTTTTTTTTAAACATTTCACCGAGTACACTCAACACAGATTTTCCTCAAACCCACATCAAATTTAATCCACAATTCACATTAAATTCAATTCACAATACATACCAAATTTCATCAATTCATTTTCCACAAAACCACACCTAAATCACATTAATTCAAAACTCCACATTTTCAAACATAAACCACCTATATTAAATCTTTAAAATGTTCAACCATAAATCACCAAATTCAAAACTCCACATTTCCAAACATAAACCACCTACCTTAAATCTCCAAAATTTTCAACCATAAATCACCAAATTCAAACTCCACATTTCCAAACATAAACCACCTACATTAAATCTCCAAAATTTTCAACCATAATCACCAAATTCAAAACTCCACATTTCCAAACATAAACCACCTACATTAAATCTCCAAAATTTTCAACCATAAACACATTAAATTCATTTTCCACAAATCTACACATCAAACACATCAAATTTATTTTCCACAAATTCACATATAAGGTCCTAAATGCAAACTAAAAGTTTGGAAGGAGCCCTTACCTTAATGGTAGCTTAAACAACCGATTACGGCACCACGATTAATTCCGGTAAAAACTTTGTTCGCGACGTCGCTTCCAAAGTTGGCTCACTAGCACTGTAGCGTGGAGATGATCAATTTTCCCTTCTGTCACTTCTCGAGATGAAGCTTAGAAGTCAAAGAAAAATGTGGGTTTGTGTTTGGGTTTATTTTGAAAAACCAAAACTTGGTTTGTTTTGGGTAACAGAGGAAGAAGAACGAAGATGGAGGCGTGGCGTGGAAACAGAGGAAAATTGTTCCTTTTCTTCTCAATTGTTTATATATATATATATATATATATATATATATATGTAATAAAACAAATATCTAACTAAATATCTAGATATTTTATAAAAATCATCATTACGCCCGTCACCTCACATCACATCACAAACCACTTTTTCAGAAAAATATCCACTCTCGCCCAATTCAATCGGTAGATAAATTTTTCTGAAAAATGCTGCATCTTAGGAAAACAAGTTTATTTGACAAAAGATTCACCGTAATTAAATAAAATTATTCCTCAGCGAATAATTTTAAACGGGGCTCCAAAAAGATATTTTTGGCATTAAACTCCCAAAATACCATAAAATCGGCTAAAAAGCCTCAGAAATTCAACATAAAGACACACCAAAATTCATAAATTAGAATTTAAAATTAAGGGTCTTACAGGACTGAATGTGGCCAAGTTAATGGTGAACCAGGATAATGCTATGTGTCAAATTATTTATGCTTTCATTGTTTGCTGATTCTGAATCCGATTGCTTCTTATCTAAGTAATTCATAAAAACCAACCTTCATCAAATAGCAAAAAGTTATCAACTTTGGCAAACACAATTCAACCTCCCTTCTTGTGTTTGCACCTTCACTTTGTACCTTCAAGTTGTTGAGGAAAGGGCAATTACTACCGGACTTAGTTTACAAGTTCTATCACGTCTTCTCAACTTTCAGCTTAGTATGGTCAAGCCGTTAAGAAACACAATCAGCCACTACCAAAATTGGTTACATAGAAAGAATGTTTGTGGGTTTCAGAATTTTCTCTCTAACTAGAGTGTATTGTAATATAAGCTCTCATTTTTTTTTCCTCAACACTTAGATAAATTTGACAATTTTCTAACTCAATGTTTGTGCTTGATGATTTGAGATTAATTCACTTTGAAAGAATGTTGTAAGATGTTGTGATCGGTAATGTTTCTGTTTGGAATTGTTGTGTGTTAGTCTGTTACTTTGAACTCATAATTTGTGTGCAATTTAAAGAAGCTTTTGCAACATTGCCTTTGTCCTTCAAAGTATGGTTGAATGTCCTTCAAGGAATGGGCTTGTGTCCTTCACGACATGGTTTGTTTGTCCTTCAACATGTTGATTCATTGTCTTCAAAATTATAACCGTTGGGTTCAATTCTAGCCGTTGAGCATAAAACTAAGACTTAGAATTTTTTCTAAGTGTTTCTCAAATTTTAGTTTTGATGAAACATACTGTACTTGATCAGAGGAAAATAAAAACCAAAGGCATGATCATTGGACCAGAGGCAGGAACAATCAGAGGAACGTTTAATGAACCAGAGGCAAGAGCACTAGAGGCACAGTTACAGGACCAGAGGCAAGAACACCAAAGGCACAATTACTGGACCAGAGGCAAGAATAATCAAAGGCATGATTTCTTGACCAGAGGCACAAACCAGAATAAGCTTCACTTGACCAGAGGCATGGAGCAACCAGAGATATAATTATTAAATTAGAGGCAATGACCAGCGGCAAGTGTAATTGACCAGATGCAAGTTTGGTATACTAGAGGCATGTTTACTAGACTAGAGGCAAACACCAAAATCAAGTTTGCTGGACTAGAGGAAAACACCAGAATCAAGTTTATTGGACTAAAGGCAAGTTTATTGGATAAACATCATAATCAAGTTTGATAGACTAGAGGCAAACACCAAAATCAAGTTTACTGGACTAGAGGCATGTTTACTAGAGCAAAGGCAAACACTAGAGTTAAGTTTACTGGATCAGAGGCAAGTTTACTATAGCAGAGGCAAACACTAGAGTCAAGTTTGCTGAATCAGAGGCAAGTTTACGAGACCAGAGGCAAACTTCAAAATCAAGTTTGCTGGACCAGAGGGAAATTTACTAAACTAGAGGGAAACACCAGAATAAAGTTTGCTGGACCAAAGGCAAACATCAGAATCAAAGGTAAATGACCAGAGGAAGACTATCAGAGGCACTGACCATGTCAGAGCATTGACTTTTACCAGGGGTATTGAATTTTTCAAAATTTGACTTTTACTAGAGGGGTTGTCTTTTTCCAAACATTGATTTTTCAAGGCGTTGCTTTTTCCAAACGTTGACTTTTGCCATACTGTTGACTTTCACCAGAGGCAAATTATTAGAGGTAACTAATCAGGGGCATTTTGACCAGAAGCTTGATTGCTTCACTAGAGACAGACTTTCCGAAAGTCTGTTTTGCTTCATCAGAGGCATAATTTTCCAAAGTTTCTTCACCAGAGGTAGACTTTCCCAAAGTCTGTTTTTCTTTATTAGAGGGAGACTTCAACAGATGTACTAAGAGCATAAATGAATCTGAATCAGATGCAGTCTTGGCAAACCTTCTTGTACCATCAGAGGCAGAGGGAGTTTAATGCTTTGTATCATTAGAGGCAGAGGCATCTAATGCTTTGTATCATTAGAGACAGTATTTCAGAAACGTTTTTTTCATCAGTTTTGAATACGAAATTTTCATGACTTTTTGACTTATTCATTATAGGATACATCCTAATATCCTACAATGTTGTTTGTGGTCTTGGAACTGCACACTTAAATAAAACATTAGTGCCTAAAATTGTACCCACAGATTGATTTTGTTATCATCAAAACAAGTAGGATCTTTTGTACTTGAAACCAATATTGTTCTCACAATCTCCACTTTTTTGATGATGACAAATATCCATTTGTGTGAACAATTTTTGATTTTAAAAAAAATAGTTCAATAAAGCTCTCCCTCAGAATATGCATGTCTGATTTAAAACATAAGACAATATTCTGACAGTTAAAAAAAATATTCCTTCTCCCCCTTTTGTCATCAGACAAAAAGTAAAGAACGGCAAAATAAAAATTCAGATACTGAAATTTGTAAAATTATCACAACTATGAAGTAGCAAGGTCAAGTTACAAGGAAGGAGGTTTGAATTGTAAACTTGCCTAATTAAAATTTCCTGTTTAAAACTTAAGAAAACAACTCAAGAATGATCTTGGTTATGAAAATAGAAAACGGAGAACGTTCTTGGTTATGGAAACAGAAAACGGAGAACGTTCTTGATTAGTTAAAATCACAGTTTTTAGCTTCTTTATTTAATTGGATAATAAAAATGACTGAATGTAAATAGAGATAAGGAAGAGATACCACACAATGATATATCCTGGTTCACCCAACTCGGGCTACGTCCAGTCCTCACAACTGTGAGATTTTCACTAAATGTTCAAAAACGGAGAACAGTCTTTTGTTTACACAATTAACTCAACCTTGATCTGTAACATCAATTCCTTTCCACCCAGAAAGGATTCAATCAAGTCACCTAACAGTTTTGATAGGATTTTACAATTCACTCTTTAATCATACTCAAACTATAAACAATCCTTATAGTTATGAGTTTTCACAATAATGATTTAAGAAGATTGGTTGAATCTGATTATGCTCAACTCTTGTTTGAGAATAGATTCAGGTTAAAAGAACTCAGTAAACTGGAAGTATGAAGGTAGTTTCAGAACTGATTCTTTCTGTGAATGATAAGCTTTCAAGAATGCAAGTGTATGTGATTTTATGAGTATTCTTGACACTTGAAGTTTTGAGTTTTGCTGAGTATTAGCCTTCCTTTTATAGACGATTTGAGCATTTAATAATGGTCAAAAAGAGTTGTTGGTAGTGCTTTGTCAGTTTTGACCAAAACCAATATAAGTGAATACAAATAATCCAGCCTTTTGACAATTTTGAGTTTTGTTTGACTGGGTTGTTTTATTCATTTTTTATCAGATTGCTTACGTGTTTAATGATCCCTTAAGCTTCAGATATATTTGTTGATGATATATCTTTGATCTGGAGACTTAATTCTGTCCAGAACAGTTTGAAAAGTGATGAACAACTTCTGCAGAAATAAGGAGATTGATTCTGCAGAAACGGAGATTGATTTTTCACAAATGGAGATTGATGATCAATCTAGTCTGTTAGTGTTCTGAACTATCTAGAGATTGATGATCAATCTTGAGGTTCAATCTTGTTTTAACTTTCTTGACAGTTCAGGCTGGAGAAAGTTACAACTCGTTTTATTTTGCTTTGATTGATGGCCTTTTAACTTAGTGATTCGAAAACCTTCCTTAACAAGAATGATTCCTACTTGTTCCTTGCCATGTACTGATGAATTTAGTATAAAGATTAGAGGCAAAAGCTCTGTTGAAATAGTGGAGATTGATTGGTAAAGTGGCTGTGATGATCAGTCTTGACTCTGCAGAACATTCTCCGTTTTTTACAGCTTATAGTCAAGAATGTTCTGTTTAGTTTTTCATCTGATTTCCTTGCTTTGCTTGGTTCCTATCTTTGAATAAAATCACTCGAGAGCACATATTAAATTAACATAACATTTAGAATCATAATTAACATTCTTAATTAACCTTTGTTTATTTTCATCAAAACTTAATTTGAGAGTTTGTCTTAACAAACTATTTTAATTGAATTTAGTTTTTTTAGAGGGACAGACAAATTCAATTTTATCAGAGGCACATCAGGCAAATGTTTAATCAGTCATTCTGTTTTTAGCAGAAGCAAACATTCAGAGGCAAGATCATTCTTTAATAGAAACAATATTTAGATGCTTCTTCATAAACTCAAATTTGTCCACAACAAGGGGTTTTGTGAAAATGTCAGCCCACTGTTTATCAATGTCTACAAATTTTATGTCTAAAATACCCTTATGAATACAATCACTTATGAAATGATGTTTGATCTTTATATGTTTTTCTCAAGAATGTAAAATAGGATTTTTGGTTAAACATATAGCAGAAGTGTTATCACAGAAAATAGAGATGTTACTCTCATTAATATGGAAATCTGCAGGTTGATGCTTCATCCATAACACTTGAGTACTACAACTAACAGTTGAGATATATTCTACCTCTGTTGTTGACAGTGCAATGATTCCTTGTCTTTTGCTTGACCAAGAGATCAAATTATCACCAAGGAAAGTGCAATTTCCACTGGTGCTATTCCTTTCTAGCTTATCTCCAGCATAGTTAGCATCGCAGAAACCAACTAACTTGTACTTAGAGGAATGCTTATAACACAAACCAAGGTTAGTTGTGCCTTTCAGATATCTAAATATTCTCTTAACTGCTGTTTAGTGTGATTCTTTAGGATCAGATTGAAATCTGGGACACAAACACACTAAATAAAATGCCAAGTCTAGAGACAGTTAAGTAAAGAAGGGAACCTATCATTCCTCTGTATACCTTATGATCTACCTTCTTACCAGTCTCATCCTTTTGAATAGAGCAAGTTGGATGCATATGAGTTGCCATAACCTTACAAACCATCCATTTTAAATTTTTTAAGTAATTCTCTTGAGTATTCGGTTTGGTGAAAAAGTACTCTCTCTGGATTTTGATGAATTTGAATTCCCAAAAAGAATTTCAATTCCCCCATCACGCTCATTTCAAACCCATTCTGCATTAGCTAAGAAAATTATTTACAAAGCTTGCCATTAGTGGAACCAAAAATTATATCATCAACATAAACTTGAATAGTAAGAAGATCATTTGTTTGATGATTTTGTAAATAAAGTAGTGTCAACGTGGTCTCTTTCGAAATCATTTTTTTAACAAAAGGTTGCTTAATCTGTCATACCAAGCTTTTGGAGCTTGTTTCAGTCGATACAAAGATTTCTTTAATTTAAACACATGGTTTGGATATTCAATATCCTCAAACCTAGGGGGTTGCTTGACATACACTTCTTCATTAATGTAACCATTTAAAAAAGCACTTTTTAAATCAATTTGATATAAAGTAATTTTGTTATAAACAACAAATGAGAGTAAGAGTTTGATAGCTTCTAACCTGGCCACAGGGCCAAAAGATTTAGTATAGTCAACACCTTCATATTGATAGTGTCCTTGTGCTACTAGTCTGTCCTTGTTTCTGACTACTTCACCCTTCTCATTTAGTTTGTCTCTAAAGATCCATTTGGTTCCTATGGATTTCTTTTATGAAGGTTTAGGAACTAGACTCCATACATCATTCCTCTTAAATTGATTTAATTCTTCTAGCATAGCCAGTATCCAATTATCATCTGATAATGCTTCATTTGTATTTGTTGGTTCAATTGTAGAAAGCAGTCCAAACAATGAATGATTCTTTAGCAGATGATTTGGTTTTCAGAAGAGCAGTTGCACTTCCAATTATTAGAGTGTCTGGATGAGATGATTGGTATTTCCATCAAGATTTAGATTCTTGATAATTCTGATTTGATTGCTCAGTTATATCTCATGAATTTATTGTATCCTCTGGTTCTATCGTTTCTTTTGATTTTGCAGCTTATTTTGATTTGGTTGTTTCTTCTAATTTTGCAGCTTCCTCTGATTTTTGTGAACCTACACAATTTTGATCTAGCTTTAACTTTTCAAGGTCAAGCTTTTTGTCATCAAACCTAACATGTATTGATTCCTCAACAATCAAAGTTTCTTTGTTGTATACCCTGTAGGCTTTAGACCTTTCAGAATATCCCAAAAAGATACACTTTTGAGATTTGGAATCAAACTTGCCAAGTTGCTCTTTGGTGTTCAGAATGTAACATGCACATTCAAACTGATGAAAATAAGAAATGTTGGGTTTTATTCCTTTCCACGGTTCATAAGAATTCTTATTTGGAATAGGTCTAATAAATCTTCTATTATGAATATAACAAGAAGTATTCACTACTTCTGCCCAAAAATGTTTAGCTACATTAGTTTCATGAAGAGATATGTTTTTCTCTTTAAAACACCATTCTGTTAAGGTGTTCTAGGTGAGGAAAAATTATGGAAAATAACATTATCTTCACATAAGTTATCAAAAAGATTGTTTTCAAAATTTTCCCTATGATCACTTTTAATTGTTGCTATGCAAACACCTTTTTCATTTTGAATCTGTTTGTAGAAGGCACTGAACACTCTATGTGACTCATCCTTATGTTTTAAGAATTTTACCCATGTCCATCTGGAATAGTCATCAACAATGACAAGTCCATTATTTTTTTACCACTGACAAATGCAGTTTTTACAGAGCCAAATAAATCAATATGTAGAAGGTCAAGTGGTCTAGTAGTGGAAACAATGTTTTTAGAAGAAAAAGAAGATTTTATATGTTTCCCTTTTTGACACGCATCACAAAGAGCATCTGATTTGTACTTAAGATTAGGCAATCCTTTGACTAAATCATGTTTTTTTTAAGTTGAAATTAATTTTAAGTTTGCATGCCCTAATCTTTTGTGCCAAATCATTTATTCTTCATTAACAGATAAAAGACACTTGACTTCTTGTTTGTTTAAATCAGAAAGGTTTATCTTGTAAATATTGTTTTTCCTTTGACCAGTAAATAATATGGATCCATCTTTCTGACTTATTGCCTCACAAGACTTATGCTCAGTAGGTTATGCATTAATTCTTTAACAAGTTAGACATTTTTAGTAGAGAAAAGGGAACCATTACCTACTGTTCCATGCCTTATGATATTACCTTTTTGATTACGTCCAAATCTACTAATCCTCATTCCTTAAGGGTTAGGTCTTGGAACATAAACTTTTCTCCCGTCATGTGTCGTGAGCAGCCATTGTCCAGACATCATGATTGGTGTTTCAATTTTGTTGCTAAGAATATCTATAACATAGATAATTTTATCCTTAGGTACCCATATTTGATTGGGTCATTGTTTGTAAGTTATGACTACTTTCTTAGCTTTCCATGTTTTTTGCATGGGACAAGTAGTTTTGTCATGACCTTTCTTATGATAATATGAACAAACAACATTAGATAATATAGATTTACCATCAGTTGGTTCTACATAACCTATGCCTCTTTTTTTATTTCTACTAACACCATAGATCATGTAAGCTTGATTGCTTCTATCTATGCCATTAGTAAGAAATTCTTGAAAGGCAGCTTCATATTTAACAGAGTTGCAGATTTTATCCTCTGATGATTTCGAAGCAGTTTCTTTCAGAGTCATTTTTGCCTCTAAAGTTTTCAAAACATTTTCTTTCAGAGTCTGATGTTCCTCTAATGTTTTTAAAACTATTTCTTTTAGAGTCTGATTTTCCCTTTTTAAGTTTTCAAAATTAGTTTCAAGAGAATTGTATTTGGTTGTTAAGAAATTATTGGCTTCTCTAACAGACATAAGTTTTAAAGAAGTATTATGATTTTTGTTTAAAAATTCATTTAACACTCTGATAAGCTCTTTTCTAGATAGGTAAGAAATCACCTCAATTTCTTCATCAACATCTTCACTGTCAGAATCAGAAGCAAGGTTAGAGTCAAAGTGAGTGTTTGCCATTAGGGCCATGTTTGCATGTTATTCCCGTTCATCAGATGATTAATCATAGTCGTCCCAGGTAGCCATCAAACCTTTCTTCTAGAATCGTCCTTTGTCCAGTTTTGGACAATCAGCTTTGATGTGGCCTGGTTCCCTGCACTCATAACATATGAGTCTATTTTTGTCTAGCCTTTCATTTATGTCTCTACCATTCTGGAACTTCTTGAAATCTTTCTTTGGGAAAGGTTTTCTTTCCTTGTTCCACATGTTGTTAATTTTTCTTGAAATGTAGGACAACTCTTCATCCTATGATTTCCTCATTGTGATCTTCCAAGTTACTTTCCTCTGATTCTTCATTTGCTTGCAGAGCTTTGGAGTTTCTTTTATTTTCTTGAGATTTTAGAGCCAAGGACTTAGATTTCTTTTTGGGCTCATCTTCTTCCAGCTCAATCTCATGAGATCTAAGAGAAGTCATTAGCTCTTCCAGAGGCAGTTTGTTCAGATCTTTTGCCTCTTGTATAGCAGGAAGACTTCTTAGAATCTTCTTCACATGGTCAGAGGTAGTATAGCTCTTTTACAGTACCTTCAATCCAGAAACCAGATTTTGGAATCTGGAGAACATTTGCTCAATATCTTCACCCTCTTCCATCTTGAAGAGTTCATACTTTCTGGCAAACAGATTTACGTAGCCCTCTTGTGAAGGTGCGAACACGAGAAGGGGGGGGGTTGAATTGTGTTTGCACAAAGTTGATACCTTTTTGATAATTTATAAATAATTAAAAATTAGTTTGGATTTGGTGACTTACTTGGAGTAGAAGCAATCGAATTTAGAGGCAGCAATCAATGAAAGCATAAATAATTTGACGCGTAGAATTATCCTGGTTCACCACTAACTTGGCTACATCCAGTCCCCTCATTCAGAAGGCTTTAATCCACTAATTCAAAAAACCTTGAATTACAAAACACCTGACCCTCCAAGCCAGTCTTCCCAAACAGCCTGACAACCCCAGACTTTTGAGGAACAACACCACCTTGACCCTACAAGCCAAGTCTTCTCCTAACAACCTGACGACCCCAGATTGAAGAAGGAACTAAACCACTATCGGGTTGGATACAAGAGATTGAAACTTGAGTAGTTGCTTCTAACAAAGCTGATAATAACAATAACTCTCAAACTTTAAGAAAAGAACACTCAAAAGATATTTCTCATTCGAACAAGTGTTTCTCTCTTTGAACTCTAAGATTAATTGAGAACTTTGAGCTTGAGTTACTCTTTTCTGCTTTTCGATACATTTCTCCTTCAGCCTTGAGTGTCTATTTATAGTGAAAATTTGGGCTTCAATTTAGTCCTTATTTAATTCTGAATTGTATCTTGTTTAGATTGAGTTTGTAAATTCTTCAAATTGATTATGTTCCTATTTTGTGTAGATTGACTTTGTAAATTCTTCAGAATGATTTTGTTCCAATTTTGTGTAGATTGACTTTGTAAATTCTTCATATCAAATATTCTTCAAATCTTCATTAAATGTTGATCAAATATTCTTCAAATCTTCACTAAATCTTCTTCAAATCTTAATCAAATCTTCTTCAAATATTCTTCAAATCTTGACCATATCTTCTTTTCAACTTGGTCAAAGATTTTCTTCAATTATAAATTTGAATCAAATCTTATTTTAGATTTTCATCAATTATAAATTTGAATCAAATCTTATTTTAGATTTTCTTCAATTATAAATTTGAATCAAATCTTTATTTTAGATTTTCTTCAATTATAAATTGGAATCAAATCTTATTTTAGATTTTCTTCAAAAGCATGAATCTTTTGTCATACTCTTTGAAGTCAAATATATTGTTTTCACAAAATACTTTTGTTAACATCAAAACTCTATATGTAAAACCAACTTGGTTCCAACAATCTCCCCCTTTTTGATGATGACAAAACTTGTATTTTTGATAACAACTTTTCTTTATATTTCTTTGACTCCCCCTAACTTAGGGCTCCCCCTAAGTCTTAGTATCATTTTCTCTCCACTTTATCAAATATCTTTCTCCCCCTTTTGTCATCAGACAAAAAGACTTGAATGTGAAACTCTGCCTTTTTTTTTTTTTTTTTTTTTTTTTTTTTTTTTTTTTTTTTTTT
>JBBPBQ010000004.1:34167681-34268985 GCA_037974755.1 Cicer yamashitae
TTTTTCTCTTTTTTTTTTTTTGAATAAAATAAATATAAAATAATATAAGAAAATATAATAACTAGTGTAAAACTAAACTACTTTGAAGTGATCACAACATCAATCAGGTATGAATGTAAGATTTAGGTTTTTCTTGATGAAGTCAAACCTATCTTCAGGTAGTGGTTTGGTGAATATGTGAGCCCATTGGTGTTCAGTGTCTGTAAATTGAATGTTTAGTACCCCTTTTTGAACAAAGTCCCTAATGAAGTGGTGTTTGATCTCTATGTGTTTAGCTCTAGAATGTAAGATAGGGTTTTTGGTTAGATAAATGGCAGAAGTGTTATCGCAATAGATGGGAATGTTGGATTCTAGGATGTTGTAGTCTTCAAGTTGATGTATCATCCAAAGTAGTTGAGAACTGCAGCCAGCTGCTGAAATGTACTCAACCTCTGTTGTTGACATTGCAATGGTGTTTTGTCTCTTACTTGACCAAGATATTAAGTTGTCACCTAAAAATGTGCAGTTGCCACTGGTGCTCTTTCTTTCAAGTTTATCTCCAGCATAATCAGAATCACAGTATCCACTAAGTTTGTACTTATGAGATTTCTTGTAGAACAAGGTAAGGTTTGTAGTGCCTTTTAGGTATCTAAGGATTCTCTTAACAGCAGTTAAATGTGATTCCCTAGGGTCAGCTTGAAATCTTGCACATATACATACACTAAACATAATGTTAGGTCTGGAAGCGGTAAGGTAAAGTAGGGATCCTATCATTCCTCTATAGATTTTTTTTTTTTTTTCAACTTTTTCGCCTGAATCATCTTTTTCAAGTGAACAAGTAGGGTGCATTGGTGTAGCCATAGGTTTGCAATCACTCATTTTAAACTTCCTAAGAAGCTCTTTTGTATATTTGGTTTGATGAATGTATATACCTTTTTGACTTTGCTGAATTTGTATCCCTAAGAAGAACTTAAGTTCCCCCATCATACTCATTTGAAATTCAAGCTGCATCAATTTAGAAAATTCTTGACAAAGAGTGCCATTAGTAGATCCAAAAATAATGTCATCAACATAAATTTGAATAATAAGAATGTTATCTCCTATTGATTTTCTAAAAAGTGTATTATCTACTAGTCTTCTTTCAAAGTTATTTTTAAGCAAGAAGTTACTAAGTCTATCATATCACGCCCTAGGTGCTTGTTTTAGACCATACAAGGATTTCCTAAGTTTAAAAACATGATTTGGAAATTCAGAACTTTCAAAACCTGGGGGTTGTTTAACATACACTTCTTCACTTATATAACCATTTAGAAAAGCACTTTTAACATCCATTTGAAATAATGTAATGTTATTATTTGCAGCAAAAGAAAGTAGGATACGAATAGCTTCTAACCTGGCCACTGGAGCAAATGTCTCAGTGTAATCAATGCCCTTTCGCTGACTGTAGCCTTATGTGATAAGTTTTTCCTTGTTTCTGACCACTTCACTGGTTCTGAAAACCCACTTGGTTCCAATAATGTTCTTCTTTGGTCTAGGTACTAGATCCCAAACAGCATTCCTCTTAAATTCTTGAGAACCTGCAAAATACTTATCTAGCTTTGATTTTTATGGTCAAGCTTCTTGTTATCACAGTAAACATAATATCAAACAATAATTAAATTTAAAGAAAGATATCACCTATGTGTTAACAATTTCAGTTTCACTATGAAAACCCTCTTAGTTATTCTTTTCTGGTTTTCGGATTCTGAGTTTGTATATTCTCTAATTAGAGAGTCTGGATGAAGGGATTTGAATTCCCATCCAGGTTTGTAGTCTTCATGAATTTGATTGGAGTGTTCAAAGAAGTCTCCTGATTCTGACTTTTAATCTGCCACTTCTGTTTCTGCTGATGTATCGGGTTTCTCTGATGGTAATTCTGATTCTTCTGTTGATATGTGTGATTTATCTGCCAGTTTTGATTTTGTTGATATGTGTGATTTCTCTAATATTTCTGGTTCATCATTTGGTTCTGGTTCTGATATGTATTGTGTTGACCAATCCTTCTTCCACCAAAGTCAGTTGGTTTCTGTTTGTTACTTCTTGGAACATAGACCTTTTTGCCTTCATATATTGCAAGCATCCATTGACCAGGCACCATGACTGGTGTTTCAATTTGATTGCTTAGAACATCTGCAACATAAACAATTTTATCTTTTGGTACCCAAATTTGGTTGGGTCCTGGTTTGTTAGATCTTAAAGATTTCTTGTCTTTCCATGTGGTTAACATAGGACAAGATATTTTAATGTGACTTTTCTTATAGCAAATAATACATAAATCATCAGAGGGAATAAAGTTAGATTCAATTACTTTTTCTTGAAATCCTATTCCTCTTTTACCATTCCTACTAACCACGTAAATCATAGATGCATACTTGCTTCTTTCCATACCATTATCAATAAAATTTTGAAATACTTCTTCATGCTTATCAGAGTTACATGTGATATTTTCAATTGATGTTGAACTATAATTACTTTTCAGAGTTAGATTTTTAGCCTTATGTTCAGCAATATTAGTTTTCAGATTTGCATTTTCTGTTTTAAGTTCAATAATATCAGTTTTCAGAGTTGCATTATCTGTCTTAAGTTCAGTAATATCAGTTTTCAGATTTGCATTCTCTATTTTAAGTTCGGTAATATCAGTTTTCAGATTTGTATTTTCTGTTTTAAATTCAGTACTTTCATTCTTTAAAACATTAACATTTTCAATTAGATTTTTATTTTCTTTCCTAAGTGTTTTTAGTTTTAAAGACAATTTGTGATTAATATTTAAAAAATCATTTATAGCAGTAATTAAATCAGATCGAGTAAATTCATAAAATACCTCACTTTCTTCATCTGTTGATTCACTTCTAGAGTCAGAATCTATGTTGGATCCAGAGGTAGAGTTGGTATGAGCCATCATACCCAAATCTTCTTGTTCATCGTTAGATGATTCCTCAGAATTATCCCATGTAGCCATCATACTCTTCTTCTTGTGTTTGGAATCTTTCCTCTGGTGTTTCTCTTTCTCCATATTTGAACATTCTGACTTGATATGTCCAGGTTCATTACATCCATAGCAAATTATGCTTTTTCTTATCATATTTATCATCATTTCCTTTGTTGGATTGCTTGGAATATCTTTGGGGAAATTTCTTCTTTCTGTTGTGCAACATCTTCTAAACTTTTCTGCATATAAACTCCAGTTCCTCTTCCTCTAAGTCTTCATTCTGATCATCTGAATCATCGTCCTCTGATTCTGCTGTTGCCTTCAAAGCTTTCTTCTGCTTGGATTTCAAGGCCACGGTTGGTTGCTTCTTCTTGGGCTCATCCTCTGCAAGCTCAATTTCATGTGATCTGAGAGAGCTGATTAATTCTTCCAGCTTAAGAGTATTCAGATCCTTTGCTTCTTGAATGGCAGTGATCTTGGGTCTCCACTTGCTTGTCAAACTTCTAAGAATTTTCTTCACATGATCAGCAGTAGTATAACTCTTCTCAAGTACCTTTAATCCTGAGACCAGGGTCTGGAATCTGGAAAACATTGTTTCAATGTCTTCATCTTCTTCCATCTTGAACAACTCATACTTTTTGACTAGGAGGTTGGCCTTTGCTTCTTGAACTTGCTTGCTTCCTTCATAGGTTAGAATCAGACTATCATAAATACTCTTTACTGTCTCCTTGTTGGTGCACTTGTCAAACTCCTTGAAGGTGATTGCATTTATCATGAATGTTCTGGACTTATGATGCATCTTGTACATCTTCTTCTGATCAGCATTCATCTCCTTTCTTGGAATTTCAATACCATTTTTATTCTTCGGAGCAATATAACCATCTTCCACCAAGTCCCAAAGTTCAGGATCTTGTGAAATATAGAAACTTCTCATCCTGTCTTTCCAATACTCAAAACGTTCTCCATCAAACAGAGGTGGTCTGTTGATATTTCCTCCAGCAGCTTCTTCACTGAATCCAGACATATTGAACCCTTGGATCTTTTCTCAAACACTGTAAAGTGCTCAGCCTTGAGACCGAGCTCTGATACCAATTGAAGGTGCGAACACGAGAAGGGGGGGGGGTTGAATTGTGTTTGCACAAAGTTGATACCTTTTTGATAATTTATAAATAATTAAAAATTAGTTTGGATTTGGTGACTTACTTGGAGTAGAAGCAATCGAATTTAGAGGCAACAATCAATGAAAGCATAAATAATTTGACACGTAGAATTATCCTGGTTCACCACTAACTTGGCTACATCCAGTCCCCTCATTCAGAAGGCTTTAATCCACTAATTCAAAAACCTTGAATTACAAAACACCTGACCCTCCAAGCCAGTCTTCCCAAACAGCCTGACAACCCCAGACTTTTGAGGAACAACACCACCTTGACCCTACAAGCCAAGTCTTCTCCTAACAACCTGACGACCCCAGATTGAAGAAGGAACTAAACCACTATCGGGTTGGATACAAGAGATTGAAACTTGAGTAGTTGCTTCTAACAAAGCTGATAATAACAATAACTCTCACACTTTAAGAAAAGAACACTCAAAAGATATTTCTCATTCGAACAAGTGTTTCTTTCTTTGAACTCTAAGATGAATTGAGAACTTTGAGCTTGAGTTACTCTTTTCTGCTTTTCGATACATTTCTCCTTCAGCCTTGAGTGTCTATTTATAGTGAAAATTTGGGCTTCAATTTAGTCCTTATTTAATTCTGAATTGTATCTTGTTTAGATTGAGTTTGTAAATTCTTCAAATTGATTATGTTCCTATTTTGTGTAGATTGACTTTGTAAATTCTTCATGATGATTCTGTTCCTATTTTGTGTTGATTGACTTTGTAAATTCTTCAGAATGATTCTGTTCCAATTTTGTGTAGATTGACTTTGTAAATTCTTCATATCAAATATTGTTCAAATCTTCATTAAATGTTGATCAAATATTCTTCAAATCTTCACTAAATCTTCTTCAAATCTTAATCAAATCTTCTTCAAATATTCTTCAAATCTTGACCATATCTTCTTTTCAAGTTGGTCAAAGATTTTCTTCAATTATAAATTTGAATCAAATCTTCTTTTAGATTTTCATCAATTATAAATTTGAATCAAATCTTATTTTAGATTTTCTTCAATTATAAATTTGAATCAAATCTTTATTTTAGATTTTCTTCAATTATAAATTGGAATCAAATCTTATTTTAGATTTTCTTCAAAAACATGAATCTTCTTTCATACTCTTTGAAGTCAAATATATTGTTTTCACAAAATACTTTTGTTAAGATCAAAACTCTATATGTAAAACCAACTTGGTTCCAACATGTTGCACCTGCTTGTTTCCTTCATAGATCAGAATCAAAGCATCAAAGATACTCTTGGCTGTTTCTTTGTTGTTGCACTTGTCAAATTCTTTGAAAGTGAAAACATTAATGATGAAGGTTCTGGCCTTATTGTGCAGCTTGCATTGCTTTTTCAGATCAGCATCAAGATCTTTTTTGGCTATTTTAACACCTTCATCATTTGTTGGAGCAACATAGCCATCTTCTACCATGTCCCATAGTTCAGGATCATGAGAAATGTAGAAAGTTCTGAGTCTGTCCTTCTAGTACTCAAACTTTGCTCCATCAAACAAGGGAGGCCTGTTTACATTACCTCCAAAACTTTCTTTACCATAGTAGCCATATATATATTCAGATATTTACTCAAAACATAGTTAAGTGCTCAGCTTTGAGACCGAGATCTGATACCACTTGTTGGTCAAGAAACACAAGAAAAGAGCGCGGGGGGGGTTGGCTTGTGTGTACAAATTTTTAAAAATATTTTGAATGGCTTAAAATCTGAAGTGATAACAATGAAAGGATAAAATAAATGACTCAGCTATTTTATTCCGGTTCACTATTAACTTAGTTACAAAGAAAGAGTATTTGTGGGTTTTTGAATTTTCTCTCGAATTAGAGTGCAATATGTAATATAAGCTTTCTGATTTTTCTTTCTCAACACTTAGATAAATTTGACAATTTTCTAACTCAGTATTTGTGCTTGCAGATTTGAGATTAATTCATTTTGAAAGAATGTTGTAAGTTGTTGTGATCGGTTCTGTTTTTGTTTGGAATTGTTGTGTGTTAGTCTATTACTTTGAACTCGGAATTTGTGTGCAATTTATATAAGCCTTTGCAGCATTGTCTTTGTCCTTCAAAGTATGGTTGAATGGCCTTCAAGGGATGGTCTTGTGTCCTTCACGACATGTTTTGTTTGTCCTTTAGCATGGTGCTTCATTGTCTTCAAAATTATAATCGTTGAGTTCAATTCTAGTCGTTAAGCATAAATTTGAGACTTTGAATTTTTTCTAAATGTTTATGGAATTTTAGTTTTGATGAAGCAGATGTACTTGATCAGAGGCAAATAACAACCAAAGGCATGATCACTAGACCAGAGGCAGGAACAATCAGAGGCACTCTTAATGAACTAGAGGCAAGAGCACTAGAGGTATAATTATTGGACCAGAGGCAAGAACACCAAAGACACAATTACTGGACCAGAGGCAAGAACAATAAGAGGCATGATTTCTTGACCAAAGGCACGAATCAGAATCAACTTCCATTGACCAGAGGCATAATGACTGGACTAGAGGCAAGTGTAATTGACCAGATGGAGCCACCAGAAGCAAGTTTGTTGGATGAGAGGCAAGTTTACTGGACCAGAGGCAAACACCAGAATCAAGTTTGTTGGATCAAAGGCAAGTTTACTAGACCAGAGGCAAACACCGAAGTCATGTTTGCTGGACCAGAGGCAAGTTTACTGGACCAAACGCAAATACCAGAATCAAGTTTGTTGGACTAGAGGCAAGTTTAATGGACTAGAGGCAAATACTAGAATCAAGTTTGTTGGACTAGAGGCAAACATCAGAATCAAAGGTAAATGACCAGAGGCAGACTATTAGAGACACTGGCTATGTCAGAGCGTTGACTTTTACTAGAGACATCGACTTTTTTCAACGTTGACTTTTTACGAGAGGTGTTGATTTTTTCTAGGTGTTGACTTTTAACAAAACATTGACTTTTTGTGTTTTTACTTTTGCTGTGATTTTTCTGGACGCTGACTTTTGCTATACTGTTGACTTTCACCATAGGCAAATTATTAGAGGCATTTTGACCAGAAGCTTAATTGTTTTACCAGAGGCAAACTTTCCCAAAGTCTCTTCACTAGAGGCAGACATTTCCAAAGTCTCTTCACTAGAGGCAGACATTCCCAAAGTCTCTTCACTAGAGGCAAACTTTTCCAAAGTCTGTTTTTCTTTATCCGAGGAAGACTTCAACATATGTACTGAGATCATAACTGAATCAGAATCTGATGCAGTCTTGACAAACCTTCTTGTACCATCAGAGGCAAAGGAAGTTTAATGCTTTGTATCATCAGAGGCAGTGTTTCAAAGGCACTTTTTTCATGAGTTCTGAATGCGGAATTTTCATGACTTTTTGACTAATTTGTCAGAGTATATATCCTATTATCCTACAATGTTGTTTGTGGTCTTAGAACTGCACACTTAAATAAAACATTAGTGCCTAAAGTTGTTCCCACAAATTTTGTTTTCATCAAAACAAGTTCGATCTTTTAGACTTGAAACCAATATTGTTCTCACAAATTGTTCATGACATTGTAATGAAGTGTTTGAGTGAAATGAAAAGGAGGAGGAGGGAGTTTGACACTCACCTTTGCTTGAAATACATTTGGATAGATGTAAAGGCAAAGATTTAGAAGCATATCATTTTGGTATGTTTCACCATTTTCTATCCTCTCTCTTTGAAGAAACGATGACTTACACTCATTTGCATACGATCTTGTTTTTCTGTATAAAAACCAAACAAAGGAAGGAAAAACTCTATTTCTTATTCATTTCAAGATGTAAAAAATGGATGATGATTTTTCTACGGTTACATGAAAGGTGAGAGGACTTTACTTGCTAAGGGTCAAGCTCAACTCGATGGCAACATAGATTATTTTCACTTTTGAAGATTCAAAGATCTATGAATCGTGTTGGTCGAGCACTTAAATTTAGGTTTGGTCAGAGATATTCAAGCTTGGTAATTAGACACACCAAACTAATACAAATGACTTGAATGACTAGCACGGCAAACTCAAATGTACGCATTGGTTGCTTAGTAATATAATGGACTGCATATTTATTCGGCCCATAAATTCACACCCAAGTTTTCGCTAACATAGACATTGTACTTAGAGGTTCACATGCATACTCCTCATAATTATAGAAGAATCACAATTCTTTCTAACGGATGACATGGGTTATTCCGATGAAATAGATCTAGCGGACCCAACCTTTGCATATTACACATTTGGCTAAATTTACTATTTGCAACCAGATCACAATGTTTGTGCATGCATTTGTGTGGAAAGCTTCGCTCAGAAGCATGAAAAAGAGGCTTATCCGCTCTCTCTGCCACAAGCATCCACTTGTCACCAAGGTCGATGAGAGATGACACTTCACCTCCTAATTGTTCCTCGCGCTCCATGCATTAGCGTGGATCCTACCTCACAAAAGTGTGTCCACGCTTAATCGTGGAAACAACATGCTTAAACGTGCGTCCTAAAACAACTCCAATTGTAAATTTTTTAACTCTCATTTAACCATACCAATGGGCACACAACCAAGCATATTAGTAACACATAAGCACATACCAAATACACATTAACCACGTAATAGAATGAGGTGTTGCACATAAAGTCATTGGAGTCAAATGTGTGCACTATATAAAAACAATGCTAAGCGATTTAAAATGGTAATGTCATTTTTGAGGTTTTTTTTTTACAAAACAATATATTTACAAACCAAGCGTTTGCAATTTACAGTCATGTCCATATTATAAAAATATTCATAGGACCTTTTATTTGTTACAAGTCCATCCATCAGAGACTAGTCTGTACTGTAACCAGCAAACAGCTGTGAATTTACAAATTACACAGTGAACCAGCACTAGTCAAATCTGCCATTCTGTTAGCAGCTGTAGATCAAGACCAACAGAAATAAAATTTCTTCCTGCTTGTGATCGATGCTTTCAATCTCCATTCCATTTTCAGACTAGACCAGTTAACATAAAAAATAAGGGAATTAAAAGAAGACAACAAGAAGCCGAAGATCAATCACTCTATTGGCACTAACTAAAGATATTCAACTCACAGCACTACAATGAGAATCACATACACATGTATATGCAATCAAATATATATAGAAAGGGGGCGGGGACAGACACAACACTCTAAAGCGAATTCTAAAGCACTACTTTGATAAAAAAAAATGTAGAGGCCTTTTTAATGCTTGTAATAATATTCTATTATTATTTTATTTAAATTTTATAATTTTTACTTTTTTAGATGCAAATTTTTTTAACTAAGTAGTCAATTGTTGTATATTTTTACACATGTTAAGTCTTTTATTTGCTGTAATTAAATATTTATTATATTTTCTTTAGGCGTAAACCTACATAAAAAATAATTTTTTTGGGAGGCCTAGTTATCAGTTTTGGCCTTGGGTTGGGTGAATAATTATTACGTAGAGATTGAGTATATAAACCTAATAGAGAATGAAAAATCCATGAATATTATTCCATTTGCCCAAGGGTAGCAGTTGTCTGTCAGATGCACGTATTGAGAGAAAAAAAATTTGGAATCCTACGAAATCCAATGCAATTATACAATTCTCCACTTATCCAGGTGAAATCTTGAGTCAGGATAAACAAACAATCTACTATCACCATTATTTGTTTAATTCGTCCTCAATTTAAAAATGTGTACTCTAATTTCTGAGATGACTAAAAGTTCTAAAATTTGTGGTTGTTGGACCCATAATCCCCGACCATAAGATATTTAATGTGCTTGTGTATCACAATTACATGGAAGTCATGAAATCTATCAAGAATCCTCACAATTATGATGACGTCATCATAGTTTCCACGCAGCCTGGTTATTTTTCAAGTCCTTAAAACTGTTCTTTATAACTTATTGGCCACAATGGCATTTGAGAATATAGCAGGCTGCAGCCCATGCAGAAACTATGGATAAGAAACTATGGCTATTGTTCAGTAATAGTGCAGACTTCCTATCTTTATTTGGGTATATGGTTAAAACTTTGTATAGCTGAGATAAAATTAGGAAGTTATGAAAGGGATTCAGTAATTGTACTATGACATTTAGTAGGAGTCAGCATCTTATTTCAAAGGAAATAAAACTCAGGATTATAGTTATTGATTATAAGTACCTCTAATCAAATGCATATGGATCATCTGCATATGGATTTAGAGACCCTTCTGAAAACAAATCACCAATATTTGAAGGAGGATGACCATCAACCCTCATACTCTGCATCAATGAAATGGAAAAAATATAAGCACACTGCAACATGCCAAGAAACAACATAACATATGCAAAAGCACATATACAAAGGATTTACAAAGATTAGTATTCCACGAAGTATGTACAAAGTAATTATACTCTGCATCTTGATATGTTAAAGCAACAATGCTAAAAGCAAGGTATACATGACATACCAAAAATAGGCACAATTCAGCCGAGTTAATTACCTTAACAACAGTTCTAGGGGTATTTGTTTTCGGTGTATTTATCTTTTGTTTTCTTGGGTCCTGAAAAAGAGAAGAAATACAATATTTACAGGCATATAAGTCTTCACTTTCTTAAAAAAAAAAAAAGTATCTTCACTTGGAAGCCAAGGAATCTGGTGTGGAAATGTAGTTCATGTGTTAATCCTTAGAGAGAAACAGATACATGCCTCAAACAAGACAGTACTTCTCGTTTTCCTTTTCTTTGTAATTGTTCTTCCATTAGAAGTCTCAACTTCATATTCTCGGCGAGTTACCTGCTTATTGAGTATAGGAGCATAGACAATGGCAATTGTTAAATATGATTTCGGACAACCAATTGAAAAGCCTAAAACATTTAACATTTTCTAATTGTTATGTAATTACTGCAATATAAGGGTCCCTCCTGTTGGCATTGGCAATGGGTTCATAGAAAAGTGATTCACCTTTCTACGATGCTTAGGAATGCCTCCTGAATTTCCTGCTTTTACGTTCTCCACTTTCTTCAACAACTTCGGCACTGGTGTTTCTGTTGCTTCAAAGTAAGGAGATTCCTATGACGAGGAGGTAAAAATGAGGTGATTTGGAGAGAACATAATGTTAAAAATGTGATTACTGAAGGAGAATAAAATTTCTTTCTTCGACATGAAATTCTTACTAGGTCACGCTGACTCCTTTTGTCATGCTGACTCCTTTTGCCACCAAAAGAACTCCTCTTGATTGATGAAACGGAGTAATCCTACCACATTGAAGGAAAAAAAACAATATGTTCGTTTTGCAAATTCATTCAAAATTCATTGGAAATATTTTGATTAAATTTGCACAAATTTACTCCTTCTAATGTATTCTAACATCTATCACCCATATTGTCATTATATTCATATATATGTTCATTGCATTTCCCGTAATGAAGACTGATTAGATCTTTTAATAACTTATAACTCATCCTTAATGGCGAGCGTTTAATGATAAAAAAAAATACTATTGCTGTTACCTCTAGAAGGAAACTACTATTTCTAGCTTGTATTGTGTTTTTTCAAATGTTATTAGAAATAGTATTTGAACTAATAACTTATAGATTTTTTTCCCGCTAGTTTATATCCATAATATTTTAATCGAATTTCCCTTTATCCATCTCTTAAAACAAAAAATAGATTATGGTAATTTTCTTAAAAGTTATTTAGTCTTTAAAATATAAAATTTAAAAATCCATTTATTGGAATATATATATATATAGTTTTGCTATTTAGTATGATAATTTTGAATAACAAAACAAGCAGAAGCTGATTTGGCAGAATTTTGGAAATGCCACTTCCGGATTTGGTGTCATACACCGGATGTTGATGAATGTTAAGATGAAGATAACAACCACTTATTTCGTTAACTTGTCTCATACCAATAAGTATTTCTCATATAAGTATTTCATATATATATAAGTCATTTAACACTCATATGATCATGATTAAGAGTTATTTAAGTCTTATATGATCACTAAAAAAATACACGACTTTTTTAAATCTTGACCATCTATATATGATTATGTGGTCAAGATTTAACCCTCTTATTGTAAAACTCTTGCTCCCTATATATATATATATATATATATATATATATATATATATATAAAAGGACTAATTTCATAAGTGAGATTCATAATTAAGATGAAATATAATAAAGAACACTTTAATTTTTTACTGGATTAAAGAACATACTGTCTACCAAAACATATTAAATTTATACAAAAATAATCATATGAACTTGTCATTACAATTATATCATCTCATTTCATTTGATAAAAGTATTTAAAAATGAGAATAAAAAAATAATATACAAATTTTTAAGAAAATATATAACTTGAAATAAGCATTTCAATTGATAATTATATTAAAATTATAAACATGTCCTATTATGTTTTTTTTTTTTTTATATTAAAGAACTAGGTCAACAACTAATTTATAAAAAACTTCAAATTCAATCAATTAATTTTTCAGCTATTTACATTTTGCTAAAACTTTGTTTATCTAGTATCAACTACCTTATCTTATGTTAACTAACTTATCCTAATTTTATTAAACAAAGCCTACGTAGCACATTCTATTACTTTGTGCATGATTGATTTGAATATTCAAGTAACGGGATATAATATAGGTTTGGTGGCTGAGTTGGAAGAGTTAATGAATTGAGGGATAAGGTTGTCTCAAATTCAATATCACCTCCAGTATAATATTAACTAATAAACAATTAATATATCAACATTGGTCGTTTAAAAAAACAAAATTGAATATGCAAGTTGGCTTCTGTGATATTGTTTTGGTTGCAGATGGATATCTTATAAGATATACAAATGATCTGAAAAACATAATATATTTGTATCACAACATGCAAATCAACTAATAGAGGCAGACACAGAGATTGGTTACACAAGTCAACCTGTTTTGAATTCACTTCTTGGTCCTCTTTTGGCTTGTCGCTCATCACTTTCCATTGCAACTGCAGCAAAGCCCTTTGCCTGTCTTCCTGTAAATATTGGGGAAAAAAATCACATTCTATGATGAGATTAATTTATCTTATCAAGTATTCCATACTTTTGATTTCTGGAGATGCAATTCCTCTTCCAGCTTCCGACACTCATCTTCAAGTTCACACCTCATTGCTTTAATCTGAGCTTCATGGTCATTCCTCATAAACAGTGTTTTCTACATGTAATCAAGGCATTAGGCTATTAGCAGATGAAGTAATTTTGTACACAAATCATAGCTCAGGTCTTATTTTGTGAGCGTGTGTTCCACCTCTCTTAATTCATTTTCAGCTTGCAGTTGGGCACGCTTTAACTGTTCACTGTGTTCAGTTAGCAGGCGTAGTTGTTTCTTGTCATGTTCCTGCTGCATATTAGTAACCTGTAAATTGGACAGAAAATTAGCTTACATCAATATTTGGAAGATGTCAACGTAATGTCAAGCAAATCTCATACGAAGAGAAGTAGTGATGCAATTACATCGTCACAGGGATAGTGTCAGTACTAATTCAAAGTAACAGAGTTTTTATAAAAAAACATGGCTTATTTGAACCAAATATTATGCAAATTGCATAAAGACAACTTATAATCCCATGAAACAGAAGTGAAACACCAAAATATTTCTTAGAAGTCAATAATTTTTAAATTCTTTATTATTCAATACATACCAGCTTAGTGTGTTCCTCGTGAATGTGCGTCAACTGCTGCCTCGATTCTTCTTTGCATTCTGCAAGTTTTTGGTCACACCTTGCCTCCATTTCTGCAATAGCCTTGTCAGCCTGATGGTTTAAATTGGTCAGAAATGTGTCAGTGGAAAGTAAGTGCTACAAAGACTAATATATTGTAGCAAACCTTGTCTTTTTCCATGTTGACAATTTCCATCTTCTCTAATTCATACTTCCTTTTAATTTCATTAATAGCCTGTTCAAATACTGCAATTGTTACAAGAAGTTCTTCTACAATACATCAAGCACAAATGGTAGGTAACCAGATACATGTAACACCTGATCATTTCTCTGAGATATTTCTTTTAAATGCTTAGACAATTCCAACTGCTTATTCTCTGCCATTTGATCATATTGCTTTCTAGCTTCTGCAAGTTTACTTTCGGCAGTGGTTAATAATGACCAATTCTACAAAGACATGAAGAAAAAAAAAACTTAATTATTACACAAAAACCAGTCGGGAAATTGCAGTATGCACTATATTTTCGCTCCAAAACCTCAGTGATCTGATCTTCCAGCTTCTTTTCCTGTTCTTTATACTGCAAAATGCATTGTTCTTTCTCCTCTAAGACATTATGAAGCTTTAGGGCTTCTTTATCAAAAGAATCTGCATGTTGCTCTAGTTTCACCCTCTCCTTTTGCAGAGAATCGATTTCCTCTGATTTCTTCAATATATCTGCCTGCATTCTTTCAATATTTTCTTTGCTTTCGGTCTCTAAAGCTGAAATTTTGAGTAGTAAACCTTGCTGCAAAGCATTAGATATCCAGATAAAGAACATGACAATGTATGTTCATACGCTGTTAAAGAAAGCAAAATAAATGTAATACCATTTGGTTCTCCAATGATCTAGCACTTTCTAACAGAGTTTCAGCTTTCTCCTCTAATTTGGAAATTGTGACCTCTGCTTCTGCCTTCTTTGAGATTAAAGCTTCAGCTTCTGACTCCAGACGCTGAATTTTCTCAGCAGCTAATCGACAGTCCTCTGTATACTGTACTACAGTAGACTCTTGGACTTTGCGTAGCTCATTCAAACTATTGCTTAACTCGTGATTTATCATATGAATTCCATCCTTTTCTGATGACAAGGTCAAGAACCTTTTATGAAGCTCATCGTACTGGTTTTGAGCATGCTTCGAGAAAGTATCTCTCTCCTGCTGGACCAACGTGAAGCAAGAAGTGTAGAGAGAGTTCATTTTATCAAACTCGCTCACAAGGTTCAAGCTTTCTTTGTCCAAATTCAACAAATGTGCAGCCATCCCCTGAAGTGATCCTTCAAGGTTTTTGATTTCCTGAAGCGACATGCCAAGCTTTTCAGAAAGCTCAGCCTTGCAAAATTGAAGATCACTATTTTCTTTCTCCAATTTCTGTTGACTGGCTACATGATATGTAATTTCTTCCTCTTTGACTTTTAATTGAAGGTGAAGCTCTCCCAACATGGAGTTCAAATTTTCTGTAGCCAATCTACTAGCAGTTAACATGTCTTCTAAATTCTTTATCATGGTATCTGCAAATAAATTAGCATTCCATAAAACAATACAAATCAGTTGCAATTTAAAGATGCTGGACACTCACCATGATGAAGCTATAAGGATTTATGAGGGAAAGAAGGAAAATATAAAATAGAAACCGAATAATCTGAAATCGATATTGATTTAATTTAATATAATATGGTTTGATACAAAAGAGTACTAAACCCACTACCACATGAAAAGGAAGCCACTTAGTGTCATCTTAGTCTATGACATTTACGATGTGTCTCTCTAGAACCTTTAAGAAGACCTCTTGATGTTATTTTAACATTAGGTCGTTTTTTAAACATCTTAATCAGGACCTTCCAAATGAACCTAAAAGAGTAGTTACTCTTACATGCCTGTTCTTAAGGAATGTAACATAGTTTTAAGTTACGAAGAAACTCTTATGCGTAAAGTTATTAGTTATTTGTAGTACACAAAGCAAAGAATGTAGGTCTTTATATAGTCGTAGTAACAGTATAAATAGAGTTATAAGGTCAACATGTGTATATAACAATTCTAAAACTTTAATGAAATGACAAGAACTATTTGGACCAAGGTAATTCTGTGAAAGTGTGGCTTTTGGTTATGATTTTGTTGCATCTAAGAAAGATGAATGACAAAGGTCTGATTATCAACTTGTATCAATCTTGTGGAAGCAAATTGAAACAAATTAATGCTATATTTTCTTCCTTCAAAAACATGTTTATGCTAATGATATACTGCAGCTGTATGAGTCAGTCAATAGCCTAGCACACTTCAGATGACTGAACGTGACCTACCTAGATACCTGAACAAAGCACAGTCCAGCAATGACAATGAGGAATTAGAGTTGCTTCTTGTTGGTGGTGAATTACAAAGGCTGTTGACTATGCTCAATAACATGATTGTGATATTCATTCTCCATGGTCTCCACAAAGGCGTCGATTCAATTCAAAATCAGACTCCAAGTAATTCTAATATCCCTATGGTTGAGGAGTTATTCATTGTTTGCTTGGAGTCCCCTCACCAGAAGCATTAGTTGGAAATGACTTTCAAACAACATCCGAGTCTTCTACTTTAGTCTCCAATTTAGTGTGTTTGAATTTATGTCGATAAGTGTCAAACTATATTTTCTAAATCAAAATTGGTTTTGCTTCCATATCTCTTTGTTTGACTAGAAGTGATGAAAAGTAGTTTTTGTAAGTTGAAAAGTTTACACTGAGTTCTATATTAAACTTTCTTTTATACAAGAACATTAAATCATAAATCACTTCACTTTACACTCCATTTTAACCGAAACAATTTTACAAAATCAAGCTTATTTAGAATCACGTTTGTCAAACAGTCATCCAAACAAACTTGATTGAGAGATGTGGTAGAGGAACCCTCCACTATTGTAATATTAAGCGTGATGGGAACACCTAGGATTTGTGTTATTCATTGCACGGATTTCCAAATAAAACAACTAATGTAGTACAGTCCTTGCAATCAGCTATTGAACAATATACCGAGGAGCTCAAGGGATATCATCCCTTAGATATAAAGAATGTGTTCTACTTAAGACAGCTTAACAAGCTTCTTCCTTAACTATTATATCTCATATGTGTAATTCTACTGAGAACACTGAAGATTGATTTGAAATGGAAAAAAAGCTACAGCTTCACAATAAACATTGGAAACCAATAAAACAGGAATCAGAGATCGACGAGTACAATGATACAGAAGAGGCAATGTATGACATCTAAAAAGTGGTGTGTGAATTGCACACACAGACACAGGCAAGTTAATTTATGCATGTTTGAATGGACAGATGTCTATTAAATTTAGGGTTTCACCTGGTCTCAAGTGGCAAAACTCAGGGTATGGTTATTGATCAAAAGAGTGACAATGGTAGTTGAAGCCAATGATGATTATGAGCTGCAGCACTGAAAAACACAATGAAAATGTTCGAAGCAGCAATTGAGGTAGCTAGGGTTTTGACTTAGATGCAAAGTCTCCCAGATCGGGAGCTTTGATACCAACTTGAAAGGTTTGAATAATCTGAATATTATTGATTATTGAGTTACAAATTACTCCTCTATTATATAGATTATTTCTGTATTTTTACCTTGAATATTTATGACAATTTTTTTTCTCTGACATGCCAACTCACATAAGTGCTTTCTGGGCTTGAAATTAAGACAAAGGGATGATTAACACTACCTTGTGCCAATTACCACAAGAGTTCGGTAGTGAAACCTTAGATTAATTATATAAGTAACAATATCCATACCAAGAAATCAGACTCATTAAAAAAAATACTACACAAGATGATAAACTATCAACAAAGAAAGCCGAAAAAACATGATTGAAAATCTGCACCTTCCCACTTTCAAATTAAGACCTGAACGACATATAATATACACAATCAAACCAAATTTAAGACCCCGGGGGACCAAAACTGTGTTATTGAACGTATGAACCTAGTGAACCGAAACTGTGTTTAGGACATCAGACACTGTTTAACTAAATCATTCATTAATTATTCCTATTCTTGACATAAAACATTCAAATCATGCCATATAAATCCTTAGAAATAGTTCTTTACAATTTAATTCTCACCTTTCTCTTGAATAACATTGGCAGCTTGACACTTTTCATCGCTGTGAAACTTCTCCCTTTCTTCTGCGGCAAAATTGAGCTTCTCTAGCTCATTATCCCCTGTAATAAGGATAACAGTATATTTCATATTGAAATTTAGAACCTCACAAACAAATAAAACCAACCAATTTTTCAAATCAACTGTTTGACGAGAGTTTAAAACTAACAAAAAGAACTTACGAATTTTTATTGTTTCCTGTGCAGAATCAAGCTTCAAAGATAAACCGTCCATCTGTTTATTCAAACTCTCAAGAGCTTCTGAACTTGCTGACAGTTTATTTTCCAATGTTTCCTTATCTTTCTCAGCTATGGCAGGACGCAAAAAAAAAAAAACAAAACAAAAAATTACAGATGATAAAATGAAGAAAAACAAAAACAGATATAACTGAGAGATTGGATGGTCATATATACCATCCTGAACTAAACTAGCCAACTGTTGTAGAGTCTCAGTAAATTGATCACACAAAGTCTTAGTCGATGAGAATTTAGATTCAAGTCCTTTCCAGAGTTTCTCGTCTTCCCTCTGCTTCACCTTGAGCTTCGCGTTTTCGTTGAAAGCATTCTGCAATTTTTCTTCTAATGCACGAATATGCTCCAGCGATTTCTTTAGCTTAGTATTCTTCATAGGAACAGCAAGAGAGTAATAATCATTCAATACATAGCCAAACGAAACCCTAAGCAACATACATTTCAACATGCGAGCATTCCTCGTCTTATAGCACGCGCACAATCACAAATTAGAATCATATCATACCGCAATTTCAAGATCAGTCTTCACTGAAGCTTGCTCTTTCACCAATTTCTCTGCACATGAAGAAATCAAACGATGCATGGCGACATTACGATCAAAACTTCCGATCAGAATCAATATAAAAGAAGAAAAACAGGAAATCGAAGCGAAATCGGTATCAAAACCTGCGGTGAGCTTCAGGTTAGCGAAACTCCCCGATGAAACGGAATCTGGGGAAGGACGCGAAGAGAGCGACGATAATAGCTTCACAGTTCCCGATGCGGAACCGTACAACGATTTGAATTGGTCGATGCTCTTGGAGATTGGGAATCCTCGCTTCTGCATTGTGAAGATGGAAACCGAAAACGAGAAATGGAACCCTAGAAATCTGAGTGAAGAGTTTGAACGTTTATCTTCTCCCTCACGCTACTCTGTTTATCGCTCTGCAAAATTGATTCAGAGTGTAGTTGAAATGTAGTTAGGCGCCATAGTGACACATAATTTATATTAGCGCGCGAGCGTCCACAATTAGTTAAGGAAACCGTTAAAATGCTCCGTTCAGATTTCACACTGTTTTTTTTTTTTTTTTTAATTTATTGAATACCATGTGAGATGAGTTATTTTACAATTTCATCTAAATAAAAAAAATTATGTTCTAAGTTATAGATCAATTGGTAAATGTTGATATTATTACTTAATTATGGTGGAATATATATCTCTTCTAAGATAAAAAAAAATAAAAAATATACCGTTTTATTGTAAAGTTCTTTTACACTCATTAAAAATTGCACTTATGTGTGAGTTATATTGAGAGTGATGCACACAACATTAATAATAAAAAATGATAATTATTTTGGGACAGAGAGAGTAATATTTCAAAATTGATATTTTACAAAATAGAATAATTAAAGTAATCGATTATTAAAAATATAGGGTTAACTGTAATTTCGGTCCTCCTATTTTAAAATTTGATAGTTTTGGTATTTCATTCTGATTTTTTAACTAAAAAATCGCGATGTGACATGTTTTAAATAATATGGCATATGATAAGATGATATAGAATGATTAACACCTATGAAATCGCAAAAAAATCCTATAAAAACTTAACTTTCAACTTCGAAAGTTTTTAATTTTTGTAATTTAATCAATGATATATGAATAGTCAATGCATCTAGATGGTTCGATATCATGAAATCTTATGTCAAATCATTTAAAATATATTAAATCATAATTTTTAGTTCAAAAATCTGAGGAAAAGAACAAAACTAACTTTTAAAATTCAGAGATCCTTGAATTGGTGAAAATAGAAAAACCATAATTGCAATTAAGCCAAAAATATATATATTAGTAATATCTAAAACCCATTTACTCATAATTATTACCACAATTATTAAAATATAATTTTTCAAAATACTCACATTAACATACTACCATCTTTAAGGCGAATACTCAAAATGATAAAATAAATAAATAAATATAACATAAATACTTTATATTAATTACTAAACCACAGTAAATATGTATATAATCACTATTCCATAACAAGTATATAAAAATAAAGGAAATTGATTACAATATTACTAATATCTCAAGATAATTATTTATAAAATAAATAACTAAAATAGAAAAATAGTTAGAAATAATTAAAATAAAACTATATACAATTGTCATTTAGTCAAACGTACACGAAAATATCACCCCAATTATTTAATACACATCTACACGTAAGATCACCCAAATCCTTATTCATCAAATACTCACTAAAAAACCATGAGTTTTTAGATAAATAAATAAAATAATTAAATATAATATTTATAATTTATAGGCTTAATTATTCATTTGATCCCTGTGAATATGAGTTCCATTGAAGTGACTATTTTTTAAGTATTAGCCACATCATCAATTTATAGTATTAAGTATTAGTAACATTTTAATCAACTCATTAAATATTACCCACATCATTAATTTTTTTTAACTTAAAATGTTACTTGGAGATCAAATTAAAAGTATTTTTATTTTATAGGGTATAAAATAAAAATAAATTTTTGCAAGGACTAAATTCAAAGTAACTCATACTTGTACGGACCAAATGAATAACTATGTCTAATTTCTACTACTCATTAAATTAAATATGTTCTAAAATAATCATAAAATTAATCAGCATATATTCTAAAATAATTTTAACATCAAATTAATTCGTTAAAATCTTATTTAATTAAAAATAGTTTATTATAAAATTTGGGATGTTACGTTTTTTTACAGAAATTCTTCTTAACACATTTTTTTTTCATTATCTATTTTTTTATATTGATCGATTTCTATTTAAACATTGAGGAATATATTCGTTGAGAATATTACCGTTGGAGATCTTGAATCAACATTTAAAACATATTAGCCTTTAAGACATATTTGTATATATTTTCATAATTAATTCAACGTATCTTGATGTAAGAAGGCGAATCTTAGCGGATGACATTTTTAGATAATGACATGCACTTACTCAGATAGACGATAAGTGCATCTTTGCTGTGCAGAGGTTATTGAGATGTTTACTTCTCCTTGGTTCTGGGCTGAGATGATTGACTTAAGAAAATTGATTTTTTTTATTAGAACATTCACTTTACCGAGTGTTGTTGTGATGTGTTGACCAAATTATCAACTCGATTTCCATATTTATCAGATGCAAAATGATTAGAGAGAGCTTGTCTAATCTTATTATCAGAGGCGCGTTGAGAGCGCGTTGATCAGAGATAGACTTTGCTTTAGCATATTCTTTAGAGCCATTGTGCATTTGCCTTGAGTAATTATTTCTCTTTCTTTGTTTATTATAGGATTTGACTTTCAGAGCATTGACTTTAATGTAGGCTTCATTCAAAGCTTTTTTCTTTGGTCTTAAGTTAGAGGTTCTTGATTCTCAGTCACCTTAAGCTAGAGGCAGATGATTATTGTTGCGTTCTTTTTTCTTATGGTTAGAAGGTCAATCGTTGAGTCTTTTTTGGTTTGTCTTTAATGTTTTGACTTTGATTGTAGATAACTAGATGCTTGTTACAAGACTTTTTACAACTTGATAGCGTTTCAGAAAGTGTACTGAATCGTTGCAAGTAATAATAAAACGGTAGTACTGAGTGTCGAACTCAAGGATTGCGTTTTATTATCAAATTATATTTAATTACTAAAATTGAACAAAAAGTTCCCAAATTGATTGAAGTAATATTTAAAATTAACAACAGTAATAAAATTGATCCTTTATAATGAGAAAAATGTCAGGGATGAGTTTCAATTCGAATCCAACCTTGGTGTCTAATTTGATCCTAGTTACTGAATTCCTTTATTAAATTATTACCAAGTTCTCGTTATTATTCTTGCCCTAATGTCTTAGTGACAAAACCTTTAATTCCAAAGTAACCCCTAATTCCTTAGTGGATTTAAGATTAGAATTAAGCATTACCGTACAGGAATTCTCTTTTTAAACTATTGTCTTTGCAACTAATTTAATTGGTTTCATGACCTGCATCTATCCCTAGACTACAAATTCATGAATTTCTCATCTCAAGCATTCGTTAAGTCCACTTCCGTTTCAAAATACGAATCGTAGAACATTTTAATGTTGATCAAACAATAAAAAGCATTAAGAACAAAAATGAGAAAAATAATTCAATAAACTCATTCATATAACTAAAAATCAAATCAGAAAAATAAGGGTTTCATCTTGTTACACTCATCCCCAACAAATAGGGTTTAGTTACTCATGATAGAGATACAAAAGATAGGGATTAAAGAAGAATTACAAGAATGATTCATGAATGATTCTTGATAAAACTGCTCCAATGATGTTAGAAACGGCCGTCTTTGAGTTTCTCTGGTAGGGCACAAGTCTCCCAACTTCCCATTAGCAAAAAAGATCCCTAGAAAGTGAAAAAAAATGTGTTTTTAATCCACCCTCTCGAGTCCACGCGCTTCAGGCGCAAAAAATGCACTTCAGGCGCGCACTAGCAGTGCTGAAAGGCAGGAAATGCGCCTCAGGCGCGGATGCTTGCGCTTCAGGCGCACAGTATCTGTTGTGCGACTTATACTGCATTTTTCTCCTCTTTCGAGTCTGAATTTGGTTCCGATGTCTTCATGAAAGTTGTAGGTATGGATCTTAGCTTTCAATTCAACACTGCACTAAAACAAAAAGCAACATAAAATTACGAAAAAATCCTAATTAATAAATGAAATAAAAACACAAACATTTTATTAACTCAAAGAATAAAAATCAACAAAATATATCAAATAACTCCTTAATTTAACTAATGATTAAAGATAAATAAGACGAAAAACAATGAAAAATATGCATATGATGAAGAGTCATCACAACTTATATCATGTCTCGCTCAATTATTAAACATAATTACTTGTTTATTAGGTGATAATATTTTGTGTAAAAAAACACTTAGACTATCATCTCTAATGTACTCATAGTTTATGCTACCTTAAAATAGATAGTCATTAATATAAATATTTATCGTCTAACACAATCTGCACACTTAGCAAATAGTTAAGGGATAATTGTTTTTATTGCTTTTGTTATCATCAAAACATCATCAATCAGAGAACTGTAGCTAAAAACCACTTTCGCATTAACAATTTATGTGATCAGCAATTTTGGAGATTAATTTGGAATTGAGATAATAGATTAAATAAGAGAAGGAGAAAACATTTTCCCCTCCCTAAAAAATCAATTCACGAGTTATCTTTCTTATTAGTGTTTATCACGACTATTGTTGTCTAGAGGGACGACCATCTCCTCGCAAGGATTATTGATTCGTGATGGTCTGAGATAGGCATCACTTTAATGGATCATACTAATCTGTGAACGACGGTATATTTATGATTCATACTTCTTTGTGGAGGGTTATATATTCAAGAATCATTTACCCTGGCATAAAGGCATTGCGTTAAGTTGATTAACACTTGTTTTGTGTTATGTTGTTGTTGTGATTATGTTATAAAATGAATTGTGTGAATTGTTCCTTAGCAAATATGTTCTATTATTTGTTGTTTATTGATTCCATAACTGTTAAATGTTATTTGTTAATTTTGGTTGGTGATCCTTTACATTTTGTTGATCGAGCTGAACGCCCCAGGTTATTAGGGTTCATTTACGGAAAGTTTGGGATAACGGTGAAGGCGTTAGGGAGTTGCGGCTTTGAACGCCGGTACAACACGTACAACTTGATTTAGCTAGTGGTCAGTGGTACTCATAAACCTCCATTCAAGTAGGTTATGATAATCTTAGGGAAGTCGAGTTATCAATGAAGAGTGAAAAAACACAAGAAATAGGGGTTTGAAATATTCTTTTAAACTTTTAAACTTTTTCCTACAAAACAAATACTTATGAAAAGTAGAATGAAGCAAAATAAAGTAAAGAGATAGAAAAGAGAAGCACAAAACTAATTTATTTTGGTTCACCACTAACACGGTAGCTATGTCCAGTCCAATGAACACCTACTAGTCAAATTGACTGTGTTCAAGTCTTCTCAACCTTCTAGTTTAGTATAGTAATGGTGTTGAGGACATCAACCACTACTGAGCTTAGTTATAATAGAGTCGTTTTAGGTTTTTTGAATGCCTCTCAAATTCTTTCAAACACAGAAGTATTTGAGTGAGCTTATTTTAACCAGATTCAGCAAAGGGGCATTGATCAAAATCAAACAAATAGTACGATTACCAGAGTCACAAAGCAATGCTCTTGATTTGAAGATATTCTTTTTTTCTAAAATGGAGCATCCAACACGGAGTCTTCAAGAACATCTATATCATAGAGTCTGCACACTTAAACAAATTCATTAAAATATAAATTGTTCCAAAAAAAAATACTTTTGTTATCATCAAAATGATTTAGGGTCATTGTTCTTCAAGCCAGATTGGTACTAACCATCTTCCCCTTTTTGATGATGACAAACATATAATTTTGTGAACAATTTTTCTTTAAAATCAGTAAAATTCTTCCTAAACAAGAGCGAGATTAAAAGATATACTTGAAATTTTTTTGAAAGTGAAATAGTTCTCAAAATATATACTCCTCATTTTGCCATCATTAAATGAATGCAGTGAGACTAAAGAACAAAATTTTCATTAATAATGTAAAAGGGAAGCTTTACACAGAACATAAAAAAAAAAAATGAAAACAAAAGGCCTAGGGTATTATGAATAGATTCTTCATTCTTGGTCATTTGTGACATAAACGCCTCATTTACAAATGGAGGAAGGTCAAAGGTTGGTGTAGAGGGAGCATCGTATGAGCCTTTAGAGGAAAACATGCCAGATCTTGATGCAGAAGCAACAATTGGGACTTCTAGAAGAGGAATCACCATTTAAGGAATGACCACAAGAAACTCCAATGGTGCTAAAGGAGCAATCACTGTGATATCTAGATGATTAGAGTCAAAGGGAGACACAACTTCTTTTGAAATTACTTCTGATGTAGTAGTTAGAGTCTTCATTGTCTAATTTTCATGTGCTTTCTGAAAATGAAGAACCCAAAGGTAGAAGATCTCTGCAGTATGTTGGAAAGCACTTGAATTATGAGAAGCCAAACACATTCCATACTCCATGTTCTCCCTTACCCAAACTACGAGCATTCATACTTCTAAATTTATTAATCTTAGCAGTAAAAGCATATATGAATGAATCCAGGTTGGGAAAACTAGGAGATAAGGATGGAATGGTCATGTTCTTGGCAAAAGTGTGTTAATAGCAGATGCGTCATCTTTAGATGTTTCATAGACTAAATTATGAACAAACTGAGATGTTATATCCTATGCTATGTTGATGGGGTCCACAAGCAAGATTGAGTGAGGGTCAGGGGTAGGAGAAGTTGGTGAGGTTTGGGTGTTTGAGGAAGATTATTTTGTGGAGCTTGGGGTATGGAGGTTGTGTTTGGTTGAGGTGAGGTTGAAAATTGAGTGTTTAGAGGATATGTGTAAAAACTCGAGCCCACCGCCTCCACATAGTCCCACTACCAATTGAGGGCAAAAACTCGTTATTTCCACTGGGTGGTGAGGGGGGACGAGAAGACCGTGAGGTAGCATCGCCGGTAACGGGAATGGGCGGGGTGTTACAAAAAAAGGCGCCTTTTTATGTAACACCCCGGCCATTCCCGTTACCAGCGATGCTACCTCACGGTCTTCTCGTCCCCCCTTACCACCCAGTGGAAATAACGAGTTTTTGCCTTCCGTGGGATTCGAGCCCGGTACTTGGGGGATAAATACCGCCTCCACACAGTCCCACTACCAATTGAGTTGCTGGCTCAATTGGTAGTGGGACTTTGTGGAGGCGGTACTTATCCCCCAGGTACCGGGCTCGAATCCCACGGAAGGCAAAAACTCGTTATTTCCACTGGGTGGTGAGGGGGGACGAGAAGACCGTGAGGTAACATCGCCGGTAACGGGAATGGCCGGGGTGTTACAATATGGGTTTCTTTTGCAGTGAGAGATTTCCAAGTTTTCCTCCAAAGCTTCTAAAAAGTAATTGTTAGAGGTATCTTGAGTTAGACTTAGAGGTAGGTGATATGTTGATTATATTTGTGGTTAGCTAGTTTGATGGTGCAGAGTTAATGAGGGTTCATAAATGATTTGGTTTGAAGGTTGAAATGCTATAGGGGTAGGGGATTCATGCATATCAAATTTACTACTAATATCAACAGAAGTAGAGGTAGACTTGGTAGTAGGAGTTACCTTAAGTCTTTTGCGGCGAATGAGGTTAGCTTCTTTCTTATTGGCATTTTCTTCTTCTTCTTGTTCTTTGTCTTCTTCTTCTTCTTCTTTTTCTTCTTCAAACATTGTTGACACCACTTTTTGTTGCCTTTTTCTCTTCTTTTCATATTCTTCTAAATCTCTTGACAGAGGGAAACAGATAGGGAGACTTATTAACTTAAGTGGTACATCCTAATGTACTCTTGGATGACGTGGAACCAAGTTGGTTTTATACTTAGAGTTTTGATGATAACAAAAGTATTTTATGAGAACAATATATTTGACTTCAAAGAGTATGAAAGAAGATTCATGTTTTTGAAGAAAATCTAAAATAAGATTTGATTCAAATTTATAATTGAAAAAAAATCTAAAATAAGATTTGATTCAGATTTATAAATTGAAGAAAATCTAAAATAAATTTTGATTTAGATTTATAATTGAATAAAATCTAAAATAAGGTTGATTTAGATTTATAATTGAAGAAAATCTAAAATAAGGTTGATTTAGATTTATAATTGAATAAAATATAAAATAAGATTTGATTCAGATTTATAATTGAAGTAAATCTTTGACCAAGTTTAAAAGAAGATATGGTCAAGATTTGAAGAAGATTTGATCAAAATTTATCTACAACAAAATATGAACATAATCAATATGAAGAATTTACAAACTCAATTTGAACAAAATACGAACATAATCAATCTGAAGACTAGCTTGGAGGGTCAGGTGTTTTGTTATTCAAGGTATTTGAATTAGTGGTGAACTAGGATAAATTTATGTGTCAAATTATTTATGCTTTCATTGTTTGCTGTCTCTGAACCTGATTGCTTCTTATCTAAGTAATTCATAAAAACCAACCATCCTTAATCAAATTACCAAAAGGTTATCATCTTTTTCAAACACAATTTAGCCCCCTTCTCGTGTTTGCACCTTTACTCCTTGTTTTCATCTTCAAAGATTGGAGCATAAGAGTCTCCAACATTGAAGAGAATTTCCTAAGTTTATGATGTCCTTTGCAGAAATCAACCTCATCTTGATAATATTGTTGTTGTTGAATAAAGTAGCAGTAGAGAAAACCTTTATCAAAAGATGTCCTCCAACTGCTTCCAAAGACTTTATCAAAGGAGTCTTCTTTAGCATGGTAGTGATAAGTCTTGAGTAGGATATGTTTTTGATCTTTGCAAACCTATAATTGATGACACGCGATCTCATGTGTTCTGGAATTAGGTTTTGAGAGATGTTAAACATCAACCCCTTGTGATCTTTGCCGATATGGTCCACAAAACCACCCTTGGAGCTCAATAAGGATGTCGATTTGATTGACATTGCATGCAAATGTAGGTGAAGGAAGTGTGGAACTTGAAGCTATTGAATCAAGAAGAAGTTCTATGAAGCAAATTCGAAAAAGGTTTCTAGTTGCAAAAGTATGGGAAATTATGTAAAAGTATGGGAAATTATGTGAATATAGTGAGTGAATTATGAGTATTTTTGTTTTTGTTAAAATGTTTTAAGTTTCTAAAAAATCTTAGGGCAAAAACTAACGTGCACACTTAATAATCACAATACGACATATGTCAGGTTGCTAGATTAGACACAAATCAAGAAAACATTTCAAGTAATAAATTAAATTTTAATCCGTTAGAGAGGCAGAGGGAAAACTTAATTTATCAAAGACAGAACATACACATTTATCCAAAACATATTGTTTTACGAGAGACAAACCATCCTTACTTTCAAAACGAAAACAAAGTTTGTTCTAGCCAGAGGCATACGCATACAGAGATTAAAATACCACTCATTTATGAATTGAATGTTTAAATTTTTCTTTATAAAATTTAATTTATCTTCAGTAAAGGGCTTTGTAAAAATATTTGTTTGTCCATTGATCAATGTCCATAAGTTTAATGTTTAAAATCTCCTTATGAACATAGTCCCAGATGAAGTGATGCTTAATCTCTATATATTTTGCCCTCGAATGTAAAATAAGATTTTTGGTTAAATTGACAGCAGAAGTATGTGTTAGTGCAAAAGTGGTTTTAGGTACAATCCTCTAGTTGACATTTTGATGATAACAAAACAAAAAGGAAAACAATTATCTCCTAACTGTATTTGCTAAGTGTGTAGATTAAGTTAGAAGATAAAGAACTATATTGGTGCCTATCTACTTTAAGGTAGCATAAATTATGAGTAAATTAGAGATAATAATCAAAGTGTTTTCTTAAACCTATGTTGATTTTCTAACTCAAAGATCAAAAGAAGAAAGCTTTAAGTAAACCCTCTAATAAAGTCAATGTTTTGGTACAAGCTAAATCCTCTAATGAACAAAGAGAGAATCAACCAATCAAGTGCCTAGTGACTCTGAAGAAATTGTTGAAGCATTGTCTGACTCCTTTAAACACGCTCTCAACACACCTCTGATGAAATTGATGATACTAGATCACTCTGATTGTTATGTGTCTGATAAATCTAGTAAACCAGTTAACTGTTTATGAATGCTTCAAGTCAACACTCTAATAAGAAGTTAACATTCCACATCCTCTACTCATCATAGTGGACTTATCCTCTAACTAAAGAAGCGCATGACATCATATGATAGTGTCATCCTTTGAGATTTGTCCTCTTAAATCAAGATACGATGAATAAATTATGAAGATATATATGGATATGTCTTAAAGGTTGGTTTGCCTTAAATGATGATTCAAGATCTCCATCGGTAATATTCTCAACAAATAAGAAATGTGTAGAAACTGAACAATATGAAAGTGTGGCTGAGAGAATGAAAAAGTCAAGATGTTAAGAATAATTTATGTAAAATCCCAGAACACATCAAAAGAAAAGAAGAAATGAAAAATCCTCTCGGTAGAGAGTTACTAGAATTGATGTGAATCAATCAAAGTGTTTTATACACTTGAATTAATATAGGACTTGAAATGTAACACCCTCTCAGTGAAAGTTAGAATCCTAGAAACAAACTTTGTGTCAATTCAGACACAAACTAGAACTAATGTAAATCAGCTCGATAGTGGCAACAACTCTTTCATCCATAAGAGATACTTGAAGAGGTATAATAATACTCATAAACCTCAAAAAAAGTCTCCTAGAAAGTTGAGAAGGGTTCTAACGGTGACTTCTTGAAGAGGCATAAGAAAAATACTCAAAGCCTAAAGGGAAAGAGTAAATAATACTTTTATGTTATTACTTAAATTTTGGATTAAGACCTCGACTATACTGAGGCAAAATCTCTCTATAAGGTGATGACTAGATGTAGCAATAGTCTATTGTGAACTAGTATAAAAATCCTTATGTCTCCATCTCTCTCTCTCTCTCTCCATATATATACATATATTTGTTATTCTAACCTAAGTTCTTTGTGATTCAACTTTATTTTACCAAACCTATTTTATAATCTTAAGTTGAATGATTTGATAAAGGACGTATCTTTTGATTATGCAACAAAAATTAACTTTTACAAATGACAAAACGCAATTCAAACCTCATTTTCTTGTGTTTTTCAACACCTTCTATATTACCATAAAAGATAGGAATGTTACTCTCATTTGTTTTGTAATCTTCTAGTAGATGTTTCATCCACAACAGTTGAGTGCTGCAACTAGCTACTGAAATGTATTATGCTTCTGCAATAAATAGAGCAATTGTTCCATGTCTTTTACTTGACCAGAAGATTATATTCTCACAAAGGAAAATGCAACTTCCTGTGGTGCTTTTTCTTTCTAGATTATCGCCAACATAGTCAACATCACAAAAACCTACTAATCTTTACTTACAGGATTTTTTATAGAACAAACTAAGATTAGTGGTACCTTTCGAATATATAAAGATTCTTTTAATAGAAGTTAAATGTGATTCTTTAGGGTTATACTGAAATCATGCACACTCACACACACACAAACACAAAAAAATATCAAGATAGTCGAGAGAACCAATCCCTGTGTATGCCTTTTGATATATCTTTTTACCTGATTCATCCTTATTAAGAGAACAAGTAGGATACATGGGTGTGAGCATGGGTTTGCATTCATCCATCTTAAACTTCTTAAGAAGTTCTTTTGTATATTTAGTTTGATGTATGTCTACACCTTCTAAGCCTTGATTAATTTGAATTTCAAGGAAAAATTTAAGCTCTCCCATCATATTCATCTCAAACTCATTTTACATTCACTGAGAAAACTTTTCACATAGTTTAGCTTTAGTAAAACCAAAAATTATATCATCAACATATAATTGAATGATGAAAATATCATTTTTAGATGATTTTCTAAACAAAGTAGTGTCTACCTCACCTCTTTCAAATCCATTTTCAAAAGAAAACTGCTTAGTCTGTCTTACCAAGCTGTTGGAGCTTGTTCAAGAACATATAAATATTTTTTCTGTTTAAAGCTATGGTATGGAAATTCATTATCTTCAAAACTATGAGGTTGTTTAACCTAAACATCTTCACTTATATAACCATTTAAAAGTGCACTTTTCACGTCCATTTGATATGAAATAATTTTTTTAAAGGCTGCAAATGAAAGTAAAATTCTAATTGCCTCCAAGCTTGCCACAAACACAAAGGTTTCAACGTAATCAATACCTTGTTTCAGACTATATCCTTGACCTACAACTCTAGCATTATTTCTTACCACTTAACCTTTTTCATTTAACTTGTTTATGAAAACCCACCTTGTTCAAATAGGTTTCTTTTCTTTGGGTCTGGGCACCAAATCCCATGCATCATTCCCGTTGAACTAGTTTAGCTCTTCTTGCATATCTACTATCCAATCTATTTATAAGGCTTCATCTATTGATGCAGGTTCAATTTCAGACAAAGGTCCAAACATTGATGTTTCTTTGAAAGCAAAGTCGGTCTTTAGAGGATCATTCACATTCCCTATGATTAGTGTGTTTTGATGTGATAATTTATAATCCATCAAAGTCTAGGTTCCTATGGACTTTGATTGGTAGATGGTTCATTATTTGTTTGTGTGCTATCATGGTTATATTTAGACAATTCGGAGGGAAACATTTGTGCTTCCTCTTATCTTTCTAATTCTTCATAAATCTGTAAATCTGCAAGATCTTCATCTAGCTTTGGTTTTTTATGGTCAAGCTTTTTGTCATCAAATTTGACATGGATTTATTCCTTAAGAATTAGAGTGTCTTTATTGTATACTCTATAGTCTTTACATTTTTCATAGTATCCCAAAAAGATACACTTTTGAGATCCTGAATCAAACTTGCCAAGATTCTTTTTAGTATTTAGAACCAAGTTTGTTTGAAGAACCATGACCCTTACTTGTTTTGATGATAACAAAATCACTTTGTGGGAACAATTTAATGCACTAACGTTTTGATTAAGTGTGCAGGTCCCATATCAAGTGAATTTTTATAGATTCTTATGCCATATCCTCCGATGATTGGATTAAGAGAAAGGAACATCAAGACTTCTCTTTGCTCCTCTTTTCAACTCTTGTGAAAGTGCTCGGTCACGCGGCTCTAGTGATGCAAGCAATGCTCTATTTCGGTTGACTTTGACAATGCAGACAATGCTCTAGTTCTAGTGACTCCAGAAATACATATATGAAGGTCTTTAAGACATGCTTTGATTATCGTATCCTCTACTTCCCTGTCTTCATACCAAGATAGACTAAATCAATTACAAGGTTCTGTTTTAGAAATTTTCTATGGGAGATCAATCTCAAAATATATGATATAGAACTTTAGGACTTATGTCGATTCCTTGCAATCGGGACAACAACCAGAAACCCTAGAACACAAGAAACGCACAAGCTATAAGAACATATATCCTCCTCTACACCCTTGCTCTTAATATTTCATTTTACTTAGGTATTGAGAAAAGTTTCTGACAGAAAAAATTTGTAAACACTCTCCTATGAGAGCTATTTCAGAAAAACCTAAATCTACTCTCTTGTAACTTAGCCCAGTAGTGGTTGTCTTCTTCAATAGCTTGATTGTACTAACCTAGAAGTTTGAGAAGAATTAAACACATTCAGTTTCACTAGTAGGTGTTTAGTGAAAGTGTTATTCTATGGTGAACTAGTGAATTAAATCCTTCAGGTTGAAGGGATTGAACGTAGCTACCATGTAGGTGGTGAACCAAGATAAATCATCTCTGTTTTTCTATTCTATTCTTGTTCATCTGTCCTACTTTCTTTACTATAGCTTAGTCATATTAAAAAGATTTTAAAAAGAAACACAATTCAACTCCCATTTTTTTGTGTTTCCCGTTCTACAATTGGCACCAGAGCTCAGTCTCAAAGCTGGGCACTTAACTGTGTTTGAGTAAAGATCTATTATTACGACTAAATATGGTGAGTAAGTTACAGGTGGAAACATTAATAGGCCTCCCCTGTTTGATGGAGAAAGATTCGAGTACTTGAAAGATAAACTCAGAAGTTTCTACATCTCTCACGATCCTGAACTCTTGGACATTGTTGAAGATGGCTATGAGGCTCCAAAAGATGCTACTGGTGTTGAAATATCCAGAAAGAATTTTGATGCTGATCAAAAGAAATAATTCAAAATGCATGATAAATCCATAACCTTCATGATGAATGCTATCGCCTTCAAAGAGTTTGAAAAAATGCAGCAACAAAGAAACAACTAAGATTATCTTTGATGCTCTAGTTCTTAACTACAAAGGAAATAAACAGGTATAGGAAGCCAAAGAAAATCTACTCGTTAGAAAATATGAACTCTTTTAGATGGAAGAAGATGGAGACATTGAAAAAATGTTTTCTAGATTTCAAACTTTGGTTGATAGACTAAAGGTTCTCCAAAAGAGCTACACTATTGCCGATCACGTCAAGAAAGTTGATGAATTCACTCCGATCCCATGAGATTGAGCTGGTTGAAGATGAGTCCAAATAGAAGTGAAAATCCTTGGTCATCAAATTCCAAGGAAATAAGATGAATTCTAAAGCTCTACAAGCAACTAAAGACTTAGAGGAAATCCAATTGGAAAATCAGAGTGAAGACTCAGTTGATGAAGAGTTGTCCTTTATATCAAGAAAAATCCAGCGCATGTGGAACAACATAATAAAATGTTTTCCCAAAAGAGATTTCATATGGTCCTAAAATAGTAGAGAAGGAAGTGAAAAGTTAGACAAGAAGAAGCTCATTTTTTATGAATGCAAGGAACCAAGTCATTTCAAATCAGAATGTCCTAAACTTGATAAAGGAAAATCCTAAAGGAAAAACTTCAAGACAAAGAAGAAAGGTGTTATGGCTACTTGGGATGACTCTGATGAATGATCTGATGAAGATGAAGATCATGCAAATATGGCTCTAATGGCAGATACTCACTTAAATGAGTTTCTCAACAAGAATGATAAGGTTTATTTTAAACTTAAGTCTCTTAGAAAAGCTCATGACATCTTAACAAACAAGTGTAGTTCCCTTGAAAAGGAGTTTGAAAACCTAAAAAGGTAAAATCTAACTCTGAAAGAAAATGTTTCAAAAACTTCAATGGACAAAGTCTGCAATTCTGTTACGTATGAAATTGCTTTTCAAGAATTTTTTGCAAATGGCATAAACAGATGTAAGTAAGCTTCAATGATCAATGGTGTTAGAAGAAACAATAAATGTGGCATGGGCTTTGAAGAACCAAAAGAAAATCCTAGAATTACTCAGCCTAATATTATTTGCGCATACTACCATAAGAAAGGTCTCAATAGAATAACTTGTCCTATGTATAGAACATGGAAAGACAAGATACCTTTTAGAACTAACAAAACAGGACCCAACCAAATTTGGGTACTTAAGAATAAAATAATTTATCTTGCAGATATCCTTAGCGACAAAGTTAAAACACCAATCATAGTATCTGAATAGTGGATGCTAAAGGCACATGACAAGATAAAAGTTTATGTTACAAGACCTGATCCTCAAGAGTGGAGGATTCGTAGGATTTGGAGGTGATCAAAAGGGTAAGATCATTGGGTACAACACAATAGGTAATTGTTTTCTTCCCTCTATTAAGAATAATTTACTTGTAAAAGGACTAATGCTTAACCTACTAAGCATAAGTCAATTAAGCGACAATGGTTACGATGTTGTCTTCAATCAAAAGTCTTGTAAGGCAATAAGTCAAACAGATTGATTCATAATATTTACTAGCCAAAGGGAAAACGAAATTTACAAAATAAACTTATTTGATTTAAATAAACAAGATGTCAAATGTCTCATGTCTGTAAGCGAGGAACTACTAGTTTGTCACAAAAGATTAGGACATGCTAATTTAAGGTTAATATCAAAATTGAAAAGACTTGAATTAGTTAGAGGCTTGCCAAATGTTAATTACGATTCAAATGTTCTTGGTGAGGCATGTTAGAAAGGAAAAAAAAAACTTCTTTTTCTTCTAAGAACGTTGTTTCCACTTCTAGAGCACTTGAACTTTTACATCTTGATCTATTTGGCCTTCGTCTCTACTTTATTAGTGGTAAAAAAGTATGGACTCATTATTATTGATGAATATTCCAGATGGACACGAAAAATGTTTATAAAACACAAGGATGAGTCCCATAAGGTTTTCACTACCTTTTGCAAACAAGTACAATATGTAGTGATCATGGGGGTGAATTTGAAAATAAACATTTTGAAAACCTATGAAGAAAATAGTATTTTACATAACTTTTCCTCTCCTAGACCACCTCAACAGAACGATGTTGTAAAAAGGAAAAACAATCTCTTTAGAAGATGGCACGTACGAAATGAATGTTACCAAACACTTTTGGGCAGACGCAGTGAACACTGCATGTTATATTCATAATAAAATATTTATTAGACCTATTTTTAATAAGACTCAACATTTCATATTTTCATCAGTTTGGTTGTATATGCTATATTTTGAACATCAAAGACAATCTTGGCATGTTTGACTCACGATCTCAAAAGTGCATCTTTTTGGGATAATTTGAAAGGTCTAAAGCCTACAAGGTATACAATAAAGAAACACTGATTGTTGAGGAATCAATCCATGTGAAGTTTGATGAAAAAAAGCTTGACCATAAAAAGTCAAAGCTAGACGTAAACTTTGTAGATCTATAGATTTCAGAGGAACTAGATAAATCAAAGACATCAGCAAAGCCATTCCAAAATGAATCAGAAGATATGCCTAACAACTTAGATCAAAAGCATAAGGAATCCAAACCTGGACGGAAATACAAATCCTCTCATCCAAATTCTTTGATAATAGGAAATGCAAATGATCATCTAAAAATCAGATCCACTCTAAAGGAAACGTCTATGTTTGGATTGCTATCTGATATTGAACCTATAACTATAGACGAAGCGCTATCAGATGATTGATGGATATTAGCTGTGCAAGAAGAATTAAATCAATTCAAAAGGAATGTTGTATGGGATTTCGTCCCCAAGCTTAAAGAAAAGAAGTTAATTGGAACCAAGTGGGTTTTCAGAAACAAACTGAATGAGAAAGGTGAAGTGGTTAGAAACAAATCTAGACTTGTAGCCCAAGGAAACAGTCAGTAGGAAGGTATTGATTACACTGAAACTTTTGCCTATGTGGCAAGGTTAAAGGATATCAGACTTTTACTTTCTTTTGTTGTATTTAATAAAATTACTCTATATCAAATAGATGTGAAAAGTGCTTTCTTAAATGGTTACATAAATGAAGAAGTTTATGTCAAGCAACTTCTTGGCTTTGAAGATAATGGATTTCAAACTAAAGAAATCTTTGTACGGTCTAAAACAGGCTCCAAGAGCTTGGTATGATAGACTAATCAACTTTTTATTAAAAAATGATTTTGTAAAATGCCAGGTTGACACAATTTTATTTAGAAAATCATCTAAGAATGACCTTCTCATTGTCCAGATATATGTTGATGATATTCTTTTTGGTTCTACTAACGACAAGCTCTGCCAAGAGTTTACTAAGTTAATGTAGAATGAATTTGAGATAGTAAGATGGGAGAATTAAAATTCTTTCTTGGAATTCAAATTCATCAAAACCCAGAGGGTGTACTCATCCTCTAGATCAAATACACAAGAGAATTACTAAAGAAGTTTAAAATGGATGATTGTAAGCCAATGCCCATACCTATGCAATTAACTTGTTCTCTTGACAAAGATGAGTCAAGTAAAAAGGTAGATCAAAAGGTATACAAGGGAATGGTAGGTTCGCTTCTTTACTTAACTGCCAGATTTCAGTCTAACTCTAAAGAATATCACTTAACAGTTGTTAATAGTATCTTTAGATATCTAAAAGGCACGACTATTGTTGGTTCACCACAAACTTTGTAGCTACGTCCAATTCCCTTATTCAGAAGGATTTAATCCATTAATTCAAAATTTGAATTACACAATACCTGACACTACAAGCCGATCTTTTCAAAACAACCTGAAAACGACAAACTTTTTTTAGGAACACAAACACATTGACTCTACAAGTCAAGTCTTCTCCACACAAACTGAAAACCACATATTATTGAAGTCACACAACAACTTGGCCCTACAAGTCAAGTCTTCTCAACACAATCTGAAAACCAACTAATTGCTTGAGACACACGAAAGCCCTTATCGAGTTGGGTTACAAGAGTTTGAAACAAATTGGTTTGCTTCTAACAAGTTGATTGTAACAATGACTATCACACTAGAAAATACTTAGATAATATTTCTCTTAATCAAGTGTTTCTCTTGACCTTAACCTTATGAACTCTAATGACTTAAGGAAATTTTGTGCTTTTGAGTTATCTTGTATTCTTCTTCAGCCTCGAGTATCCACTTATAGAATAGGTTAGGGTTTCTCCTATGTCTTTGCAAAATCTAAATCATATATTTGCAAATAATAAATGTATCTTTTTGTGAGTGTTTCTTCTTGTATACAATTCTTGATCATATCTTCTTGTAAATAATTCATATCTTCTAGATGTAACCAATTTAGTGATGAATCAAGATAAATCTAATGTCCAATTATTTATGCTTTCATTGTTTGCTGCCTCTGAACCCGGTCGCTCCTTATCTAAGTAATTCATAAAAACCAATCAACCTTCATCAAATTAGAAAAAAGTTATCAACTTTGTCAAACACAATTCCACCCCATTCTCGTGTTTGCACCTTCAACCTCCCCCTAGTAGAACCAAGTTGGAAAGAAGATATGGTCAAAATTTGAAAGAAGATTCGTGTTTTTGAAGACAATCTATAATAAGATTTGATTCAGATTTATAATTGAAGAAAATCTTTGACCAAGTTGGAAAGAAGATACAGTCAAGATTTAAAGAAGATATGATCAACATCTTATCAAAAAGAATATATGAATTATTTACAAGAAGATTTCATGAGGATTTATCACAAGAAGATAGGAATTATTTACATGAAGACTTGATCAAGATTTATCTACAAGAAGATATGAATTATTTACAAGAAGATATGATCAATAATTGTTTACAAGAAGAAACACTCACAAGAAGGTACATTTATTATTTGCAAAGATATGAATCAAATTTTGGCAAAGCACAAAATAATGAATTGGACTTAGTCATATTCCTACTTGTGAAAGTTAAAGATCCGATCCAACATTATGTTCCCAGCTCGATCAAAGAAAGCAATAGGTCGGAAGTTTCGTTTGAACAATTTGCGAAAGCAATCTCAACAAAATACGAACGTTATCAATCTGAATAATTTACAAACTCAATCTTAACAAAATATGAACAATATCAATCTGAAGAATTTACAAACTCAATCTAAACAAAATACGAGGATGATAGTCAAAGAGAGAAACACTTGTTCAAATGAGAAATATTTTCTAAGTGGTTTCTGTAAGGGTAATAGTCATTGTTATAATCAGCTTGTTAGAAGCAACTACTCAAGTTGCAAACTTTTGTATTCAACCCCGATAGTGGTGTTCGTGTGTCTTCAACAATCTGGGGTTGTTAGATGGTGTGGAGAAGACTCGACTGGTAGAGTCAAGGTGTGTGTGTTCCTCAAAATTATGGGGTTGTCAGACTGTTTGAGAAGACATGCTTGGAGGGTCAGGTGCTTTGTATTTCAAGTTACTGAATTAGTGGATTTAATCCTTCTGATTAAAGGACTGGATGTAGTCAAGTTAGTGGTGAACCAGGATAAATTACTTATGTCACTTTATTCCTGCACTCTATAGTTTTGTTATTGCTTCTACTTCAAGTAAATCATAAAGTTGAACGAGTTTAATCAACTAATGAAAAAGTTAATAACTTAGTCAAACACAATTCAACCCCCTTCTCGTGTTTGCTCCTTCAATTGGCATCATAGCTTGGTCTCAAGGCTGAACATTTTACCGTGTTTGAGGAAAGATCCAAGGGTTCAACATGTCTAGATTCAGTGAAGAAGCTGCTAGAGGAAACATCAATAGACCACCTTTGTTTGATGGAGATCATTTTGAGTACTGGAAGGACAGGTTGAGAAGTTTCTTTATATCACAAGATCCTGAACTTTTGGACTTCATGGAAGATGGCTATACTGCTCCAATGAATACTGATGGTATTGAGATTCCAAGGAAATAGATGGATGTTGATCATAAGAGGATGTAAAATATTTATCATAAGTTCAAAACATTCATGATAAATGCAATCACTTTTACGAAGTTTGACAAGTGAGCGAACAAGGAGACATCAAAGAGGATTTATGACAGTCTGATTATGATCTATGAAGGAAGCAAGCAAGCTCAAGAAGCAAAGGCCAAGATGGAAGAAGATGAAGACATTGAAAGAATGTTTTCTAGATTCCAAACTCTAGTCTCAAGATTAAAGACACTTGAGAAGAGTTATACTATTGTTGATCATGTGAAGAAAATTCTAAGAAGTCTGCAAAGCAAGTGGAAACCTAAGATCACTGCCATTTAGGTAGCAAAGGATCTGAATATTCTTAAGCTAGAAGAATTAATCAACTCTCTCAGATCACATGGAATTGAACTTGAAGAAGATAATCCCAAGAAGAAGCAATAAAATTTGGCTTTGAAATGGATATTGCTGAACTTAAGGCTGAAAATCTAACTCTGAAAAGTAATCATAGTTCAACATCAATTGAAAATACCACATGTAACTCTGATAAGCATGAAGGAGTATTACAAGATTTTCTTGCTAATGGTATGGAATTAAGCAAGTATGCTTCTATGATTTATGAAATTAGTAGAAATGGTAAAAGAGGTCTAGGATTTGAAGAAATTCTAATTGAACCTAAACTTATTCCCTATGATATCTTGTGTACTATTTACTCTAAGAAAGTTCACTCTAAATCATCTTTTCCCATGTTAAATACAAGAAAAGACAAGAAACCTTTCAAGACTAACAAACCAAGACCCAACCAAATTTGGCTACCTAAGAAAAAAATTGTCTATGTTGCAGATGTCCTCAGCAATCAAGGTAAAACACCAATCATGGTACCTGGACGTTGGATGCTCACAACACATGACGGGAGAAAAGTCAATATTCTAAGAACTAACATTGAGCAAATGAGGCACAATGACTTTTGGAGGAAAGCAAAAAGATCAGACCATTGGTCAAGGTACAATTGGGAATGGTATTTCCCCTTATATTAAAGATGTCTTGTTTGTTAAAGGTCTTAAGCGTAATTTATTAAGTATTAGTCAGTTAAGTGATAATAATTATGATATTATATTTAATAAAAAAAACATGTAAGGCAATAATTAGTCAGAAGGACGAATTTGCACTCTTTATAGGTCAGAGGAAAAATAACATTTATAAGATAAATCTGTTTAGTCTAGAGAAATAAGAGGTTAAGTGTCTTATGTCAGTAAATGAAGAGAAACTAATTTGGCATAAAGGATTAGGTCATGCAAACCTTGGATTAATTTCAGAACTGAATAAACTTCAACTAGTTAGAGGTCTGCCTAAGCTTAGTTACAAAACTAAAATCATGTGTGAAGCTTGTCAAAAGGGAAAAACAAACAAAGAACTTCTTTACCCCTAAGAACTCATTCTATACCTTAAAGCCTTTTGAGCTCTTAGATATAGATCTCTTTGGGCCAGTGAAAACAACCTCTCTAAGTGGAAACAATTAATGATTGCAAAGGGTCTTAAGATTGTAACAATTAGAAGTGATCATGGAGGAGAATTTGAAAACAAGTTCTTTGAAAGTTTTTTATATGAAAATGGAATCTCTCACAACTTCTCCTCTCCTAGAACGCCCCAACAAAATGGAGTTGTAGGAAGAAAGAATATATCACTCCAAGAAATGGCCAGAACCATGTTAAATGAAATGAATGTTTTAATTAGGTCTATATTGAATAAAACACCATATGAATTGTGGAAAGGTAAAAAGCCTAGCATCTCTTATTTTAAACAATTTGTTTGTACTTTAATATATTGAACACTAAAGATAAACTTGGTAAATTGGATTCTAAATCTCAAAAAGTGTACCTTCAATGGATACTCTGAAAGATCAAAGGCTTATAGAGTGTTTAATATGGAAATTCAGATTGTGGAAGAATTCATACATGTTAAATTTGATGGCAAATAGCTTAACCTTGAAAAGTCAAAGCAAGATGATGATAGTGTATGTTTACCGGAACCAGAGGAAGCAGATGCCGACAAACCATAAGAACCTGAAAGATCAGAGGATACAAGTAAATCAGAAGATGACAAATCTTTAAAGGATAAATCTGATCAAGTAAGAACCAGTCAAGATAAGTCAGAAGGAAGATCTGGATGTAAGTACAAGTCATCTCATCCTAAAACTCTAATCATTGGAAGTGCAAATGATCCTTTGAGGACCAGATCATCACTAAAAGATACCACTTTTTTTGTACTTACTCTCATCAAGAAAAGTTAAATGAAATTAAGAGGAATGATGTTTGGGATCTAGTACATAGACCAAAGAAGAACATTATTGGAACCAAGTGGGTTTTCAAAAACAAGCTAAATGAAAAAGGTGAAGTGGTCAGAAACAAGGCAAGACATGTCGCACAAGTCTACAATCAGCAAGAGGGCATTGATTACACACTGAGACATTTGCTCCAGTGGCAAGGTTAAAAGTTATTCGTATTCTATTTTCTTTTGATGCAAATAATAATATTACATTATTTCAAATGGATGTTAAAAGTTCTTTTCTAAATGGTTATATAAGTGAAGAAGTCTATGTTAAACAACCCTCGGGTTTTGAAAGTTCTGAATTTCCATATCATGTTTTTAAACTTAGGAAATCTATGTATTGTCTAAAACAAGCACCTAAGGCATGGTATTCTTGCTTAAAAATAACTTTTTAGAAAATCAATAGGAGATGACATTCTTATTATGCAAATTTATGTTGATGACATTATTTTTGGATCTACTAATGGCACATTTTTCCAAGAATTTTCTAAGGTATATACATTTATCAAACTAAATATACAAAAGAGCTTCTCAAGAAGTTTAAGAAGAGTGATTGCAAACCTATGACTACACCAACACACCCTACTTGTTCACTTGAAAAAGATGAATCAGGTAAAAAAGTTGACCAGAAAACCTACAGAGGAATGATAGAATCCTACTTTACCTTACTACTTCCAAACCTAACATCATTTTTAGTGTATATGTATGTGTAAGGTTTCAAGCTGACCCTACAAAATCACATTTAACTGGTGTTAAAGAATCCTTAAATACCTAAAAGGCAATACCAACATTACCTTGTCCTACAAGAATTCCTCTGAGTACAAACTAAGTGGGTATTGTGATTCTGATCATGTTGGAGATAAACTTGAGAGAAAAATCATAAGAGGAAACTTCATATTCTAGGTGACAACTTAATCTCTTGGTCAAGTAAGAGACAAAGCACAATTTCCATGTCAACAATAGAAGTTGATTAATTTCAGCAGATGGTTGAAGCTCTCAACTACTTTGGATGAAACATCAACTAGAAGACTACAAAATCCTAGAAACCAACATTCTCATTTATTGTGTTAACACTTCTGCCATTTGCCTAACCAAAAACCCTATACTTCATTCTAGAGCTAGACACATAGAAATCAAACACCATTTCATTAGGCACTTTGTTCAAAAAGGTGGGCTTAATATCCAGTTTGTAGACACCGAACATCAATGGGCTGACAAATTCACCAAACCACTAGCTGAAGATATGTTCGACTTCATCAAGAAAAACCTAAACCTTAATCTTTTTCCTAACTAATGTTGTGGCAACCTTAGAGTAGTTTAGTTTCATACTTCAAATAAATTTTATGTTTTATGTTTATGTTATTTTTATTCTATTAAAAACAAAAGTAAATTAAAAAAAAGTCAAGTTTCACTTTCAAGTGTTTTTGTCTGATGAAAAAAGGAGGAGAAAGATGTATGATAATGTAGGGAGAAAAAAAGTTGTTATAAAAAATACAGTTTTGTCATCATCAAAAAGGGGGAGATTGTTAGAACTAAGTTGGTTTTATACTTAGAGTTTTGATATTAACAAAAGTATTTTATGAGAACAATATATTTTATTTCACAGAGTTAGAAAGAAGATTCATGTTTTCGAAGAAAATCTAAAATAAGATTCGATTCAGATTTATGATTGAAGAAATTCTTTGACCAAGTTGAAAATAAGATATGGTCAAATATTTTTGAAGAAAATCTAAAATAAGATTTGATTCTGATTTATGATTGAAGAAAATCTTTCACCAATTTGAAAAGAAGACATGGTCAATTTTTGAAGAAGATTTGATCAAGATTTATCACAAGAATATATAAATTATTTTCAAGAAGATTTGATCAAGATTTATCACAAGAAAGATATGAATTATTTACAAGAAAATATGATAAAGAATTGTCCACAAGATGAAATACTCACAAGAAGATACATTTATTATTTGCGAAATTATGATTCATATTTTGACACAAAATAAAAAACAAAATACAAACCAAATCAATCTAAAGAATTTACAAACGCAATCTAAACAAAATATGAACAGTATCAATCTAAAGAATTTACGAACTCATTTGGAACAAAATACGAACATAATCAATCCGAAGAATTTACAAACTCAATCTGAACAAAATAAAAACATAATCAATCAAGAAGAACTACTCAGATTGGATTCAAAAATAAAGAATTGGCTAAATAACATATTATCAAAAAAACATGTTATTTGGAATTATTTTTGAATAAGATCATTGTTGACCAAGCGAGGAATGAAGATACAATTTAGAATTACAAAAGGACTAAATTGAAGCCCTAATTTTATCTATAAATAGATATTCAAGGCTGAAGAAGAAGATCATCAAAAAATCAGAAAATAATAGAAGAACTCAAGCTCAAAATTCCAAATTCATCTTAGAGTTCAAAAAGAGAAACACTTGAACGAATGAGAAATATTTTCTGATTTTCTTAGAGTGTGATAGTCATTGTTATAATCAGCTTGTTATAAGTAACTACTCAAATTCTAAACCTTTGTATTCAAACCCGATAGTGGTGTTAGTGTGCCTTCAACAATTTGGGGTTTTCAAATTGTGTGGAAAAGACTTGGCTGGTAGAGTCAAGGTGTGTGTGTTTCCCAAAAGTCTGGGGTTGTCAGGATGTTTGAGAAGACTGATTTGGAGGGTCAAATGCTTTGTAATTCAAGTTGTTGAAATAGTGGATTAAATCCTTCTAAGTGAAGGAACATGATGTAGCCAAGTTAGTGGTTTACTAGGATAAATTACTTGTGTCACTTTATTCCTGCACTTCTTAGTTTGTTATTGCTTCTAATTGAAGTAAATCATCAAGTCTAAACCAATTGAATCAAATAATGAAAAATTTATCAACTTAGTCAAATACAATTCAACCCCTCTTATCATGTTTGAAACTTCAATATGCCCCTCACTTGTTTTGATGATATCAAAATCGTTTGTGGGAACAATTTAATGTACTAACATTTTGATTAAGTGTGCAGGTCTTAGATCAAGTAAATTATATAAATTCTTATGTCGTATTCTCTGATAACTGGACAAAGAAAAAGGTACATCAAGACTTTTCTTCACTATGTCTCTCTACATTTGATACGCAAGCGACGCTGTGTCACAATTGACTCTGGTAATACAAGAAAAGTTTTGCTTCTGAGTTATGATGAATGCAAATATGTTTTGGTTCGTCTGCCTCCAATGACTACTATCTGTATTTGATTGTCTGCCTCTATTGAACACAACTAGCGATTGATTGTCTGCTTTTAATAAGCATGATAAGCAAGTGATTGCCTCTAACTCCAACAAATCACATCAAGCCTCTAATTGTCTAACTCTGAGTTACTATGTATCCTTTGATAAAGTCAGCACTTTGAAAATGTCAACGCTTTGAAGAAGTCAAAGCTCTAATGAAATTCAACACTCCAAAGTGAGGGTGCAAACACGACAAGCGGGGTTGAATTGTGTTTGTCTAAGTTGGATTCTTTTTAATTATTTGTTCAAGAACTAGTTCAGGTTTAGTGATTTTAACTAAAACAAAGGCATCAACAATAAGGATTTAGTGATTAGAGGCAATAGTAATGTAAAGAGTGCAAAAGTAAAGTGACCCAAACAAATTTATCCTAATTCACCGCCAACTAGGTAGCTACATCAGTCCCTTCACTTAGAAGGATTTAACCACTAATTAAAATACTTGAATTACACAACACCTGACCCTACAAGTCAGTCTTCTCAAAACAACTTAACATCTACAGAATTTTTGAGGCAAACAAACACCTTGACCCTACAAGTCAAGTATTCTCCACACAACCGGAAAAACCATAGATTGTTGAAGGCAACAAGTCAAATAATCTCAAACAACCTGAAAGCCACATATCACTTGAGGAACACTCACTATCGGGCTAGGTTACATAGGTTTGGAACAAATTTGTTGGAACCGAGTTGGTTTTATACTAATAGTTTTAATGTTAACAAAAATATTTTATAAGAAAAACATATTTGACTTCACAAAGTATGAAAACATATTCGTGTTTTTAAAGACAGTCAAAAATAAGAATTGATTTAGATTTATAATTAAAGAAATCTTTGACCAAGTTGACAAGAAGATATGGTCAAGATTTGAAGAAGATATGACCAACATCATATCAACAATAAGATTTGAGTTATTTATGAGAAGATTTGATCAAGATTTATCTACAAGAAGATATGAATTATTTACAATAAGATATGATCAAGAATTGTTTACAAGAAGAAACACTCAAAAGAAGATACATTTATTATTTGCAAATATATGATTTAGATTTTGACAAAGGACAAAATACTGAACTAGATTTAATCATGTTCCTACTTGTGAAAGTTCAAGAACCGAACCAACACTATTTGCGAACCCAATAGGAAGGAAGTTTCATCTGACGAATTTGCGAAGCAATCATAACAAATGTGAACACTGTCAATCTGAAGAATTTACAAACTCAATCTTAATAAAATACAAACATTATCATTTTGAAGAATTTACATACTCAATCCGAACAAATCAATCTAAAAGAACTGCTCAGATTGGATTCATAAATAAAGAATTGACTAACGAACATATTATCGAATAACATCTTATTTAGAATTATTTTTCAATGAGATCATTGTTGACAAAGCTAGGAATGAAGATACAATTTAGAATTAAACAGGGACTAAATTGAAGCCCTAATTTTATCTATAAATATATACTCAAGGCTGAAGAAGAAGAAGATCATCGAAAAAACAGAAAAGAGTAGAAGAATTCAAGCTAAAATTCCAAATTCATCTTAGAGTTCAAAGAGAGAAACACTTGTTCGAATGAAGTTATCAATGTAGTCAAACACAATTCAACAACCCCTTTCTCGTGTCTGCACCTTCAATCTGGGGTTTTTTTTTACCTTAAAAAATAGCAGTACGACTAAGTCCAACTCAGTATTCTTTTCAACCTATTAGAGCCTTTGACCTTCCATCAAAGTTGTTAACTTTTCTCTATCAGAATCATTAACTTGATTGTTGGAGTTAGATGTTGTGTTGCTTGAATAATCAGAGTTAAAGGCAGATACAAAGGTGCGTGACTTAAAATTAGTGGCATAAGCAACTTCACCATTGTTAGATTATTAGAGTCAGTGCAACTTCAAAGTGTGCTACATATCAGAGGCAACACTTTGGAACCAGTTGCAGTCTTCAGAGTCAGTGCAACTTCAAAGTGTGCTACGTATTAGAGGCAACACTTTGGAATGAGTTGCAATCTTTAAGTTAGCAGAATATATGCTTCATATGCAAACTTAGACAGTGGCTTCAGACTCTAGAGGCATGCTCAAAAATATTGTTCATGAGAGGTATGATAAAGTTACTATTCATCATAGGCATACGAAAATTAGTGTTCATCACATGCATGCTAAAGTTATTGCTCATCAGAGGCAAGCTGAAGTTACTGTTCATCAAAGGCATCACACAGTTACTGTTCATCAGAGGCATGGAAACTCGAAAAACACGCAGAATATTTATAGGCATAGAATTCTTCAGCGGTACGCTGAATCTTCAGAGGCACATATTTCTTCAGAGGCATTCTAACCAGAAGCACACTTTAGTCTTTAGCGGCAAATGTAGAAACATGTTGAACTACCAATAGCAAGCTATTAGAGGCAGGTGCACGAACTTTTCCAACGCGTGGATTTTAATGATTTCATTTCATTTTCTCTATCCTTTTTACTTCCTCTAGAGACTCCCTATGGTTAATTCCTCTAGTGATATCCTTTGGTCGTATCCTCTAGTGACTTCCTCTTGTGTATCCTCTAGTGACTTCCTCTGGTCATTTCCTCCAATTTTCTTGTTCTAGTTTATGCATACTTAATGAAATCATTAATACTACAAATTGTTCGCACACATTATTTTTGTTAACATCAAAAGCATTCCCCTTTTTTTATGATGACAAAACTATATTTTTTATAACAATTTTTCTTTTATTACTTAAGTCCCCCTGACTTAAGGCTCCCCCTAAGTCCAAGTAATATTTTCATTATCTTCCTACATTATTGTTCTCAAATATCTTTCTCCCTTATTTGTCATCAGACAAAAAGACTTGAAAGTGAAATCCCAATTTTTTTGGGTATTTGCCTTTTTTTTTTAATATAATGAACATGACATAAAACATAGCCTTATATAAACAGAACATAAAACTAATCTTAGTATAAACCTATACTACTCTAAGCTTGGCACAACATCATTCAGGTATAAAGGTAAGGTTTAGATTTTTCCTAATGAAGTCAAATCTATCTTCAACTAGTGGTTTGGTGAATATGTCAGTCCAGTGGTGTTCAATGTCTAAAAACTCGATATGTAATACTCCTTTTTGAACAAAGTCCCTAATGAAGTGGTGTTTGATTTCTATGCGTTTGGCTCTAGAATGTAGGATTGGGTTCTTGGTTAGGCAAATGGCAGAAGTGTTGTCACAGAATATGGGAATGTTACTCTCAAGAATCTTGTAATCTCCCAGTTGATTTTTCATCCATAGCAATTGAGAACTGCAACCAGCTGCTGAAATGTACTCAGTCTCTCCTGTTGACATTGAAATTATGCTTTGTCTCTTACATGACCATGAGATTAAGGTTACACCAAGAAATGTGTAGTTTCCACTTGTGCTTTTTCTCTCAAGTTTGTCTCCTGCATAATCATCATCACAATAGCCACTTAATTTGTACTTAGTAGATTTCTTGTAAATCAAGCTAAGGTTGGTAACACCTTTTAAGTATCTAAGGATCCTCTTAACAACAGTTAAATGAGATTCTCATGGATTACCCTGAAACCTTACACACACACACAATAAACATAATATCAGGTCTGGAGGCAGTAAGGTAAAGTAGTGATCCAATCATTCCTCTATATGTTTTCTGGTCAACCTTCTAGTGTGATTCATCCTTTTCAAGAGAACAGGTAGGATGCATTGATGCCAATGCCTTCTTGTTGACTATAGCCTTGTGCAACATGTTTTGCCTTGTTTTTTACCACTTCTTCTTTTTCGGTTAGCTTGTTTTTGAAAACCCCCTTGGTTCCAATAATGTTTTTCTTTGGTATAGGTACTAGATCTCAAACATCATTCCTTTTAAATTCATTTAAATCTTCTTGCATTTCAAGGATCTATCCATCATCTACTAGTGCTTCATCAATAGATGTAGGTTCAATTGATGATAGTAGACCAAACAAAGTTGTGTCTTTCATTGATGATCTGATCTTCAAAGGATAATTTGCACTTCCAATGATTAGAGTCAGGATGGGATGACTTGTGCTTCCATCAAGATGTACCTTCTGACTTACCTTGACTACTTCTGACTTGGTCAGATTCATCCTCTAATGATTTGTCATCTTTTTCTTATTTACTTGTATCCTTTGATTTTTCAGGTTCTTCTGGTTTGTCTGCATCTACTTCCTCTAGTTCCAATAAACCTGCACTATTATCAACTTTAATGTCAAGCTGTTTGTCATCAAATTTAACATGTATTGACTCTTCTACAATCTGAGTTTCCCTATTAAACACTTTATAAACCTTATATCTTTCAAAGCATCCAATGAAGGTTCACTTTTGTGATCTGGAATAAAACTTGCCAAGATTTTTTTTAGTGTTTTGTCAGATTCATCCTCTAATGATTTGTCATCTTCTTCTTATTTACTTGTATCCTTTAAACCAAATTGTTTAAAGTAGGACATGTTAGGATTTTTACCCTTCCATAATTCATATGGTGTTTTATTCAATATTGACCTAATTAAGATTATAATTTGAATATAGCATGCAGTGTTAATTGCCTCTGCCCAAAAATGTATTGCAATATCCATCTCATTGAGCATGGTTCTGGCCATTTCCTGAAGGGATCTATTCTTTCTTTTTACAACTCTAGTTTGTTGTGGTGTTCTAAGAAAGGATAAATATTGAGAGATTTCATTCTCATCACAAAAACTTTCAAAGAACTTGTTTTCAAATTCTCGTCCATGATATCAATTCTAATAGTTACAATCTTAAGACCCTTTTCATTCATTACTACTTTGCAAAATGCAATAAACACTTTGTGGCATTCATTTTTATTTCTTAATAATTTTACCCAAGTCCACCTAATATAATCATCTACTATCAAAAAGCCATACGTTTTTCCATTTAAAGAGGCTGTTTTCACTAGCCCAAAGAGATCTATATGTAATAGCTTAAAGGGTTTGGAGGTTGAGACTAAGTTCTTAGGGGTAAAGGAGTTCTTTGTTTGTTTCCCCTTTTGACAAGCTTCACACATAATTTCAGTTTTCTAGCTAAGTTTATGTAGACCTCTAACTAGTTAAGGTTTATTCAATTTTGAGATTAATCTAAGGTTTGCAAGACCTAACCTTTTGTGCCAAATTGATTTCTCTTCATTTACTGACATTTACCGGTTAACATCTTGTCTCTCTAGACTAAATATATTTATCTTATATATGTTATTTTGCCTATGACATATAAAGAGTACAAATCCATCCTTTTGACTAATTGCCTTTCATGTTTTTTGATTAAATATAATATCATAATTATTATCACTTAACCGACTAATAGTTAATAAATTATGTTTAAGACCTTTAACAAACAAAACATCTTTAATAGAAGGAGAGGTGCCATTACCAACTATGCCTTGCCCCATGATCTAGCCTTTATGTTTTCCTCCAAAAGTGATTGTGCCTCATTTGATCAATGTTAGGTCATGGACCATAGACTTTTCTCTCGTCGTATGTCGCGAGCATCCACTGTCCAGGTACCATGATTGGTGTTTTAACTTGGCTCCTATGGACATTTGCAACATAGATAATTTGTTTTTAGATACCCAAATTTGGTTGGGTCCTAGTTTGTAAGTCTTGAAAGGTTTCATGTCTTTCCTTTTATTTAACATGGGACAACATGATTTACAATGATCTTTCTTAGAGCAAACAGTACACAAAATATCAGAGGGAATAAGTTTAGGTTCAGTTACTATTTCTTCAAATCTTAGACCTCTTATACCATTTCTACTAACTCAATAAATCATAGAAGCATACTTACTTCTTTCCATACTGTTAGCTAGAAAGTCTTTGAATGCTTCTTCGTATTTATCAGAATTAAATGTGACATTTTCTAAAGGTTTTAAAACAAGAGTATCTTTCAAGGTTTTATTTTCATATTTAACCTCAACACTTTTAGCTTTAAAGCATTGATTTCTTTAGTTAAGTTTGCATTTACTTTCCTAAGTGCTTTCAGTTTTAGAGACAACTTGTGATTTTTATTTAAGAAATCATTTATGAATCAATGTTTTTGTTGGATCCAGAGGCATAGTTGGTATGAGCCATCAGAGCCCAATCTTCTTGCTCTTCATCATCAGAGGATTCATCATAATCATCCCATGTAGCCATCAGAACCCTATTTACATATTTGGACATTCAGACTTGACATGTTCAGGTCCATTGCATTCATAGCATATGATGTTTTTCTTGTCTGATTTTTCATCCCTTCCTCTGTTGGACTGCTTGGAATATCTTTGAGGAAATTGCTTCTTTCTGTTGTGCCACATCTTCTGAATTTTTCTGGACATGAAAGCAAGCTTAGTTTCTAATCAACTGAATCATTATCCTCTAATTTTGTTGTTGCTTTAGAACCTTCTTCTACTTGGATTTCAACGCCAAAGTGGGCTTCTTCTTCTTGGGCTCATCCTCTGCAAGCTAAATTTCATGTGATCTCGATGAGTTAATCAATTCTTCTAATTTAAGAGTATTAAGATCTTTAGCTTCTTGAATAGTTGTAATCTTAGTTGTCCACTTACTTGGCAGACTCCTAAGAATTGTCTTCACATGATGAGCAGTAGTATAAATCTTCTTAAGTACCTTTAATCTTGAGACTAGAGTTTGGAATCTAGAAAACATTGTTTCAATGTCTTCATCTTCTTCCATCTTGAAAAGATCGTACTTTCTGACTAAGAGGTTGGCATTTTCTTCTTGAACTTGTTTGCTTCCTTCATAAGTCAGAATCATATTATCGTAAACGTTATGGACTTATGATGCATTTCGTACATCTTCTTCTGATCAAAATTCCTCTCATTTCTTGGAATTTCAATGTTATATTCTTTTGTTGGAGCAGTAACACTTTCTTCCACCAAGTCCCAAAGTTCAGGATCTTGTGAAATAAAGAAACTCCTCAGCCTATCATTATAATACTCAAAACGTTCACCATCAAACAGAGGTGGTCTGTTGATATTTCCTCTAGCAGCTTCTTCACTAAATCCAGACATGTTGAATCCTTGGATCTTTCCTCAAACACTGTAAAGGGCTCAACCTTGAGACCGAGCTTTGATGCCAGTTGAAGGTGCGCAAAGACGAGAAAGGGAGGTTGAATTGTGTTTGTCTGATTTTGAAACTCTTTTCTTAGTTTTAATTCTAATTCTGGTTTGGTGATTAAATGTTTGGATTAATCAGAGGCAACAATAAACAGACAAAGCGAAGGTAAAAATAACACACTAGATTTTATCCTAGTTCACCACCAACTTGGTAGCTACGTCCAGTCCCCTCACACAGAAGGATTTATCAACTTATTCAAAACTTGAATTACAACAGCATCTGACCATACAAGTCAGTGTTCTCAAAACAACCTGAACCTACAGACTTTTTGAGGCAAACTACACCTTGACCCTACAAGTCAAGTCTTCTCTACAAAACTGGAGATCCACATATTGTTAGAGGTAAACTACCCACTTGACCCTACAAGTCAAGTCTTCACAAGACAACCTAAGATCCACGGATTGCTGGAGACACACTAAAGCCACTATCGGGTTGGGTTACAATGAGTTGGAAACTATTTTTGCTTCTACTAAGAAGATTTGATACAATGATTTTCCCACACTACAACACTTAGAGAGTATTTTATTTTGAACGAGTGCATTGCTAGAACTTCAACCTTAAACTTTGAATACTAAGAAAAATTGAGCTCTTGAGGTTTTTCTAAATAACTTTTGTTTTTAGGATTTCTGAGTTTGTTGTTCGTTGTGTATCTTCACTTCTTCAGCCTTGATCCCCTATTTATAGATGATATTAGGGTTCGTGAATTTATTGTTGAGTTTTTGAATCGTATCTCAAATTCACCTTAGTCAACATACATTTCTTCCAAATATCATTCTGATTGATACAATCTTGATAATTTGACCATTAGGAAATTTTTATTTCCCAATATGATCTGAGCAATTCTTAAGAAAGATATTGTGCGTATTTGTTTAGATTACGTTTATAAATTGATTCACTTAAGTCTTCCTTCATACGCTTGATTGGATTTCAGAGGGAACAAATATAGGATTGTTTTTGGACCTACAAAAGTAGGAATACGACTAAGTCCAATTCAATATTTTTCTCAATCTATCAAAGCCTTTGACCTTCCATCAGAGTCGTTGACTTTGCTCTATCAAAATCATTGACTTGATTGTTGGAGTCAGATGTTGTATTGCTTGAATAATCAAAGTCAAAGGAAGATGCAAAGTTGTGTGACTTAGAAGTAGTGGCATGGGCAACTTCACCTTTGTTGCATTATCAGAGTCAGTGCAACTTTACAGTGTGCTACATATCAAACGCAACACTTTGGAATGAGTTGCAGTCTTTAGAGTCAGTGCAACTTTAGAGTGTGCTACGTATTAGAGGCAACATTTTGGAACGAGCTACAGTCTTCAGAGTCAGTGAGATATATGCTTCTGATGCAGACTCAAACAATGGGGTCAAACTTCAAACGCATGTTGAAAAATAGACTTCAAAGGGCATGCAAAAAAATTTTGTTCATCAGAGGTATGCTAAAGCTATTGTTCATCTGAGGCATGCTAAAGTTACTGTACATTAGAGACATGATAAAGTTATTGTTCATCAGAGACATGCTAAAGTTATTGTTCATCAGAGGCATCCTACAGTTACTGTTCATTAGAGGCATGGAAACTCCAAAAACATGTTGAATCTTCAGAGGCACAACATTGTTCTCACAAAGTATTTTTGTTAACATCAAAACCACATAGAGGAATGGTTCCTGGAATCAACTTGGTTCCAACATTCTTTTGTGTTCCTCTGATCTCATCCTCTAGCCACTTCCTCTGGTAGCTTCCTCTGGTCACTTCCTCTACACTAGTACAAAATAGAGTTTTTAATACAGAGTGTTAGGTCAATTATCTATCGAATGTGTTAACAAATGAGGCGGAGGCATATTGTGTACATATTTAAGTCGATTTTTTAAATTAACAGGTTAAAAAATGATGCGGTGACAATTTTGTAAATATGTGAAAGTTGTTTAATACATGTTTAAGTCGCTTTTTTAAATAAACAAATTAGAAAAATGAGACGGTAGCAATTCTTTAAATATGTGAAAGTTGTTTAATGTGGTTACTATTATAACAATAACCGACTTAAGATTGATGATAAAAAAAGGATATATCACAACTTTTTATGGGATTGAGAATCCTAAAAAACCCATTTTTCTCTATTTCACTCACGTTTGTTCTTCCCATCCATTCCTTCCTCTTCATCTCTCTTCTTCTTCATTCCTCTTCTTCCTCACCGACGCCAAAGTCCTCTCTTTGCGTTCTTCGCCTTCGTCGAGATTCTTCTGCATTTTTCTTGGTTAGTTGTTGTTGCATCATTTGTGCTTCATTGTTATCGTCATTGTTTGTTGTTTCCATTATTGTCGCCACCGTTGTTGTTTGTCGTTCTTGTTATTTATAATGTTTGTTGTTGTCGCCATCAACTTTAGATCAATTTTCTTTATTTTTCAATTTTAGATTTATTTTATGATTTCATTTGTGAACTTAGGGGAAAAGAAAAGTTATGTTAGTGTGCTTTATATTGTTTTTGGAGTTGATACATTTTTTTGTATTTAGCTTGCAATATATTTTTTATAACTTATATGATATTAGCCTGTCAAGTTCATAGGTGAGGGATAAGAATACAAGCAGTAAACTTGAAGTAAAATGAGATCAAAATTTAGAAGTAACTTTAAATAGGGGTATTTGTAAGAAGATTCATTGTGCTTTTCTATCTTGCAACAATAGGTTGGAAGATTTTAGATTTTCCCCCTTGGAATCAAACAAATAGGGATAAAATGGATATACAAAATTAAAAGAAAGAAAGATGGGACTATTGATATATACAAGGTCAGACTTATAGCAAAGTGTTAGAAGTACGTTGGTTTGAAGAACTATGACCCTTACTTGTTTTGATGATGACAAATTATTTTGTGGGAACAATTTAAAGCACAAATATTCTATTTAACTGTGTAGCTCCCAGATCAAGTTATTTTGTATGACTTTACGCTGCATCCTCTGATGTTTTGATCTAAGTTAAAGGAACACCAAAACTCCGCTCTGAAATCCGTAATCTGAGTTTGATAAACACACTCTAAAACGCGCCTATGGTGACTCTATTAATGCAAGCAATGGTCTGATTGGTTTGACTCTAATGACTACAACAAGCATCTAATTATTCTACCTCTAATAAGTGTGAAAAGCAAGTGATTGTCAGACTCTGATAATTGTGTCAAGCATCTGATTGTCTGACTATTTAAAAGTCAACACTTGGATAAAAGGTCAACACTCTAGATAGTCAATGCTCTAATGGAAGTAAGCACTCTGAAAAGTCAATGCTATTAAAAGTCAACACTTTGAAAAAGACAAAATTGTGCATCATTTGCTCAACACCCTAAACTTGTCATATGTCTGAAGGTCGAATTGACAGGCTTTAATCACGATATCCTCTGCTCTTTATGTTTCTATATCAAGATATGCAAAATCAATTACAAGGATTAATTTTGGACAAGCTTTAATAGTGAATCAATCTCTTAAGGTTTGATAAGAAAATTCGTGATTCATGCTGATTTCTTGCAATCAAGACAACGGCCACAAATCATAAAGCTCTCTTTAAAAGGATGTCCAACCCTCATTGAACAAAACAACAACAACGTACTACAATAAGCACAATATAGTCATATTTGCACTCTTGCTCTTATTCTTTTGTTTTGTCTAAGTGCTGAGAAATACTTTCTAAGAGTACAACATTGCAAACACTTTTTTGTGAGAGTTATTCAGAAAATTCTTAAACCTATTATATTTGTAACCTAGCCCAGTAGTGGCTGCATCCCTCAATAGCTTGATAGTACTAAGCTAGAAGGTTGAAAAGACTTGAACACATTCAGATTGCCTTTTACGTGTTTAGTGGAAGTAGGATTTAGTTGGTGAATTAGTGGAATAAATCCTTCAGTTTGAAGGGATTGGACGTAGCTACCGTGATAATGGTGAACCAAGATAAATTGGTTGTGTTGTTCCATGTTTCTTATTTATTTGCTCTGTTTTCATCACTTTGTTTTAATCTTGTTAAAATAGTGTTAAAATAAACACAATTCAACCCCCCTATTTCTTATGTTTCTCGTTCTACAATTGCCATCAATGCTTGGTCTCAAAGTTGAGAACTTACTGTGTTTGAGTAAAGATGTGTGTTATTATGACTAAATCTGGTGATGAAGTTATAGGTGGAAACATTAACAAGCTCCTCTATTTGATGGAGAAAGATTCAAGTACTGAAAGGACAGGCTTAGAAGTTTCTATGTCTCATGTGATCCTGAACTTTGGGACATAGTGGAAGATGGCTATGAGGCTCCAAAAGACGCTGCTGGTGTTGAAATATCCAAAAAGGATCTCAAGGCTAATCAAAATAAATAATACATGATGCATCATAAAGCAAGAACTTTCATGATGAATGATATCATCTTCAAAGAGTTTGAAAAATGCAACAATAAAAAAAAAAACAAAGAGTATCTTTGATGCCCTAGTTCTCAACTATGAAGGAAAAAATCAGGTAAAGGAAGCTAAAGCAAATGTTATTTTCAGGAAGTATGAATTTTTCCAAATGGAAGAAGTTAAAGACATTGAGAAAATGTTTTCTAGATTACAAACTCTAACAAAGCCATATTTCTTTCCACTTAGAGAGGTTGTTTCCACTGGTCCAAAGAGATCTATATATAAGAGTTCAAGGGGCTTTGAGGTAGAGACTGAGTTCTTAGGGATAGAGGAGTTCTTTGTTTTTTTTCCCTTTTGGCAAGCTTCACACATAATTTCAGTTTTGTAACTAAGCTTAGGTAGACCTTTGACTAGTTAAAGTTTATTCAGTTTTGAAATTAATCTAAGATTTGCATGACCTAATCTTTTGTGCCAAATTAGTTTCTCTTCATTTACTAACATATGACACTTAACCTTTTTTTCTCTATTCTAAACAGATTTATCTTATAAATGTTGTTTTACCTCTAACTTGTAAAGAGTATAAATCCATCCTTCTGACTAATTGCCTTACATATTTTTTTATTAAATATAATATCATAATTATTATCACTTAACAAAGTAATACTTAATAAATTATGCTTAAGACCTTTAACAAACAAGACATCTTTAATAGAAGGGGAAGTACCATTACCAATTGTACCTTGACCAATGATCTGGCCTTTTTGCTTTCCTACAAAAGTCATGGTGCCTCCTTTGCTCAATGTTAGTTCTTGGAATCTACTTCTTGAAAGTGGGTCTGGAATCTTCCCATCAAAATCATCCCATGTTGCCATCACACTCTTCTTCTTGGGTTTGGAATCTTTCCTCTGATGTTTCCCTTTCTCCAGATTTGGACATTTTGATTTGATATATTCAAGTTCATTGCATCCATAGAAGATGATGGTTTTCTTGTCAAATTTATCATCATTTCCTCTTTGGACTGCATGGAATATCTTTGGGGAAATTTTTTCTTTCTATTGGGCTACATCTTGAATTTTTCTAGATCCTCTGAATCATCATCCTCTGATTCTGCTGTTTCCTTCAGAACTTTCTTCTACTTGTATTTCAAAGCCAAGGTTGGTTTCTTCTTCTTAGGATCATCCTTTTCAAGTTCAATTTCAAGTGATCTGAGAGAGCTAATTAGTTCATTCAGATCCTTTGCTTCTTGAATGGCAGTGGAGACTCCACTTGTTTGAAGACTTCTTAGTATCTTCTTCACATGATCAGTAGAAGTATAACTCTTCTCAAGTATCTTTAATCTTTAGACTAGAGTCTAGAATCTGGAGAACATTGTTTCAATGTCTTCATCTTATTCCATCTTAAATAGCTCATACTTTTTGACTAGGAGGTTAGCCTTTGCTTCTAGCACTTGTTTGATTCCTTCATAGGTTAGAACCAGACTATCATAAATACTCTTTGTCGTCTCTTTGTCGGTGCACTTGTCAAACTCCTTGAAAGTGGTTGCATTTATAATGAATGTTTTGGACTAATGATGCATCTTGTACATCTTCTTCTGATCATCATCCGTATTTTTCCTTGGAATCTCAATACCATTAGCATTTTTTGGAGCAGTATAACCATCTTCCACCAAGTCCCAAAGTTCAGGATCTTGTGAAATAAAAAAAAGTTCTCCATCAAACAGAGGTGGTCTTTCGATGTTTCCTCCAACAGCTTCTTCACTGAATCCAAACATGTTGAACCCTTGGATCATTCCTCAAACACTGTAAAATGCTCAACCTTGAGACCGAGCTCTGATGCTAATTGAAGGTGCAAACACGAGAAGGGGGTTGAATTGTGTTTGACTAAGTTGATAACTTTTTCATTATTTGATTAAATTGATTTAGACTTGATGATTTAGTTGGAGTTTAAGCAATAACAAAACTAAGGAGTGCAGGAATAAAGTGACACAAGAAGGATTTAATCCACTAATTCAACAACTTGAATTACAAAGCACCTGACCCTCCAAGTCATTCTTCTCATTCGAACAAGTGTTTCTCTCTTCGAACTCTAAGATGAATTTGGAATTTTGAGCTTGAGTTCTTCTACTCTTTTTTTATTTTTAGATGATCTTCTTCTTTAGCCTTGAGTATCTATTTATAGATAAAATTAGGGCTTCAATTTAGTCCTTGTTTAATTATGAATTGTATCTTCATTCCTAGCTTGGTCAACAATGATCTTATTCAAAAATAATTATGAACAAAGATGTTTTTTGATAATATGTTCTTTAGCCAATTCTTTATTTTTTAATCCAATATGAGAAATTATTTTAGATTGATTCTGTTCGTATTTTGTTAGATTGAGTTTGTAAATTATTCCGATTAATATTGTTCGTATTTTGTTAAGATTGAGTTTGTAAATTCTTTAGATTGATACTATTCGTATGTTTTTAAGATTGCTTTCGCAAATTCTTCAGATAAAACTTCCTTCATATTGATTGCTTTGATTTGGGCAGGAACATAGTGTTGGACCAGTTCTTGAACTTTCACAGGTAAGAATATAACTAAGTCCAATTTAGTATTTATTCCTTTGTCAAAATCTGAATCATATCTTTGCAAATAATAAATGTATCTTCTTGTGAACGTTTCTTCTTGTAAACAATTCTTGATCATATCTTCTTGTATATAATTCATATTTTCTTGTAGATGAATCTTGATCAAATCTTCTTATAAATAATTCATATCTTCTTGTGATAAATCTTGATCAAATCTTCTTGTAAATAACTCATATCTTTTTCAAATATATCTTGATCAAATCTTCTTGTAAATAATTCATATCTTCTTGTTATAAGATGTTGATCATATCTTCTTCAAATCTTGACCATGTCTTATTTTGAACTTGGTCAAAGATTTTCTTCAATTACAAATCTGAATCAAATCTTATTTTAGATTTTCTTCAAAAACACGAATCTTCTTTCATACTCTGTGAACTCAAATATATTGTTCTCATAAAATACTTTTGTTAATATCAAAATTCTAAGTATAAAACCAACTTGGTTCCAACATCCAGTCCCTTCACATAGAAGGATTTTCTCCAATAATTCAAACTGAATTACAACGCTTAACCTCAACTAGTTAAGTCTTCTCAACTTCCAGTTTGCACCTACAAGCGTTGAGGAAACGCAGCCACTACCGGGCTAGGTTACAAATAAATGATGTTGGATTTTTCTAAACAATGTCTCTCAAGAGTTTGTTTACAATGTATTACTTTCGGATTTTTCTTTCTTAGCACTTAGATAAATTTTGAATGATTGCATAATGTTGTAATGCTAGTTGTGTTGTGTGTAATTGTGGTGCCTACTTCTGCTATCCCAAGTAAGGAAACATGCCCTTTTATAGAGTTCTTCACGGTAAGGTATGTGTCCTTAAGGTAAGGCATGTGTACTTTCTTTCACAAATACAGCCAATATCTTCATGGGTTTCAGCAATTGAACCGTTGAAGATAAATTTATCCGTTGAGGTCAAAATTGAATCCCAAAAATCACTCCTGGTAGTTTGAATGAGAACAAAGAAAGCAGATGGTACGAGAACAGAGGATGGGATAATTAGAGCATTGTCTTACAGACCATTGGAGCATGTAGATTTTGATGAATATCAGACGATGCGCATAGCTTGTCTTCATAGTGGATTAATTGTCATTAGATAATTTACTCTTATAAGAATGTTGACTTCTTTAAAGCCGACGACTTTTTTAGGGGCGTTGACTTTTTCAGCGCCGCTGACTTTATCAAATCCGTTGATTTTTTAGAGGCGTCTACTTTTCATTTAGAATGTTAACTGAAAGTTGACTTTTTCTATAGGTGTTGACTTTCTTCAAAGACAGACGAAGTCAGACACTTGCTTGCAGTCATCAGAGGTAGACGAAGTCAAACGCTTGCTTACCGTCATCAAAGGCAGACGAAGTAGAACTTTATCAGAGGAAGCTTAAGCATAACCTTACCAACACCATCTGAGGCAGTCATAATAGATATTTATTTACACCATCAGAGGCGCGTATCACCAAATTTAGAAATGTAGAGCATAGAAACAGAGTCTTAGTGTTCCTTTGTATTATTCTGATAATCAGAGGATATAACATAATATCCTACATAAACACTTGATCTTGGAACTGCACACTTAATTAAAATATTAGTCCATTAAATTGTTCCCACAAAATATCTTTTGTTATTATCAAAACAAGATTAGGAATTGTTCTTCAAACCATCTTGGTTCTAACATCCTTCAGCCTTGACACTTGGGTGTTGTATTCAGTACTAATCTAATGGACCACTCAATCATCCTAAGAGCATACTCCCTTCAGCCTTGATGCTTGGAGGTTGTGTTCAGTAACAACATATTAAACCACTCAGTTGACTTGAACGCTTATGCCCTTTTGCCTTGACGCATGGGGGCTATGCTCGATAATAATGTATTGGACAACTTAACCCGCCTGATATTATAGAGAAGATCGACACTTACTTAGAAATAGGGTTGAGATACTAAGTGCACTAGCTAACAAGGAAGATAGCCAACCAAACAACAGTGGGGTCATCCATGTTGATCAATTGTGACATAGTTGTGGCACACACACATCCTCCATTTTGTACAATCCCAATCATTAGACTATACACCTAAATTAGGGTTGGACCTGAGACTAATATAAAATCTCTAATCTTAATTACATGACCACTATATAAGATAAAAAATAAAAAGCAATTGACAAACTTTTACCTATTATCCTATGTAATATTGATTAGCCCTCATGGAACATGTCATAAATGACTTTTTTTATGGGAGTGTTATAAATAAATGACTATAAACAACAATAAAAAACGTATGATCTTTTGTTCATTGTTTCCTCTGTTTTTTGAGGCATTGTTCATTGTTTCCTTGAAACACCTTTTGTTTATTGCTTGTTCAGTTTAGACAAGAACAAGAACATAAATAAAAGATTTTCATTCTATTATTAGTAACAAGAAATATCTATAATATCACGAGATTTTGGGAATATAAAGATTGTACGAACAAAAAAAAATGAACGCAGTTGTTTAGTGTTGGATCGTGAAGATAAAATAATGCGGCATACCCATGTGGGTTTCTGAGTTGGAACATGTAAGTATATGCTAAAATTGAAAATAATTTTTTATTTTTTATAATAATAATTTTAAATCTCTAAGGTAGCTTATGTATCCAACATTTTGTTGATTCTCCATTATGTGTCATTTGGTATATGAAAAAATAGAAGAAACAAGAGACGTGGATGTGATTTGTTTTGTTTTGTTGCAAAAATAGGATAATAGAAAATTTGAAAAATCTACATAGCATAAAAAAGTTGTGGCTACAATTTCTCTATCAATTTTCTCTGTATCTCCCCACTCATTTAACCAATCCACTTCACTTGCTCTCTCTCTCTCCCCTTGGACCCTTTCTTTAGTGTCTCTTTTTTCTCGTTGCAACTTGAGTGTGTGAAAAAAGAACCAAAATAAGAATTTTTTGGAAAAGAAATCTACCCCAAAAGTAATCCTATTTTTTTGGAGAAAGATAATTTAAAGATAAATACCAAAAACTCGAACTTGTCAACTCAAATCTAAAAAAATCATTTTTTTTTCTCCTCTTTATGGCCTAAAATATCTCCCAATATAGAAAACAAAAAAAAGGGTAGTGGAAAAACAATAAGAAAAAGATAAGACTAATAAGCATTTCTTGGTATTTTTCAGCTATTAGAAGAAAGGAAGAGAAAGAGATCTGGTATATGGTTAAAAAAAGAGGTTTTTTTGTGTGTGTGAATTGTGGAGATGACAAGTGGTGGATGCAGCATAGTTTGGTTCAGAAGAGATCTGAGAGTAGAAGATAACCCTGCACTTGCAGCAGGTGTTAGAGCAGGTGCTGTTGTTGCTGTTTTTATATGGGCACCTGAAGAAGAAGGTCAATATTATCCTGGTAGAGTTTCAAGATGGTGGCTTAAAAACAGTTTGTCTCAACTTGATTCATCTTTGAGAAGTCTTGGTACTCCTCTTATCACTAAAAGATCAACTGATAGTGTTTCTTCTTTACTTGAAGTTGTTAAGAACACTGGAGCCACTCAAATCTTTTTCAATCATTTATATGGTCAGTGTTTTTTTTATTTTTTTGTTTTTTTATTATTTTATATATTCTTGTCATATCTTGAATTTTTGTAACTTTATATGATATTGCATGATTCTGTGCTAGCTGGTTCGACTTATTTTCTATGAGTATCTTGTTTGTTTCATTGTGTTTTGTTTTGTACTATTCATAAATCCTTTTATGTCTCAAATATCATACCAAGTTAAGGTACAATCCAATTGGAAGTATCCGAGTTCAAACCTTGCATAGAACAATTCTTGGTCAGATTTTACTGATTGAACAACGGTTTATCGGCGCCTCTTTCGGGAACGAGAGGGTTAAAGAACAAAAAAAAGTATGATACTAAGTTCTTACTAGGCTTCATTGCTGAGTAATAGACAACATCATGGTAGACGGTAGAATGGATCCTTGGTTGTACCAATTTGAGTTGTTAGTTATTTTTCGGTTTTCCGAGGAAAAGGGGTTTGATAATCGTGAGTTTGACTAAGACGTAAGGAAAGCTTAGCCAAAGATTGTTTCAACTAGGATTCAAACTCATATTCTCCCGATCAATTAAATCATAATTGACGCTCATTAACCACTTATGCCCGACCACTTAATTCGTTGTTAGTTTCTGTTATTATTTGGTAAAAAGTATACTCTTTCTTTGATTACAATTTCTTCTTTTTCTTATCAGTTTTTGATGTGTATGTCTCTGATAACTTCATTCATATAAGCTGTTTTATAATTTGTCATCTCTATTATGTTGTGATGATATTTTACTTTGTGTTTCTGATTGCAAAACTGTGTCTAAATGTTAATTAACATGTAAATTTCTATGTTACAGATCCGTTATCACTTGTGAGGGATCACAAAGCAAAGGAGGTTCTAACAACTCAAGGCATTACCGTACGTTCATTCAACTCAGATTTATTGTATGAACCATGGGATGTGAATGATGAACATGACCAACCATTCACAACTTTTGATTCTTTTTGGGAAAGATGCCTTAGCATGCCTTATGACCCACAGGCACCTCTTCTCCCACCTAAAAGAATTATTCCAGGTTTACTTTGTTCCTCTCTTTCCTTATACCCTCACATTTATTTCAACTTTTTTTATGATACTTGTTATTTGAGATAGAGAATATATTTCTGTCAAAAAAAAAGATAGGGAATATATGCCCCTACTTTTCATTATGAAAATACCATTGGAAATGTATGTTTGGATCCAAATATTAAGTTTGTCCCACATAAACTCTACAAATCTATGTAGCATCGACATTTCAGATTGAAGTCGCACACTGGACACTACATTGACACATGTAATTATATTCAATTAGTTCTATTTTCTTAAATTATTACTGGTATCTCATGTGCCTATATCGGAGCTTCATAGCTGCTGATATTGCGGGTCTAATATTGTTTTTATTGTTTAGGTCTTTGATTATGCAATGGCATTTAGGGACAAATTTCATGACATCGTGACCAAAATAATGACGCCGGGACCAAAATAATGATTTAATATTAGTAAGGAACTGAATTGATAACATAAATTTGAAGGACCAAAATAATGACTCTTGTATAGGTCTTTCAAGTTTGCTTAAGTACTTGGTAGTTAATACTTGCCTTTTTTTCTTTGTTGTATCTTCATGTTTGACGAACCATCCATAAGTTTAGACTTTAATTTTCATTCTGTAACTTCTGTTAAAATTTCTTGTCATGTTTCAGGTGATGTATCAAGGTGTCCTTCTGATACATTGGTGTTTGAAGATGAATCAGAGAAAGCAAGCAATGCACTTCTTGCTCGAGCATGGTCACCAGGGTGGAGCAATGCAAACAAGGCATTGACAACATTCATAAACGGTCCACTGATTGAGTACTCGAAGAATCGCAGGAAAGCAGACAGTGCTACAACCTCATTTCTCTCCCCGCATTTGCATTTCGGAGAAGTTAGCGTCAAGAAAGTATTCCATCTTGTCCGAATTAAGCAAGTCTTTTGGGCCAATGAAGGAAACCAAGCCGGCGAAGAAAGTGTAAACTTGTTTCTCAAATCGATTGGTCTTAGAGAGTATTCGAGGTACATTAGTTTCAACCACCCTTATAGTCATGAAAGGCCTCTTCTTGGACACCTTAAGTTTTTCCCTTGGGTGGTGAATGAAGGATATTTTAAGGCATGGAGACAAGGAAGGACAGGGTACCCTTTGGTGGATGCTGGAATGAGAGAGTTGTGGGCTACTGGTTGGCTTCATGATCGAATACGTGTTGTTGTTTCGAGTTTCTTTGTGAAGGTTTTGCAGCTTCCTTGGAGATGGGGGATGAAGTATTTTTGGGATACCCTTTTGGATGCTGATCTTGAGAGTGATGCTCTTGGTTGGCAGTATATATCGGGTACTCTCCCTGATGGTCGCGAATTCGACAGAATCGATAATCCACAGGTGCAATTGCTTCTGTATATAATCTACCTTTATTGACCTTTTGTGATGTTTGACCATGAGTTGCATTATCCTGTTGTTGTTATGAAACCTCTTTTGTTTCTGAGTGAAATAAAACACAGTTCCGGGTTACTTTCTGAAAATATTTTTAGTTTTAATTTTAAATTTTTTTTTTTTTTCATTTTAAATTGCTAACAAGGAGATGGAAGATTTATGTAATTACCAATTGTAATAGAGAGAAGATAGAAGACAATATTTAACAGTGTTTTGGCATTTTCAAAATTTCTGAAAATGTTAAATCTGCTTTGAAAAATTGTCAAAGAAAATAGTGAGGAAAATATTGAATCTATATATTCTTTTATGTTTATTAGTTGAATTGAAAATGGAAACATGAAAAGTAAGTGGGCCCTTAATTCCATACATTTTTGGGGCAATATCTCTGAACTTTGAACTTTGATGTTTACATTTTTAGTTATATATAATATACTACTTACTGTCAGGTATTTTGAATGCGTAGATGACATCTTTCTAGTGATAGATACACTCATTTTGGTTATTGAATTTTCAGTTTGAGGGATACAAATGCGATCCAAATGGAGAATATGTGCGACGCTGGCTTCCTGAACTTGCAAGATTGCCAACCGAATGGATACATCATCCATGGAATGCCCCAGAATCAGTACTCCAAGCTGCTGGTATTGAGCTTGGCTCAAACTACCCTCTTCCAATTGTGGAAATAGATGCAGCAACAGTGAGACTAGAGGAAGCACTGATACAAATGTGGCAACTAGAAGCAGCTTCAAGAGCCGCAGTGGAAAACGGAACCGAAGAAGGTCTTGGAGACTCATCTGAATCAACCCCTATTGCTTTTCCACAAGACATACAAATGGAGGAAATACATGAACCTGTTAGGAACAATCCACCTCACGGTACTCGGCGCTACGAGGATCAAATGGTACCGAGTATCACTTCTTCTAGGGTGAGAATGGAAGAAGAAGAAACTTCTTCGGTTCGAAACTCGGGAGAAGACAGCAGAGCTGAAGTGCCAACAAATGCAAATGGACAGCAAAATGCAAGAGAGACGGAGAACCAAGGAGTGCTGCAGAATGTAAATAGAAACACTAGACAACGGCATGATACTCCAACTACGTTTTGGCTGAGAAATGCTCCTGAAGATTCGACAGCTGAATCTTCAAGTAGTACTAGAAGAGAAAGAGATGGAGGTGTAGTTCCTGAGTGGTCGCCACCGGCTTCTAACTTCTCAGATCAATTTGTAGATGATGAAAATGGTATAGGATCCAGTTCACCTTACTTGCAGAGGCATCCACAGTCTCACCAATTGATGAGTTGGACGCGGCTACCTCAAACTGGGTGAGATTTCTCATTGCACCGGAAAGATCAATAACAAATATGTACTTCTATGAAGCACGGTTATAGACACAAGACATGACACTGACACTGACATGTAGACCTCAACAATAATTTAAGAAAACAAATGTGATTAAATAAACTATATGTGTCAGTGTCGTATCAATGTCGGTACTACGTAGATGTACCTTCTAAACAATTTCATTACAAGATCCTATTCAGCACCTATGTGAGGATTCTAAAACATATTTAACTGACCATCCTTTGTCATTAGACATGTTTACATAGGAAATTATGACGTCGTTTAATCTATGTAATGAATCCAACTCATTGGAAAAAGACTACTTTAGTTGTCAGTTTTGTTAGCCTTCTTTGAGATGTATATAACTGTTATTCGTCATTCTTTTTTCTTTTTGGTTCAGTATTATGTTTCTTGCTTCCCATCTGTTTTCTTTAAGTGTAGAGTGTACTGAAGTAATTTCAAATTTCTAGTATTAATAATTTATTAAGAAAATCATTAAGGGCATGTTTGATAATGAAAAGTGTCAATATGTGTGAATAGTTTATAGTATTAATAATTTATTAAGTAATATCAAACTTATAGTATTAACTGTATTTCACCATATTTCATCAATCCAAACATGCCCTAGATAAATGTTAGTGTTCTAATGATGTTTCTAATCAAAAGCTAGGATCTTATTGTCTTTTGTTGTTACCTTACTGCCATTTTTTTTTTACTGCAGATAATTCACATTTAAAACACGCAGACTTGAAGCAGGGATGTGGAAAATACATGCAATCTCACCAAGTGGGATGGAGAACATGGCTCATTTTCTGCAATGTATCTCCAATATTTTGATGAACGATTAACTGGTACAAAATGTGTAGTCCTACTATTGTAAAGTATATAATATATAATATTTTGTGTAGTAGTGAGGGAGAAACAGTAACTTTTGAATCTTTTGGTTCACTCTTAAACTCGGGTTTGTGCTTATGATTTAAAGCAGTTAAAGCAGATATATTTCTTTTATTATCCTTCCTTATTTAGATTTTCTTCCCTTTATTGTAATACTAACAAGGTAACTCACACAACACTTTAGTTTTTAAGAATGTGCTAAACGCCACATTCATAAATAACGTTTCTCTGTCGGCATTTTAAGATTGTGAGTATTTGTTTTCTGTTTTTAGACGGAATGATAAATACCACTAAAAACTCACATACAATTTTGAAGTCTTCAGTTCGAACTTAAGACATGATGTTTAACTTAACAATATCAGTATTTGTTAATTGAGTTAGGATTTAAAAGACAGATTGTGAGTATACGTTTTATGTTAGTGCATGTAATTGATGAGTTTAAAGACAATGAAATTATAGTGACAAAGTCAATCAAAATCCCTCCTTTGAAACTCAAGTAAAATAACCATTCATATAAATAATAAATACTACTGTCATAAAATAACTGTAGTAGTATTTATGATAGAGACTTGGGGTATTATTGTCTAAATTTTACATTGAGTAGTATAGAATAGTAGGTGGAGTATTCAAGTGGTTTGGTTCTTGTAAGTTAATGCAAACGCCACTAACTATAACAAGAGTATTATTATTCTTTTTTACTGGAATAAGCACATTCTAGTCTTTCATAAAAACATTCCTAGTCCTCACTGTACTGCATTTCTATTCTAAACTAGTAAAAGTAAATGAACTGCTGCTAACTACTGATATAGATCAAGCTCATAGAAATTTTATCAGTTGATGGATTAGAAAGTTAAATGATTATGATTTCACACATGACATGGTTCTTCTGGTTGAGCTGGTTTTGTTACTCTTAGGAAAGTGTAAAGCACAGTTGCAAAAACTGCTCCCACAGTTGGGCCAATGATAAAAACCCAAATATTTTTGTAATTGCCTGATACTATGGCTGGTCCCACACTCCTTGCAGGATTCATGGAAGCTCCCGTGATAGGCCTGCAAAAGAAAAAAAATTGATTTAAAAATTTTCGATTGAACAAACACTTTCTACATCAATTGTAAAATAAGTGATGTAAAAAGTTGTCATGGAATCCGTATTATGCACTAGTGACTGACTATTACAAAATATAAATACACTAACAAGAATTATAATAAAATGTTTATTTACCCGACAATGATGATATTAATCATAACTGAAATACCTATTGCAACACCAGCTAGTTCTTTGCTCTGCTTCAATTAATGAAGGCACTAAATTAGTTCCTTTATAAAACACAATATAACAAAATGCTTGAAGTCAAGAAACTACAAGGTTATGTTCCTTCTTAGCCAAAAAAATGTTTGCATAGCATGTACGTAAGATACATAAATAGTATGATATTAATTAAATACATACATAAATGAATATCAAAATATTTGAATTTATAATGTATAATTTTTGCTGTAGTACCCCTCTGTGATCAGTGGCAACACCACAAATAGTTAGCACCAGTATGAAAGTGATTATGGATTCCCAAACCAATGCTTCAAGATCAGAAGTTGAATTCGAGTATTGGGTCACTGTTACTCCAACATCCACCTTGTCATGATACAACACTTTGAGTGTGAGTGTGGCCAGTGTGGCACCCATTAACTGACACAACACATAAACAGGCACCTAGAAAATAATAAGCATGAGAAGAAAAACATTGAACACTTAATCATCATGATCAAGTGATTGAGTACGCAAAAGAAATTAATTTCCACAAGAATTTCAATTTTTATATTTTCTAATTGTCGTTGTTATTTCAACATTTTGCTAGTAACGAGTTACTTACAAGTTTCAATTGAATTTTTTGGACAACAGCCAAAGCAATTGTGACAGCAGGATTGAAATGGGCACCAGAGACGTGACCAACTGAATATATAGCGACGGTTAAAGCGAAGCCGGAAACGATTGCTATGTCAACAATTGTGATTGGTAACCTCTCGTTGACAAGTGCAGCCCCACAGCCAGCAAATATAAGAATATATGTACCCACAAATTCAGCAATAGCCTATACTAAAAAAGTTGAAGTTAGAAATTTGACATTAGGCACATACACATTAAAAATTAACAGCATCTAATTGGCTGTTGGAGTTGGAAATTATTGTTATCTTCATTTGTAGAATAATTATTACCTTTTGGATGCTAGATGGAGAATGTTGGGCCTCAGAGGTGGTACTATGTGATTGTTTAACATACAATTCAAGCTTAGGTGAAGAATCAACATTAACTGACAATGAATCAGCCATATCTTATATTTGCAGAAAGCAGGGTCTGTTGCAGTTAAATATAACATTTTCATAGTTAATTAAAATTTCACTTGAATTATAAAAAATAAGAGTTACATATTAAAAATCTCAGTTTGATATTTGAGTTTTGACTTTTGTGAACTTATCTACAACAATTAAAGACCAAAACCATTTGGCAGTTATATTCAGCATATTATGGGTATCATAGAACGGCAATTATAATATATGATTGATTAATGGGTTAAACAATCAGATATGACGGATACAAATTCCCTGCATACAATACAAGAAGAAGAAAGTCATACGCATTAAATATATAATTCCGATAATTGATTTGAAATCAGACCGTTCAAATAACTAAATTCGTTTAAAAGAAGGTTTAAATATGCTTTTGATCTTTGCAATTATAACAGTTTTTTATTTTTGCCTTCTTAAGTTTTTTTGTTTGGTTCACATTTCTCTGCAAATATAATTTTATTTTAAAATAGTTTTTCCATTCGACTTCTGTGTAAATGTTTCATTCTTCTTTCTTTTTCCCTAAAATTAATGTTTCTTTTGAAATTGTCAGGTTAATTGCAAGATAACAAATCTGTATTATATTATCAAAACTAGCGAAGATATTAAGATAATATCGGTAGGTTTCTTTTGAAATTGTTGATTCAACATTTTTTTTTTGTACTTTCTATAATAATCGTTTTAAGGTGAAACATGCTTTGGTGATTTCTTGATTGATCAGATTTTTCAATTCGTTGACTAAATTTTTGGTGGAACTGGAACTACTAGAAATCGAATTGGAAATGTTAGTCAGAATTGAAAAATGATTGGATCTGATAATTGATGAATCGGAATTTAATTTGTTGATAACGGCCTATTCATCGTTTTGAACCAATTCCCAATAGCTAGCATCAATTTTCACTTTTTTCATCCATCGATGCAAAGAAAATTGAAGTGAATCAATAGAAAGAAGAAACAAACTTTCGCAATTTTGTACTAATATTGTATTTGGAACTCTAACCCTAATTTAGGTAATAGTATAGTTTTTTAAGGAAGAAGAATGAAACATTTGAGAAAGAAAAATGAAACATTTGGAGAACAAGAATAACATTTCAATTTTAAATTAAAAAATGTTATAATTTAATTATATCGGGATTTATATTTAGATTAAAAAAAGTTATGTTTTGATTATATTTAGATTTAACTGTATTCATTATTTGTAATGAAAATTAAATAAAAAAATTATTTTAAAATAAAATTATATTTGTAGAAATGTGAATTAAATAACAAAAATTTCGAAATCAAAATTGCAAGACCAAAACATATTTAAATCTTTATTTAGATGAGACGATTGAGGTTAGCATGACGTAGTTATGGCACATAATTCATTTCCAAATATGAGTTTCACTTGTAATGCCAGGGAAATTATGTTAAAATAATAATAATGTACCGGATAAGGTTAAATACTTTGCCAGCGGAAAGAAAAGAGACAAATTCAATCTCATGTTCCTAATCCTTGGCCGGCAAATGAATATTATAAGTGTTCACTTTTTTCCATAGTTCGAGTTCAAGTTCTCGACGTTCTACCATCTAACTATTTATTTATTGACGTAGTATATAGAGTTAACTCAAAGATAAGACTACTAAAATAATTATTTTAATTTTTTAGAATAAATTTTTTTATTTATTAAAAAGACCTCCAAAAGTATTTTCACTTAATAAATGGCACCGTTCTAAAATTTTTAAAACTAAAACTAATCAAATCTTATTTAAAATTAATATTATCTTCATAAATATTAAATTAATTAATTATATTGTCTATTGAAAAAGAAATATCATATAAAATCAATTATAATAATTTAATAAATAATTTTATATTTTAAATTATAAAAAATAAATAAAATTTAATAAATATACTAAAATAATATTATAAAATTTACAAGACTTCATATTAAAATTCGTAGTTGAGTTAAAAACTTCCGGCCAAATTATGATGTTCATTGTTGATGTGAAAACATTCCATAGGAGACTTAAAAGAAAATCAATAGGGACAATACATATATAGTAGAAAAAAAACGGGAGAAAAAATATATTGTAAGTGGGAGGGTTACTTTTTAGGTAACGATTCGTAATGCAAACCCAAAAATGTTATCCTGTCGGCATAGTGATTTTCTTTTTAGTAGATATGAGAATTTTGAAGTTCATTTGTCTTGTGAGGTGCATACAATTGAGCGACCTATGGAGAGTTGTAGGCCATAATTAGTTGAGAATCAGACTATCCTAAGATTTTGCCAATCTTTTTTAAAGGTTCAATAGCAGTCATGAAACAAGAAAACTCAACATGATAGGAGTTAGAAATGTCCAAGTTGACACCAAAACCACCTAAAAAATTTGCACAACTTAATTTTTATAGATGTTTTAGTCCCTCGTAATATAATAGTTTTCAAAAGTAGTCAATTTTGGTGCTAAATAGGAAAATATAATTGACATGCTACATGGAAATTTTAATGATGCGATGTCCACATGGCAACTGACCTCTTTGATTTATTAAATTATTAATTATTTAACTCATAAATAAATTATTTTAAATTGATTTAAATAAAAAGAAAATAAATTAATTAATTAGTGAATCTTAACCCAAAATCCCCCGTCTTCTTCCTCCCTTCTTCCAAATTCACAAAACTTCGTTTTTTCACCAAATTGACTCGGTGGTCACCTACACAAAACCAGCCAAATTTCTTAATTTAAAGAATTAAAATAAAAGAATGGAGTGAAATGGAAATAAGAAGGGAAAGACAAAAGGTCGATAACAAAATAAGTAGCAGAGCATGTGATCATAGCCCAACTACAAGGGTCGGCTGAGTATTTGTCCCAGTTGCTCAACCCATAGTATGGATCATTTAGAGCTACTTTTATACTCATTAAAACATCCACTGCAGTTTATGATTTTATTATTAAGTACCTCCAGGATTGCGAGGCTCAGAAACAGAAGACAGAGCTTCGTGGAAGAGGAATAAGATGACAAGAACAACAAAGTTGAGATCCATAACTACCTAAAAGTTGAGTTCGATTTTTCAGAGAAAAAAAAGAAAATATGGCGACAGAGTGATAAACTCCAATTTAATGCATTTTTAGGGATTATTATTATTTATTGTTTTTAGAACAATTATATGATATTATATAAATTTCTAAATTAATTTGCTTTTTATTACGTAAAAAAGATGAAAAGAATGCAATTAATTTTTTTGAGGGGGAAATTGTCTAGCCCATGTAATTAAACAGAAAACATTCAATTATTACATTATTACACGAGATAGAAAAGATGGAGAGTAGCATAAGATACGAAAGCAAATATCCAGTCGTTCATGACGGTTTCAGCGCGCTCGGTTACTTGGTTTGCTGACACATTTTGGTTATTTCAAATATGGTCATTTCTAGACTTCCATAAACTCCAAAGACACATGGACAAAACATGCTTTTTATCATTCGGTAACTGCTGCATAAGATTAAAAAATAACATGTTAAGCTCATAAAATTGCAGGTTTAACAGCTCAATGACATGCCACAGGTTGGTTCTTTCCCAAGATTTTGCGAATGTGCAGCGGAACATGAGATGAATTGATGTTTCCTCATAAGCACCACACCTGCTACAAATAAATTCATACGAGTAGGAAGAACATTACGACATAACCACCATAAGTAAGCTTTCACTTTTGGAGCGATGGGTAAGATTCACAAAACTGGCCAGTCTCCACTTATATACTGCCAAACTGTCATCGCTCGAAAAATGCTCCATATAAAGCATATAAGCAGATTTGACTGTATAAATGTCATTTTTTGTGTTGTTCCAGATGCGTTGGTCCCAAGTCGAGAGATCAAGTAGAGGAATTCAAGAGATTACATGGATATAGTATCGTGGTTGGTCTTGACACTCCAACGTTGTTTTTCGAGTAAGGTGATGTTGAAGCCATAGAGGTCACGAAAGCCTAGTCCACTTTAATTTATGTTTCAAAATTGTCATATTTTCCCACCGGAATCAATTTATACTCCTTCTACCATTCCTCCTTGAACCCCACCAGTAAGAATTGATCATTTTTTCAATATCCACAACCAAGAATGGGGGGACTAAGAACACACTCATGTTGTAAGAGGGTATTGATTGAGAAACTGCTTTAATAAGGACCTCTTTCCCCGCCTTGGACAGAGAGGAGCGTCCATGATTGAATCTTCTTCCAAATTGTGTTTTTGACAAATCCAAACACTTCGTTTTTGCTTCGTCCTATGATAGAGGGGAGGCCAAGGTAGGAACCCTGTCCTAGTCTCTGACTAACTCCAAGGTATGCAGCAAGCTCTTCAAAGGTATGTTGAGGTACATTCCTACTGAAAGCAACTTCTGATTTTGATAAATTGATAGTTTGTCCGGATGCGTTTGTTGGGTATTGGGCTCCCTTCCTATGTGGAGAAAAGCCCAAATATTATAGTCCATGTGTCTCACTTATTTAAGTGGAGAGTGGTTTAATTAGGGTTGGAAGAGAGACTATTTTGAGAGGAAAGGCAATCACCAAAAGAGAAAAGAGAAGAGTAAACCCTATTCCCGATTTTGTTAAAACAGTCTCAGAAAAACATCGATTGCGCATTCGTTAACCGTTGGATTGGGCTGATATTTGGACAGTAGGTTCGCAATATTCAGGGCTTCGTTTTCAACGGTCGGATAGGCGAAACGACGTCTGGAGAGGGAGGAATCGTGCTTGCACAGCAGCAGGTTTTTGAGTGTTTTTCTTCTTCTTGCTTTTCATTTGTAAGCTTTAGTGCTTTGTTATTTTGGCTGGTTGTAGGCGCACTTTGTGCATCTTTTTGAGACTCTCTTGTACCCTTATTTCATTATAGTGGAGCTATTTCTTTGGTCTGGACGACCCGTGGTTTTTACCCTTAAATTGAGGGGTTTTTCACGTTAAAATATCGGTGTTCTTTACGCTCTTTTATTTTGATTAATTTGCTGCCATATATTTGTTGTTGCTCCTCACGGGTTCTTGCAAGTTAAGGGAATTTTACATCCGCTGCGTATTACTTGTTATTGTGTTTTTGTGTTTATTCCCCATCAGAGTGGCATCAGAACTCTTGGTTAAATGGTTATTTAACTTGCTTGAAGGATGGAGGCAAATATGAATATAAAGATGGTATGCTTGAATGGTACTAATTACCATTTGTGGAAAGGCAAGATGAAAGATTTGTTATTTGTGAAGAAAATGCATCTTCCTATTTTTGGTTCTAAGAAGTCGGATAATAAATCTAAGGAAGACTGGGATTTTGAACATCAACAGGTATGTGGTTTTGTTAGGCAATATGTAGAAGATAATGTTTATAATCATATTGCTAATGAGACAAATGCAAAAACTATGTGGGATAAGATACAGACTTTGTTCGCCTCTAAATCAGGGAATAATAAATTATTCTTACTGAATAGTTTCATAAGTTTGAAGTATAAGGAGGGAACGTCTATTTCGGACCACTTGAGTGAATTTCAGGGGTTCCTTGATCAAATGTCTGGAATGGGTATCAAGTTTGATGATGAGCTATTGGGATTATTTTTACTGTTATCTTTACTAGAGTCTTGGGAGACATTTCGGGTTTCTGTAACGAGTTCAGCTCCTAATGGTGTTGTTTCTTTGGAAACGGCTAAGGGCGGTGTTTTGAATAAGGAGATGAGAAGGAAGGCACAGGGTTCTTCATCTCAATCTGAAGTTCTTGTCACTGAAAATATGGGGAGAAGTCAGAAAAAAGAATCGAAGGGTGGTAGAGAAAACAGTAGAAGCAAGTCTAAGTCTAGATACAAAAATGTGGAATGTCATTATTGTCATAGAACAGGGCACATACAGAAGAATTGTTTTCTGTGGTAAAAGGAGAACAAAGGCAAGAAGGGTAAGTAGAAACAAAGGGGTCGTGATGATGATAGTGATGATGACCGTGTTACTACTGCTACGAGTGATGATCTTGTTATTCTCCGTGACTATGAGTCAATTAATCTTGTATCTGATGAGAGCTTGTGGATAATTGATAGTGGTGCTACACTACATGTTACACTGAGGAAGGAGTTCTTCACATCTTATACTTCAGGTGACTTTGGAGTTTTAAAGATGGGTAATGATGGTGTATCTAAGGTAATTGGTGTTGGTGATGTATGCTTGCAAACCAACATGGGAATGCAATTGTTGCTTAAAGGAGTCAAACATGCTCCAGATGTTCGCTTCAATTTGATCTCCGTGCATATGCTTGATGAAAGTGGTTTTGATAATCATTTTGCTTTTGGAAAGTGGAAACTGAGTAAAGGTAACTTGGTTGTGGCTAGAGGGGAGAAAATTAGTAAACTGTATTGGACAAAAGCTTTAGTTGCAAAAGACAGTGTGAATGCCGTGGATATGGAATCATCTTTGTGGCACCGAAGGCTTAGCCATATCAGTGAAAAGGGGTTAAATTGCTTAGTTAAAAAGGATGTGCTTCCAAGATTGAAGAATGTAGATTTGGAGAAATGTTCTCACTGCATAATTGGTAAACAAACTAGAGTATCCTTCAAAAGACATCCTCCCTCTAGAAAGTCAGAGTTGCTTCAGTTGGTGCATTCTGATGTCTGTGGCCTTTTAAAGGTAAAATCTTTTAGTGGTGCACTTTATTTTGTTACTTTTATTGATGACTGTTCCAGGAAACTATGGGTTTATGTTCTGAAGACAAAAGACCAAGTGTTGGAGAAATTCAAACAATTTCATGCTTTGGTTGAGAGGCAGACAAGCAAGAAGCTGAAACGTGTTCGTACTGACAACGGTGGTGAGTATTGCGGATCCTTTGATGTCTATTGCAAACAGCAGGGTATAGCACATGAAAAGACTCCTCCTAAAACTCCTCAGCTGAATGGTTTAGCAGAGAGGATGAATCAGACACTTGTTGAGAGAGTGAGGTGTATGCTCTCTGAAGCTAAGTCGCCTAAACATTATTGGGGTGAGGCACTATACACGGCGGTGCATGTTATTAATCTTACTCCTACTATCTCTTTGAATAGTGAGGTACCAAACAAGGTATGGTTTGGGAAGAATTTCAAGTATGATCACTTGAGAGTCTTTGGTTGCAAGGCTTTTGTGCATGTTTCGAAGGATGAAAGATCCAAGTTGGATGTAAAGTCAAAGCAATGTATCTTCATTGGTTATGGTGAGGATGAATTTGGCTACAAGTTGTACGATCCTATAAACAAAAAGGTTATTAGAAGTCGTGATGTAGTGTTCATGGAAGACCAAACTATTGAAGACATTGATAAGGTGGAGAAGACTACACCTGAGAGAGATAACGCCTTAGCTGATGGTGATCCAGTTCGGTCACCTGTTCCTGATTTGGATACTACTGATGGTAATGTTCAGAATGATGAGCCACATAATTGTGTTGATGATCATCGACTTAGAGATGAAGTAAATATTCCAACTAGTGAAGATCATGAGTTGTCACACGATGAGAATCTTAGTGATGCTTCTGAATCATCTCTAACCCAACTCAGGAGGTCTAAGAGGTAGAGACAACCATTTACAAGGTATGTTTCTGATGAGTATGTGAATTTGACTGATGAAGGGGAATCTGAGTGTTTTCGAGAGGCCATGGAAAGTGAAGAAAGTCAAAAGTGGTTGGATGCAATGCATGATGAGATGAAATCCTTGCATGATAATCACACTTATGATTTGGTGAAGTTGCCAAAAGGCAAAAGGGTTTTGGAAAACAGGTGGATCTATAGAGTGAAACTTGAGAGTAACTCAAAGTCTCCGAGGTATAAAGCCAGATTAGTGGTGAAAGGTTTCCGTCAAAGAAAGGGTGTTGATTTTAATGAGATTTTCTCACCTGTGGTAAAAATGTCATCAATTAGAACCATGTTGAATTTGGCAGCTACTCTTGACTTAGAGGTAGAGCAAATGGATGTAAAAACAGCTTTCCTTCATGGTGATTTGGAGGAAGAGATTTACATGAAGCAACCTGATGGTTTTCTTGTTGAAGGCAAGGAAGACTATGTGTGTAGACTAAGAAAGAGTCTATACGGTTTGAAGCAAGCTCCAAGGCAGTGGTACAAAAAGTTTGAGTCTGTTATGTGTGACCAAGGATACATGAAGACTACTTCTGACCATTGTGTATTTGTTAGAAAATTTTCTAACGATGATTTCATTATCCTGTTATTATTGTTGATGACATACTTATTGTTGGGAAAAATATTTCCAAGATTGACAGGTTAAAGAAGCAATTGGGCGAGTCATTTGCCATGAAAGACATGGGAGCAACTAAACAGATTCTTGGCATAAGAATCATGCGTGACAGAAAGGAGAAGAAACATTGGATGTCACAAGAACACTATATTGAGAGAGTGTTGCAAAGGTTTCAAATGGAAAACTCTAAGGCTGTAAGTACTCCTCTTGCTGCTCATTTTAAGTTGAGTTCTAAACAAAGTCCTTCTAGTGAATATGAGAAAAGATACATGGAACGAGTTCCTTATGCTTCTGCTGTGGGTAGTTTGATGTATGCAATGGTGTGTACAAGACCGGATATTGCGCATGCTGTTGGTACAGTCAGTAGATTTTTGTCAAATCCAGGTAGAGAGCATTGGAATGCTGTAAAATGGATTTTGAGGTATCTTCGTGGTACTGCATGTATGAGGCTTTGGTTTGGAGGTGACAAACCTATTTTGGTGGGGTACTCCGACTCAGATATGGCTAGAGATATTGACTCAAGAAAGTCAACTTTAGGCTACATGATTAAATTTGCAGATGGAGCTGTGGCTTGGCAGTCTATATTACAGAAATGTGTAGCATTGTCTACAACTGAGGCATAATTTATTGCCATTACCGAAGCATGCAAAGAGTTGATTTGGTTGAAGAAATTCTTGCAGGAGCTTGGGTTTATTCAGGACAAATATGTATTATTTGTCGATAGTCAAAGTGCTATTCATCTTGGTAAGAATTCGACATTTCATAGCAGGTCCAAACACATTGATGTGAGGTAACATTGGATACGTGATGTTTTGGAAGCTAAGTTGTTGGAGTTGGCTAAAGTTCATACTGATTATAATGGTTCTGATATGATGACTAAAGCATTACCAAAAGGGAAGATTGAAACTTGTTGTGATATCGCCGGTTTGGCGATTATCTCCACATAGTTGTGACAGGGAGATGTGTTGGGTATTGGACTCCCTTCCTATGTGGAGAAAAGCCCAAATATTGTAGTCCATGTGTCTCACTTATTTAAGTGGAGAGTGGTCTAATTAGGGTTGAAAGACAGAGACTATTTTGAGAGGAAAGGCAATCACCAAAAGAGAAAAGAGAAGAGTAAACCCTATTCCCGATTTTGTTAAATCAGTCTCAGAAAAACATCAATTGCGCATTCGTTAACCGTTGGATCGGGCTGATATTTGGACAGTGGGTTCGCAATATTCAGGGCTTCGTTTTCAACGGTCGGATCGGCGAAACGACGTCTGGAGAGGGAGGAATCGTGCTCGCACAGCAGCAGGTTTTTGAGTGTTTTTTTTCTTCTTGCTTTTCATTTGTAAGCTTTAGTGCTTTGTTATTTTGGCTGGTTGTGGGTGCACTTTGTGCATCTTTTTGAGACTCTTTTGTAACCTTATTTGATTATAGTGGAGCTATTTCTTTGGTCTGGACGACCCGTGGTTTTTACCCTTAAATTGAGGGGTTTTCCACGTTAAAATATCGGTGTTCTTTACGCTCTTTTATTTTGATTAATTTGCTGCCATATATTTGTTGTTGCTCCTCACGGGTTCCTGCAAGTTGAGGGAATTTTATATCCGCTGCGTATTACTTGTTATTGTGTTTCTGTGTTTATTCCCCATCAGCGTTTTCGTACAAAGAAAGTATGTTTAGCACGTTGGTAACTTCATTATGATTAGCCTTGAAAAATAAAAATGAGTTTTCAGCAAAAAAATAAGTGGCTCATAGGGGCGCCCCACAACACACCCTGGAACCATGAAGTAAACCTCTTGCTTTGGATTTTTTTAATAAAGGCTGAGAAGCCTTGGGAGCAAATAATATAAAGATAAGGAGGGAGTGGGTCGCCTTGACGGAGGCCTAGACATGGGATTATGAGACCAACAGAATCACCGTTTAGACAAAGAAAGTATGTTACCGACGTGAAACATAGCATGATCCAATCTATCCAACGCTCAGTGAAGCCCAATTTACACATCACTCTGTCCTCTCTCAACCACTGCACTCCTCCAATGCCCGTAGACCTCTGTGCACTACGCGAAAAAGCACATTTTACAGCGCTTTTTTTAAGCCATTTACAGCGCTTTTTCAAAAAAAAAAAAGTGCTGTAGTTACTAGCGCTGTAAAAAGATACAACAGCACTTTTTAATATAAAAAAGCGCTGTAAAATAGGTGGATATACTGCGCGCTTGTTATACTCGTTTTACAACGCTTTTTTGAAAAAGCGCTGTAAATCCCTGTAACAGCGCTTTTTAAATCCCTGCAATAGCGCTTGATATGCATGCACCTATTACAACGCTTATGTGAAAAAGCGCTGTAATAGGTGCATTCAATAGATGCATTATTATGCACCTATTACAGCGCTTTTTTGAAAAAGCGCTGTAATAGGTGCATTTAATTGTTTTATTATTATGCACCTATTAAACCGCTTTTCCAAAAAAGCGCTGTAATAGGTGCATTCATATAGATACATTGTTATGCACTTTTTACAGCGCTTTTTCCAAAAAGCGTTGTAGTAGGTGCATTCAATAGATGCATTATTATGCACCTTTTACAGCGCTTCTTCAAAAAAGCGCTGTAGTAGGTGCATTCTAATGCACGTTTTACAGCGCTTTTTTGAGAAAGCGTTGTAAAAGGTGTTTTTTTTTTTAGTTTTATTAAAAATGCTGTAAATTTTAAAAAGTGCTTTTTGGTTTTTTATGGCATTTTTTTAGAAAGCGCTGTCTTTTAATTTTTATTCCAAAATAATTTTAATCCAGAATCAGTTCACAATCATCTCACAAAATCAGTACACAACAACAACAGAACTATATATTCACAACAATCACTTCATATTTACAACTATATAACTTAACATATTTACACAATCAGTTCACAACAACACAGAACTACATGTATACAACAATTCCTTGCGCATAATAGAACTACCATATTCACAACATCCTAGAACTACATATTCACAACTACCTATTCATATAACTATCATATTCATACAACTATATATTCATATTCACAACTATCAGTTCACAACTACATATTCACAAACAGCACAGAACTACCATATCCCTTGCAGCATGCCATTTCCCAGCAAATCAAATAATCTTCATTTCAATCACATACTGACACCAGTCTTCCTTTATTTCTGTTAGATCTTCTTTAGAATATGTTGGGCTGAAATTGTCAAAGTACTGTGCGATATAAAAATTGAACATAAATAAGTTAGAATCAAATATATACATAGTTTATATATGAATATCAAATAATGAAAATACCGTACAGTTTCTGGGATTATAATTTGATTCTTATCTCCTTCATGAATAGCAATACATGGTACCAACAGTCGATGCTGTTAGTTTGACGAGGGCACTATAAAATAAAACATATAAGTCAATAATTATTTGTGCGTTGATTGTAAATGAAATTTTAAAAGCATATATTTCAAACCTTTATTGGAATCCATGTGATATTATTTGACTTTTGCTTCGACACTGTAGCACCTCTTTGATAAATTATAGCATTAACAAACACATTATTTATATATATGTGTAAAAAATAAATGAATATTACTTACGTGTCGAACATAGTCTTTATCTCAGGGTCATTGTTGTAATGGTCGTGCAAGGGATCTAGGTAGTATATAACTTAAGAGGTCGCATTTATTGCAAATAGCACCCAATGTGCCCTACAACAACAAAAATTTGGTTTACACAACTAATAAATTAAGATCTCATAAATTAAAAAATATAAATAAAGAATATATAATTACGTACCCTGAATTATATGGTGCAAGGAACAACTTATCGTTCTCTTTATTTCCTAATAGTATATCTACAACGTATTTCTTTACATTCACTGGATCGTGTTTAAGCATCGAAATCTTATGCTGAAAGACAATAATGAAAATCTATTTGACAATCTGCGCGTGCACACGAACTTCTCATACAAAAACCTTCAATGAAAATTTCAAATTAGATTAATTACCAATAAATTAAATTAATTACAAATAAATGCAATTAAAAGTAATTTTTACCTCGTGTGTAAGCTGATGCCAGTAGCACTCAGCTCCTTATGGTCGAGAAGTTCGTATATGTGCTCTTTTTCAAAAAATTCTTCATACTCATCTCCGAATATAACTTTATCCATGCTTATTATTCGTGAATCGTTGTCGCTGCCCATATTTTTTTTTTTGCCTGTATGTCAAGACACGACCCATATTGAGCAAGTCGTGGCTGACTTATTTTAGGAGCAGGAGCAGCAACTGATTTTACACGATCCAGTTTTTGAGCAGCAACTTTGGCCGCTTTATTACCCTCCAGCTTTTGCAGTTTGCCAGGTTTATTACCCTCTAATTTTTGAAGTTTGCCGACTTTATTTTTACCACGAACATCCAGTTGTGGTGCGGCAGCTGGCTTGCTGGGCGGGTGGTTTATTGGATTGAATCTGAAAAAATGAGGTTAATCAGTTTGTTAGTTTATTGAATATGAAAAAATGACAAACCTTACAGAATAAATGTGACAAACCTGTACGGGGGATGTGACTGTTTCGTTTCTGGGAATCTTCTTATCATTTCCTTTAGACTTTGTTTGAATCTAAATAAATGTGAAATTAAAGTTAACATCGGAAAAAATTCAGCAATTAAATATAATCAATTAAACATACATTTCAATTAATTAAACATACCTTATCAAGGGCAACAAGATGTTTGGGCCATGCCACGTAACTGCCAATTGCTTCGCCCAAATAATTCAGATCTGCATCGTTGTCCGGTATAGGCAACGGTGCATTTGGTTCCAAAGCAATAACTGGCGATACTTTGACATGGCCCGCAGGGATCGGTGTGTTGTGCAATACTTCGCCCAGAGTATTGCACAATGTTTCTTTTCCGACCTTCCGATGAGTAGGGGAGGCTAAGTACAGCACGCATGGAGTGACACCCTAAATCAATGGTTAATACATAAGTATGTGAAACAATTAGCTTGAATGTATTTCTTATTTTATTAAGTAATTAATTACCTCAGGAAGACTTTTGAGACCAACGTTGCAACTCGCGTTTTCACTCTCCATTTGATTTTCACGTTGGAGCTAATCCGCAAGTTACTTGTCTTTATTCGTCTTCACCAAGAATGCCACTTGCTCTGTTAATACTTTGATCTTCTCTAATACTTCCTCGTTAGATGGATTTTGGCGCTTCTCTTGTGAAAAATAGCTTCTAGGAGTTACGCCAAATCCTTTCCCCCTCACGCGGCCGGAATATTCAAGAACATTAAACACTTTACCTAGTATGTCCCTGCAACTAGCCTTGTTGTCCTCTTGGTTTTCCGAACTTTGTTCGAGATTCGACTAAAATATATACACGTAGGATTAAAAAGATTAGTTCAATATCAATTTTAAAATACAATATTAAAAAATATTAAAGTGATAAATATACTTACACAAAGTTCTATTACTTTTTGAACATTTTCGTTATCAACCACTCGTCTTTATTTACGCGAGCTTCCTTCCACAATATATGACGACCCAACGGTTGATCGAATTGGGTGTCTTGTAGCTATTCTCGTTAAGATCATAAACAAAATATTAGTTAGAAAGTATAGTTTATAATGTACCACATTATATTAAAGTGATGTTTAATTACTTACATGTTTTTGCTCTAGACGTGCATATCCCATACGAGATTTCTTGTACGGGTGGGGAATAATTTTTGCCCTCTCGCGATTTGCCTTACTAATATTCTATATTAAAAAAATAACAATCTTGTAAAAATTTAAAATACGCTATGAATATGAATAATAAAACACAAATGCTAATAAATTAATCACTTACAACAAACGCGGGGTCCGAACGTTTTGCTACGAATGCGCTCCATTCCTCATTTGATATATAATGTTTATATATTTTTGGAGCTTCCGCATTCATATTGCCATCTCGGTCTCTTAGATAGCAATTTGAGAGGTGAGATCTAAAACCCCGATGTATTTTCCCGGCAACTCTTAGCATGTAACTCTTTCTCACCTCGTCAACATCAAAAGCTGTCTGCAAACCAAATAAAGATATAGTTTGAGTAAAGTACTTCAAAGCAGTTTGTAAACAATTATAAGTAAAAAAGTGGAGTAAAAAATTACTTGTATATCAGCCCACAATACATCTTTTGCAGCCTTCAATGCCTTATCTCTCCAATCATCTATTGTGATGGGGATATTCTGACGAACAACAGCTCCAATATAACTTACAAACATTGAACTGTTGGGGTCAATTGGCTGACCACTCTCATTCCATCCCACCTAATAAACTCATATAGTAAGTACCTCAAATTATAAACAGCAAACAAAGTAAACAGCAAACAAAGTATAGTATAAACAACAAACAAAGAAAACAGCAAACAAAGTATACCTCAAATTTTTGCCCAGTACTTCCTGCTTTTATAACATTTTGCATTATGGTTGCACCACGTTTGACTTCGTTTTCGCAAGTCTTGGTGTTGCCAACTTCTTCATTTTGACATTCTAAATCTTTGTTGGTATCCATTTATCTACAACAAGTTTAACATGCAGTTCAATATAACTTCAACAAGTTCAACATGCAGTAGTCTAAGTACGCAGCAGTATAAGTTCAACATGCATTTTAGTGAAACAAAAAACTAATAAATACAATACCTGAAATAACGCTTTTTAATACTTAGGACTATGGGTTCGTAGGGTTTGCTTAGTAACAAAGAAGAACAAGAACAGCGCAGAAGACGAACGAAGACGAAACGATCGTAGGGTTACGGGGTTCGCAGACGAAACGAAGACGAACGAAGACTAAAAATATATGGTTACGTAATGAGAAGGAGGATGAAGATGAGGAGGAAACAAGTGTATGAAGTTTACGTAATGAGGGTTAGTAATGAGGAGGAAACAAGGGTAGGGTTCGTAGGGTTCTCAATGAGAAGGAGAACAAAGAGGAAACTGAAACACTCGTATGAAGTTTAAGTAATGAAGATGAAACTGAAGAGGTTTACTGTTATATATAAAACCCTATTACAGCGCTTTTTTGAAAAAGCGCTGTAATAGGTCTCATTATTTTATTTTTTAAAAGCCTACTACAGCGCTTTTTTAGAAGCCTTTTAAAGCGCTTGTGAAAAAGCACTGTAAAAGACCTCTTTATTTTTATTTTTTTAAAAGCCTTTTACAGCGCTTTCATACAAAGCGCTTTAAAAGGCTTCTTTGTTTTATTATATGCAAACGCTATGTGACCCTTTTACAGCGCTTATGCAGAACGTGCTTTAGAAGACCTCCTTATTTTATTTTTTTAAAACCCTATTACAGCGCTTTTTCAAAAGAGCGCTGTAATAGGGTTTTATATATAAAATGCCTCTTTGTTTTATTATATGCAAACGCTATGTGACCCTTTTACATCGCTTATGTAGAAAGCGCTTTAGAAGACCTCCTTATTTTATTTTTTTAAAACCCTATTACAGCACTTTTTCAAAAGAGCGATGTAATAGGGTTTTATATATAAAATGCCTCTTTGTTTTATTATATGCGAACGCTATGTGACCCTTTTACAGCGCTTATGACGAAAGCGCTGTAAAAGACCTCCTTATTTTATTTTTTTATAATCCTATTACAGCGCTTTTTCAAAAGAGCGCTGTAATAGGGTTTTATATATAAAATGCCTCTTTGTTTTATTATGTCCAAGGGCTGTGTGACCCTTTTACAGCGCTTATGAAGAAAGTGCTTTAAAAGACCCTTATTTTATTTTTTTAAAACCCTATTACAACGCTTTTTCAAAAGAGCGTTGTAATAGGGATTTATATATAAAATGCCTCTTTGTTTTATTTTTTTAAAACTCTATTACAGCGCTTTTTCAAAAGAGCGCTGTAGTAGGACTGTGTGACTTCATTATTTTGGGATGATCAGTTAAGTTCAAGAAAAATTCCATATAATTTTGTTTTCTTCCAAATAGTTAAATTATTTTTTCTTCCAAATAATAATTTTTTTCTTCCAAATTAGTTAAATTATTTTTTCTTCCAAATTGTGTTTAATTATTTTTTTTTCTTCCAAATAATAATTTTTTCTTACAAAATAATAATTTTTTCTTCCAAATAATACCTATATATATATCAATGCTAAATTACATGATCAGCTCATATTGGGATGATCAGTTCAAGTTCAAGAAAAATTCCCAATATATGCAGAAAATCAGTATACAATTACATACAGTATAAGCAGAAAGTTACATACAGTTCAAACTAAATACCAAAATGCTCAATTATGGCAGATCAAACAATTAAATTACATGAACTCAATTCAAATTACATGGCTTAAAAACAATTAAACACATTAAGATGCCCTTCTTCTTTTCTTGGTGGGATTCACATTTGTTTTTCCATTAATGATACGAAACGATGGATTAATCCAAATTCGCTCATCATGATCATCTCTAAGATATAAACCATCATCAGTTGAATCAATTTCATGTGGTTGTGATGTTGCAAAGAAAAGATCATTACCAACATCTTAATCATTATTGTTATCATCACTTATGTTATTGGTCGATAGGACAACAGACCATTTATCATCAGCAGGATCAGTGACATAAAACACTTGTTGAGCTTGCGACGCTAAAATAAAAGGCTCATCTTTGTATCCCACCCTATTAAAATCGACAAGCAAGAACCTTGACTCATCAATCCGAACGCCATTATTATTATCGACCCACTTGCAACCAAATATGGGAACACGAAACATTGTGTAGTCTAGCTTCCATATGCGCTCGATAACCCCAAAATATGATAGATTTGCATATATTGGGTTCTTGTCTATTGCACTTGAGATATGCATCGCTTCAGCTACGAGAGTGACTCCGCTATTTTGCATAGTTGGTTGATCATCTTGTTCTTTGGTATAAAATGTGCAGCCGTTAATTACATAACCGGTGTAAGAAAAGACATGTTAACTCGGACCATTTGCTAGCCACCTCAATCTCTGTGAAATTGATCTGGGGTCTACATCAAACTTTGACTTTATGTGATTTGTTATCCATGTTATGAAACTTCAATTGTGCTCTCGAGTTATCCAATTTTGATTCCTATTCATGTTCAAACTAGATAACTGATCCATGTGTATTGTAACATACGGTTGAACCTCATCATCATTGTGCAGAACATACAATTGTGCCTACTCCCATTCTGTCCTTGATATATAGTCATTAGTCTATTTCCAATTATCCCTTCTCCTGATAATCTTCCCAAATGACGAGACATGAGAAGCCTTATGGATTCAACATTGGACAGATATTCAGTGCAAAATTCAGCAGCTTCTTCGACAATGTACCGTTCAGCAATACAACCTTCTGGTCGACTTCTACTTTTTACGTACCCTTTTAATATTTTCATATATCGTTCTATCGGGTACATCCATCTCATATAAGCTGGCCCACAAAGTTGTGTCTCCTTAACAAGATGAACAGTAAGGTGAACCATTATATCAAAAAACGAGGGTGGGAAATACATTTCAAGGTCACACAAAGTAACAACAATTTCCCTCTGCAATGTCGGTAATTTCTGAGGATCGATCACTTTACTACAAATTTCCCTGAAGAAGAAACATGGCGAACTTTTTCAGGTAAAATTGAACGTATACAGGTTTATAACTAGGTAGTGTATTTAGATTGTTTTTGCAATGTGAAGAAAGGGGTTCGCATTGCGAAACCTGTTTTATGTGAGGATATGATGTCTTCATTGTGCGATGATATGTAAAATTGGGTAATGTTTAATGACTATAATCCTAATTTTGACTATTCCAATAAAACTCTATACGTATTCATAGGACCGTAGCCACTTAAATATTCAATTTTTTCCCCAAAATCACCAAGAATCTCAAAATATTAGTAGCCTTGGTCATTATAACTCATCATTTTGATCATTTTTCGATAGTTGTTGCTCTTAATCGTAGAATTTATCATTTTTCCTGTAACCTTTAGCTAACAATTTTAAACAATCAATCGTTGAGTTTCATCGATCGAATTTGAGGTAATAAGCAAGGAGCTACTGGGAATAGAATTTTGGCCAAGATATTAAGCTAAAAGTGAATCTTTCATTTGTTTGATTCATAGGTATATATAAAATTATGTATATCGTTCAAGGCTTGCTCAAGTTGTAGCCTTAATTAGTGAATTAAATTAATTAATTAATTATGTTATGTGACTGCAACAACAAGTAAAATCGGTTAGATACAATATAAGTTGTGTTGTAATTATTATTATTTGTATTGTGAATATTGTGGCTGATTTATGGTAGCCGTTGTTTATATTATTATGAATGATGTGTTGTCTATATAACTCTAAGTGTTTAACTATGTACCGTTGAATCATGAAGTGATGCCTTTTATTCATTCCCCTGAGTGTGGCTATTTGTGCATTATGATAATAATGTTATTTGAGCATGTAAATTGTAAATGTTAATCTGTGTTGCGGGAAATATGAAATTGTGAAACACTTGACCCACGCCGATGATGATTCTCCTTAATGAGTAACATAGGATGACGAGATTAGGAAGATAAATGTGAGAGTCAATAACCTATATTGCTTTTACATATGTGCATGATATTAGAAAATGAGGGTATAATAACTCAATGTTTGAGTGAGGACAATAATAAGAGTGTGATAGTGGAGGTCGATCCAAGTGAATTTACAAGAGAGGTTAGACCTTATGAATCCTCTAAGGAAAATTCTTATGGGGTTTGGAGACAATATTTCAATACCGAGAGCTACCAAACAACTTTAATGTAATTTTCATTAGACAACTATATGAGTCTCATATAATTGAATCGAGTGAATCTATAGAGATGAGAATATTTATTCATTAATGTTGTGACATAGTATTACGCCACTGCATCAAGTGTTTCAAAGTTATTAAAGATACCACTTGTTGTATGAAGTGTGGATACAATCACATCATAATAATGTGTGACTCCTATCTATTACTACTTGTGAGTGAATGCCATTAATTGTTATTAATTGTGATGAGGTGTATATATTACTGTCCATGATGGTGTTTATTATGTGTTAAGTAATTTTAGAATTTTAAAATAATATTATATTATGTTGCCTTGTGTGCGATGTTGCACAAAATTCATAAATGTATGAGTTTGTTAAATAATAGTGTAAGAGATTATTTTATCATTATATTTAGATTTAATTAAAAATTAATAAATTAATCAAGATTTTATATTATTTAGACTAATGAAAATTTATGGTTGATTCACGACAACGAAAATGTAAGAATTAAATTGTATGTAACAGTACAAGTTTGAATTGATTAATAGAGAAATATATGATAATTGTTTTACTTGTAATTTCAATACCTGAAACACTAGTTCTAAACAGATCTTTATTTATCCTCCTAATTATCGATCTCTCTTATAAAACTATTAACAAAGATTGATCATTCAATGAAATATTCTTTTCTCTAAATTAATTTTTTGATTGATTATACAAAAAATATAATTAAAAGAAAGTATAAAGAACCAAGAAGCTGAATGACTAATATTTATGTTTCATCATACAAAAATCATAATCTTAATATAGATATATTAATTAATTGTACTTGATGACAATTTGATTGATTAAAACATACAAAGGTTAGTCATTTCAAATATATAAATAAAGCAATAAGATACTTTAATTGGGACAAACAAAAAGAATCTAAAATAAAACTAAAATATAAAACTAATACATAGTAGAATGTATTTTTTAGATTAAAATAGAAGGTATTTCAATCTCAAGATCAACACCTAAGAACACAATAAGAGAGTTTAGTTTCTTTGTATAGAAAATTTTATTAATAATAATAATAATAATAATAGTAATAATAGTAATAATAATAATAATAATAATAATAATTATTATTATTATTATTATTATTATAATAAATAGTCTTTTTCAAATTAGAAGAGAAAAAAACTTAAATAAAGGATGAATTTTTGCTCTCATATTTGAGATATTTTTCTCTAACAATAACTTCAAACACTTTAAAGTATTTCAATATATCGTCTCTAAGTATCAGTTTAGTGCAACTTAATTAGTGGTAGATAAGGTTGAGTCAGAGTTAGATTCCTAGAGTGACCAACTATATTTTATATATTAAAAGGAAATATTCATGATTATATCAACTAATTAAGTGGAGAATTATATTAAATATACTAAAAAAAAAATATTTATATCAAGTAACTACGTTAATTATATATCGAAATATAGGACATCTTTCCTTATTTTTAAAGCAAAAATAAAATACAAAGATACTATACAGTAATAATCACATTCTATCATTTGCAACATTCTATAAATATATTAAAAAATAAAGAATTTCTTTCTTCCGAATCGCAAATATTTATAATTTACTTTTTTTATCTTTAAATTGCAAGATATTTAAAATGTTTTTAATAAAAAAGAGAGATAAAATGCACTATATATTGATATCAATTAGCTATTGATCACATAATCAATTTTATTATTCTTTTTTCTTATTAAATCAATTTTATTCTTTTATGGCTACCGAAAAGGTTAGGTATTCATAAAATAAAAACAATTCATTCATAAATAATTTCTTTTCAAAAAAATATCTCAAGTGCTCCAAAAGTGAACACGTAGCAAGTGGATTGAAAACTTAATACTATTTAATTAATGAATTGCTACAAATGAGTTTTTATTTTATTTTATTAAATGCTACAAATGATTTCAACTTAGTGAAAATTAACTTACTACATATTAAGTAGCATTCAATATTCATTACTTAAATAGGTATAGTATGTGAAAATTCAAAAAGCTGTAGGGGCCTGGCCCCTGTGGCTCACAATGGTAAGTTTAAAGAATATGGTTTAAATATCGTATAACACAATCTTAAAAGGAGAATGTAGGCGCTTTATTTTAGTAGTACTTAAAAATTTGTCATTATAAATAATAATTTTTTTTTGAATTACGATTGCATCATCATTAAATCATTAAGGTTCGAATTCATTTTAACTTAATAATGTTGATATTTATCAATTAAATTAGAGTTTAAAAAATCTTTATAAATAATTATTTGTGTCGCTGCTCCCCATTCGTACGCGCTGCTTCTCCACCTTTTATACTCTCATGTGACTTCTTTTTATCCCTCTCTCATGTAAGTATGTGAAGAAGTTGCTATTTTTATGCAACAAATTACCTCTGAAATTCAATAGAGCTCCCTCTTTTTCTTACTACTTCTAATTTTCCTCACAAGCTAATATCCAATTTTCAGTTCTATTTTTTTTTTTATATAATTTAAAAGTAAATTAAGACAAAACAAAGTAACAAACACTACGCGAAAAAACGCATTTTACAGCGTTTTTTTTTTAAGTCATTTACAGCGTTTTTTCAAAAATATAAGTGCTGTAGTATCTAGCACTGTAAAAAGATACAACAGTGCTTTTTAAAATAAAAAAGCGCTGTAAAATAAGTGCATATATTGCGCGCTTGTTATACTCATTTTACAGTGCTTTTTTGAAAAAGCGCTGTAAATCCTTGTAATAGCGCTTTTTAAATCCCTGCAATAGCGCTTCATATGCATGCACCTATTACAGCGCTTATTTGAAAAAAGCACTGTAATAGGTGCATTCAATAGATGCATTATTATGCACCTATTACAGCGCTTTTTCAAAAAAGCGCTGTAATAGGTGCATTCAATAGATGCATTATTGTGCGGGTGTTTCCATTTATTTTCTCACCATGTCTTATCCAACATGTATAGCTTTGATCAATTCCATACCATACTAAATATCCTTCCAATTCATCTGCTCTAACGCGTTTTCCAAAACAACATTTTAAACAAGGACAAACGACTCTATTTGGATCTTTTGCATTCATCACTGCAAACTCAACAAACTCCTTCACTCCATTTCATACTCTTTTGTCAATCGATTGACAAACATCCATTTCCGGTCCATTTTATATGACCTATATATATAAATGCAGTTACACAAATAATAAGCATGATTTCAAGTCTGATATATATGACCTATATATAGTACACATCTAATATTGGTCCAAGATTGATTTCAAAACAGAACATATATATCATGAGAACATATCTAATATCATGTAACAAATTCAAAACAGAACATATCTAATATGTAACAATTTATCAGTTCTAATTATCGACAACAACAAATAAATAAATACAGTACCTGAGACAACGTTGATCAATTTGTTTTAAAGGAGGAGCAACGTAGATCAATTTGTAGATGGGCGCACAGTAGAGGAGAGGAGGGTTCACAAAGTAGAGAAGATGAGAATTCGTAGGGTTAGGACAACATATTAAATTTGTTTTTATTTATTTAAAGTGAATGATTTTTATTTAAAATGAATGATTTTACAGCGCTTGTACACAAAGCGCTCTAATAGGTCCTTTAATAACGTGAAAGCGCAAGCCTTTTACAATGTTTGTATGAAAAGCGTTGTAATAGGTCATTTTATTATGTGAAAGCGCAAGACTTTTACAGCGCTTTAACAAAAAGGGCTTTAAAAGCTATCTAACATAAGGTGGGAGCGCTACATTTTACAGCGCTTGTGTTTAAAGTGCTCAAAAAGCGCTGTAAAAGGCTATGTGAGAGCGCTTCAATTTACAGCGCTTTTTAAAAAAGCACTGTAAAAGAGTTGTAAACATTATTTGCAAGCGTATGTGACCCTATATGACCCTACAACAGCGCTTTTTTCACGGCGCTTGTCAAAAAAGCGCTGTTGTATTCTCCGTAATTTTTAAAAAATTATACAACAACGTTTGTATTTAATAAACGCTGTAAAAGACACACTGTAAAATGTCATTTTTGGCGTAGCGAAAACTTGGAGACAAGGACCAAACTCATGAAAATGAAAAAGAAAACAACAACCAAGAAAAAAGTTAAAAAAAAAACAAAAAAGCTACGCTAAGTAATACTATGAGAATCAGCTGTAGGATGAAGTTTGTAGTGCATATCATGAATAAGATTGGTCTGCCCAACAAGGACATCCTCGTCCACTGGAATTCATTTATATGTTGGTTCTGTTGGAAAACATTGTCTACCTGTAAGTCACAAATAATGTCCATCTATTTTATAAGTCACAATCCTGTTCATCATGAACTCTTGTACCATCAATTACGAATCCACAAATCAAGGCACAAACATAAACACAACTCTATTTATAATTTGAGCGTGTAAAGACACACTGGCTTTGAAGATTTATCGTCTGAGACGAAAATCTCTCAGAATTTAACAGATTTTTCTCAATTGAAATTGAGGTAAGAGCGGATAAATAATACATGTTATATCCAAAAGAAACTATTTAAAAGAAAACTCATTCACAAAATAGAACCCAAAATATTATTTATCTCAAAAAAGTATCCCAATCAGATGGAAATGTATATATACTAATGCCATCAACATTTATCTCATATGATATGCAGAGTACTGTTAACCATTTTAGAGGTTTGGTTGTAATTTTAAAAATTGAATTTCTAAACTAAAAATAAATGTAATTTAAATAATTAAAAAAGTAAAATAAATTTTATTTTCCATAATATTTCAAATTTTTATTTTAATTTCTATAAATTTTTTTTCAACTTTAGTTCCTATCATTTTTTTTATTCTTTTATTCTTTTAGTATTTAGTTATTTATTTATTTAGTCGCTAAAAATACATTTAACAAAAAAAATTCACAATTTAAACATGACCATGTGCTATTGGTCTTGCACAATCCAAGAGTCGTGTAATGTCATGTGATCAATAATTAACCAACGGCTAGAAAGCAACCATTTATATTTAGAGCAATGATATTTGAACACAATCTTAAACACAAATACATGTGGTCTCCCACACAATCTCTCTCTTCATTTAATTTCCTTCCTTATTTACTTTCCCCCTTTTTCTATCTCTCTTTTTTCCTTTTTTTTTTTTTTTAATTTTTTTTTTATCTTCATCTACGAAAATAAATCTCACACATTATCTTCCATTTCTTCCATAATTCCTCCTTCTTCCTTTTATTTACTGATTTTAATCAAAAAATTTATGAAGTAACTTGAGCAACATTATCTCCTCCCTTGCAAGGTAACTTCTCATTTCCTTGTTTCCCACAATGTTGAGTTTCAAATTTTGTCTTTCATTTATTAATGGGGTTGTTTGTTTATCTTGTTTACTTTAAGAATGTGTAGTTTTTTTTAGACATTAGTATTGAGAAAAAATTTCAGGGTTTTCAGGGTTCAAGTTTTTGTTTTTTTTATTCATACACGTTTTTTTGGGTTTGCTGGGTTAATACCTGGTTTTTCTGCTTCTGGTTAATAATATAAGCCTTATTGGTTAATGAAGTACAATAGGTGGTTAATGACTTATTTTTGTCTAAAAATTAGGGCTATGAATTGTTAATCAATCATGTTAATTATTTTTGTCTAAATATTAAGTTTCATCACTGTTAATCAATGATGTTAATCATATTTGAATTGTTAAATTTCATCAATGTCTAAATTAGGGCTGTGAACCCTTTCTGATTTTTTGTTTCAGGTTAATAGTGTAAATATTATTGGTTAGTGAAGTACAATAGGTGGTAATGATCGGATTGAATTATTTTTTGTGTGACATTTGCACTATCAATTGAAACTTCATGGATTGTGGTACTACTGAAGATGAAGGTATCAGAGTTGACAACCTTGATGATGATGACAATGCATGTTGTTGGGAGCCTGCAACAGGGATGTGTTTTTCTTACTTAGATGAAATCAAATCATTTTATAAAGAGTATGCTTTGAGAAAGGGTTTTGGGTGGAAGATTAGATCTTCAAGAAAAGGGCAAGATGGGGAGCTCTGCTACTTAATATTATCATGCTCAAGAGAGGGGTCTAAAGTATCAAAAATTTCCTGTACGTTAAAAACACTTCCAACTAAGGTAAATAATTGTCCCGCCAAGATTGTTATTAAGTTGGATAAAGATGGATTGTGGTACATTACAAAATTTGAACCTGATCATACACACGAGACGAGTCCTACAAAGGCAAGGTTGTTCAAAGCTAACAAGAAGATGAATTTGCATGTGAAGAGAACAATAAAAATCAATGATGATGCAGGAGTGAGGATCAACAAGACATTTCAATCTCTTGTTAAAGATGCAGGATGGCATGAAAACGTACCATTTTGTGAAAGAGATGTGAGGAATTATGTTAACAAGGAACGACGTGCAATAGGAAAAGAAGGTGATGGAAAGGCCTTTCTTTGATGGTTATATCAATTCAACGACAAGTTTAAATCAATTTGTAAAACAATATGATAATGCTCTCAGAAGCCGAGCAGAAAAGGAATTTGAAGTAGATTTTAATTCAATGGATACTACAATTTCTTGTGGGTCAAACTCGTCAATTAAAAAGCAATTCCAAGGTGAATACACTCATGCCAAATTTAAGGAAGTTCAAACAGAATTTAGATCTAAAATGAATTGTGTTGCTTCCTTGTATACCGTGGAGGGTTCCTTTGCTACATACCATGTGTTGGAGGAGGTGTCAATTGGAGACATAACAAAAGAACGTGTCTTAAAAGTTATGTTTAATCGAGAAAATAATGATGTCAACTGTGAATGTTCGTTGTTTGAGTTTAGAGGTATTTTGTGTCGCCATGTGTTATTTGTGTGTACTCAAGAGAGGGTTAAAAATGTGCCAGAGAAGTATATCTTAACAAGGTGGAAGAAAAATATTAAAATAAAATATTCATATATGCAGAGACTCTAGATCATCAAGTATTTTAATATAACGAGTATTTACTCGATTCCCTGATTGGGGAAAATAGAACTCGCCAAAGGCGAGGAGTATATAAAGTCTACAAAAATTGACTTTGTCCTAACGACACATGTGAAGCAACACACCAATCATATCACAAGTTACTTCTTTTCCTCTAAACAACAACAATGTATCAGATCACATTCCTCATTTTCATATTCTTTCAAAGGCTCACCTACTATTGGTAATCCTATAGCTAAACATTCATCACTTGGATTAAAATTAACTATCCTACCCCTAATCCTAAACCCCCCACTACGTCCATCCCACCTACTAGCCAACTCCGACAACAGAGCACCAGAAATTTGTAAATTTTTTGGCATATCTAAAACCCACTTGAATGGAGTTGTCATAATTTGAGTTCGATGTGCCTTTGTCAAATGAAGGTTGATTTCATGCAACAAATTTGGTAAACATGCATGTCTCGTACGTATCTGAAAGGTATGAATATATGGTTAATATTGATAAATAAATTGCAACAATACAAATGTAACTAGTTTATAAATTCCTTACATTTTTTTCATTTGTCGGTGCCATGTCTTAAAGCATCAGAACTGTAGAAAAATAAATACCAAAATATTAACATTGAAATAAAATAGCTCATTTATGATACAAAATTTTCCTAAATTGAAATAATAGACAAAAATATACTTGAATTTAAAGGCAATTATCAGGGCCACACAAAAGCCAGAAAAGTGAACACAAAACAGCTGTTACAAGCACTGACTTTTGGCCAAAAAATATCAAAATGCCTGTCACTTGCAAATTGCAGCCATATTACCACCTACTTGTTTAGTGCTTACCCTATCTCTATCAAATATTATACATTCATTCCACCACACAGCATTTAGACATATAAAGCAACAATGGAAAGAATATCAGTAACAACCAAAAATAGAGCAATAAAACAATGGAAAGAATATCAGTAACAACATTTAAGCATATAAAGCAAAATCATTCTGTCTAAAATATAAAGCAAAATCGTTCTATCTAAAATATAAAGCAATAAAACAATCAATCTGGCCAAAAATAGAAACAAAGCAGCCAAAAATAGAAACCCTGTAAACCCTAAACGAAGAAGCAAAAATAGAAACCCTAGAAACCCCAAAAATCCTAAACGAAGAAGCGAAAATAGAAACCCTAGAAACCCCAAAAATCCTAAACGAAGAAGCAAAAATAGAAACCCTAAATCAATAACTAAAAACCCTAAATTAACATTGAACAACAACGGAACCATAAATCAATGATAGAGAGAAGTAACGAAAATACCCGAACGCACAGAAACGAAGAAGCGGAGGCTCGCGGTCGTGAAACGAAGAAGCGGCAGAAGCGTAGGCTCGCAGTCGTGAAACGAAGAAGCGTAGGCTAGCAGTCGAAGAAACGAAGAAAGGGTTTTCTGAGAGAAACAAAGAGAGGAAAAGAGAAGAAGATGGAGAAGGAGAGAGAACGAGAGAAAGGGTTTTAAAATGACTCATCAAAATAACTCATTTGTCCCTAACAAAATGACTAATTATGTATACGCCCTTAAGTATGTATACGTATACAGTACATGTGTTTGTATTTGTGTTTAGAAATGTGTTTAAATAACATTTCTCTTATATTTAATAAAAACCGATTAAGGTAATAATAAAACCATAAAGAAACTTAATAAAAAAATACATTTATTGTCAACGTAAAGAAAAACAGCTGAAAGCAAATGATTGCAATTTATTTATTTAGTTTATGTTTCAAGACATTTGTTTTAAAAATAATCGTAATAATAAACTTAAAATAAATTACAATTTGAATATAATAATTTCTTTTTATAACTTTTGAAATAATAACAAAATAATACAACAGTTTCTTGTTAGAAAACAAGGTTAAATCAACATGAGATCAATCAACTATCAGACACAAGTTCATAGTCACCAGCCAGCGATACATTATCACCAACTCATAGTTACTAGCCAGCCAAACACTATCACAAACTCACAAGTCATTAACGCATGAGTCAGTTAGCTGATCAGCCTGTCCAGACTCATTAGTCTTCATGAACTCACCAACTATTTTTGCTCATTAATTGTGGAAGTTAGTTAGGATTATTAAGTTAGTTATTCTTGTTATTCTCCATGTTTTGGTTAGTTAGCAATTATAGCCATTATAGATAGTTAAATGTCTCTTTGGTTGATTTTGTATACAAGGATCAAGATCCTCTCCTTGTAATCAATTCAATGAATAATAATTCGATGAATATTCAATAAAATCTTTTTTCTTCATAATTCTAACATGGTATCAGTGGCTCTGGTTTGAGTTGTTCTTCTTTCTTTGTTTTTTTCTTTCTTTAACCATTCACAATGGTTAGGCATAATGCATCTTGAACATTAAAAAACGTCAATTTTGATCCTTCCCAAAACATGGGAGTCCTTATTACGTACATCAACGTGAAGGTCCTTCATTTGTTACTGTAACACCACTTCTCAAATTGAACAACTATCATACTTGGGCAAAATCCATGGTTCGAGCAATGTTGGGTAAAAACAAACTTGAATTTCTTGATGAATCTTTGTGAATACCTAATTCATTTGACCTTGCATACAAATTTTGGAAACGCTGCAACTGTTTGGTATTATCTTGGATCATCAATTATGTGTCACCAACCATTGCTCAAAGTATTGCCTTCAAGGATGATGCACACACTGTATGGCTTGAACTAAAAGATAGATTTTCTCAGACTAATTTGATCTAAATCTCATAATTGCATAAAGAAGTTCATTCTTTAAAACAAAGTAACATGATGGTGTCAGATTACTTTTCTACTTTGACTGTTATTTAGGAGGAATTGGATAACCTAAGGCATATTCCTCAATGTGGGTGGGATTATGTCAAATATACAAAGCAAGATAGAGTCATAACTTTCTTGATTAGTTTGAATGAACAATTTGAAGTTGTTAAATCCTAGGTGCTCCTTATGGATCCCTTACCAAGCATTAATAAGGTCCTTTCTGTAATGTTGCATCAAGAAAGACAACATGACACTATAACTAAAAGTGTAGAGTCACCAACTTTTGCTAATGTTGTTGACAATAAAAGATTCTAAGGAAAAGGGAAAAGTGGAAACTAAGAATTATGTCTATTGTGGAAAGTTGCATACACTACAGAAACATGCTTCAAGAAGCATGGTTATCCACCAAAACCCAAACACAATGACAATTACACCAATAATACTTGTGAAGAACATGAAGATTCTAAGTCTGATGATGAAAGTTATGATAAGGAGGAGTGTTACAAAGATCAAAGTCCTTTCACCCCAGAACATGTAAAGAGTATCATGAGTTTAATTAAACAAGTTAGCATTGAGTCAAGTCATGCTTAGAAACATGATGCCAATCGCATTACTGTATCATCACGAGTTGTTTTTACTCCAACAAATAATTCTAAAGGTAAAACCATAACCAATGATCCTTATTTTCATTCAAAGAAAGCCCCTTGGATTTTAGACTAAGGGACAACTAATCATATATGTTTTGATCTTAATTATTGTTCAAACATATTTAAAATTAAACCTATTAAGGTTAAGTTATCAAATGGGAATGTGGCCATAGCAAACTATGCATGAACTATACATTTTTCTTCAAGCTTAAAGCTGCATGATGTGCTATACTTGCTCCAATCTTCATTTAATTTTATTTCAACATCTAAGTTATATGATTCTCTAAGATGTATTTTTTATTTTCCTTGCTGATTCTTGTCATATACATGACATGATGACTATGAGGAAGATTGGTATAACTAAGATGATCAATTGTTTTTACTCTCTGAAGGGATCTCAGTTAGATTTTGGAGATGGTAGTCTTAATTGTTGTAAATAATGTGAAATACAAGACTATACCAAGTGCTCCTTTTATGACATTTTCGTTTAAGACATGATCCTAATAAGTTTATTAGAATTCTTAATAATAGGTTGCCTTATATTTCTTGTAATGAACATGTTTGTGATGTTTGTCACCATTCGAAGCAAAAGAAATTACGCTATATTTGTAGTGATAATAATGCTGCTAATTCCTTAGATTTAGTTCATGTTGACATATGAAGACCCTTTTATGCTCAGTCTTGACAACATTAGAAAAGAGGCCATATTCAAAATTTCATAAAGATGGTCAAAAACCAGTTCAATGCTAAGATCAAAACCATTAGGACTAATAATGGTTTCAAATTTATGATGCATGAATATTTTTCTAGTAAAGGCATAATGAACCAAACAACATGTGTTGAGAACCCTCAACAAAATGGTAGATTTGAGAGGAAACATCAACACATTTTAAATTTTGCTTGTGGCCTTCTCTTTCAATCTAACTTGCCTAAACATTTATGGTCTTATGCCATTGCACATGTTGTTCATCTCATTAATAGAATGTCTACCCCTCTTTTATCAGATAAATCTCATTTTGAGTGTTTACATAATTGTTTACTTGATTTGAATAATCTTAAAAGTTTTTAGATCTTTGTGTTATGCCTCCACTATTAGTTCTCACAAGTCTAAGTTTGACGTTAGAGCAAGAAAATCCATTTTCTTGGGATTCAAAACAGGATCAAATGGTTATGTCTTATATGACATAAATAACAAAGAGGTTTTTACATCAAGGGATGTGAATTTTAAGGAATTAGTCTTCCCCTACAGCAACAATCATGAGAATTCAACATCCATCAAATGGGATTACATAGATGATGAGCACACTAATGAAATTCCTAACATATCACTTGATCGCTCAACGACTCCACCTGAAAGTGATATAGCTGGATCGACAATGGATTAGGGGTTTGCATAACCTTCAACCATACCAGTAGAAAGACAACTCTTTTACCACAAACCCACCTGGTGTTAGTCAAGATAACACACCTCAGGAAACAACTCCGAGGAGGTCTGGTATAACCATTAATCAACCAGTTTATTTGGATTTTTATGTATGCAACATCTACAAGGACAAGGAAAAGAAAATGAGTACTCCTTATTCTATCTCTAATTATGTTTCTTATGCTAATCTCTCCTTTTGCAACATAATTTTAGTTTGTCAATATCTGGTGAAACTAAACTAAGAAATTTCTCTGAAGCCAATAAGTCAAAGCACTTGATCAAAGCAATGAAAGAAGGACTAAGAGCTCTCCAATCCAACAACACATGGACTTTAGTCACCTTGCCACAAGGGATCACACTTATTGAAAGCAAATGGGTTTATAAGATTAAAAGAAAAATTGATGGGACCATTGATAGATACAAAGCGAGATTAGTTGCAAAAGGATACAACCAAAGAGAGGAGCTAGATTACTATGATACTTTTAGTCTAGTTACATTTGGGCTAGATTACTATGATACTTTTAGTCTAGTTACAAAGATCACAGCAGTGAGAACTTTGCTAGATTTGGCTTTAGCGCACAACTAGCACTTGTACCAACTAGACATAGACATAACATTCCTCTTTGGGGATCTACAATAGGATATCTATATGACACTAACTCTAGGAATGGCTTGAAGTAGCAATATCAATTACAAGAAATGAGGGTTTGAATTGTGATCTTTTATAAATTAAATTCATGCACTTAACTTTAATTAATTCAAGAACAATTTTGGTTGAAATAAGTTAATCTCTAGAATGTTCTCGATGTGTTAGTTTAAATAAAACAATTCAGTTTATAAACAAGTAAAATGTGATTTGTGAGTACAAGATTAATATAGAGAATGAATAAGAATATCACTCAAGAATGTATCACAATTAAGTTTACTTTTAAATTAATCCTTATCACTTAACAAAAACAAAAACAAAGATTTTTCAAGTATCAAATAAGTTAATTAACTACGTACATTCTAGTACAACATGTTAGCAACCGGAAATGAATCAAAAAGTGCATAAAGCATTTTCAGGTTAAACAATTTTTGAAAAATATTTATGCTCCTAAATTATTATAAAAGTATCACTAATCATTTAGCACAATAAAATAAATCTTTTTTAGAAATTCAAAATTTTCCCTTAAAATACTTTTCAATAAAACACATGTTTAAATAAAAAA
>JBBPBQ010000004.1:34276340-34353275 GCA_037974755.1 Cicer yamashitae
CTAAGTATTTTTATAAGTATTTTTTCTTCCCACATTATCAAACATCTTTCTCCCCCTTATGCCAGACAAAAAGACTTGAAATTGAAACTTGTTTTTTTTTTTTTTTGTTTAAATATAAAATTTATCCGAAGTATGAAACTAAACTACTCTAAAGTTGGCACAACATCAAGGTAAAAGAATCAGGTTTAGGTTTTTTTTTGATGAAGACAAACCTATCTTCAACTAGTGGTTTGGTGAATATGTCAGCCCATTGATGTTCGATGTCTACAAACTGGATATTAAGCACACATTTTTGAGCAAAGTCTCTAATGAAATGATGTTTGATTTCTATGTGTTTAGCTCTAGAATGAAGTATAGGGTTGTTGGTTAAGCAAATGGTAGAAGTGTTGTCACAATAAATGAGAATGTTGGTTTCTAGGATTTTGTAGTCTTCTAGTTGATGTTTCACCCAAAGTAGTTGAGAGCTACAACCAGTTGCTGAAATGTACTCAACTTCTACTGTTAACATTGAAATTGTGCTTTGTCTTTTACTTGACCAAGAGATTAAGTTGTCACCTAGAAATGTGCAGTTTCCACTTGTGCTTTTTTTTTTCCTCAAGTTTATCTCTAGCATAATCAGAATCACAATATCCACTTAGTTTGTACTCAGAAGATTTCTTGTAGAATAAGGTAATGTTGGTAGTGTCTTTTAGGTACCTAAGGATTCTCTTAACAACAATTAAATGTGATTACCTAGCGTTAGCTTGAAATCTTGCGTATATACAGACTCTAAACAAGATGTTAGGTCTGGAAGTAGTAAGGTAAAGTAGGGATCATATCATTCCTCTATAGGTTTTCTGGTCAACTTTTTGGCTTGATTCATCTTTTTCAAGTGAACAAGTAGGGTGCATTGGTATAGCCATATATTTGCAATCAGTCAACTTAAACTTCTTGAGAAGCTCTTTTATATATTTAGTTTAATGAATGTGTATACCTTTTTGACATTGTTGAATTTGTATCCCTAAGAAGAACTTTAGTTCTCCCATCATACTCGTTTGAAATTCAAGCTGCATCAATTCACAAAATTCTTGGCAAATAGTGCCGTTAATAGATCCAAAAATAATGTCATAACATAAATTTGAATAATAAGAATGTCATCATCTCCTATTGATTTTCTAAAAAGAGTATTATCTACTTGTCCTTTTTCAATGTTATTTTTAAGCAAGAAGTTACTAAGTCTATCATACCATGCCCTAGCTGCTTGTTTTAGACCATACAGAGATCTCCTAAGTTTAAATACATGATTTGGAAATTTAGAACTTTCAAAACCTGGGGGTTGTTTAACATAGACTTCTTCACTTATATAACCATTTAGAAAATCACTTTTAACATCCATTTGAAATAATGTCGTGTTATTATTTACGACAAAAGAAAGTAGGATACAGATAGCTTCTAACCTAACCACTGGAGCAAATGTCTCAGTGTAATCAAAGCCTTCTTGTTGACTGTAGCCTTGTGCGACAAGTCTTGCCTTGTTTATGACCACTTCACCTTTTTCATTTAGCTTGTTTATGAAAACACATTTGGTTCCAATAATGTTCTTCTTTGGACTAGGTACTAGATCCCAAACATCATTCCTCTTAAATTCATTTAACTCTTCTTGCATTGCAAGAATTCATCCATCGTCTGCCAGTGCTTCATCAACAGAGGTATGCTCAATTGATGAAAGTATGCCAAACAAAGTGGTATCTTTTAGTGATGATTTGGTCCTCAAAGAATCACTCTCACTTCAAATGATTAAAGCTTCAGGATGAGATGACTTGTACTTCCATCCATATCTTCCTTTTGACTATTTCTGACTTGATCAGATTCATCCTCTGAAGATTTCTCATCTTCTTCTGATTTGCTTGTATCCTCTGATTTTTCAGGTTCTTTTGGTTTTTCTACATCTGCTTCCTCTAGTTCTACATCTTGTTTTGACTTTTCAAGGTTAAGTTGTTTGTCACATATCATAATATAAATCAGATAATTGAAGAGTGGAATCAATACAGACAAAACATCAGTTTTGTTTTTGGTGGTTTATGCTTGTTTCTAAAAAAAAACTTGTATTCTACTTTTGTTGAACTTTTTAGGTTTTGTGATTCTCCTATTTCTTCTAAGTTTTAAGAACCTACAAAATGCTCATCTTGCTTTGATTTTTAAGATCAAATTGCTTGTTATCACAGTAAACATAATATCAAACAGATAAATAAAGATTAGAGAAATAGAACTAGAAATCAATTTTTTCTAAATTACTATGAAAACCCTTTTAGTTCTTCTTTTCTTGTTTTCAGATTATGAATTGCATATCCACTTATTAGAGGTTCTGGATGAGGGGACTTGAATTCCCATCCAGGTTTGTAGTCTTGATGAATTAGAATTTGATTAGAGTGATTAGAGAAGTCCCCTGATTCTGATTGTTCATTTGACACTTTAGTTTCTACTGGTGTATTAGGTTCTTCTGGTAATTCCGGAACTAATGGTAGTTATGATTCCAGTTCTACTGATATGTGTGATATCTCTGCCAGTTTTTCTTTTGTTGATATGTGTGATTTCTTTCACATTTTTGCTTCTATTGATACTCCAAATTTTTCTGATATTTCTAGTTCATATGATAGTTCTGATTCCAATCATCTTATCTTTCAGCTTTCTCCAGATTTGTACATTCTGACTTGATATGTCCAGGTTCATTGCATCCAGAAATAAAGAACTGCTCAGATTGGATTTAGAAATAAAGAATTGGCTGAAGAACATATTATCAAAAGGCATCTTGTTCAGAATTATTTTTGAATAAGATCATTGTTGACCAATTATGAATGAAAACACAATCCATAATTAAAGAAGGACTAAATTGAAGCCTAAATTTTATATATAAATAGATCCTCAAGGTTGAAGAAGAAGATCATCGAAAAATCAAAAATCAGTAGAAGAACTCAAAGAGAGAAACACTTGTTCGAGTGAGTAATATTTTCTAACTATTTTTCTTATAGTGTGATAGTCTATATATGTTATAATCAACTTGTTAGAAGAACTTACTCAAGTTCCAAACCATTGTATTCAAACCCGAGAGTGGTGTTAGTGTGCCTTCAACAATTTGGGGTTGTCAGATTGTGTGGAAAAGACTTGGTTGGTAGAGTCAAGGTGTGTGTATTGCTCAAAAGTCAGGGGTTGTCTGGCTGTTTGAGAAGGTTGGGTTGGAGGGTTAGGTGCTTTGTAATTCAAGTTGTTGAATTAGTAGATTAAATCCTTCTTAGTGAGGGGACTGGATGTAGACAAGTAAGTGGTGAACCATGATAAATTACTTGTGTCACTTTATTCCTGCACTCCTTAGTTTTGTTATTGCTTCTACACCAAGTAAAGCATCAAGTCTGAACCGGTTTAATCAAATAATGAAAAAGTTATCAACTTAGTCCAACACAATTCAACCCCCTTTCTCGTGTTTGCACCTTCAAAATGTAGGTAGGCTTACGACTTTTAAAGGATGCCCTTGACTTATTACTTTATCAATATCTTCCATTGTAAATGGCTTGCCACACAATCCTTGTGATCATTTAAAAGATTATCTTTTACCAACACACATGTTTCCGACACTTCTATCAAGTCACCCAAGTATAAGATGTCTAAGAAATAGTCTACCAATACCTTTTCAATATTTTCCTCCTCCTCCCTCTCTCTCTAGTAGATACTCTCAGCACCTTTTAACTTCTGTATTTCATTTACCTTATTCTCTATATGGCTTTACCATGAAAGAATTTTGTATTTCTATCTCCATCTTTTAGCCAAACTTCTCTACTACGTTGCCTAGATGGTTTCTCCAATTTGTAGTAACTTAGAGTGATTATTCTCCAGTTCTCTGAAAATTTCAATTTCATCATTCTATTTAGCCCAACTCTTGAAATCTTGCAAGTTGTTCTCAATAATTTTGATTTCTTTGTGGATATTTCTCATTTGGTAGTCCTCCAAATTTGAGTCAAGCTTTTGAAGGGAGTTTATCTATAAAACACAAGTACTCTAGTATTCCTCCATCTCCTCCCAATCAACTTTGTACCTCTTTCATCCTTGGACCAACATTCTTCAAATTGAAAAAGATGGATTCCCTTCTTTTTTACATTATACTCATGAGCCTCTAATAAGACCATGAGAGTAACATGATTGAATCCATATATAGGTAAGTGGAATACTCTTGCTGGAGAGAACCTATTAAGGAATGTTTTTGTACCAAGGGTTCTATCCAGTCTAGATTAGATATTATCCTCCCCAACTCTTCCATTTGACCATGTGAAGAAGTATCCCTCGGACCCCATGTCTTGCAGACCACAATCTGTTATAGTATGTCTCCCTACTCTAAATTGGTTTTGATTCCAACAGATTCCTTTCTGTTTGTTTTCCATAATAATGATATTATTTAAATCTCGCAAAGAAAGCCACTTGTTGTCAATCAAACCAAGAAATGTTTAATCAATTCCCATGTTTTCTAATTATTGTTTTCTTCAAGATGACCTTAAATTCCAATGATATCCAAAATTTCCTCCCATCCCTATCCACAATAGAAGCAATTATATGATTTAAAGAGTAAGATATGATAAAAAGTGAAACCTAATCATTCCATAGGAAGGAAATCTCTCCAGCTCTATCACAACCCCTACCATTGTAATCAATTGAGAAGGTCGAATTGAATCTGCTTTGCAAACTTATTCTCTCAAATTCATTTTCCTTCGACATGGTTTCCATAAGAAAATCAAGTGGGGTTTTTCCAATTTTGTGAGCCTTAACCAGGCTCGATCTACTTGAGGGAGCCCAACCTCCGATAGTTCTAACTGATTAGTTTCATTGAGCATTGTTTTCCACCATCTCCACATCTTCTTGAAGCTTTTATGTCACTTCTCGAGATATCTTCAATGTGGACTTCAGAGATCGGCACCTCTACCAATTGTCCCTTTTTTTTAAGTTCTTAATCTAATGAATTAGTCCCTGAATTTTCCCTTTCCTAGTAGTCTTCTTTCTTACCCGTTTCCTTCTATTTCCCACAACATTTTTGCTACAAGTCCCTACTTCAAATTTGAGGTTTGAGAAAGACAAAATACCTAAGGATTCAGCTATGCATTCAATCTCCTTGTTTGATAAGTCATTGACCTCTACAACATCTTCCTGAAGGTGCAAAAACACGACAATGGGGGATTTAATTATGTTTTACCTTATTAAAAACTTATTTTCAAAATCTTGGTTCTAAATACTTAGAACAGATAAACAGATCAGAGGTAGCAATAAAACAAAATAATAGGGAAGAGGGAGAAATACTAGGATTTATACTAGTGCACTACCAACTTAGTAGCTATGTATTGTCCCCTCACGCAGAAGGATTTATCAACTAATTTGAAACTTGAATTAAACCACCTAACCCTACAAGGTAGTTTTCTCAACTTCCAGCCTAAACCTACAAACCGTTGAGGCACTACAACACTTTAACCCTATAAGTCAAGTCTTCTTAACTTGAAAAACCTACAAGTCGTTGAGGCAAAATAGCCATTACCAGGTTGGGTTACAAAACGGTGAAACTTGGTTATGTGTTGCTTCTTCCAAGTAGAATGATTACAATGAATTACACACTTAAAACATAGCACTAAGCACTAAGTAATATAAATTGAATGAGTGCCTTTGTTTTGAAATTAAAACCTTGAAACGAAATACTTAGAGATTTTTTTGCATTCGTAAGGTTTTATGAGTTGTTGTGCTGTTTATTCTTCTTCAGAATTCATCCCTTTATATAACATAAATAGGGGTTTCAATACTATCTCAAACAAATTTTGAGCGTATCTTCCTTGCGTGAGGTCAATAGAGTTCTTCACCAAAAATAAATCTTGATAGATTCGGTTTGGGAATACGACCATTGAAGCCTGATTAATTCCAAAATAAATCATCAACTAAATCTTCTAGAATGATTATGTGCGAGAATGTTTAGATAGCGCTTGAAAATAATTCTCCTTGATTCTTTAGAGCGTATCTTCCTTGTGTGTGGTCAACAGAGATCTTCACAAAAAATAATCCTTGATAGATATGATTTGGGAATATGATCATTGAAGCTTGATTAATTCCAAAACAAATCTTCAACCAAATCTTGTAGAATGATTATGTGTGAGAATGTCCAGATAGCGCTTCAAAATAATTCACCTTGAATTTTCTGAGCGTATCTTCCTTGTGCGAGGTCAACAGAGATTTTCACAAAAAATAAACATTGATAGATTGGTTTAGGAATATCATTGTTGAAGCTTGATTAATTTCAAAACGAATCTTCAACCAAATTTTCTAGAATGATTCTATGTGAGAATGTCCAAATAGCACTTGAAAATAATTCACGTTGAATGTTCTTTCATACACTTGTTTAAGAGTAGTGGGAATATATGATAATATGTTCTTGGACCATCAAAATTATGAAACAACTCAGTCTTAATCATAGCGTTTATTTTCCATCAAAGTCATTGACTTTCTTCATCAGAACATAACTTGGTCATTGGAGTTGGATGTTGTGTTGCTTGGTTCAGGTAGTCAGAGGTAGAGACATAACTACATGAATTAGAATTAATGGCATGGGCAAGGTCATCTTTTTGCATCTTCTTAGCATGTTGCGTATCAGAGGCAACTTCTTGGAGCAAGTTGCAGTCTTTAGAGCGAGCAGAACTTTAGCTTTAAAGGGAACTTGAATAAAAGCTTCAGAGTTACTGCAATAGGTGTTTTAGAGGCATCCTTCAAACTTCAGAGACATGCTAAACAGAGGCATGCTTTAGTCTTTCGAAGAAAATCTGGGTAGACAGAGGCATGCTTCAAACTTTAGAGACATGTTAAACAGAGGCATGCTTCAGTCTTTAGAGGCACACTAGGTAGACGCTTTAGAAGAAAATCTTCAGAGGCAGATGCACGCACACAACAACGCATGTAATAACCAAAGTTTGAATGTTGCGTTGATTTCCTTTGACTTCACTTGACTCTGATGTCAACGTTGCATTTACTTCATTTGACTTCACTTGACTCTGATGTCTTCGTTTCCTCTAACATCTTCGTTTTCTCTAACATCTTTGTTTCATCCAATGTCTTTGTTTCCTCTAACATCTTCGCTTCCTCTGATATTGTTTCCTCCATTTCCTGGTTCAATTTACAACACCTTCAATGAAATCATTAGTGCAATAAATTGTTCTCACAAAGTACCTTTGTTATCATCAAAACATGAGGAAGGAATTGTTCTTAGAACCAACCTAGTTCCAACAATCTTACCATTTTTTATGATGACTAAACAGTAATTTTTGTGAACAAGTCATTTAACAATAAAAACAAACTAAAGCAAGTTATTTTTATGATCCCTTTAAGATTGTTCGCAAAACCTCATCTCCCACTTTTGTCAGCAGACAAAAATAGTGAATGGCTGTCAGTTAGAGCATTCCACATAAATCATACACAAACAACAAGATTGAATTGCAAATGATTAGAAAGTCAATATACATTCATTGTATAAGAGTATAGCATAGATAAGTTTAACTACTAATTCTATTCTACCAAAGGCAATGCATACATAAACAAGAACATCATTAAGAAATAAAATCCAACTTTACATTTTTCTTAATAAAATCAAATTTGTGCTCAGCAAGAGGTTTTGTAAAAATGTCAGCCCATTGATTATCAGTGTCAACAAATTGAATATTTAAAATACCATTTTGGACAAAATCTCTAATAAAATGATGTTTGATTTCTATATCCTTTTCCCTGGAATGCAGAATTGGATTCTTAGTTAAACAGATTGCTGATGTATTATAAAAAAGAATATGAATGTTATTCTCAAACAGCTTGTAGTCTTCCAGCTAATGCTTCATCCATAAGAGTTGAGTGCACATCCTACTACAGAGATGTACTCAACCTCTACTATTAACATGACAATGGTGTCTTGTCTCTTGATTGACTACGAGATCAGATTATCAACCAGAAACTTTCAATTTCCATTGGTGCTTTTTGTTTCAAGCTTATGTCTAGCATAATCAACATCACAATATCCAACTAACTTGCACTCAGTTGAAATCTTATAGAACAAACCCAAGTTAGTAGTGCATTTCTGGTATCTAAAGATACTCTTAAAATATGTTAAGTGAGATTCTTTTGGATCATCTTGAAACCTGGTATACACATAATAAAATATTAGGTCTGAATGCAGTAAGGTAAAGAAGTGACCAGATCATTCCTCTTTGTATTTTCTGATCAATCCTTTTTCCTGATTCATCTTTATCAAGTGAGCAGGTTGGATGCATTGGTGTAGACATAGACTTGCATTCATCCAGCTTGAACTTCTTGAGAAACGCTTTTATATACTTAGTCTGATGAATGTATACACCATTCTGACTTTGATGAATGTAAATTCCTAAGAAGAACTAATGTTCTCCCATCATACTCATTTGAAATTCCTGTTGCATCAACTTAGTAAATTCTTGGTAGAGGGTGTCGTTAGTTGAACCAAAAATAATATCATCTACATAAATCTGAATTATAAGGTCATTTTTAATTGATTTCTTATATAATATAATGTCAACCTGCCCTTTTTCAAAATAATTTTTAATTAGAAAATTGCTTAGTCTATCATACTAAGCTCTTGGTGCTTATTTCATATCATAAAGAGATTTTTTAAGTTTAAGAACATGGTATGGAAACTCAACATTTTCAAAATCAGGAGGTTGTTTTACATAAACTTCCTCATTTATGTAACCATTCAGAAATGCACTTTTCACATCTATTTGATATAGAGATATATTATTAAAAGTAACAAAGGAAAGTAAAATATGTGTGGCCTCTAACCTGGCCACCAGAGCAAACGTCTAAGTGTAATCAATATCTTCTTGCTGATTGTAACCTTGTGCAACTTGGCGTGCTTTGTTCTTGACCACCTCCCCCTTTTCATTTAGCTTGTTCTTGAATAGCCACTTGGTTCTAATGGGTTTGTTATCTTGTGGTCTGGGTATAAGATCTCAAACATCATTCCTCTTAAATTTGTTGAGTTCCACTTACATATCTAGAACCCATCCTTCATCTCTCAGGGCTTCATCAATAGAGGAAGGTCCAATCAGTGAGAGAAGAGCAAACAGAGAAGTGATCTTGGAAGCTGATCTGGTCTTCACAAGATCATTGAAGTTCCCAATAATCAGACAATCAGGATGAGATGACTTGTACTTTCATCCAGTTCTGGACTTTGGAGGATATTGACTTCTTCTGACGCCAGTCTTATCCTCTAATGTTTTGTTCAGTTCCTCTTATTTCCGTGATTCCTCTTATTTTCCGGCTTCCTCTGGTTTTTCTATTTCCTCTAGTTTTTCTGTTTCCTCTGGTTTTTCTGTTTCCTTTGGTTTTCCCAGTTCCTTTGGATTTTCAGAACCTTCAGGAACTTCATCTAGCTTTGACTTTTTAGGGTCAAGTTGTTTGTTTTCAAACTTAACATGTATTGACTTCTCTATCATCAGAGTCTCCCTGTATACTCTATAAGCTTTATATCTTTCAAAGTATCCTAAGAAGGTGCAATTTTGTGATCGAGAGTTAAACTTGCCAATACTAACTTTACTGTTCAATATATACCAAACATAACCAAATTGACGAAAATAAGAAATGTTGGGCTTTTTACCTTTCCACAATTTATAAGGAGTCTTATTAAGAATAGGTTTGATACAAAATTTGTGCTGAATATAACATGCAACATTGACTACCTCATCCCAAAAGTGTTTAGCAATATTCATTTCATGCATCATGGTGCGAGCCATTTTTTGAAGAGTACTATTTTTCCTTTCTACAACACCATTTTGTTGAGGTGTTCTAGGTGAGGTGAAATTATTTAAAATACCATTCTCTTCACAAAAGTTTTCAAAAAGTTTGTTTTCAAACTCGCCTCAATGATCACTACGAATAGTTACTATTGAAAATGATTTTTCATCTTGCATTTGTTTGCAGAAGATAGTAAATACCATATGTGACTCATCTCTGTGTTTAAGGAACTTAACCCATATCCAACGGGAATAATCATCAATAATGACAATTCCATATTTTTACCACTTACAGAGGTAGTTTGAATTGGGCCAAAAAGATCAATGTGTAAAAGTTCAAGAGATCTGTTTGTCGAAACAATGATTTTAGAAGAAAAAGATTTTTTTTTTTTTTTTGTGTTTTCCTTTTTGACAAGACTCACAAAGAACTTTTGATTTGTACATTTAAGATTTGGCAGGCCTTTAAGAAGTTGGAATTTGTTTAATTTTGAGATTAACCTCAAATTGGCATGGCCCAATCTTTTGTGCCAAATCATTTGTTCATCGTTCATAGACATAAAAAGTTAACCCCTTGTTTTTTATGTTAGAAAGGTTTATTTTATAAATGTTACCTTGCCTCTGGCCAATAAACAATACAAACCCATCAGACTGACTTATTGCCCTACAAGACTTTTGATTAAAGACTACATCACAACCAATGTCACTTAATTGACTTATGCTTAGTAGGTTATGTTTTAGTCCCTTAACTAACAAAACATTATAAATAGAAGTAACGGAGTTGTTACCAACTATGTTGTGTCCAATGATCTGGCATTTCTGCTTTCCTCTAAAAGTCATTGAGACTCCACTGGTCAATGTTAGGTATTAGGATATAGACCTTTCTCCCGTCATATGTGGCGAGCATCCACTATCCAGGTACCATGACTGGCATTTCAATTTGACTGCTGAGAACATCACAATTTCCTCATCCACAAACTCATTTCTAGAGTCAGAGTCAACAATAGCAATCAGAGCAAAATTAGCTTGCTCTTCATCATAGACATCCTATGAAGCCATCAGAACCTTCTTCTTAGACTTGGAATCTTTCCTCTAGAACTTCCATTTCTCCAGATTAGGACATTCTGACTTGACATGACCAAGTTCTTTGCATCCATAGCAAATGATGCTTTTCTTGTCTAACTTATCATAATTTCCTCTATTAGATTGCTTGGAACCTTTATGAGGGAAAAACGTCTTCTTGTTGTGCCACATCCTCTGAATTTTTCTCGATATGAAAGCAAGCTCCCCATCTTGTGAGTCTCCATTCTGATCTCTGAATAATTATCCTCCGATTATGCTGCTGCTTGTAGAGCCTTCTTGGGCTCGGATCTGAGAGCTAGAGTCTTATGTGAGCTCATCCTTTGCAAGTTCAATCTCGTGAGACCTGAGAGAAATGATTAACTTATCTGGAAAAGACTGTTAAGCTCTTTTGCTTTTTTAATAGCTGTGATCTTGTGTCTCTAGGATCTTCTTTAACATGATCAACATTTTTGTAGCTCTTTTGAAGCACTTTTAACCCTGAGATTAGAGTTTGAAACTTGGAAAACATAGTCTCAAAGTCTTCATCTTCCTCTATATGAATAAGCTCATATTTTCTAACCAGAAGATTAGCTTTTGCCTTTTGGACCTGCTTACTTCCTTCATTGGGCCGAACTAGAGCATCATAGAAGATTAGCTGACTAGAAGATTAGTTGTCTCCTTGTTGGTGCATTTGTCAAACTCCTTGAATGTGATCATATTCATCATAAAATTTCTGGCTTTATGATGCATCCTGTAATTCTTCTTTTGATCAACATTCATCTTCTTTGAAGTAGTGTACGCATCTTCCACCAAATCCCAAAGCTCAAAATCTTGTGAGATAAAAAAACTTATGAGTTTGTCCTTCCAGTACTCAAAGCGCTCTCCATCAAACAGAGGGGGTCTGTTGATATTTCCTCTTGAGGCTTCATCACAAAAACCAGACATGTTGAAAAGTGGATCTTTTCTCAAACATTGTAAAGTGCCCATCCTTGAGACCGAGCTCTGATGTCAATTGAAGGTGCAAAAACACGAGAAGGGAGTTGAATTATGTTTTGCCTTATTAAAAACTTATTTTCAAAATTCTAATTCAGGATACTTAGAACAAATAAACACATCAGAGACAACAATAAAACAAAGTAATATGACAGAGGGAGAAACACCAAGATTTATACTAGTTCACTACCAACGTGGCAGCTACGTCTAGTCGTTTCACACAGAAGGATTTATCCACTAATTTCAAAACCTGAATTACGACACTTGACCCTACAACCCAGTCTTCTTAACTTCTAGCCTGAAACCTTTAGGCCGTTAAGGCACTACAACACCTTGATCCTACAAGTCATGTCTTGACAACATCCAACTTGAAAACCTACAAGTCGTTGAGGCAAAAGTAGTCACTACCGAGTTGGGTTACAAAAGGGTGAAGTTGATTATGTGTTAGTTGTTCTAAGTAGAGTGATTACAATGAATTACACATTTAAAAAAGAGCACCAAATACTAATTAATATATCTTGAATGAGTACCTATGTTTTGAAATTGAATACTTAGCGAACTTTTTGCGTTCATAAGGTTTTCTGAGTTGTTGTGTTGCGTATTCGTCTTCAGAATTAATCCCTTTATATAGCATGAACTAGGGTTTCAATATTTTCCCAAACAAATTCTGAGTGTATCTTCCTTATGTGTGGTCAAAAGAGATCTTCGCAAAACATAAACCTTGATAAACACGGTTTCGGTTTGGGAATATGATCGTTGAAGCTTGATTAATTCCAAAACAAATCTTCAACAAAATCTTCTAGAATGATTATGTGCGAGAATGTTCAGATAATGCTTGAAAATAATTCTCTTTGAATCTTCTAAGCGTATCTTCCTTGTGCGAGGTCAACAGAGATCTTCACAAAAAATAAACCTTGATAGATATGGTTTGGGAATATGATTGTTGAAGCTTGATTAATTCCAAAACAAATCTTCAACCAAATCTTTCATAATGATTCTATGCGAGAATGTCCAGATAGCGCATGAAAATAATTCAACTTGAATCTTCTTTCATACGTTTGTTTAATAGCGTTTACTTTCCATTAGAGTTGTTGACTTTCTTAATTAGAATATAACTTTATCATCAAAGTTAGATGTTATGTTGCTTGGTTCAGGTAGTCAGAGGCAGAGGCATAAATGCATGACTTAGAATTAGTGGCATGGGCAACTTCTCCTTGTTGCATCTTGAGAGCAAGCTACAGTCTTTAGAGCGAGTTGAACTTGAACTTTAGAGTAAACTCGAATAGAAGCTTCAGAGTTACTGTAGTAGGCGCTTCAGAGGAATGTTTCAAACTTAAGAGGCATGCTAAATAGAGGCATGCTTCAGTCTTAGAAGGAGACGTGCAGAAGCTTTAGAGGCACACTGGGCAGACGCTTAAGAGGCAGATGCTCACACAACAACGCATGCAATAACTAGATTCTGAACATTGTGTTAACTTCCTTTGACATCACTTGACTCTAATATCTTTGTTTCCTCTTACATCTTCATTTCCTCTGATGTCTTTGTTTCCCCTAACATCTTCACTTCCTCTGATATCATTTCCTTCCTTTCTTGGTTCTATTTACTACACACACAATGAAATCCTTAGTGCAATAAATTGTTCTCACAAAGTACCTTTCTTATCATCAAAACATGATGATTGAATTGTTCCTAGAATCAACCTGGTTCCAACACTTCCAGTTTGTTGGCTTCAAAGAAACAATATCATTTTTTCCTTTTCTCTATTTCATCACCAATTTAATTGCCTTCCTTTGATTTTCTGCATTTATATTACTGATGAATGCGGGGAAAAATTTGTTGCAGTTGTTGGAAATGCTCCTTTTCCATTGTTCTGCCATTTTAGGTAGGGGATGCTCTCATATTTGTTTTGTAGGATAAATTTTATTTTTCAATATCGTCATAACTCTCTCCCTCTTTATCACCACTTCATCATAGTTTTGGATCAGGTGACCAATCCTTCCACTAACATAGCGGAAATTTAGGAGGCGTTCATACTTGAATAAAACCTTTAGGTTCTGACCATAATAGAAAACCACAATCCCTCTTTGAGAAGTTTCCTCAAATCAATTTATTTTTTAACTCTAAGAAATTTCCCCAATCTACATTCATCCCACTAATATGTCTTTTCGAATAAACCAATCAAATCCCCTAACTTTCATGCCATTGCATCAGTTCGCATATTTAGTGGGAGTTCATAGATTTGAACCATGAAAAACACATGAGTGATTTCCACTTCCGCAAGTTGTTCTTCCCTTAAGAACGTTCAAGGATCAAGAGATTTCAATCGAAGCTCCAAGGTCTTTTTTTTAGAACACTGTCAACGTCATGTTTTGAAGAAAACCGAAATAGGAAAATGTTTTTGTTGAGATCTTGAACATCAACTGGATTTTTAGCCTCCAAGCTTGAGCCATTGATTGCTTGAAAGCACAAACATTATAGGAAGTTTCCATCGAGAGCTTTCCCATCAACATTATATAGAACACTTCATCATTGTAGATCATATTCTTCAGCTGCAATACCTTCTTCTCCATCTTTTGACAAGTTTATGTATTTCAACCCATCCATGAGGAAAAAAAAAAAGAGAAAATTGAAACAAGCAACCAAAATATACCTAGGTTAAGGCCAGGATGACCTAAATTTAGGTCAACATGTGATGGATTTTTACCAAGAAGAACTTGGATGTATACCGCCCCTAACCCTAGTTTCGCAAGGGTGGGTAGAAAAAAAATGTGAATTTGAGAGAAAATTAACGTTGAATCTAAAACAGGTGGTGCAACCTTGCCTTTATCATATAAGATTTGAGATATGTTTGGAACTCTTGAGCATGAAAAAAAAAGCTAGTTTGGCTATACCCATTGAGATGTATCAATAGCTCTTGTCATTGAGAGAAGATGTTCCTTCCAATACGAAGTAAAAGAAAAATGATGAATTTTTCGGATTAAAAATAGAGAAAAAGAAATGAAAGGAGAAAAGTAGAAAAATAAAAGTTTAGGATCATCTTTTCAAGGTGGATACCATAGATGTGATACCATATTTAGAAACATGGTTGAGGCCAACAAAAAGATAAATAATTGAGAGAAAGATTGAATTATTTTACATTCATTCATTGAGAAAACTTGATTATTACAATGAATATATGATACACTTTAAATATTGATCATAAACAAATTAACATATTTCAAGTAACTTTTAGTAAATATTAACCAACTTGTAACTACCTATAACCAACTTTTAACAATATTTAACACTAAATTATAAAACATTGTTATTTTATTTTCAGTTAGACTAAGCACAATAAAACTCAAGAAGCTTTTATTCAATGTTATGGTGCAACTATCAGGGTCTTCTAGAACATAGATTAGTCTTAGTGTTTTGAATGATGTCAAAACTAGGCTTATCTAAATTAGATGATGAGTATATGCTTTTGTTGGTTCTCAATCTCAAACTCTTGCAAATGACATTTGAATCATAAAGAGTTCATGAAAAATCATGTTTTAGCATGCATAAACTTTGTTACATGTTCTAAATATTGGCATAATTTGAAAAGTATTAAAAACCTTTCATAAGTGATTTTTAACTTTGTAAGTCAATCTACAAGCTTATGAATCGACTCACAGGAATGGTGAACCAGCTCACCACAAAACAAGAAGTTTTGTGAATCGACTCACTCTCTGTAATTGTAAAAACTGGTATTCATGAAAGGTGTGAGTCGACTCACAACTTTTGTGAATCGACTCACCATTCCAACAAAGTTATGTTTTGACAATTTTATTAAAGTTTTGATAGTTACAAAGTTGTTATTTCAATTAAGAAATATTAGTATTTTGTCAATCTTTTCATGCATCATATATAAAAAATCCTAAACCTTTTGGAACTTTAAGAATAATTTTAGCCATTCCAAAATCTTTGTGCATTAAAGATCATAATATAGATTGAAAACTCTTTCTTATTCAAATTGGGTTTACAGTTGAAGTTTTGTGAGAAGAAACAATATAGATGAGATATATACGTTGGGGTGTTTGTTCCATACGCAAATCATCAAGGGGATATTGATTGATCTTGTGTTGAAGGATTGAAGTGGGGATATCTTTTGACTATAGATGTAGTTTCTCTAGGAATTATCTTGCATGGGTTGTTCAATATCTTATTCTTAAAGATAGGGTAAATATTTATGTGAAGGGTTGTTACAAGAATCTGGTTCATGGGCATTTAGGAAGAAGAAATTGGTGTACATGTTGTAATAATTGTCGACGGATCTTGTAAATGTTCGAAATCAAAATAAAGGAAAAAAAAATCTCATTCTTTGAATTAGGATTTAATGCACTCTATATGTTAGGACGGAGTAGAGGAATGAGTATAAATTGCCGCATGATTTTCTCTTTCCCGTAACTCATTTTTCGGCAATTTTGTTCTCTATTGATTTTGTATAATTTAAAGTTTGGTGGCGAATGTAATATTTTCTGTTTTGATTGATAGAAAGACTAAGAACTTAGAAATTTTTGTTTTGGATCAATATCATATTTTAATTTGTTGAGATAAAATCTATCTTGAAACATTCTCAACATTAGAGATTTGATTCATTGTTGAAAGTTATGTTATTCTTTTTGTTCTTTCAATCCTGCAATCATTAAGTGTTTAACACTCTTCACTAGTTTGATTGAAGATCAAATGTTTTCAAAACCTTCAATCAAACACTCTTTCTTATGTAAATTTACCAATCTTATTTGTGTTAATTGATAACAAAACCATTAATCTATGACGTTTTCAAATTTTTTTTCCATTACGAGATTGATAAATTCTAAAAGAGTGTGAACTCTATACAACCTCCCTTCTAAAGTTCATTGAGCATACAATTTCTTGAATAATATGAGACCAAATATATTGATCAAACATGCCATTGAGTTTATTTGCATTGAACTGTTTTGGATAGTGAGCATCTGGTTTGCAGGTAGATGTAAACAAAATGTGATTTTAAGTTATAACAATATCACTCATTTTATTGCATTTTAATGCTATTCTGTCCTTCTACCCCGAGAGCCAAAAGAGGCTAAAGCAGTGGAGGTGTTTTCTTTATTGGATGGGTTTGAAATCTTTTTAGTTTTGTTATTTGATCATTTAATTGGTTTGATTTTAAAATTAAATCCGATCCAACTTTTTTTTTATTTAGATTGAATTGATTTTCAGTTTTGATTATTGTACTTAATATATTGTTTTGTATTATCTTTTTGTCTAAATTGCATTTTTGGTCCCTTAAGTTATTTTTAGGTTGCACTTTGATGTCTTAACTTACAAAGTTTAAACATTTTGGTCCTTCAAATTATTTTCGTTCCATTTTAATCCTTTAAGTGACAAACATTATATACTTTAGACTCTTAAGTTACAAACATTATACAGTTTAGTACTTTTAGTAGTGTCTAACATTGTAACTTAAGGAACCAAAATCAATAATTTTTATAACTTAAGGGATCAAAATGTTTAATATTTATAACTTAAGACACTAAAACAAAATGAAAATAACTTGAGGGGATCAAAGTGTCTAACATTTATAACTTTTGGAACCAAATCAAATAAACAAAACTTTGATCAAAGTTAAACCTAAAAATAACTTAAAGGACAAAAAAATATAATTTAGTATTTTCTTTGTGACAACATTTCATAAAAAATAGTTACCAAAAAGTTTAATAACTAAAGAAAAATATATCCAACAACATAATGCAAATAAAAGAGTACTCATTGAAAAAGTTATTCAACGCTTATAGCCTAGAAAAAGAAAATGTTTAGTAAAAAGAAAGAAACATAGAAACATACATTATATAAATATTTAATATGAAAATGTCCATTCAATATATTATAAAGACATATATGTTGATATATTATTGCGATTTTTGTTGCGATTTTGCATTGGATTGGATATGAACACCCCTAAAATATAGTAGATTATGGAGAAAGAGAAAGTAATCAAGGAAAATGGACCCTCTCCTTAAGGGATAAAGTTTCTATGCAATTACAACTCAGTGACTACATGTAGTGATATTGTATTAGCTTTACGATAAAGATTAAATGGTCTAAATTTTTTGATAGAAATTTTGATTAATAAATTAATTTTTTTTTTTAAATTTAGACAATCCATTTTTGATCGGATGAATGTAGTCACATTGCATGTAATCCAAATCCCTCCTTCAAGTGGAAGAGAGAGAAAGTAAAGAAAATGTTACTTTACTTCAAGAGAGGAATGAGTATAAATTGTCGTATGATTCTAGAATTGATAGTAGTTCTAATTCTTCTGGTAGTTCCAATTCTATTGATATGTGTGATTTCTCTGCCAATTTTTATTTTATTGATACTCCATATTTTTCTGATATTTCTGATTCATTTGATAGTTCTGACTTTTCTGATAGTTCTGGTTCTTCTCACAATTTGGGTTCCAATCATCTTGTCTTTCAGCTTTTTTCCAAGAGTCATTAGTTTTTCCCTTCATATATTGCAAGCATCGATTGACCAAGCACCATGACTGGTGTTTCAATCTGGTTGCTTAGAAAATTTGTAACATAAATAATTTTATCCTTTGGTACTCAAATCTGGTTGGGTCATAGTTATTTCCAAAAGGTTTCTTGTCTTTCCATCTGCTCAACATAGAACAAGATATTCTAGAGTGGCCTTTCTTGGAGCAAATAGTACATAAATCGTCTGAGGGAATAAACTTAGGTTCAGTTACTTTTTATTGAAATTCTATTTCTCTTTTACCATTCCTACTAACACCATAAATCATAGATGCAAACTTACTTCTTTCTATACTATTTGCAAGAATGCTACTTCATGTTTATCAGAGTTACATGACACATTTTCAATATATTATAAAGACATAGATGATATATCATCAGTTTATTTTGGGTTGGATCAATTTTCATTATAGGAACCGAAAATTGATCTAATCCATTTAATAAATGCGGTTTTTTTTTTATGTTTGCAGTTTTTCGATTCCATTGTTGCGATTTTGCATTGGATTAGACGTGAAAACCCCTACAATATAGTAGATTATGGAGAAAGAGAAAGTAATGAAGGAAAATGGACCATCTCCTTAATGGATCAGGTTTCTATGCAATCACAACTCAGTGACTGTATGTAGTGACATTGTTTCGGTCTTACGATAAAAATTAAATGGTCTATATTTTAAGATAGAAATTTTTGTTTAATAAATTAAAATTTTCTTTAAAATTTAGACAATCCATTTTTGATTGGATGAGTGCATATTGCATATAATCCAAATCCCTCCTTCAAGTGGAAGAGAGAGAAAAAGTAAAGAAAATGTTTGAAGGTAAAAAAGGTTGGATTCCATGTGGCTGCTATACAGTACAATAGGAATCGTTAAATTTTGAGATAGAAATTTCTTTCTTTAAATCAAATTGCTAATAGAGCTGTTGCACCAAATAATTAAGAATGCTTAAATATGTTTATTTAGTTTCTGTAATATAGGGTCACTTCAATTTAAATCCATACAAAACAATTTTCTTTTTGATTGACCTTGTAATTTTAAATTAACTTTATCTTGGTCCCTAGTCTCATTTTATTGCTTATGTGCACTGAAAATGATGGGGTGTTAGTTATGATTAAAATCATTAATGTTAACTCATCAAAATCTATTATTAATTATCTAATTAACTATATCAATTAAACTTTTAATCATTTATTAAAAACAATTATTTTATTAAAACAAATAATAAAAACATTGAAACAAATTTATTAAAAGGAAACTATGAATCTTCAAATTAAAACCCAGATTCTCGATCAATACTCATGAACTTGAATCTAGAAAGTTCAAAATCTTCTTTAATTTGCTTTTTCCCTCTTCAACCCCAAAACCCAGATTCAGAACAAACTAGAACAGATACATAACACTACTTGAGGAAACCAAAACAAACCCAATCTTCTAGAGAAACCCAAAGCTTTAAAAGTAAATTAATATAGTTAATTAGGTGATTAATAATAAATGAAAAATGGTCACTACCTTGTTGGAGTTGGTGTATGCTTTCTTTTAGTAACTTAGAATTTTAGTGAAATACCTTTTTAGTGTATGATTAGTTTTTCTAACTAACCTAATTTACTTTCTTATTTTAGTGAAAAAGTATTATATAGCATTGCCGATAATAAATTTTGATGAGTCAGTATTAATGAATGAGTCTAATCGTAGGTGACAACATCTCAGCATTTTCAGTCCATATAAGTAACTAAATGAAGGGAGGGATCAAATAAAAAGTAATTTGAAATTACAAAGTCAATTAAAAAGAAAATTGTTTTGCAATGATTAAAATCAAAGTGATCCTATATTATAGTGACCAAAAACAAGTGTGATTAAGAATTTATGAAGGATTTAAAGAGTGAATGAATTGAGAAGATCCAAGCCTCTAATTAAGCGAGAGACAATGAGGCCGGAAAGAGACTGGAAAAAACATGTCCATCGTCCCCATATTTTCTTTTTCCTTTGGTATTTGATGGATCAATGTTTTGAAACTTGCAAGGTGAGCTTTCTCCAAGTGGCTATGAATCCACGAGAAAAGACTTCAAGATACTATAGAACTCCTTAGCCTTTTCCGCACAGAATGCATGCCCTGTATTCTTGATCACCACTATTTGAGCATTGTCACCTAAATGCCTGTTTCATCCATTGAATTCTAAATTCAAATTTAACAACTAACAACTAACAACTTACAACTACAACAAGAGTGTTATAAAAAACATTAACCTTTTCAATCTGTGACCAAGTTCTAAAGGGAATAGTTGATCATGTTCTCCCCAAATAATTAATGTAGGCTGCAGAGAAGATGAAATTATGTCTCTTAATTTAAATATATATTACAAAATTACAATGGAGGAAAACATTATCAAACTAAGAGGAAAGTAGAAATGAACCTGAGATATCTTGGGGAGGTCAGAAATATTTCTGTCCTTAGCAATGGCTCGAATCAATTCTCTCTTTTCTTGTACATTGTCCCTACACATTGTCTACCCAAATTAACCAATTTTAGCACACTATGGCCCCTTTATTTTTAATACCATAGTCTAGTTAGCTAATTAAAAGTTGCAGCCGAGTCTGAAACATATCTAATTAAGGGTCCTTTTTTACCGACTTTTTCTAAAAAAAAAACTTTTTAAGATAAATTAATCACTTTTGAAATTTTTTCTCTGTTTGCGGCAATTTCTTTTTAAAAAAAATGAAAATCTGAAAAGTAATTTAAAAACTATTTCACATGAGAAAATCTATTTTTAAGAGCTTCTAAAAAAATATTTTTTATAGCTGATTTAAAAAAAATGATTTTACTATGACACACAAACATAAAACAACTTATGTTTTTCTTAAAAGTTTCTAAAAATTCATCTCTAAATTATTCAATCCTAAAGACACGTTTGTTTTAGAATTTGTAACAAGCAGTTCCTCAATCATTATATAGACATACAAATCCAACTATTTCATGTATGAATAAGCAAATGAGAAAGAGAATCAAGTCAATCCCAAGTTTATGAACTAAAATAAAGTAATAAACAATCACACAAAAGTGAAATATGACCTGAACTAGCTAGACAAAATACCTTTGACTCAATTTTTGAAAGTAAAAACAGGGACAAAGTTAATATCCTAGAGACAAAGTTTGCAGAAGAATATATGCTACCAAAACATGATTTTACAAAAAATAATCGTGATTAATTTCCTAAACTAAAGTTTTCTCATGAAACTAGATTTGGCTAAAAGAAAAATATAATCATTGTATGTTGAATTGAGTATTCTATATTAAATTTTACTCAAAAATCACTTTTGCATAAAAATTTATAGAAAGATTATTTCCTTCATACTCAACTTTAATCAAAATTAGTAACATGAAATCTAACAATTAATATACTACGATCAAAAAAACATTTTGCATTAATAACATAAAATCTAACAATTTTGAATAAAAATAATTTTGTATTTGATTTTCTTAGTAACATTCCTAATTACTTGGTTTTATCATATGATTTAAATAAAATGAGTAAAAGACTTACATGAATGAAATCAAGGAGGAAGCAAGAGGGCAACCAAGCCACAAGAGGAGCTTTAGAAAAAGTATACCCAACAAGTTCTCTAAGCCTTTGTGGCGTTTGAGGCACCAGAATTTGTCCAGCTTCATCCAAATCAGAAACAAGAAAAAGCCCTTCTTTTATATCTTTCTCTTCCAAACTCACTCCTGACCCACACACCACAACCCTCTCCACAAACTCCTCATACTTCACAGCCAAATTATACGCTACAAACCCACCATAACTCAACCCAACCACACTCACACTCCTCACACACTTCATTTCTTTCATCACTCTCATAACACATTCCGCTTGAAACCCTTCCGTTCTTTCGGGTCGGGTCGTGTATGACCCGCCGAAGAAAATGAGATCTGGTACGTACACGTTGAAGTGTTTTGTTAAGTTGCGGATGAAGTTGCCCCATTGCCATAGTGCGTTGGGTCCGATGCCGTGAATTAGGAGTAGGTTTGGTTTTGATTCGGTTCGGGTTTTGGGTACCCAGCAATGCATTATTGTTCCGTCTTTTAAGTCTGTTGTTGTGGAACGGAGACCCGAACCTGTGAATGTTGACCGGTGGCAACGGTTTCTTATTTCCGTTAAACTGAAACATTTCGTCATATAATGGTTGGTTGGTATAACTAACAAGTTTTTAGAACTCACTAGAAATTAACAAAATAATAAGAATGTTAGAATGGAGATATCAATTGTGATGGCTTTGGAAAGTATGGGAAGAAAATTTAGTAATGACGTTCAATTTTGGAATTTGGTTATGTGTGGTTTCGTTAGAGAGATTGGTGAACAAAAGTAATCTTCTAGGAAAATGAAATAAAAGACATAATCATCGTGGGAGTAATGTGGATCGCATATTTGATCACGTGTTAAATGGTGATTTGTCTAGATCAATTATTGATGTTTGATTATTAGCTACTCTCACGTTCCCAGAAGATGGACCTATTAAATAATTTAATATCGATTAAAAAATGGGGGAATCTACCGTGAATCGGTAAATTTGACTATTTTAGTAAAGTTGTTAGCTAGCACTGAGGGATGTTATGTCAGCTAGCACTGAGGTCGACAATAACAAAAGCACAATGTAAATTTAGTTCGGTTAGGGTGGTTTTAGGTCCAAAAACATCTATCGATCTAAACTGTGGGGAAAAAAGGATCCATTTATGCCCATTTTGTAAAACGGATTGTGCGGGTTGTAGGTTTGCGGGTGGTATCAAACGGGTTACCTCTCAAACAACAAAATCAAAATAAAGCAAAATATGAAGAAAAAAAAATGAAAACTTGAAAAAAACCGATATTTGAGAAGAAAACGGTGATGATGATGAAGATGATGAAGAAGAAAAAGAAGTAGAGAATGTGCGATTTTCAGTTTCATAGTGATTTTGCTTCTTGATTGTTGGTTTTCATGGTTGCTACCTAGAAGGTCAAGAGTGAGAGAGAGAGCAAGAACTCTCTTAACACTTGAAGTAAGGAGGTAGAGAGACATGAGTTATGTTTTTACGATTGGAGAAACATTTGTATTAATATTAATATTACAATACAAAACATTTGTATCATAAATATAAATAAATTTGCACCAATTAAAATTATATGTAATATTTATTGTGATAAATATGCATGAATTACCTACTAAACCAGTATAGCTAGCTGACCTATACAGTCAAAGCAAGATATTGACGTATAAAAAACGCAAAAATTGTGAACGTTTGAACTTTGAAGGCATCACGAGTCACATATATACATACATTCACATGTGAGTTCAGGTACCGATGAGTCTGGAATTTTGAACGCACCCACCCATTGTAATCTGTGCCAGAATATTTTGACCACTTGTTTACCTGAGAGATCCACCTGTTTACCCTCAATATTATTAGAACTAAGTTGGTTTGAAGAATAATGACCCTTAATTGTTTTGATGATAACAGAAAATTATATTTTGGGAACAATTTAGTGTGCTAATAAATTTATTTAAGGGTGCAAATCATTGTCATGAACTTTAAAGTCTTTACGTTCCATCCTCTAATGAATAGAGATGATAAACAAGGAAATCAATGCAATGCTCTAAAGAAGCTGTAATTGACTCTGTTAAAAATGTACCTTTCCTGAATCATATTACAAGTTCACTCTGATGATTTTGCGTCTAATAATTCTGGTAAACCAGTTGACTGTCTGGCCAATGCTTCAAGTCAACACTCTAGTAAATTCAATGCTATAATAAAAAGTCAACTTTGTTAAGTCAAACCTTTGAGCCTAAAACTTTGAAGAAGTCAACATTTCAACATCATATGGTTTTTAAAGAAATACACAACATCCTCTAAAAATGCACAACATCCTCTAAAAATGCCATCATATGGTTTTTCTATGGCTTCTATCAAGATACACTTAATCAATTACGTAGACGGATTTTGAAAGATTTTTATGGTTGATTCAAGATCTCATACACTTAATCAATTAAGTAGATGGATTTTGACAGATTTTTAAGGTTGATTCAAGATCTCTAAAGATTCGATCCAAGTCATTATTTCACATGTTGATTTTCTGCAATCACAACGGTCAAAAACTCTAATGGCGTTAATGGCTCTCTATAAAAGGACTTGTGATCCTCACTGCAAATATACAAGAGAAAAACTTAATGCTGTCATACATAGCAACTCGTAAATTTTTTTGTATTAGGTCTAAGTGATGAGAAACCTAAAATACATTATGAGAGCATGTTTTGTAAACATTCTCGTGTGAGAGTTTTTTTAGAAAACTATATTAAACATTTTTTGTAACTTGCTGCAGTAGTGGTTGTTGCCTCAATAGTTTGACTGTACTAAGCTAGAAGGTTGTAAAGACTTGAACACAGTCAGATTTACTAGAAGGTATTCAGTGGACGTTTGATACTTTTGGTAATTAGTGGATTAAATCCTTTAAAGTGAAGGGATTGGACAAAGCTACCATGTTGGTGGTGAACTAACATAAATCAGCTTGTGTTTCCTTTCTTTATCTTTTTACTTTATCACATTGATTATTTATCATTCATTTTAAAAGTTTTTGAAACCTTAAAAACACAAATCAAACCCCTTTTCTTATGTTTTTCTCTCTCTTCAATTGACATCAGAGCTCGGCCTCAAGGTTGAGCATTTAACTGTGTTTGAGTAAAGATCTTATTTTATATCTGTTATGACTAACTTTGGTGATGAAGTTACATGCAGAAATGTTAACATACCTCATTTGTTTGATGAGGAGAGATTTGAATACTTGAAGGACGGTTGAGAAGTTTCTACATTTCACATGATCCTAAACTCTATGGCATAGTTGAAGATGACTATAAGGCTACCAAAGATGTTGTTGCCGTTGAAATATCCAGGAAAAATCTTAACGATGATCAAAAGAAACAATATAAGATGCATCGTAAAGCCAGAACCTATATAATGAACAATATCACTTTCAAAGAGTTTGAAAATTGCAGCAATAAAGAAATAACAAAAAACATTTTTGACGCATTGGTCCTCAACTATGAAGGAAGTAAACAAGTGAAGGAAGCTAAGTTAAATCTGTTTGTCAGGAAGTATGAACTCTTTCAGATGAAAGAAGATGAAGACATTCATAAAATGTTCTCCAGATTCCAAACTTTAGTCTTTGGATTAAAAGTTCTCCAAAAGAGTTACACTACAATTGATCATGTTAAGAATATCCTCAAAAGTCTACCTAGCAAGTGGAGACCAAAAGTCACAGCTATTCAAGAAGCTTAAGACCTTAACAAAATGCCTCTGGAAGATCTGATGAGCTCACTCAGATTCCATGAGACTGAACTAGTTGAAGATGAACTAAAGAAGTCAAAGTCTTTGGCTCTCAAATCTAAAGGAAAGAAAGCAAGTTTCAAGGCTCTACAAGGCACGAAGGACTCAGAGGAAAGTGAATAAGATGATCTAAGTGAAGACTCAAACGATGAAGAACTATCATTAATCTCAAAAAAAATCCAGCGTATGTGGAACAATAGGAAGAAATCATTTCCTGGAAAAGATTTTAGATGATCCACAAATTGTAAAAAAAGAAAAGAAAAATCTAAAAATAAGAAAATCATTTGTTATGAATGAAAAGAGCCATAACATTTCAAATCAAAGTGTCATAAGCTTAAGAATGGAAACTCTCAAAGGAAAGATTTCAGTGGAAAGAAAAAGGGTCTAATGGCTACATGGGATGACTCTGATGAAGAGCATGCAAACATGGCTCTGAAGGTGCTGGAAAACACAAGAAAAATGTTTGAATTATGTTTTGCCATTTTTAAAAATTATTTGAGTTGCCTAATCAAATAGATAAGTTCTATATCAAATCTTCAACTTATGATTATAAAACAGTTTAAGTAAGATAAAGTTGATTTATAAAGAACTTAGATTAAAATAACAAAGAGAGAACAGACACAAGGATTTTTATATTAGTTCACAATAGATTTGCTACATCTAGTCCTTCTCTAACAGATAGATTTTGCCTCAGTACAGTCGATGACTTAATCCACTATTACAATAATAGCTTACAAGTATTATTTATTGTGCCTCTTCAGGCTTTGAGTATTTTTCTTATGCCTCTCAAAGCAGTTACCGGTATCACCCTTCTCAACTTTCTAGCAAGTTGTTGTTGAGGTACATAAGTATTTGTTCACCTCTTGAGGTACTTCTTATGGATGAAAGAGTTGTTGCCACTATCGGGATGATTTACATCAATTGTAGTTTGTGTCTGAATTGACACAAAGTCTTTTTCTAGGATTCTAACTCTCATTCAGAGGATATCACATTTCAAGTCCTATATCAATTCAAATGTATAAAACACTTTGACTGATTTACATCAATTCTAGTAACTCTCTTTTAAGAGGATTTTTCATTCATTCTTTTCTTTTGATGTGTTCTAGGCTTTAAAGAAATTCTTCTTAACATATTGCATTTTTCATTCTCTCAGTCACTTATTTCGTATTAATTGGTTTCTACTTAAAAACTGAGAACTGTATTCGTTGAGAATGTTACCAATGGAGATCTTGAATCAGTATTTAAGGCAAAATAGTTTTTAAGACATATCCATGTATATCTTCATACTTAATTCAACGTATCTTGATTTAAGAAGACAAATCTTAGAGGATGACACTATTAGAGAATGTCTAATGGCTTCTTCAATTAGAGGATAAGTCCACTATGATGAGCAGAAGGTATTGGAGTGTTGAGTTCTTATAATAGCATGGACTTTATCACAGTGTTGACTTGAAGTGTTGACTAGACGGTCAACAGGTGTGCCAAATTTATCAGATGTAAAATAATCAGAGCGAGCTTGTAATTAGATTCGGAAGAGGTGCATCGAAAATGCATTTAATAAAGTCAAACACAACTTCAACAGATTCTTCAAAATGACGGTGAACTTGATTAGTTAATTCTCTTCTTTGTTCAAAGGATTTAACTTGTGACAAAACTTTGACTTTATTAAAGGCTTCATTTAAAGCTTCATTCTTTTGATCTTTGAGTCAAAGGATCAACAAAGGTCTTTAGTCAATGGCAAATAATTATTGTAAAGTTTTTTTCCTTTGTGATCAAAGGGTCAATCATTAACTTGTATTTCTTTTGTCTTTAATGTTTTGACTTGGACTATAGATTATCAGCTTGTTGCAGTGCTTCTTATTGTTATGTTGTGACTTACTCTATTAGTAAACATAATTACTTGTTTATTAGGTGGTAATGTTTTTTGTGTTAAAAACACTTAAATTATTGTCTCTTATTTGCTCATAATCTATGCTATCTTAAAATATATAGTCATTAATATAAATCTTTTTCTTCTAACCTAACCTGAACACTTAGCAAATGCACTTAGAGGATAATTGTTCTTATTTGTTATCATCAAAACATCAAACAGAAGATTGTAGCTAAAACCACTTTTTGATTAACAACTCCGACGTTGACAATGAATCTGTTGATGAGGAAATTAAGGTATTATCTCATTTATCTCTTAATGAATTTATAATTGTTTTAAATAAGTTTATGAACAAAAGTCACAAAGTATCTTCAAAACTAAAGAATCTCACAAAAGCTTATTCCATCTTAATAGACAAGTTCAATTCCCTTGAAAAAGATTTTGAAAACATAAAAAGGGAAAATCAGACTCTGCATGATAATGTTTCAAAGACCTTAGAGGAAAATGTATGTAATTCTATTAAGTATGAAAAAAAACATTTCAAGAGTTTCTTGCAAATGGCATAGCCAGAAGCAAACAAGACTCTTAGAGGAAAATGTATGTAATTCTATTAAGTTTAAATTACATGATACTGCTTGCTTATATTGCTTAAAGAAAGGTCATGACAAAAGAACTTATCCCATGCAAAAAACATGTAAAGAACAGACATTTTTCAAAACTAATAGACCAAAACCCAACCAAATTTGGGTACCTAAGATTAAAATGATATATCTTGTAGATATCCTTAGCAACAAAGTTGAAACACCAATCATGGTACTCGGATAGTGGATGCTCATGACACATGAAGGGATATAAGTCTATGTTTCAAAACTTGTTCCTCAAGAAAAGATGATTTGGAGGAAATTAGAAGGGCAATATAATAGGTTGTGGAATAGTAGATATTAGAGGAATTATAAAGATTAGAGGAGTCGACAAAGTCTCCCTCTAAAGAACCAAAATATGAACGCGACAATACAAGGACAAGTAATGACGAACCATCTACCAGTCAAAATCATCAGGAACCTACGCTTGGATGGAAATATAAATCATCACATTCAAACCCCCCTTATTAAAGAAACATCAATGTTTGGAATATTGTCTGAAATTGAACATGCAACAATAGATGAAGCTCTATCAGATGATGGATGGATTGTGTCCATGCAAGAAGAACTAAACCAATTCAAGAGAAATGATGTATGGGATCTTGTACCAAACCTAAAGAAAAGAAACCAACTGGAACCGAGTGGATTTTCAAAAATAAGCTGAATGAGAAAGGTGAAGTGGTGAAAAATAAAGCTAGACTTGTAGGTCAAGGCTATAGTAAGCAGGAATGTGTTGATTACACTAAAAATTTTTGCCCCTTGGTAAGGTTAGAAGCAATCAAAATTTTACTTTCATTTGCAGCTTTCAATAAAATTATCTTATATCAAATGGATGTGAAAAGTGCATTCTTGAATGGTTATATAAATAAAAAAGTGTATGTCAAACAACCTCCTGGATTTGAAAATAATGATCTTCCATATCATGTATTTAAATTAAAAAAATCTTTGTATGGTATGAAATAGACACCAAGAGCTTGGTATGACAGACTAAGTAGTTTTCAATTGAAAAACGATTTTGGAAGAGGTCAGGTTAACACTACTTTATTTATTAAATCATCGAAGAATGACCTTCTCATTCTCCAAGTATATGTTGATGATATAATTTTCGGTTCTATTAATGGCAAGCTCTGTCAAGAGTTTTCTATGTTAATGCATAATGAATTTGAGATGAGAGCTTAATTTTTTCTTAGAATCCAAATTCATCAAAGCTCAGATGAAGTATTCACCAAATATAGAAAAGAACTTCTTTAGAAATTTAAGATGGTTGAATGTAAACTCGTGCTTACACCTGTGCACCTCACATGTTCCCTTGATATGGATGAGTCGGGTAAAAATGTAGATCAAAAGGTATACAGAGGGATGATTGGCTCTCCCCTCTACTTAGCTGCTTCTAGACTTGGCATTTTGTATAGTGTGTGTGTGTGTGCAATATTCAATTTGACCCTAAGGAATCCCATTCAACTGTTCTTGAAATAATATTTAGATATTTGAAAGGAACTACTAAGCTTGGTCTGTGTTATAAGCTATCCTTTGAGTACAAGTTAGTAGGTTTCTATGATGCTGACTACACTAGAGATAAGCTAGAAAGGAAAAGAACCAGTGGAAGTTATACATTCCTTGGTGATAATCTGATCTCCTAGTTAAGCAAAAGAAAAGGAACCATTTCTTCATCCACTATTAAAGCATAATATATTTCAGCAGCCAATTTCAGCACTTAAATGTTGTGGAAGAAACATTTACTAGAAGACTACAAAATACATGAGAGTAACATTCCTATCTTTTGTAATAATACTTTTGCTATATGTTTAACCAAAAATCCTATTTTACATTCAAGGGCAAAACATATAGAGGTTAAACATCACTTTATAAGAGATTATGTTCATAAGGGTATTTTAGACATTAAATTTATTGACACTGATCATCACTGGACATATATTTTTACAAAACTCCTTGTTGAAGACAAATTTAATTTTATAAAGAAAAGTTTAAATGTTCTATTTATAAATGACTAATGTTGGAATCCTTGTATGCCTCTACCTCTAGTAAAATAAACTTATTGGTTAAATATGTATGCTTTGTCTCTAATAAATTAATTTTATTCTCAACCTCTAGTCGATTTCAATTTAATTTACTCTTTATATGAATAATTCTCTTGAAAGATGTGTGTGTTGTGTAATTTTTTGACACGTGTTATCTTTTGACTCTTAACGCGTTTGTGGTAGTTATTGTTTTTCGCTTTTAAAAACTCTAACGTTTTATCAAAAACACCAAAACTCAAATCACTCACTACCTTCACGTATTTCCCACACTTTTGCTACCCCTTTCAAACTCTCTAAATCTCTCCTTAATTCTATAATGGCTTCAAATTCCACTTCTCACTCTACGCTCAGTAGCGCTACTTGTATCCCCACTATGGCAAGTAAGTAGGGCCAATTGGATGTTCTCGGCAAACTTCAAATTGGTTTTACTAAGCTTGTGGAGAATAGGTTCGATTTCATCGAAGATTTTCCTAGTATTGGATGGTTTGAGTATTTTAACCTTGATCAACTCTCTGCCCTAGATGTTTTTGTTAAAGAATTATGGATGTTTGCAGACAAAAACAAAGATGGAGAAGTTTCTTGTGTTATTTTAGGGCTTTCTGTCAAGATCACTCAACAATGGTGAACTTCAAGTTAGTGCATCTAAAGCCCATATGCAGGGTGGTCTTCAAGATTTTGATTGGATATGTGGTGCTAAAGGTGATTTTGTTGACATGTCAACAAAGACCACAAGGGTTTAAGGTGGAATATCTCTCGGAAGATCAAGACTAATCTTCCAAACTTGGTACTTGAGCACATGAGGTCATGTATCATCAACACTAGATCAAGAAAGATAAAGACAATTCCCTACACGAGCTCCTGTATCACTATTGTGCTAATGAAGACTCATTTCATTAAAACACTAGAGGAAGTATGAGGAGAAGTTAAGGATCAGCACTTGGAATCCTTCTCTACAAAAGTGTTCAATATCCATAATATCATAAGAATGAAGCTCATTGCTACAAAGGAAAACATAAAACCATGCAATGAAGTTAAAAGGATCACATGACATTCTAGTGGAACTCAAGACAGGCCAGTCCTAGTAGGAGACTCCTATGCTCCAATATTTGAAGAAGACAATAAAGAGGTTATTCAAGAGTACATCAAGATGTACTAGTCTTGTCAAGAGATGCCCCATATTTGCTTCCATCTACAAAAAGCATCTCAAGAGTTTGAAAAGTAAAGGAAAAAGACAATCAAAGAGATTTATGTGATAGAATAAGAAAAAGATGATGTAAACGTCAATGAGGATGAAGCTATCCTTAGCTTGAGGAAGAGACAGAAGGTAAATCCCTCTAGTGAGCTTATTCACTATTCTATTGATATTAGTAGTGGTAATGAAATAACTGAACCTAAAACTACAACTACACCCTCTAAACCTTTCACTAAACACCAAATTCCTAATGCAAATCCCTCTATACCCTTAAACAAATCAACCTCTCAAACCTATACTGTTTGCTCCAGCTATGATTTTGATACAAACACCTTAGATGATATATTTAAGGCAACCATAGCAGAACATTTTGCTGCCCTTAGATATAGATTAAACCCATATCCCATTAATACTGACTTTCCTACCTCTAAACCTTCACCCTTCATAAATACCTACCCAAACAACCAGCCAAACCTCACCCATTTCTTCCCCACCTGCATTTGACCCTCACTCACCCCTGCTTATGAATCTTATCCATACAACAACCAAGGTAACTAACTTAATCTAAATATGCCACTTCCATACCCTCAGACCTAGCCCCTTTCATTCCATTGTTTCCCTCTGGTTTTCCAAACCTAGACTCATTCATTACCTCTTTCACTGCTAAAACTAATTAAATTAGGAGTCTGAATGCTCAAAGTTTGGATCCTGATTGTAACACCCCAATATTTTCATATATATTATTATATGTGTCTTTCTTAGTAATTGTCATGATTTATTATTTAATTAATAAATTATTATATGTGTAATAAATTAAATTAAATTTTTATTACCTTGTATTTTATCTAAATAATTAGAACATTTATTTTTATTTACTTGTTTTGGTTTGGCAATTACATGAGGATGATTTCTTGCATGATTATTTCCTAAATGGTTTAGTGTCTATCTTGTTTATTTAATTAGTTTAGATAATCATGAAATTGATGTGCTAGATGTGTTGGTTTTATTTTCTTATGTGTGACCTATAGTGATAAGTATTTGTCTTGCTTGATTTCTTTTAGTTGACGAAAATATTAGTTGAATTATTTAATTAAATTAGATTTATAGAAGTTATATTGTTTGTTTTATTTTGGACCAAATAGGTATTATGGCTAGGAGATAGTAGAGTTAGTGAGACCCAATCATCATGCCTAAGTGTTATTGCATGAAAATGTTTTTGGTCGCTCCATCTTTACTGTAAAAAAAAATTGTGTCTTAATTCATTCTTTTTACTCTTCTTCATGAAAATATTTTATGACAATTCATGGTTTTATCTTGGAACCATGCACCCACTTCTCTATCTCATCTATACCGTCTTTAATTCATTTTTGAAATGAAGGTTACAAAATAAATTATGAGTTTGATGGTTTTTTTTTTTTTTGGCAATTAGGAGAGGACAAAAAAATATTCTTCTCCCTTGTTATATCTCGCACCTCCCTCCCTCTTAAACCAAGATTGTGATTTTATTTTAATTCTTTACAAAAAGAAGTCAAGGCCATTTTTGGTTTCGTGACTATTAACCAAAAATTTAAAGGGGTGGTCTACATATTAGTGCTTCCTAATCTTTTCCCATACCTAATTTTGTTTTCTCCTTAGTTCCCAAATTTTACATCACAAACAAAACAAAGGAAAAAGAAAGAGAAACATAGTCTCCTTCCTTGTTTTTCTCACACCATAAATTATCATCATCATCGCCAAGTTGAATTCCAATTTTCTTTCTTCTTTTAACATCGTATCAAGTAAAGCTTGGACCTTTCCCTTGTTCTTTGATTCGTAGGGCTTAGAATGTGTTTCTAGGAAGTAAAGCGCCTAAGGTAAGGGTTTTTGCCCACACAAAGGCTAGATATTAAATAGTGGTTTGTAAGATATTGATAAGATGTCTATTAGTGTAAAAATATTTTTAAATAAAATCCTCCAGGTGATGTTTTGATGATAACAAATACAATTAAATAAATAACAACTATCCCCTAACTATATATGCTAAGTGTGCATATTAAAGGCAAGAGTTATGTTAACAAGCGCAATAGAGCATGTGTCGCAATATAAGTTATATCCTCTGATGACTGGACAAAAGCAAAAGAAACCAAGACTTCACTTCAGCTTGACAACATAAGTCTGGTGTCATGTGCCCTTGTTGTCCCAAGCTACAGTTGACTATGGGATGCGAGCAACGTAGTAGCTCGATTGCCTCTGATGAACCCAACATGGATTTCATACAAATATCAAGGAGTGATTTTTGGGAGTCAATTATGAGCTCAACGGATAGATTTATCTTCAATGGTTCAATTGCTGAAACCCATGAAGATACAGGTTGTCTTTCTACAATTGTAGTACACAGGCCTGACCCTAAAGTACAAAAGTCATACCCTAAAAGAACTCCTACAAAAATATCTTAACGGACACTTCCTCCTTGTACTTAAGATGAAATGGTTATGGCAATGAGTATGAGAGAAGCATAGAACGAATAGGGTAATTCTGAAAAAGCCAATAACACATCAAAAAACATGAATGAAAAATCCTCTCAATAAAGAGTTATTAGAATTGATGTAAATCAGTCAAAGTGTTTTCATACACTTGAACTGATGTAGGATTAAATATGTAACATCCTCTCAATAAGAGTAAGAATCCTAGAAATGTACTTTGTGTCAAATCAGACACAAACTAAAATTGATGTAAATCAGCCCGAAAGTGGCACAACCCTCTCATTCTCAAAGAGGTACCTGAAAAGGTACAACGACCCTCATGAACCTCAATGGAAGGATGTCAGTATGTTGAAGAACGGTTCTGGGAACGAAAGCTTGGAGAGGCTATAGAAATATACTTAAAGCTTGAAGAGGCAGAGTAAAGAATACTTGTACAATTATTTAATGGAAATAGTTGATTAAGCCTTTAACTATACTAAGGAAAATTCTCTCTGTAAGGGGATGACTAGTGGTAGCAACATTTTTTTTTCTTTCTGATTTAGTTTAAAAATATTTGTGTCTCTTTAGTCTCCTTTGGTTATCGCATTTTAGTTCTTTATGATTGAACCTTACTCTCTCTAAACCTCTTTCAATAGTAAGTTGAATTTTTTGATAAAGAACGATTTTTGTAAGAAAAGAAAATAGTTTTTAAAATAGTAAACACAATTCAGACCCCCATTTCTTGTGTTTTCCAATAACCTTAATTGGTATTAGAGCCTGGTTTCTTAATTGAGTCATTTACCATGTAAGAGCAAAGATCCTTATAAACTGGAACTACTAAGAAAATGGTTTGAAATAGTGTATGTTTTTCAAAAATATTTTCTTAAATTTGTTTATCTCCTTCAAAACATGGTTTGAAAAAATCTAGTTGAAATGATTTTTTGTTTTTTTTGTTTTGCTTATCTTAAATAATTAGATGAAGCGTTCTTGCAGAATTTTTTCTTCTCTTATATCTACTTCATCTTCTTTTCAATGTTTTTTCGGAAAACATTTTTCATTAATGTCTCCATGTTTGCAAATCACTATTCAATGAAAAATTGTACTAAACTTGCATGCTTATGTAAGGCATAATAAGTTACTAAGTGAGAAGAGTCTACTTGCTAACACTGATATCCATCATCTGATAGGAAGAAATATTGGTGAATACAACGGAATTGTTAGTGCAAAATAATGGAAACATTATTGTGCATTCTAACAAATGAATCTAACCAATCAGAGAGAAGCCTTCTAAAACTTCTATGATTTGAATTAATGTCCACACGCATAGGAAACTCTTATAAGAAATGTCAAGTAATGCATTCCTTAAGTCAACATCCTTCTTGGAACGTTGAATGGCAACATTGATGGATCCTCATCAGAACAACATGATGCACTCGAAAAAATTAGGAAACCAGATGATCCTCAAAGATGTTTGTACTACATAATGAGCAACCTTGGCAATCCTCTGGCTACAAGGTATGAAGCCTTCCCTCTGTAGGTTCAAGAACAAAGTTCTCGCCTCTAGCATATTGTGTGTTTGACTCATAATCTGATGAGAAATCAAGCACTAGATCAAATGATTGCATCTGCTGAGTTAGAAGGAAGATCAGGACTAAGACAACTCATCCTCTGGTTAGAAGATCATCTGATAGAAAAGTCCAACCATCTCTGGTAAGACACGTGAACGAGAAATTGTTAAATTACCCTTGTTTGTCCTCGTCAGATATCTTGTACTATTACTTCATTATTTTATACGCACTTGTTTGTCCTATCTTATATGATTTTGTTTTGTGTGCCTGTGCTTTCTTTTTTTTTTTTTTCATCTTGAGTATGTGTTTTCTTTTTGATATTGGTATGTGTTGTCCTATCATCGTTCTTATCGCCTTTCCTTGTTCACTCCCGTTAAAATCTATGTTTTTTTTTTATTCTTCCTCTTTGCCTATTTAAACCTCTCTCCCCTCCAACATTTTTCAAAACCATCCCTTTTTCTCTAAAGCCTTTTTATTTCAAAAATTGCTTTTATCTAAACTCTCCAACATGAAACCTTTTAGGAAAACCAGATCTATATTCGTTACTTTATTAAATCTTCATCTTCCTAAACGGTCCTCTTCTTACATTGTACTCTCAAAAAGACTTCAGAATCTTCTTAAAACATGAATTGCTAAACCTGAATGGTGAAATGTTAAGAAATCCTGAATTCGTTACATCTGTGAACTACACCCAACAAGATGGATTATCCAAGAACGTTCACAAAATGCATTCAAAGGTTTACTTGTGGAACCCTTGGGTATCAATTATTGGAACCAAGTTGGTTTTATACTTAGAGTTTTGACGTTAACAAAAATATTTTATGAGAACAATATATTTGACTTTCACAGAGTATGAAATTCAATCTAAAATAAGATTTGATTCAGATTTATAATTAAAGAAAATCTTTGACCAAGTTGAAAAGAAGATATGGTCATGATTTAAAGAAGATATGATCAACAACTTATCAACAATAAGATATGAATTATTTACAAGAAGATTTGATAACGATTTATCTACAAGAAGATGTGACTTATTTACAAGAAGATTTGATCAAGATTTATCTACAAGAAGATATGAATTATTTACAACAAGATTTGATCAAGATTTATCACAAGAAGATATGATCAAGAACTTGTAAGACCCGTAATTTATTTATAACAAGAATTAGGGCTTACTATTTAATTATGCCTTATGTTGTTTATTAAGTTGTTTGTTTACTGTTATTATTGTTTGCAGTTTGTAAGATTGTTTTAAATGTCTGACTTGCAAATCAATCTATGGAAAATTATTCGGATGTTTCATTGATGTTAAACGACTATGTGAATGTCTTAGTATTGTTGAAATTTCAAAAATAATTTTCTACTTAATTTTTTAAAAAACGAGCAAAATATACCCGCTATTTAAACTTTGAAGTACTCCGAATGGCACCAAAATTTTTGATCTCATTATATTTTTCCAAGCTAAGGAACAAAAATTTCGATGGATAAAAATTTATTCGCGAAATTTTGAAAAGTTGTAATTTGTAGATTTATTATAAAAAAATTCAGTTATCGAGGAATTTATTCGTCAGCGAAATGCGACTCCTTTAAGAACAAACTCAGAGACAGAGCAACATGATGTAGCATAAAGTCATAAAATATCTACATAATTTTCTAGGATATTAATAATTTAACGGGAAGTTAGTGAAAATATCTAGATATTTTATTACTATGTAGTAAGAAATTATAAGAACAAAAATTATATTTTTATGAGCGAAATATTTTTAAATACCACGTGTGTAAAAATAATTCAAATCTAAGACAAAAAGAATTTTCAACTTTGAATTCGACGCTTTTTATTTAAGTTCTTAGATTGTATGAGATTTGATTTGTCAGAAAAATATTTTTCTGAGCAAAGAATATTAAATTTAATTATATTAATAATCAAATTATTTTTATCGTAGTAATAACTATTGATAAATACTTTACGAGTTTTAACTTATGATTAGATTTATCTGCGAGCTGAGTTGCGTCGGATAGATATTTTGTAGAGAAAGTTAGTAATTTTACATAAAGTGAATTTTAACTTTTACTAGAGATAGATATTTTAAAAGAGAAGTAGTAAGAACTGTGCTCGCAACGCCACATCTCCCTAAAATTTAATGTGTGGCTCACATCACATTGTGTTCCCAATAAATAGAGCTTAAAGTCACAATTTTACTATAATCTCCCTTCATGTTACAGCCAAAATTTTCTTCCCTCTTATTCCAAAATTTTCTTCTTCTCTTTTCTTCCATTTTTAAGCTTCAAGGAAGCTTCCAATCACAAAACCTTCAACTACAAATTGTTTCACTACCTGAAAGGAATGCAAAGAGCTAAGGATTAGTAGTTGAGGTAGCTATTTCTCCCCTATTTTCTCTCAAACCCGTAAGCATGCATATATAGGGGGAAAAAGTGATTTTTTTACATTTTGAACTTTAATCGTGCTTGTTTATCACTACTATGGTTGTTATTGATGTTTAGGAAGTCAAAGGAAACATTTTCATCTCTCTTTCTTTCAATAATCAAAAACCCTAAGTAAGAGAGTAAAAGCAAAGTGTGCTTTGTTGCTTTGGTACTTTGTTAATATTGAAATTAGAGGAGTTAATAACTTGAATAACAAAAAGGCTAAATACCACCTGTGGTCCCTTAACTTAATTTCGGTTAACGATTTAGTCCTTTATCTTTTTTTTTTCCCCGTTTTGGTCCTTTATGTTTTTAAATAATTTCAACGTTACCCTTTATGTGAGGTTCCGTTAAAAAAAAGTTAAAATTTCCATCCTCCGCTTTCTCTTCATTTGGGTTTTCTCTCACATTTCTCTTTATGTTGTTTGGTTTCTCTTCGCATCTCCCTTCTCCAAATTCCCAAATCCCCAAATTCATGAACCCTAAATCCCCAAAGAAAGAACTCATCTTCACGAACCCTAAATCCCCAAATTCATGAACGCTAAATTCCTAAATTAAATTTGAAGAACTCTAAATCTCGCCATCTCAGTAGCAACTAAGTTCCATTTTGTTCCCAAATCGTCTCAGTTTGCGATTCAGTTCTTATTTTGGTAATCTTTGCTTGCTGAATGAAGTTGATTTTGTTTGCAATTGCAACTCCTTAATTTAGTTTGTAAGTTTCATTTTAATGGGGTAGTGACTCTTTTTTAGGGTTTAGGGTTTAGTTGGGTCGTTATGGTATTTATTATTTGCATGTGTTTGATTTGTGAATGAGTTGATTACTGCATGTGTTGTTTGTGTTGTTTATTGGGATATAGGGTTTTTCATCCACACATACATATTCCTTACTCTTTTTCTAAGACTATAGGGTCAGTTTTATGGTCCCTACCATTTGATTATAATTTTCTATTAATGAGTTTTTTTTTTTTGTCTTTTCAATGCATAAAAAGCAGAATGGATGTCTTTTTTGTTGATGTCCACAATGGAAGGTATTTTTTGGATGACAAAATGGAAGTGTACAAGGGTGAAGTGTCAAATTGAAAATGTGATGCTGACAGGTGGAGTTACTTTGAGATTTTTTATATTGTTAAACAAACGGGGTATCCTGAAGTTATTAGTATTTGGTATGAGGTGTATGGTGAGAAAAAGTTTATGGAAAATGGCATTGGGGCTATAGAAATGGTAAATTTTGCCAAGGCTAATGGGAAAGTGAATTTGTATCTTATTCATCCAATATCTCACCCCGTATTTGTGGATAGTGGGTAGACCAAGGCTCAAAAAGATCAAGATAAACAGACCCATGAAGAAGCTGTCCAAGTAGGAAATGATACACATGAACCAACCCAAACAGAAGACAATATTGGCTCCAATAGTGATGATAGTACCGTTAATGTAATTTTTGGAGACTCGGATGATGAATTGCCCATGAATGATGGGTTTGATGAGGTCCAAATAGGTGGCGATGGACTTGAAGGACAAGGAGGGGTAGGTGGTAAGGAAACCGAGTGTGAAGTTGAAATTGAGAAGAGGAATAGTGCAAGTAAGAAAGGGTCTAGTACTAGTAAAACGAAGAAACAAAGTACTGGTAAGAAAAGAGGGAGACCTAAGAAGATCCGTGTTGAGAAAGAACATATTGTGGATGAAGATGCGGAGATTAATGTGCCAAGTGATGACTCTTTGAATTTTGCTTCAAATAGAAAGAAGCGTGTAAAACCAACTAAGAAGGAATTTTGTGATGAAGATTATTTTACGAAGGAATTGGAGAGTGATGAATCACAAGAAAATGGTGATGAAGAGGGCACTAAAGAGAAGTATCCTTTATTTGTCATGCCAAAAAAATGGAAGATTATAAGTGGGTTTTAGGAAGCCTTTTCACCGGTAAAGAAGAATTTAAGGAGGCTATGACAACATATGCCATTCATAATGGGAGGGATTTGAAGTTTATAAAAAATGACAATCTAAGAGTGAGAGTTAAATGCAAGGAAGGTTGTGAGCAGTTTGCCTATTGTGCAAGGTTACCTGATGAAGATACATGGCAACTTAGGAAACTAGTTGACACACATTCGTGTAATAGAGAGTATAATGTTAAATTTATGAGATCAAGTTGGCTCGGAAGAAGATTGTACTCAACAGTGAAGGAGAACCCGAACATAAAAATTACAGATATTTCAAACAAGGTTCATCAAAAGTGGAATGCTGGAGTGAGTAAGATGAAGGCATTCAGAGCACGTAGGGTTGCAATTGGTATGGTTGATGGATCATTTAGAGAGAAATAGTACTGTTAAGTTATTAAGATCAAATCCAAATAGTACTGTTAAGTTAGAAGTCCAAGCTACAAATTCGGAGGTAACTGACTATGTGGACAGACCACTTTTACCAAGTTTTCAACGCCTATATATGTGTCTTAATGGATGTAAAGAGAGTTTTCGGATTTGTAGACCAATAATTGGGCTTGATGGTTGTTTCCTTAAAGGGTATTATGGGGGTATGATTCTTGCTGCTGTGGGTAGAGATCCAAATGATCAAATGCTTCCAATTGCTCTGGCTGTAGTTGAAGGTGAGACAAGAGATTCATGGACTTGGTTCCTTAAATTATTAATTGATGACTTGGATGGACAACAAGCATGCAAGTTCTACACCTTCATATCTGATCAGCAAAAGGTATTCATTTAAGTTCAATATTCATTATTTATTTATGTAGGATCAATAGGTCCTTCTCTCGCCACCTTTGATTCTTCATTGAAGCCTCCTTCTACTATTTCTGCTGTTAGTTTCTGCTGTTTTTCTGTATTAAACAGTTATTTCCAATTCTGCCATACTAATTTTCATAGAACTAATATCACTTGAAGATTTCTATAGTTCTATGTTGTGTAGTTTCTGATTGTGCAGGGATAATGTTGCAAATAACATATATTTGTAATAATTGTATTAGACTTATTAATCAGACCCATTACATTTACAATAGTTTATTTAATTGAATTAGTGTTTGTATCCTATTCACAACTTTGGAATATATCAGAAATATTTTCTGCAAGTAATATAATAGTCTCCCTAATTTTTTTATTTATGTTAATTTTTGTTGTTTATGTTAGGGGCTATTGCCTGTAATTGATGAGTTGCTTCCTAGTGTGGAACAAAGGTTTTGTGTAAGACACCTGTATAACAACTTCAGAAAAATTCACCCAGGGAAAAGGCTTAAGGAATTGATGTGGAAGGCATCCAACATGGATGATATAATATTAGGAAGTTTTAGGCCAAACACTTTTTGTTAGTCAAGCAGTTTCTATTAGTTTATGATAATTGTATGTCATTTGCTATCTTTTGTACCACCTGAAACATGTTTACTTTTTTTTGAATGGAATGGAGCACGTTTGTGAAATGAATTATGTGCATGAATGAATTATGAATGAAGCAGGAACAACAAGCAAGAATGAATTCTGATTTATACAAATTGATCCTTGTTATGAATGAATTAATTAATTCTGCATTCTGATTCTTGATTCTGATTTCTGAAGCAGGAACAACAAGCAGGAACATTTGTTGTCTTATATGAATGACTGCTGCATTATGATTTATACAAATTGATCCTTGTCATGAATGAATTAATTAATTCTGCATTCTGATTCTTGATTCTGATTTCTAAAGCAGAAACAACAAGCAGGAACATTTGTTGTCTTATATGAATTAATTCTGCATTCTGATTTATATAAATTGATCCTTGTAATGAATGAATGAATTAATTCTGCATTCTGATTCTGCATTCTGATTTATACATTTGATGTCTTATATGAATAAATTCTGCATTCTGACTATGAATTAATTAATTCTGCATTCTGATTTATGAATTAATTGTACATTTTGCTTTATGAGTGAATTATGCATTCTGATTTATCAATGAATTATGCTTGCTGTCTTATATGAATTCATTCTGCATTCTGATTTTCTTTATGAATGAATTCTGCATTCTGATTTATACAAATTGATCCTTGTTTTTTTTCATCAATTTAAATGAATGAATTAATAATACAATTGCAGACAAATCAAACATTAAATTGACAGTAATAATTAAATAAAGAACAACCAAGATAATTGGAGCCACAATTGATGCAAAAGCAAAATACACTAATATGTTCCAAATTCCATACAACAAACTCAATCATTACGTCATACTTACAACAAATCTACTACATCAACATCAACAAAATTACATCAACTACAGAAAGCTCATTTCAGAGCTAAGATCAACAATAAAACAACACATGTTACACCAAACAAAACGCATAACAATAGCAGCAACTTCATCTTAATAATAGTTGACTTGTGATCTCCATGCATCTTCAAAATGACATTCCTAAGAGTCATAATCTCCAACTCCTTTTGAGGGCACTCTAAACATTGTGTATGTATCTGTTGTTGATTTCTCTGTTGTGCTTGAAGCCTATAGTCTGAATCCCAAACAAAGTAATTGCATCTACATTCAATGTCATAACTCTACAATTGATGAACGAAGACAACATCAATAACAAATTTTTCAACAAGAACCGATTAATTTTTTTTTAATCTGAACCAAAAACAATAAATCTAAAACCATAAAGGTATTGATGCTTACCACAAAATTCCTACAACCCCAAAATTTTCTTCCTCTGTTTGGACCCAATTTTTTCACTATGCGCATTCCAGGTTTCAGACCACAAGCACAATTCGGCAGCTCACGAATTTCATTGGAAACGAAAGAACCATAGTTGTAGGATGCTGAGTTGTACGAGGTTGAGTTTGACCCATTTGTGAAAGAGGCGGCCATGGATTTCGAGTTTTGAGAACCGTGAATAGGATTTTCCATGGAAGGGAGGAAAGAAGGGAGAAAACGTTCACAGGAGAAAGGGAACGATATATGGGAGATTTAGAGTTCTTCAAATTTAATTTAGGAATTTAGTGTTCATGAATTTGGGGATTTAGGGTTCGTGAAGATGAGAGAAAACCCAAATCAAGAGAGATGCGAAGAGAAACCAAACAACATAAAGAGAAATGCGAAAGAAAACCCAAATGAAGAGAAAACGGAGGAGGGAAATTTTAACTTTTTTTTTCAACGGAACCCCACTTAAAGGGTAACGTTGAAATTATTTAAAAACATAAAGGACTAAAACGGGAAAAAAAAAAGATAAAGGACTAAATCGTTAACCGAAATTAAGTTATGGGACCATGGGTGGTATTTAACCTTACAAAAAATAAAACCAATCCCCAAAAAAAATTTAGTAAGGCCAAATGTGGTGTGTCATATGTGAAAATTTGATTTTTGTATGTTTTGAGTAACGTAATGAGTTGTTTTCAAATAAATGAGTTTGAAGTGACAATAGAAATTTTATTAGAGGGTTTAAGTTAGTAAAGTTAAGTAGACTTTTGCAAGTGTGTTTGGTTATGTTTTTTTTTTAATTGAAATGACAACTAGATGTTAAGGTGTTTGGGGACCAAAGTGATATTTTTTTTTTCAAAAAAAAACTCAAAGTTGTGAAATGAGGATTTTAAAGTAAGTTAGTGATTGATAAAAAAGAAATTAATTAGTTTTCTTGAGTAATGTAACCTTGAAGTAAATTTTATAATTCTTATGTTTATGCAGTTAGCTCCTTGAGTCTTGAAAGTGAATCGAGATTGTTGACCCTGAGTTAGCGGTGGCGAGAACTCTGAATTTATGTTTGTTGGGTTGGAATTTTGAAGGAAAAGAGATAGGAACAAAAAGGTCATGGCAAAATTTTTGAAATAAGTTTTTCAATAAAGTGGTAAATGAATTGTTGTGGTTTGTTTTAATTCAAAAGTATTTGAGTAGTAGAAATTTTATGAACTTTAAAGAACTTAAGAAAAAGTTCTCTTATGATTTTTAATGGTGGTATAAATTAAAATTTGGAGTCGTTTAAAGTTTGAAACCACACGAGTTGTTTTACTTGATTATTTAAGGTGTTTTAAACTAGATTTGGAAATTTTTTGAAAGACTTTGATGAGTAAAATGGAGTTTAGCCGAGTGGTATATATATAGAAAGAGAGTTCAAAATTTTGTTTACAGGTTGGTTTTACATTTACTTTGTTAATAAGGTGTTAAAGGTTTTATCCTTGGGGTTTTTGTGAAATCAAGGTTTCCACTTTTATAGATTGAACTAAAAAGTCATAGACATTGATATTAAATTTTCAATTTTTATGAAGAGATTTAACTATGAGAAACAAAGTTTCAAACTTCATGACTTTGAGAGTAGTTCATATAATATATATATATATATATATGTAAGGGTTCAAATTGTGTATATCAAAAAGGTTTAAAAGAGAAATATTCACTTTATGAACAAAGTTTCAATCTTATGTTTTGAAGTTAAAAGTTTTAAATGTTATAGTAAAGATGTCAACTTTATGCTAAAATTCAAGGTTGAAAAAGTATTTAGGTATTTTGAAAAATAATTATTGATTATAATTTAGGGTTTTGATATGTGATTTTAATAGCAATGAAGATTTAAGTTTGAGACTTTAAAGAAAATTGTGAACTTGAAAAATATTTGGTGTTGATGTAGAAATGTGGTTTTTATGTGAAAGTTTATATACAAAGGATAATTAATAAAGATTAAGGTTTGAAAAATGGTAAATTAGAAGAATCATGATTTTGAATACTTAGAATATTGGAACTCTTAGTATTTGAGTTTTTTTTATAAGATTTTTTGATAAAAACCTTCTACTAGTTTTTCAAATATTAAAGTGTTGAAATTTATGAAGTTCATGGATTATTTAATCGAAATTTCAAATTGTGTGAGTATGTTTGTCTTTGATTGATTTTATGAAGAAAATATTTTGTCCTAAGTTGTTAAAGATAAAGATTTGAGTTGAACTTCAATAAGTTTGAAAAAACAATTTCAAGATTTTCAAAGTGTAGCATAAGTTTTTTTAAAATTTGTTTTCGTCAAAGTAGTTAAACAAAAGTCTATTCAAAGTGAGGAAACCTAAGAGAAAAGTCAAATCCTAATTGATTTGGATAGTGACCGAACCTAGGGTTCATTTGGGGTTGGTTTATTGATTAAGTTAATTGATTGGTTTAAGGTACAAGGACATTGAGAGATGTCATTGGATTTTTGAGTCGTGTAGGTCTGTGATAGATTGTACTCTTGTAAATCGTGTTGATCTGTGATAGGTGGCACCTCGATAATTAGTACTGGTATGTGAGAGGCGGTACATTTATGATTTACACATCTCGAGGAGGGTATGGTAATTCTGGAATCATGTGCACTGGCATATAAGCATTGCATTAGGGTGCTTTGTCACACGAGTCATGTTTGTTAGATGATGATATTTGTATGCATGCTTGTTTATCAATTGATGTCATGTCATGTTATGCTTTTGTGCTTTGTATTTTCGTATATATATATGTTGTTTTTAGATCGTGACCCTCTATTATTATTATGAATCAGGCTTACGCCATAGGTTCTTAGAGATTTGAGTAGTGTGGGAATTGCAACAACGTCGAAGACATGATAGAGCGATGACTTCGGATTGGCAATCGGAAGTAGTGAGGCTTAATGCCACCCGTGGATTCTCAATACCCAATCATCATCAGTTAGAGTTAATGACCAGCTTAGGGTTTTATTCAAGAATTCTATTTATTCTCCCTTCCTTATTGCAATGTTGTTGTTGCAATGGAAGTTATGTATTTGAAACAACTGTGACTTTTTTTTGGGTCAATCTGAATTGTTCAGTTGTAAGTAAGTTCGTTGTGTCGAAACCATTTTATATAATGCAACAATGATTCTAATCGTCACTTTTGGAAAATAATTTTACAATTAAACATTTTACTCTGATTTAAATTAAAGTACGATTATGAATATGTTATCTGAAAGTGTTTAGTTGTTTAAAAAAAAATACACTCTCGTTGTTTAAAAATCGGGGTGTTACAAAACTGTTTACAAGAAGAAACACTCACAAGAAGATACATTTATTATTTGCAAAGATATGGTTCAGATTTTGACAAATGACAAATTATTGAATTGGACTTAGTCATATTCTTACTTGTGAAAGTTCAAGAACCGGTCTAACATTATGTTCCCGCCCATATCAAAGCAAGCAATAGGAAGGAAGTTTCATCTAAAGAATTTGCGAATGAAATCTTACCAAATTACGAACAATATCAATATGAAGAATTTACAAACTCAATCTTAACCAAATACGAACATTATCAATTTGAAGAAGTTACAAACTCAATCTTAACAAAATACAAACAATATCAATCAGAAGAATTTACAAACTCAATCCGCACAAAATCAATCTAGAAGATCTACTCAGATTAGATTCTGAAATAAAGAATTGGCTAAAAAACATATTATCAAGCTAGTAATGGCGAAGTAGCATATTATTCAGAATTGTTTTTGAATAAGATCATTGTTGACTAAGCTAGGAATGAAGATACAATTCAAAATTAAATTAGGACTAAATTGAAGCCCTAATTTTATCTATAAATAGATACTCATGGCTGAAAAAAAATATCATCGAAAAATCATAAAAGAGTAGAAGAACTCAAGCTCAAAATCCCAAATTCATCTTTGAGATCAAAGAAAGAATATCAATCTAAGGAATTTAAAAACTCAGTCTTAACAAAATATAAACAATATCAATCACAAGAATTTACAAACTCAATCTGAACAAAATCTATCTAGAAGAACTGCTCAGATTGGATTTAGAAATAAAGAATTGGCTAAAGAACATATTATCAAGCTTGTAATGGCTAAAGAACAAATTATTGAGAATTGTTTTTCAATAAGATCATTGTTGACAAAGCTAGAAATGAAGATACAATTCAAAATTAAACTAGGACTAAATTGAATCCCTAATTTTATCTATAAATAGATACACAAGGCTGAAAAAGAATATCATTGAAAAATCAGAAAAGAGTAGAAGAACTCAAGCTCAAAATTCCAAATTCATCTTTGAGTTCAAAGAGAGAAACACTTGTTTGAATGAGAAATATTTTCAAGGTGTTTTCTAAGAGTTTGATAATCATTGTTATAATCAGCTTGTTAAAGATAACTACTCAAGTTCCAAACCTTTGTATTCAAACTCAATAGTGGTGTTAGTGTGCCTTCAACAATTTGGGATTGTTAGATTGTGTGGAGAAGACTTGGCTCTTAGAGTCAAGGTGTGTGTGTTCCTCAAAATTCTGGGGCTGTTTGAGAAGATTGGCTTGGAGGGTCAGGTGCTTTGTAATTCAAGTTGTTGAATTAGTGGATTAAATTCTTCTAAGTGAAGCGATTGGATGTTGTCAAGTTAGTGGTGAACTAGGATAAATTACTTGTGTCACTTTATTCCTGCACTCCTTAGTTTTGTTATTGCTTCTACTCGAAGTAAATAATCAAGTCTAAACCTGTTTAATCAAATAATGAAAAAGTTATCAACTTAGTCAAACACAATTCAACCCTCATTTCTCGTGTTTGCACCCTCAATTGGTATCAGAGCTTGGTCTCAAGGATGAGCACTTTACAGTGATTGAGGAATGATCCAAGGGATTAACATGTTAGGATTCAATGAAGAAGATGCTAGTGGAAAAATCAACAAAACACCTCTATTTGATGGAGAACGTTTTGAGTACTGGAAGGACAGGCTAAGAACTTTTTTGATTTCACAAAATTTTGAACTTTAGGACTTGGTGGAAGATTGTTATGCTACTCCAAAGAATACTGATGGTATTGAGATACCAAGGAAAAGATGGATGATGATCAGAAGAAGATGTACACGATGCATCATAAGTCCAGAACATTCATACTAAATGCAATCACTTTCAAGGAGTTTGACAAGTACACCAACAAGGAGACAACAAAGAGTATTTATGATAGTCTGATTCTGACCTTTGATGGAAGTAAACCAGTTCAAGAAGCAAAGGCCAACCTCCTAGTCGAAAAGTATGAGTTGTTCAAGATGGAAAAAGACAAAGACATTGAAACAATGTTTTCCAGATTCCAGACTCTGGTCTCAGGATTAAAGATACTTGAGAAGAGTTATACTACTATTGATCATGTGAAGAAGATAGTAAGAAGTCTTCCAAGCAAGTGGAGACCTAAGATCATTGCCATTCAGGAAGCAAAGGATGTGGATATTCTTAAGTTGGAAAAATTAATCAGCTCTTTCAATTCGCATAAAATTGAACTGTAGAGGATGCGCCCAAGAAGAAGCAACCAACCTTGTCTTTAAAACTGAAAACACTTAAGAATGAAAATGCAAACGTAACTAAAGAAACTAATGAAGGTGCAAACACGAGAAGGGGCTTGAATTGTTTTTGACAAAGTTGATAACTTTTTGATAATTTATTAAAAAAGCTGATTTGGTTGTGGTGACTTACTAAGAGTAGAAGCAATCAGATTCAAAGGCAACAAACAATGAAAGCATAAATAATTTGAAATATAGATTTATCTTGGTTAACCACTAACTTGGCTAGATCCAGTCCCCTTATTCAGAAAGCTTTAATCCACTAATTCAAATATTTTGAATTACAAAGCACCTCACCCTCCAAGCCAGTCTTCCCAAATAGTCTGACAACCCCAGACTTTTGAGGAACTAACCACGTTGACCCTATAAGCCAAGTCTTCTCCTAAAAATCTGACAACCCCAAATTGAAGATGGAACTAAACCACTATCGGGTTGGATACAAAAGATTGGAACTTTAATCGTTTGCTTCTAACAAAGCTGATAATTGTTGGAACCAAGTTGATTTATACTTCGAGTTTTGATGATAAAAAAAGTATTTTATGAGAACAATATATTTGACTTCAAAGAGTATGAAAGAAGAATCATGTTTTTGAAGAAAGTTTAAAATAAGATTTGATTCAAATTTATAATTGAAGAAAATCTAAAATAAGATTTGATTCAGATTTATAATTCAAGAAAATATAAAATAAGATTTGATTCAAATTTATAATTGATGAAAATCTAAAATAAGATTTGATTCATGTTTATAATTGAAGAAAATCTTTGACCAAGTTGAAAAGAAGATATGGTCAAGATTTGAAGAAGATTTGATCAATATTTGAAGAAGATTTGTTCAAGATTTGAAGAAGATTCATCTACAACAAAATATGAACATAATCAATCTGAAGAATTTACAAACCCAATCTAAACAAAATACAATTCAGAATTAAACAAGGACTAAATTGAAGCCCAAATTTTTACTATAAATAGATACTCAAGGCTGAAGAAGAAAATCATCGAAAAGCAGAAAAGAGTATTCTTAAAGTTCAAATAGAGAAACACTTGTTCAAGTTAGAAATATTTTTTGAGTGTTCTTTTCTTAGAGTGTGAGAGTTATTATTATTATCAGCTTTGTTAGAGGCAACTACTCAAGTTCCAATCTTTTGTATCCAACCCAATAGTGGTTTAGTTCCTTTTTCAATCTGGAGTTGTCAGGGTGTTAAGAGAAAACTTGGCTTGTAGGGTCATGGTGGTTAGTTCCTCAAATGTCTGGGATTGTCAGGCTATTTTGGAAGACTGGCTTGAAGAGTTGGGTTTTTTGTAATTCAAGCTAATTGAATTAGTGGATTAAAGCCTTCTGATTGAGGAGACTGGATGTAGCCAAGTTAGTGGTGAACCAGGATAAACTTATGTGTCAAATTATTTATGCTTTCATTGTTTGCTACTTCTGAATCCGATTGCTTCTACTCCAAGTACGTCACCAAAATCTAACTAGTTGTTATTTATTTATAAATTATCATAAAGTTATCAACTTTGTCAAACACTATACAACCCCCGCTTCTTGTGTTTGCACCTTCAATTGGCATCAGAGCTCAGTCTCAAGGCTAAGCACTTTATAGTGTTTGAGAAAAGATCCAAGGGTTCAATATGTCTGGATTCATTGAAGAGGCTGCTAGAGGAAACATCAACATACCACCTCTATTTGATGGAGTACGTTCTGAGTATTGGAAGGACAGGCTGAGAAGTTTCTATATTTTAGTAGATCTTGAACTTTGGGACTTGGTGCAAGATGGTGATATTGCTCCGAAGAATACTAATGGTTTTGAAATTTTAGGAAAGGAGATGAATGCTGATAAGAAGATGTACAAGATGCCATAAGTCCAAAATATTCATGATAAATACAATCACCTTCAAGGAGTTTGATATGTGCACTAACAAGGAGACAGCAGAGAGTATTTATGATAGTCTAATTCTGACCTATTAAGGAAGCAAGCAAGTTTAAGAAGCAAAGGCCAACCTCCTAGTCAAAAAGTATGAGTTGTTCAAGATGGAAGAAGATGAAGACATTGAAACAATGTTTTCCAGATTCCAGACTCTGGTCTCAAGATTAAAGGTACTTGAAAGAGTTATACTATTGCTGATCATGTGAAGAAGATACTAAGGAGTCTGAAAAGCAAGTGGAGACCTAAGATCACTGCCATTCAAGAAGCAAAGGATCTTAATACTCTTAAGTTGGAAGAATTAATCAGCTCTCTCTGATCACATGAAATTGAGCTTGCAGAGGATGAGCCCAAGAAGAAGCAACCAACCTTGGCTTTGAAATCCAAACAAAAGAAAGTTCTGAAGGCAACAACAGAATTAGAGGATGATGATTCAGATAACCAGAATGAAGACTCAGAGGAAGAAGAATTGGCGTTTATATGCAGAAATGTTCAGAAGTTGTGGCACAACAAAAAGGATAAATTTCCCCAAAGATATTCCAGGCAATCCAGCAAATTTAGCACGATTCTGATGATTTCTGATGAATCCTCTAATGGTGAATAGCACACAAATTTGGCTCTGATGGTTCATACCAACTCTGACACTGGATCTAACACAGATTCTGACTTTGGAGTGAATCAACAGATGAAGAAATTGAGGTATTTTCTAACTTTACTCGATCTGATTAAGTTACTGCTATAAATGATTTTTTAAATAATAATCACAAATTGTCTTCAAAATTGAAAACACTTAGGAAAGAAAATATAAATCTAACTGAAAAAGTTAATGTTTTCAAGAATCAAAGTGCTGAATTTAAAATAGAAAATACAACTCTGAAAACTGATATTACTGAACTTAAGACAGACAATGCAACTCTGAAAACTGATTTTACTAAACTTAAAACAGAAAATGCAAATCTGAAAACTAATATTGTTGAACTTAAGGCTGAAAATCTAACTCTAAAATGTAATTATAGTTCAACATCAATTGAAAATACCAGATGTAACTCTGATAAGCATGAAGAAGTATTTCAAGATTTTCTTGATAATGGTATGGAAAGAATCAAGTATGCATCTATAATTTATGGTGTTAGTAGGAATGGTAAAAGAGGAATAGGATTTCAAGAAAAAGTAATTGAACTTAAGTTTGTTCCCTCTGATGATTTATGTACTATTTTCTATAAGAAAGGTCACACTAAAATATCTTGTCCTATGTTAACCACATGGAAAGACAACAAACCTTTAAGAAGCCAACTGACCTTTAAGTTTGTTCCCTTTGATGATTTATGCATTATTTGCTATGTTCCAAGACTTAACAAGCAGAAGCCAACTGACTCTGGTAGAAGAAGGACTGTTCAGCACAGTACCTATCTCAAACAGAACCATGTGATGAACTAGAAATATTAGAAAAATCTAGAGTATCAACATAATCAAAACTGGCATAGAAATCACACATATCAACAGAACTGGAACTACCAGAAGAATCCGAACTACCATCAGTTCCAAAATTACCAAAGAAACCTGATACATCAATAGAAACAGAAGTGTCAGATTAATAATAAGAATCATGAGACTTCTTTGAACACTCCAATCAAATTCATCAAGACTACAATCCTGGATGTGAATTCAAATCCCTTCATCCAGACCTTCTAATCAGAAAATATGCAAATTCTGAATCTAAAAACCAGAAAAGAATAAATAAGAGGATTTTTAGATCGAAACTAAATATGTTGATAACAAAAAGCTTGATCTTAAAAATCAAAAAGAGATAAGTATTTTGCATGTTCTCAAAAATTTAGAGGAATAAGGAGATCCACAGAATCTGAAAACTTCACCAGAAGTAGCATACAAGTTTGGTTTTCAGAAACAAGCAGAAACCACCAGAAACAAAACTGATGTTTTGGCTGTATTGATTTCATTCTTCAATTATCTGATTTATATTATGTTATATGACAAACAGTTTGACCTTAAAAAGTCAAAGCAAGATAAGGATATTGCAGGTTTACCGGAACCAAAGGATGCAAATGTGGACAAACCAGAAGATGAAAAATCTTCGGAGGATAAATATGATCAAGTTAGAAACAGTCAAGATAAGTCAGAAGGAAGATCTGGATGGAAGTACAAGTCGTCTCATCCTAAAACTCTAATCATTGGAAGTACAAGGGATCATTTGAGGACCAGATCACCTTTGGCTTACTCTCATCAATTGAGCCTACCTTTATTCCTGAAGCATTGTCAAATGATGGATGGATTCTTGCAATGCAATAAGAGTTAAATTAATTTAAGAGAAATGATGTTTGGGATCTAGTATCTAGACCAAACAAGAACAAAATTGGAACCAAGTGGGTTTTCAAAAAGAAACTAACTGAAAAAGGTGAAGTGGTCAGAGACAAGGCAAGACTTGTCGCACAAGGCTACAGTCAACAAGAGGGCATTGATTACACTGAGACAGTTGCTCCAGTATCTAGGTTAGAAGCTATTCGTATCCTACTTTTTTTTGTTGCAAATAATAACATTACATTATTTCAAATGGATGTTAAAAGTGTTGTTCTAAATGGTTATATAAGTGAAAAAGTCTATGTTAAAAAAACCCTCAGGTTTTGAAAGTTCTGAATTTCCAAATCATGTTTTTAAACTTAGGAAATCTTTGTATGGTCTAAAACAAGCACCTAGGGCATGGTATGATAGACTTAGTAACTTCTTGCTTAAAAATAACTTTGAAAAAGGACAAGTAGATAATAAACTTTTTAGAAAATCATAGGAGATGACATTCTTATTATTCAAATTTATGTTGATGACATTATTTGTGGATATACTAATGGCACTGTTAGCCAAGAATTTTCTAAATTGATGCAGCTTGAATTTCAAATGAGTATGATAGGAGAACTTAAGTTCTTCATAGGGATACAAATTTAGCAAAGTCAAAAAGGTATATACATTTATCAAACTAAATATACAGAAAAACTTCTTAGGAAGTTTAAGATGAGTGATTGCAAGCTTATGACTACACCAATGCACCATACTTGTTCACTTGAAAAAGATGATTCCAGTGAAAAAGTTCACCAAAAAACCTATAGAGGAGTGATAGGATCCCTACTTTACCAAACCGCTTCCAAACCTAACATCATGTTTTGTGTATGTGTATGTGCAATATTTCAAGGTGACCTTAGGGAATCATATTTAACTGCTGTAAAGACAATCCTTAGATACCTAAAAGGCACTACCAATCTTACCTTGTTCTACAAGAAATCTCCTGAGTATAAACTGAGTGGATATTGTGATTCTGATTATGCAGGAGAAAAACTTGAGAGAAAGAGCACTAGTGGAAATTGCACCTTTCTAGGTGACAACTTAATATCTTTGTCAAGTAAAAGACAAAACACCATTGTAATGTCAACAACAGAGGTTGAGTACATTTCAGCAACTGGCTGCAGTTCTCAACTACTTTGGATGAAGCATCAACTTGAAGACTACAAAATCCTAGAATCCAACATTCCCATCTATTGTGATAACATTTCTGCCATTTGTCTAACCAAAAACCCTATCCTACATTCTAGAGCTAAACACAAAGAGATGAAACACCATTAAGTTTGTTGACACTTAACACCAATGGGCTAACATATTCACAAAACCACTACGTGAAGAGAGGTCTGACTTCACCAAGAAAAACCTAAACCTTACCTTCATACTTGACTAATGCTGTGATAACTTCAAAGTAGTTTAGTTTTATATTAGTTTTTATACTTTTGTGTAATATGTTATATTCATGTTATTAAAAAAAAAGCGAAAAAAAAAGGAAAACAAAAACAAAAATAAAGTAAAAAAAAGCAAGTTTCACTTTCAAGTCTTTTTGTCTGATGACAAAAAGGGGAAAAATATATTTGACAAAGTGGGGAGAAAATGATACTTAGACTTAGGGGGATCCCTAATTTAGGGGGAGTCAAAGAAATATAAATAAAATTTGTTATCAAAAATACAAATTTCGTCATCATCAAAAACCGGGAGTTTCGTGATAACCAAGTTGATTTTATACTTAGAGTTTTGATGATAAAAAAAAGTAGTTTATGAGAACAATATATTTTATGAGAACAGTATATTTTTATTCAAGTTTATAATTGAAGAAATTCTAAAATAACATTTGATTCAGATTTATAATTGAAGAAAACTAAAATAAGATTGATTCAAATTTATAATTGATGAAAATCTAAAATAAGATTTGATTCATGTTTATAATTGAAGAAAATCTTTGACCAAGTTGAAAAGAAGATTTGATCAATATTTGAAGAAGATTTATCTACAACAAAATATGAACATAATCAATCTGAAAAATTTACAAACTCAATATAAACAAGATACAATTCAGAATTTAAACAATGACTAAAGTGAAGCCCAAATTTTAACTATAAATAAATACTCAAGGCTGAAGAAGAAAATCATCGAAAAGTAGAAAAGAGTAGTCTTAGAGTTCAAAGAGAGAAACACTTGTTCAAGTTAGAAATATTTTCTGAGTGTTCTTTTCTTAGAGTGTGAGAGTTATTATTATTATCAGCTTTGTTGTAAGCAACTACTCAAGTTCCAATTTTTTGTATCCAACCCGATAGTGGTTTAGTTCCTTCTTCAATTTGGGGTTGCAGGTTGTTAAGAGAAGACTTGGCTTGTAGGGTCAATGTGGTTAGTTCCTCAAAAGTCTGGGGTTGTCAGGCTGTTTGGGAAGACTGGCTTGGAGGGTCGGGTGCTTTGTAATTCAATGTAATTGAAAAGGTGGATTAAATCCTACAGAATGAGAGGACTAGATGTAGCCAAGTTAGTGGTGAACCAGAATAAATCTATGTGTCAAATTATTTATGCTTTCATTGTTTGCTACCTCTGAATATGATTGCTTCTACTCAAAGTAAGTCACCAAAGCCGAACTAGTTTTTTATTTATTTATAAATTATCAAAAAGTTATCAACTTTTTCAAACACAATTCAACACCACTTCTCGTGTTTGCACCTTCAATAATAATAATAATTCTCACACTTTAAGAAACAATACGTACAAAATATTTCTGAATTGAACAAGTATTTCTCTCTATGAACTCTAAAAAATAACTTTGGAATTTTGAACTTTGAGTTCTTCTCCTCTTTTCTGATTTTCGATGATCTTCTTCTTTAGCCTTGAGTATCTATTTATAGTTAAAATTAGGGCTTCAATTTAGTCCTTGTTTAATTCTGAATTGTATCTTCATTCCTAGCTTGGTCAACAACGATCATATTCAAAAATAATTATGAACAAAATTCTTTTTCATAATATTTGCTTTAGTCAATTCTTTATTTCTGAATCCAATCGGAGCAACTCTTCTAAATTGATTATGTTTGTATTTTGTTCAAATTGAGTTTGTAAATTCTTTATTTGGTTCAAATTGAGTTTGTAAATTCTTCAGATTGATTCTGTTCGTATTTTGTTCAGATTGAGTTTGTAAATTCTTCATATTTATTCTATTTATATTTTATTGTAGATAAATCTTGATCAAATCTTCCTCAAATCTTGACCATATCTTCTTTTCAACTTGGTCAACGATTTTTTTCAATTATAAATCTGAATCAAATCTTATTTTAGATTTTCTTTAATTATAAATCTGAATCAAATCTTATTTTAGATTTTCTTCAATTATAAATTTGAATCAAATCTTATTTCAGATTTTCTTCAAAAACGCTAATCTTTTTTCATACTCTTTGAAGTCAAATATATTGTTCTCATAAAATACTTTTGTTATCATCAAAACTCCAAGTATAAAATCAATTTAGTTCAACATCAATTGAAAATATCACATGTAACTCTGTTAAGCATGAAGAAGTATTTCAAGATTTTCTTGCTAATGGTGTGGAAAGAAGGAAGTATGCTTCTACTATTTATGGAGTTAGTAGAAATGGTAAAAGAGGTCTAGGATTTGAAGAAACTGTAATTGACTTAAACCTATTCCTTCAGATATCTTGTTGTGTTGTTTGCTCTAAGAAAGATCACTCAAAATTATCTTGTCCCATGTTAAATACAAGGAAAGACAAGAAACCTTTCAAGACTAACAAACCAGAACCCAACCAAATTTGGATACCTCAAAACAAAATTGTCTATGTTGCATATGTCCTCAGCAATTAAGTTAAAACACCAATCATGGTACCTGGACAGTTGATGCTCGCAACACATGGAGGGATAAAATTATATGTTCCAAGAACTACGATTGAGCAAAGGAGGCACACTGACTTTTGGAGGGAAGCAAAAAGGCCAAATCATTGGTCAAGGTACAGTTGGTAATGGTATTTCCCCTTCTATTAAAGATTTCTTGTTTGTCAAAGGTCTTAAGCATAATTTATTAAGTATTAGTCAGTTAAGTGATAATAATTATGATATTATATTTAATCAAAAAAACATGCAAAGCAATTAGTCAGAAGGATGGATCTGTACTCTTTACAGGTTAGAGGAAAAACAACATTTATAAGATAAATCTGTTTAGTCTAGAGAAACAAGAGGTTAAGTGTCTTTTGTCGGTAAATAAAGAGAAACTAATTTGGCACAAAATATTAGGCCATGCAAACCTTAGATTAATTTCAAAATTGAATAAACTTCAACTAGTCGTCTACCTAAGCTTAGTAACAAAACAAAAATCATGTGTGAAGCTTGTCAAAACGGAAAACAAACAAAGAAATCCTTTACCCCTAAGAACTCAGCCTCTACCTAAAAGCCCCTTGATCTCTTACATATAGATCTCTTTGGGCAAATGAAAACAGCATCTCTAAGTGCAAAGAAGTATGGCTTTGTTATAGTAGATGATTACACTAGGTAGACATGGGTAAAATTCTTAAGAAGTGAGGATGAATCCCACAAAGTGTTTATCACATTTTACAAACAACTAATGAATGAAAAGAGTCTTAAGATTGTAAGAATTAGAAGTGATCATGGGGGAGAATTTGACAACAAGTTCTTTCAAAGTTTTTGTGATGAGAATGAAATCTCTCACAACTTCTCCTCTCTTAGAACACCCCAACAAAATGGAGTTGCAGAAAGAAAGAATAGATCACTCGAATAAATGTCCAGAACCATGTTAAATGAGATGAATGTTGCAAAACACTTCTAGGCTGAAGCAATTAACACTGCATGTTATATTCAAAATAGAGTCTTAACTAGGTCTATATTGAATAAAACACCATATGAATTATGAAAAGGTAAAAAGTCTAAAATCTCTTATTTTAAACAATTTGGTTGTACTTGTTATATGTTGAACATTAAAGATAACCTTGGTAAATTTGATTCTAGATCTCAAAAGTGTACCTTCATTGGATACTCTGAAATATCGAAAGCTTATATAGTGTTTAATAGGGAAACTCTGATTGTGGAAGAATCCATACATGTTAAATTTGATGACAAATAGCTTGAACTTGAAAAGTCAAAGCAAGATGATGATAGTGCAGGTATATTGGAACTAGAGGAAATAGATGCAGACAAATCAGAAGAACCTGAAAAATAAGAGCATACAAGCAAATCAGAAGAAGATGAAAAATTTAGAAATAAATAAGGACTAAATTGAAGCTCTAATTTTATCTATAAACAGATACTCAAGGCTGAAGAAAAAGATCATCGAAAAATCATAAAAGAGTATAAGAACTCGAGCTCAAAATTCCAAATTCATCTTAGAGTTCAAAGAGAAATACACTTGTTCGAATGAGAAATATTTTCTAAGTGTTTTTCTAAGAGTGTGATAGTCATTGTTATAATCAGCTTGTTAGAAGCAACTACTCCAGTTTCGAACCTTTGTATTCAAACCCGATATTGGTGTTAGTGTGCCTTCAACAATCTAGGTTTGTTAGATTGTATGGAGAAGACTTGGCTGGTAGAGTCAAGGTGTGTGTGTTCCTCAAAAGTCTGGGGTTGTCAAGTTGTTTGAGAATACTAGTTTGGAGTGAAGCGACTGGATATAACCAAGTTAGTGGTGAACCAGGATAAACTACTTGTGCCACTTTATCTCTTTAGTTTTGTTATTGCTTCTACTCCAAGTAATCAAATATCGAAAAAGTTATCAACTTAGTCAAACACAATTCAACCCCCTTCTCGTGTTTGCACCTTCAGCATTAGCACTCCCTTCCATCTTTTCAGCCTCCTTGTTTTCACCTTTCTTACAGTTGCAATTTTTTCTTGTATACAGGCAATTAAAAATGTACATCTTCTCTTCAGCCTTTTTTTTAGCATACTTTGCTTTTCTCTATTTTTCCTAATACGGTTACAATTTCTATCATGTATACAGGATATTAAAAAGTGCATCCTCTTTTTTTATAGATTTACCTTAGAAAATCCAATTTTTATGCAAAAAACAAGCAAAAATCAAGAACTCAATGTTATCTCATGGAAACAAAGATTCATCATTTTAGTCTATAAATTGAGAACAAAAAAATCAAACAAAAATAAAGGAGGCATTTTCTCTTTTAGGGACTAGGAAGAGTGTTTGTTAGTAAGTGATCTGAAACATGAAATGAGTTATAGAAGAATACACTAATTCAAAATAAGGGCAAATACCAATCAGAGCAAATCAAATGAGGATAACAGATACTCAACTTTTGTGTGGTAACTATTGCTAAACTCGTCTTAAACACGATTGTATACAATATCTTTTTTTTCCTTCTTCACACCAACGACATTTTTTTCAAACCATTTTATTGCAACACAAACACATTTCTTTAAAAGCAATCAACACATCCGTATTTTCTATCCAAGAACTATGTAGCTTTGATTTCTCCATCGCACCGAAAGATACGTAGGAGCAAGATCACACTCTAGTCAAGCACAATAATAAAAAAAAAATATTTTTTCTCTTTATTTTTAGCCAACTTTTATTTCATAATTATCTTCATAAAAACACAACTTTTATATGCATTTAATAATAAGGAGAAGTCAATATATTTAATTAAACATTAATTGTGCACCATTAATTGTAGGTAATTGTTCTTAATGGATATTGTAGGGTGCTAATACTTTCCATACACATAATCAACTCTCGAACTCAAAATTTTGTTTCAAAGACCATTTTCCTGTTTTTAAGGGTTTTCTAATGTTTTCCCTTTTTTTAAAATAAACTTTGATGGCGACTACATCAAATTCGAGAGACCACATACAAGTACCAGATAACCATTACAAAATAGGCAATAAAATAGGAAAACTTATCAAAATGCAATCCACCAATTCATTTGTGATTCTTGAGTTTTGGAGCTTAATAATCTTGAGACAAAATAGTTGATGATTCAGCTCCAACCCTTGAAATTTTTGTCTTTTTAGTTCTCTTGACCTTATTTCCATCTTTTGGGATCTCTCTATTAGTGGCACTTTTACCCTCTCATGTCCTCGTGTTATGGCCAAGCTTTCCACATTTTGACGTTTCATAGCTGGTAATTTGTAGTATGTTAGAACCTTTTGTCTCATCATTAGACTTGTTCATTTTTGTCTTGGGTCTAGCCAGTGATTTTCTCATATTGGGGGATTAATGGGCTCTCCATTTGATTTAGGCCAAAGTCTTGGTCCATTTGATGGAAATACAATGTAAGAGTAACATGACGAAAAGTTTGTTTCCATATTACAATGCAAGGGCATGACAACATGAATGTCGGTTAAATCCCACTTATGTTAAGTATAAATCTTTTTGTGTACATATATCATGTAATTATCTATACCATTTGTGACACTAAATAAGTTGGAATCATTTTCTCCATGCCATGTTTGGGACCACCCACCAGTTGCCCTTTTTTCCTTTTCCAATAATTGTTGAATCTTAGGGCATATGATTCCTCTATATCGAAGCATGAGCCTTTTCTATTTGACAATCCTAACCGTAATGTAATGTTTTAGACCTTCAAGTAATGCGATAATAGGTTTATCTATGTACTCCAATACAACCATGTTGAATGCCTTACACATGTTGTTTACTTGTAAATCATTGGGTAGTAGTGCGGAATGCATACCTAGTCCACAAAGAAAATAGGAGTTGCATCATATATTTCCAAGCATGTTCATTAATCTCATATTTTTGCATGGTTATCTCCCAATCCTAGACCACTATAGTCATTCCTGCCAACCAAAGAAGTTCTTTCATATGTCCTCCAAGACACTTTTTTCAATTTCCATTTAAGTGCCTAACACATAATATAGGTTCCACTATTGCATTTGCAATGGGAATCATCTGATCATTACCGTCTTTACCTATTTATGCTATTAACTAACCACCAAATTCTCCCTTCAAGAATCAAGCATCCAACCTAATTAAAGGCCTCCATGTAGAAGCAAATGCAGTCTTACATGCCTCCAAACATACATATATCATCTCAAACACCAAACCAACATCAGACATACCACATTTAATAATGACAATAGAATTTGGACTTAATCAGCTCAACTCTTCAGCATACCCTCACAAATGTGCATATTTTCTCTCTTTCAGCACCTTAAATCATTTTTATTGCTCTTATTTTGGATCTAAAAGCTTGGAATGTTAACAACTTCACACCCCATTTCTCAAGTGCCTAAGCAATCCATCCCTTCGATTTCATGTCAGATGTATGTCTCAACATATGAATGAATTTCTTGGCAAGCCATTTAGTTTTAGCTTGTCTATTTTTGGTCGTCCCATGACATGTATGATCATTAGTAAAACTCACTAATTGCCAATATTAGTTTGATGTTCTTTTAAAATCCTCATGTAAAATGGACATTCGGGCTCACACCTAATAACCATCCTCTTTCCATCTTTCTTTTTTAAATGTAAGTTTTTATTAATATCCATCGCAAAGTCATTGATAGCTTCCCTAACAAGCAATTTTGTATGAAATGTCATGCCCACCTCAAACATTTTCATCACCATTTTTAGGTTGTTTAAATAAAGAAAATTCCCTTATATCTTTTTCATCACCATTTTTAGATTGGTTAAATAAAGGAAGTTCCCTTATATCCTCTTCATTAAATTCACTGCCTGGTGGAGTATCCAATTCATCAGAATTCACATCTTATTCTTCAAAATCAATTGCAAAACTAAGCTCGAGATTTACAGGTCTTTTAGAAGAAATTTTCATTACTTACAATCTCAACAAATATCTTAGTTGGTATTTCATTAGTCCAGTCCCAATCCTAATCTCATCTTCTAATTCATGCAACTGACTCATATCATTATCTTTTTCATCAAAATGAGCAACATAATCCTTATCTTCTTCTCTTATTTATACTCCCATTCCATATCCATCATCTCCCTGTTTATCTTTAGTTTGCACTTGTTCGAATTCAGCTCACCATGCATTGGATTAGCCTAAACTAGTTTAGTTTGAATAGATTCATCTTAAGCTTGCACTGGTTCACCTTTAACTTGAACTATTTTAGATTCAGCTTCACCTTGGACTCTTTCATATTGAAATGGATCAACATTTCCCTCAATTAGACTTTCAGAAGTAATAATTGGTTCGCCTATGTTGTGTTCCACAATGACTTCAATTACCTTGAACCCTTTGAGATCTTTAGCAAATTTTAATACATCAGCATCATTGTCGAGAGCTCTAAGCCCACAAGCAAATGAGTACTTGGGATGTTGGTACCGCAAACATTTGATGTTTATATATCCCAAATTTTTTGACCAATTTGGTAATTTCCATGTGGGACATTAAGTCTACATCCCAATACAAGTTCATCTCATCCACTTGGCAACTAACAAAACATGTTCACAAAGACAAACTTTATGGACTTCGGCAACACAAAATCAAACACTGAAATCGAATGAGCAACAAATCATATGAGAGTAGCATAATAAGAAACTTGCATTTTGGGATTTATGTTTGTCTGTTTCTTCTGTTCTCAGTTTTGGTCCAATTCTCATTTGAAGTGACTAATTATGTGAGTTAGGCAAAATAGGGAGATCAAATTGCAAAATGGAGTCCAGCTTTTAATATATATTGCGGTGAAATGTTTGTTAAACGAAATAAGTTATGATCAATAATTACTATATATTTATATTGGAACCAAACAAATATTTACATATTTTAAATAATTTTTTTCTTAATATGTTAGATTAAATAAAAATTTGTTTTAATAAAAAATATTATAAAAAATAAAAGAAGGCATTGGCATATTCTGTTTTTCTAACAGAAATATAAATTGGTGTTATCTTTTGTATTGTTGTGTAGTTATAAAGTCTCTTTTTTTTTGTCAAAAAATATATATTTATTTCGGAGGCTCTAATATACAACTCACTTCAAGGGTAACTTTTTACCACAAGTTGTCCTTAAAAGATCTTAACCATTGGAGTTTTATATTATAAATCAATAGTTAAAATTACATTAGGGTATGGTACACAAATTTTATCACTTATGTACCCTAAATACCACCATAAAATGGGATTCTTAGTGAAGTTTTTTTTTATATAAGCGTAGTTCTTAGTGAAGTTGATGGCACTAGTGTTGTCATACCTAATTGAAATATGTAGTGAAGTTGATGGCACTAGTGTTGTCATACCTAATTGAAATATGATCCAGTATCTATAGTCTAATAGTTATGCTTAAGCCAAATAACCTAGGAACATATTCAGCTTTAGAATTTTTAAAATGTAAAACCAAAAAATGTCTGCTCTCCACCATAAAATCCATTTTAAGGTTTACAAGATCTAATTGAACGCATAATACTATTGATGGCAATATAATGCATAATACTATTGATGGCAATATAATCCTTACTCGTCGATCCAAACTCTCTTCCTCATAACTTTATGAATCTAAAATTTTGTTTCAAAAAATGAATTTTTGATTCATGAAATAGAAGAAAATTTGGTGTTTTAAGTTGTATTGATATATTGTTTGTTTGTATTCTCCCGCAAATTAAATTTAGAGTTCCCAAAATTCAATGTTTTCAAAAAATTCATATTGTTTCTTGATTATGCCAAAATTAATTGGTAAACATAAGCGAACAAATTCAATATTTTTATTGATTATACCACCATTATATTTTATTCCAAAAACAAACCTATTTCTTATAAACATATCATTGTATTTGAAATTTTGATGTATATTTAGCCCCTTTGTTATATATTTTTAGACATATGATTTTGGTATTTCATAATTAAAATTATATTTAAAAGAAAAAATAATTTAAAATTAAAATTAAATGGAATAAGTTGGTATTTCATAATAACATTTTTAGTTGTATCACTCAATTTGAATATTAGATTAAAAAAGCAATTGCCTCAGTGTGTGAGTATACTGTGCATTTAAACAAATAGGTCAATTACTATAATGCTTCAGTCTTCGAAAAACACGAAGAAACAACCAACCTTAAATCAAATTTACACAAATATTATTAAACCTATTTCCAATCTTAATATACTGTAATTCGATTTTCTTATTTATAGGTATAAATATATATCAGACAAAAAGAAATGGTAAACTAATGTGTAAATGTAACCAAAACAGGGGATCCAGAAGAACAAGAAACCGTAAATCTGGAAAAATGCGAGTCCCCAAAAGATTTTGGTTTGAAATTATATTTATGCCCCCAGAACAAAGTCGACAAGTAATCGATCCGTAGATCTCAGATCTTGCAACTGAAAGAAGAGGCAATTCACAGTGAGAAATGAAGAAAAACCGGAAACATAAACATACAAAAGTAAATTCAATCACCGATACAATACAAATATGAAACGGAAGTAACAGTGTATACCTGCGATATTGAAAAATGGCTGCTTCATTTTACTATATATAGGAAAAGAGTAGTTAAACCCTAAAATTTTGGGCTATTGGGCCAACATTTTGGCCCGTTTTTGTTTAGTGCTGGATGACAATTGTTAAACATACCCTTACCCTTGGCATTGTACCCAGTACTTTATACGTGAGATGAATAAAGTATCTATGATTTTTTTTTATAAAAATATCTATGAATTTTTATTTGTTTACACCCTCTCTAATTCAGAGTTCGGGTGAGAATGAAAGGTAAATAAAGTATGATAAAAAATTGTTTCAAAGTTTTTCAAACCATTTGTCCTCTTGCCAACTAAAAAATCATTAAAAATCTCTTATCTCCTCTCTTCTAAAACCATACATCTTTATTTCTCCTTTCTTTCTCCCCTCTTTTAACCAAACACATCTCTATTCTCCTTCTCTCTCACCTCCTCTCTATTAAAATATATTCCCTCTCCTCCTGATTGTTGAACCAAATGCACCTTTACATTTATAATTTTAATTAACATTGTACAAGTTATCTTTAATTTGAGAGAGGTGATTGTAAAAATCATGAAATCGTTAGACTCTGTTTTGAGTTTTTCACATATTAAAACCAATTTCAGTTTTGTGTTTTCAATTTTAGTTTTCTATTCTAATATTTTCAAAAACTAACAAGTTTCAGTTTTGAGTTTTTAATTTCAATTCTTAGTTGAGTTTCAATTTTTATTTTATTTAAATTGAATCACTCTCTTTATCCTGTCTCATTATGAATTCACCAAATACAAAAAAAAAAACATTCACTAATTCTCTTTTATGGTGACACTAATTATTTTATTTATAAAAAAGTGTTATAATTGTAAAATTATTTTAGACTCAATTTTGTGGATTATGATACCAATTGATTAACAGTGCCGATAACGGTAAGTGTCAGGCTATTATAGTATCCTCTAGTGATATCCTATGGTGGACGTGCTTCCTCTGATCCTGAGAACTTCCTCTGATCAAGGGCGTTTCCTCTAGCTTATTTTCTGCACACTCAATGAAATTATTAGTGTATTAAATTATTCCCACAAAATACCTTTTTATCATCAAATCAAGGTAAGGAATTGTTCTCCAAACCATCTTGGTTTTAACAATCTCCCCATTTTTGATGATGACAAAACATATATTTTTGTGAACAATTTAACAAAGATAATAAAGCATAAGGCTCCCCCTAACTCTAAGTATTTGTAAGAATAATAGTTTACAGTAATGTTCTCACTTTTAAAAGAACTCCCCCTATTTGAAGTTTATTTTTTAAAAATGAATTGGGGTTGTTTAAAATTGTTCTCAAAAGCTATTTTCCCCTTTTTTGTCCTCAGACAAAAAGAGTGAATCTGTTAGACTTATTACACAAACAGACTTACATAAAATACTTCAGAGAATATCAGTAATTGAAGCATAGTATATATATAACTTAGAAATTTTATTCTATCAAAACAGAACCATTATTCAGTTATAGAAACAATATTCAGATTTCCTTTTATAAACTCAAACCTTTCTGCAACAAGGGGTTTTGTTAGAATGTCTGCACATTGATGCTCAGTATCAACAAACTTAATATTTAAAGTTCCCCTATGGACAAAGTCTCTTATGAAGTGATGTTTTATTTCTATGTGTTTAGCCCTATAGTGCATAATTGGATTTTTAGTTAAGCATATGGCAGAAGTGTTATCACATAATATATGAATTTTACTCTCATGAAGCTTGTAGTCTTCCAACTGATGTTTCATCCATAGGAGTTGAGTACTACATCCTGCTGCTGAGATATATTATGCTTCTGTTGTTGACAGAGCAATGGTGCTTTGTCTCTTGTTGGACCGTGAGATCATATTGCCACCTAGGAAAGGGCAGTTTCCACTAGTTCTTTTTCTTTCAAGTTTGTCTCCAATCATGCCTCTGAAGGTTTTCTGATCAACCTTCTTGCCTAACTCATCTTTGTCTAGTGAGCAAGTTGGATGCATTGGAGTGCTCATTGGTTTGCATTCATCTATCTTGAACTTCTTGAGAAGCTCTTTTGTATACTTAGTCTGATGAATCAAAATATGCTTCTGTTGAATCTGAATTCCTAAGAAGAACTTCAGTTCTCCTGTCATGCTCATTTGGAATTCCTTGCCACTGGAGCAAATATCTCAATGTAGTTTATACCTTCTTGTTGACTGTAACCTTCAGCTACTAGTCTAGCTTTATTTCTTATCACTTCTCCTTTTTCATTCAGCTTGTTTTTGAATACCCACTTTGTTCCTATAGGCTCTTTATCCTCTAGTCTTGGAACAAGATTCCAGACATAGTTTCTCTTGAATTCATTCAGTTCTTCTTGCATTGCCAGAATCCAACCATTGTCTGATAAAGCTTCATCTACAGAGGTTGGTTCAATATGAGATAATAGACCGAACAGTGAGGTTGGTCTTTAGAGGATCACTTTGTATTTCCATCTAGTTTTGGATTCCTCTAATTTTTCTTGTTCTTCTGGTTTGCTGTTATCCTCTGATTTGTCTTTTGCTTTTGGTGCTTCTGGTTTTCCTGCAAAATCGTCATCTTGCTCTAACCTTTTAAAGTCAAGTTGTTTGTCATCAAACTTAACATTGATTAACTCTTCTAGAATCAGAGTTTCCAAATCGTATACTTATGTGATTTTGAGTCAAATTGGCCAAGCTTTTCATTGGTGTTTAAAATATAACAAATACATTTAAATTGTCTAAAGTAGGAAATATTGGGCTTTTTACCCTTCCAAAGTTCATAAGGTGTCTTGTTTAGAATAGGTCAGATCCAAACTCCATTCTAAACATAACATGCAATGTCCACTGCTTCTGGCCATAAGTGCTTTGCAACATTCATTTCATTAATCTTGGTGCATGCCATCTCTTAAAGAGACCTATTTTTCCTTTCTATAACACCATTTTGTTGAGGTGTTCTAGGAGAAGAAAAATAGGTAGTATGTCATTCTCTTCACAGAAGTTTTCAAAAAGGGAGTTTTCAAACTCACCACCATGATGACTACGAATTGTTGTGATTGAAATGCATTTTTCATTTTGCACTTGCTTATAGAAGGTAGTGAATACCTTATGTGACTCATCCTTGTGTCTTAGGAATATTACCCATGTCGATCTAGTGTAATCATCAACAATAACAAGTCCATATTTTTTAACATTGACAAAGGCAGTTTTGTTTCTCAATCAAATCCTTGTAAGCTTTCTTTAGGTTTTTTAGTTTTGAAGAGACAAATTTATTTGCATTAAAAAAATCATTTAAAGTAGTTATTAATTCCTATGATTTGGATTAGAAAATACCTCAATTTCCTCATCGTATTCTGAGCCAGAGTCAGAGTCTATGCTAGCCATCAGAGCCAACTTTTCTAGTTCTTCACCGTTAGAAGAGTCATCCCATGTGATCAAACCTTTCTTCCTGGTCTTGGATTCTTTCCTCTAGTTCCTTTTCTCAAGCTTTGGACAATCTACTTTGAAATGTTCCGGTTCCTTGCATTCAAAACAAGTGGGTTTCTTCTTGTCAATACCTTTGTCTTTACTATGGTACTTCTTAAAATCCTATAGGGGAAATGATCTCTTTTTATGCCAAATGCATTGCATTCTTCTTGAAATGAAGAATAGTTCCTTTACTTCTGAATCATCATTATGACTTTTCTAAATCATCCTCTGACCGGAGGGAGTTCATCAATTCTTCCAGAGGCAGATTGTTGAGGTCTTTAGTTTTCTAAATGGCAATGACTTTAGGTCTCCATTTGTTGGGTAGGCTTCTAAGAATCTTTTTTACATGGTCTGCTATTGTGTAGATTTTTTTGTACCTTCAGCCTTGAGACTAGAGTCTGGAGAATATCTTCTCGATGTCTTCATCTTCCTCCATCTAAAAAAGCTCATACTTCTTGACTAAGAGGTTGGCCTTTGCTTTCTGGAATTGTTTATTTCATTCATATGTTAGAATCAAACAATCATAGATACTCTTACATGTTTCCTTGTTGGTGCACTTATTAAACTCTTTGAACATGATTGAATTTATCATAAAGGTTATAGGTTTATGATGCATCTTATAATGTTTCTTTTGCTTAACATTCATTTCTTTTCTAGATAGTTCAGTACTATCCGCATTTTTAGGAGCAGTGTACCCATCTTCAATCAAATCCCAAAGTTCAAGATCTTGGGAAATAAAGAAACATTTGAGTTTGTCCTTCCAATACTCAAAGTGTTCCCCATCACACAAGGGTGGTCTATTTACATTTCCTCCCATTGCCTCATCACCATAGTTAGACATGCTTGAAATGTGGATCTTTTCTCAAACATTGTAAAGTGCTCATGCATTGAGACTGAGCTCTGATGTCAATTGTAGATGGAAAATACATAAGAAATAGGGGGCTTGAATTGTGTATTCGGTTTTTAAAAAATTTCTGGGCTAACAAATAGTGAAAATAGAACAAGTAAAAATATAGGCGGTAAAAAGAGGGAAGATGGATAACACAATAATTTATTCTAGTTCACTACCAAACTGGTAGCTACGTCCAATCCCTTCACCCAAAAGGATTTAATATAGTAATTCAAACCAAATTACAACCACTTAACTTCACAAGTTAAGTCTTCTCAATATCTAACTTGAAAACCACAAGTCGTTGAGGATTTACAGCCACTATAGGGCCAGATTACACAAGTGTTTGGTTTCTATTTCCGGGTTTACTCTCACTAGAGGATGCTTACAGTATTGCTTACAGACTTAGCACAACTAGAATGATATTACAATTGAGTGCTAAACAAAAACTAAGTGTTCGATGATTGATTGATATTCAACTCGTATATTTTTTGTTCTTGTTGCTTTGTATATGGTTGTGTAGGGTTCCTCGCGTGGTGAGAACCATTTATAGATGCCAAATGTTTGAGCTTTTCAAATTGCTTCTTCTTCTTCTTCTTCTTCTTCTTCCAACGTTTTGATCTCCACGTTCAAATTATTTAACTCTGATTACTTCAATTTTCTAATCTTCCCAAAAAGAGTTTGCTTGAAGTGGATATTAACACTGCTATGATGTTGCACAAAAACGATGTCTTCTTAAATAGACACTGTTATGGAGCTGGTTCTTAATTCTAAAAATACAGTTGTTGTTGCACAACAGGTTCTCAAGTGTGATATTTATGGTGGAGGGAATGACAATGGTGAATGTAACCCAAAAGAAGGTAAAGAGATTAAATTTATGGAAAGTCAACAATGATAAGGTGGTAACCCATATTCTAACACCTATAATCCAAGGTGGAGGAATCATCCTTATTTCTCTTGGAAAAATGATGTATTGGGTTCCAACCAGCAAACTCAACAACCAAAGAAAGAACCGTCATTGGAAGAAACTCTTAATAAATTTATGTAGGTAGCTCAATCGTCATGGAAGAAGCAAGAAGATGTTCACAACAATTAAGTCACCTCAATGAAAAGTCTTGAGATATAAGTGGGGAAATTATAAAGCAAATAGCAAAAAAAAACCTAAGGGGAGTTTCTCTAGTAATACAGTCGATAGTACCAAGAATGAGAGTTGTAAGCCCATAAGTTTGAGAAGTGGAAAAGTGATTTCACCATGTATTCCAAAACCACAAAAGAAAAAAATGGAAGAGGTGGTGGGAAGTCAATAAGAGACAAAGAAGATGCAAGAAGCTGAAGTTTAGGGTATAAAGGTCAAGGAGGATGTATATAGGTTCAAGTTGATCGATGAAAGTTTAATGAAGAAATCACAAAGTGAACTGTTAAAAGTGGGGGATAAGCCTCAAATCAGTCCTCCTTATGTGAAGTTACCTTATCCTCAAGTGAAGAAGAAGAAGAAGAAAGAAAATGATGAACAATTTACTACGTTCATGGAGATTTTCTCTCAGTTGTAGTAAACATTCTGTTTTTTGAGGTATTGGAGCAAATGCCTAGTTATGCTAAATTCATGAAGCAGTTGTTAACCAAAAAAAGGAAATTAAAGGAAGAAGAAACAATTGCACTAACTTAGGAGTGTAGTGCTATCATTCAAAGGAAACTTCCTCTAGAGTTAAAAGATCTAGTTAGTTTTACTACCTTTTGTACTTTTGGTAAACTAACTATTGAAAAAGCTCTTTGTGATTTAGGTGTCATCATAAATCTCATGTTATCAATGATGCGAAAGCTAGAAGGTGGGGAATGTAAACCTACAAGGATGTCCTTACAGCTTGTTGACAGGTCTATCAAGCGTGCTTATGGTATTATGGAGGATGTGTTGGTAAGAGTTGATAGTTTTTTGTTTCCATTTGATTTTGTTATCCTTCACATAGAAGAAGATGATGAAGTACCACTCATACTCGGAAGACCATTCCTAGCAACCGATAGAACTTTGGTTGATGTTGAACAAGGTAAACTTGTGTTGAGATTTCAAGAAGAAAAAGTGACCTTTAATGTGTTTGAAGCTATGCGCGATCCTAATGATGAAGGGAAGTGTTTTAGAGTTGACATTATTGAATATTCAGTTGAAGAAATTTTCCAATGTGATTCACCTTCTCTTCTACTTGAGAAAGTGATAAGTAGTACTATAACTAAAGTGGAAAAGAGTTTTGAAGATGATGTTGATGAGTGTGTGTTAAAATTGAATGCATATGAGGAATCATGAGTTCGACAGAAAAAAGGAAGAGATGGGTGTGGAAGTGGTTGATAAGAAGAAGGCACCTGAGTTGAAACAGTTACCCCCATATTTAAAATATGTGGCACTTGATGAAGACTCATTCGATCAGCTAATAATTAGCAATTCTTTGACCATAATAGAGGAGGAGAAGCTGTTGAGGGTGTTGTAGGAGAATATGTCGGCTATTGGGTGGACAATTGCCGATCTAAATGGTATAAGTCCAACTTTTTGTATGCATAAAATTAAGGTGGAAAAAGAGTTCAAGCTAGTTGTTCAACCTCAAAGGAGGTTAAACCCCACCATGACTAAAGATGTAAATAAAGAGGTGAAGAGATTGTTAGATGTCGGGATGATTTATCCTATATATAACAGTTCTTGGGTGAGTCATTGGCATGTGGTTTCCAAGAAATGAGGCATGAAAGTAGTGCAAAATGAAAAAAAATGAGTTGATCCCCACTCACATGTGGATGACGTATGTGTATAGATTTACGGAGGCTAAATCAATCAACCAAAAAAAATCATTTTTCTTTCCTTTTCATGGACCAAATGTTGGAGAGGTTAGCAAGTCAAGCATATTACTGTTTTCTTTACAGGTACTCCAGATACAATTATATAGTTGTTTACCCACTTGACCAAGAGAATACGACTGTTACTTGTCCTTTTGAAGTATTTGCATATCGAAGGATACCCATTGGTCTATGCAATGCCCTAACCACTTTCCAAATTGCATGCTTTCTATATTCTCCAACATGATGGAGAATTATATTGAGGTATTTATGGATAACTTTTCTGTTTTTAGTTCAAATTATGATGTTTTCTTATCCAATCTTAATGCCATTTGGAAAAGATGTACTGACGCAAATTTGGTTTAAAATTGGGAAAATGTCACTTTATGGTTAAGAAGGCATAGCTCTTGGTCATAAAATCTCTTCAAAAGGCATTGAGGTTGATCAAGCAAAAATTTTAGTGATAGAAAAATTGCCTCCATCTGTTAATGTGAAAGGAGTGAGAAGTTTTTTAGGGCATGTTGGTTTCTATCAGCGTTTTCTATAACACTTCTCAAAGATTGCAAAACCTCTTTGCAACTTCCTTGAAAAAGAATATGAGTTTACTTTTGATAATGAATGTTTGGAATCTTTTAATATTTTGAAAAGTAAACTTGTCTCAGATCCTATCATAATTGCACCCAATTGGGCATTACCTTTTGAACTCATGTGTGATGCTAGTGATTATGGTGTGAGTGTTGTGTTGGGTCAGAGATTTGATTAACAAAGTTCGATATGAAAATCAAGTCAATTATGCAACCATAAAAACAGAATTGCTAGCCATAATATTCACTCTAGAAAAATTTAGATCTTATTTGATTAGATCCAAAATAATTGTGTTCACTAACCATGCAACGATTAAATATTTGTTAACTAAAGGAGAGTCGAAACCTCGGCTATACAGATGGATTTTGCTTTTGCATGAGTTGGACCTTGAGATTAAGGATAAGAAAGGGGTCGAGAACGTGGTGGCAAACCATTTGTCAAGGGTGGAAAACTCTGCTATTATAGGGAAAGAAAGAAATGAATTTCCAGATAAATACCTGTTATATGTTAGTGCAAGGCCTTGGTTTTCTAACATGGCAAAATTTAAATTCTTGGCAGCAGAAGTAAAAATTATTCAAGGAGGCTAGCCATTTTTTGTGGGATGACCCCTTTCTGTTCAAAGTAAGTCATAATGGGTTGGTTGAGAGATGTGTGGCAAGTGAGGAAACAAGCTAGATAATGTGGCATTGTCACAATTCACCATAAGGAGGACATCATAGTGGTAAATGCACAACAACTAAAGTTCTTCATTGTGGATTTTTCTAGCCTACATTTTTCAAAGACTATGTGGAATTTGTAAAAACGTGTGACAACTGTCAGCGAACGGGTAGTAATTCTATGAAAAATGAGATACCCCTCAATGGAATTCTTGAAAATAAACCGTTTGACTGTTGGGCCATTGATTTCATGGGATCATTCACTTCCACTTATTATAATCTTTATATTATTGTCTGTGTGGATTATGTGACTAAATAGGTTAAAGCAACTACATCAGTAACTAATAATTCTCAAACTATGATTAATTTTCTCAAGAAAATTGTTTTTCTTGATTCGAAGTATCAGGGGTTTTGATCAGTGATGGAGGTCACACTTTTGCAATAAATATTTAGAAAGTGTGTTGTCAAAGTACAATGTTAAGCATAAAGTTTCCACACCTTATCACCCTCAAAATTGAATGAACTGAAGGAAATGCAACTAATGGCTTATGAAAATGCAGTGATTTACAAGCAAAGGACGAAGGAAAATCACGATAAAAAGATGGCTAAAAGAGAATTTCAACTGGGGAAACTAGCATTTCTTTTTTATTTCTCGACTGAAACTATTTCTAGGAATGTAGAAATCAAAGTGGTAAGGTCCCTTTTTAATAAAAGAAGTTTTACCGCATGGAGCAGTTGAGCTACTAGAGTCTGGTTTGGAAATATCGTTTAAAGTGAACCAAAAAATATTGAAAGTTGATTTTGGAGGAGACATTCTGAACAAACAAGTATCCCTCGTTCTGAGCGAACCTTAAGAGCATCAAACGTCAAGCTAATGACGGTAAATGAGCGCTTGTGGGAGGAAACTCATGGGAGGTACATTTAGGTTTAATTGATTTCTACTTCTAAGTGTTTATTATCATTTTTTTTCTTGTGTTTTTAATTTATGTTTGCTAGTCATAGTTGTTTCTATGGAAAAAAAAGGAGAGAAAAAGGGGAAGAAGGGGCAGAGGCATAGTTGGATGCCACAAAAAGCACTACAACGCATTGCACCAATGATTAGCGCATTGCGTTGGAGTTTGAAAAACCTTTTTGTAATTGTTGACCAGTGCATTGCGCCATTGGGCCACACAATTGCGTTGGAGTGCGTTTCCTAACACGTTCTTCTACCATTTTCGTTTGTAAGAGTGCAGTGCACCTTGAAGTAATGAATGCGTTGAGTGGATGGAAGTGGATAGTTGAGCAGTTAATGACTAAGCGCATTGCGTCCATGGCTAGTGCAATGCACCAATACAATTTTCCCTTTAACAATCTGAACTTTGGACTATTCGAACCAAGTTGAGTTGAAGAACAATGACCCTTAATTGTTTTGATGATAACAAAAATTATTTTGTGAAAATAATTTATAGCAATAATGAATTTAATTAAGTGTGCAGTTCCTCTGCCATGAACCTTAAAAACCTTACACTGCATCCTCCGATGATTAGAGAAGATAAACAAGGAAAACAAAATAATGTTCCGGAAGATCTTTTAAAGCTATGACTGACTCTGTTAAACGCGTTCTCAATGCACCTCTGATGAATCTGTTAATATAAGCTCACTCTGATTGTGCATCTGGTGAATTTTGCAAATAGTTGACTGTCTGATTAAAGCATCACGTCAACACTTTGAAAAAGTCAACGTTCTGATAAAAAGTCATCTTTGATAAGTCAACTTTTGAGTCCAGAAGTCAACATCCTCTGCTCGATAACTTGGACTTTTTTTTTTATCTATTTTATGACATCCTCTAAATATGTCATCATCTAGTCTTTGTGCCATTTCTCTCAAGAAACATTGATTCAAGATCTCTGAAGATTTGATACAAGTCATTATGTTACATGTTGATTTCATGGAATCACATCAACGATCGTAAACCCTAATGTCCTAGAAGTTTATCTATAAAAGCACAAGTGATCCTCTCACTACATGTAAGAACGGAAAAAAGATCTTATTTTCATCACACATAGCAATTCTTGAAAATACTCATCTTGAGTGCTAAGAAATCCAAAAATACTAAGAGAGCATATCTTGTAAACATTCTCCTGTAAGAGTTTTTCAAAAAAACCTGTTTAACCATTCTTTGATATTGTTCTGTGTTGGTGGTGAACTAGGATGAATTGGCCTGTGTTCTTGTCCATATCTCTTTGTTTGTTCTTGCTCTTAACACCGCTAGTTAATAATACGTTTTCTTAATTTTGATTTTTAAAACAAAACACAATTCAAACCTTTATTCCAGCTAGAGAGTTTGTCCACCGATGGTTTGTCCTTAGTGAGTTTGTCATGGAACACCTATCTTTGCATTTGCATGATGAAGATGAGGAGCTAGAGATTGTAGGAGAGCAACAACCTGGAAGTCAAAGAGAACAACCATTGTGCTTAGTGGGTTACTTTCTTACAGATCGTCCATTACGAGTACACATTATGAAGGAGAGAATGGCAGGTGTCTAACATCCGACAAGACGAGTTACCATCTAAGAAGTTGATCTAGGAATATTTAAAGGGTTATGAAGAATGGTGTTTGGTCCTTCGACAACCATCTTCTTGTTCTTGGATTGCTTCAAAGGGGTCAAACTCCATCACAAGTTTTGCTTTTCGCCATTCCATTATGTGTTCAGGTGCATAACGTCCCAACTGGGTACATATACCTGAATCAGCAGGGAAGAGTTTAGCCAATTTTCTTGGGGAGTTCCTTTAATATGATGCCAAGAATAATTCCAATACATGGAAATCATATATGTGTGTTGACACCTAATTTTGGCCGCTTTTTATTTATTTATTTTTACTTTTTATTAAAAAAAGGGAAATAATCAGCCCAGCAAAAACCAATTCAATAGTAAGGTATCACTTTCTCATTGTTTCTCTAATTTTCTTCTTATTAGTCTTTGTATTGCATCCTTTTAAAAAATGTTCTTTTTTTTCTTTCTCTTTTTCTATTTATGGAAAACATAAACTCATATGTTAAGCTTTCATTTTTCTAAAGTTGTCTGTTCCTAAAATTGTTTTCTTAGCAACACAAAATACTAAAAAATATAACTAATTGATGTTTATAAACTAATCACCAAGAAAACAAATTTCACCCTATTGTAATATAACAGAAACTCATATCACGTATTTATCAAATAACTCAAAAAAAACCATAACAACGAATAAATAGTTTTTCCCTTAGGATTAGAATTAATGGTCGCTGCCGCTGGATGAAATTCATCCTCGCTCGCCGTGCCACATCACTCACCCCCAATCGTTGGTGGCCTTTGTGTCGCGACAGATCCGGCAACGCACGAGCAAGTCCTTTAACAGGCTGCTTCACCGTCGCGTCCATTTGTTTCGTTCATATACCGCCGCATCACGTTATTTTCTAACAAAAATCAATTTTTTCTATACTTTAAAACAAAAATAAAAAGATAAAATCCGTGAGCAGATATCTCACCTCTTTTTTTCGTTATTATTATTATTATTACCATTATATTTTTGTTACGTTTTTTCTAATAAAAATCGATTTTTCTTTATTTAAAAAAAAAATAAAACGATACAATCCGTGAATAGACATCTCACCTCTTTTTTTCGTTATTATTATTATTACATTTTTAATTTTGGATACGTATATAATAATTATTATAATAAAAAATAATTAAAATAGAGTAATAATAAAAATCGGACAACACATAAATATTTTCTACCCAAGAACTACGTGCGTTTTTATTTTCCTATTGCACCTGGAGATAAGTAGGAGCAAGGTTTTTCCCTTGTCAAATCAAATTAATAAAAAGAAAAATTTTCTTCTTTTATTATTGTAAATAATTTATGTTCTTTTCTTTAATTATTTTTTAGGGGGTAAACATAAATAATTAAATAAATAAGTAATATGTATACAATTAATTATAGGGTAACCGTTTTAACGGACGATGAGGGTAATATTACTTTCCCTATTCGTAATCGACTCCCGAATCCGTTTTTTTTTTGTTCAAGAATTTTATTTTAGGTTTTATCTAATTTTCCCTTTTAAAAAAAATAAAATTGGTGGCGACTCCTTTTTCGCGGACAAACTAGACGCGACAGCTGGCGACTCTGCTGGGGACTTTTGAGAGTCAAGCCCAATCTAATTAATTGTATATAATTGTTTATTGTTTTATTTATATTACCCCTAGTGTTTGATTTATTTTGTTATGTTGTGAATATAATTATATGTGTCTTGTTAATTTATTTTCATCGTGATGATTTGTTTTAGTTTACTTTATTCATTTTTCTATACACTACCCTTGCACGATTCACACACTTATGAGTGGGCTCTATATCTGGGCTGAGTGCAACCTAAGATAAGTTAGAGATTGTGTAATGATAATCTTCTGGATGTACATCTTGTTTGGTTGTCATGAAAGTCTCACCTAGAGTTGATCTTTTCTATAATATGGTCATTTTAATAGTTTACCTATTAATTGGTTTAATATTTAAGAATTGAGTTGTGTGCTCTAGGAACCAATTTAGAACTATAGAGCTACCCATAGTAAAGATTCACAAAAAAAAAAAAAAAACCATCAAATGAAAAAGAACCATGTAAGACACATGTATATATGAAAAAAACCTACCCTATCTATATCTCATATTCATCATAATGCA
>JBBPBQ010000004.1:34368908-34487410 GCA_037974755.1 Cicer yamashitae
ATGCATAATTAATTAATTATTATAGTTAAAAAGTACCAATAATTAAAATTTTATCAAGTAATTAATTAATTTAAAAAATAAAGTTTGATAATTAATTACAAAAAAACCAAAAATACATCTTTAACTCTTTAAGTTTAGCTCAATTTTTATTTAGGTTTTTAAGTTTATTTTATTTTCAACTTGATCATTTAAGTTACATTTGTTTGCATCATTAGTTTTTAAAATATATTAAATTATACAGACAATTCTTTAAATTTAAAAATATTCACCAATTATTATAATGAAATGTTATGATCATGTGACTGTCAAAACTACTTTACAATTAAATTGATTATGTGGATAAATATTTATTATCTTGTTTTTAAAGTTATATGTGTCTTTAAATTGTTGTCATTATCTTATTTTTAAGGTTATACATGTCTTTAAATTGTTATAGATAAAAATATAAACTATTTACAATATTTAATAAATTTTTTATGAAAGATTATTATGAATGATGTTAGATTACAACATTTGATAAAATATTATAGATGCATTTTTGAAAGAAAGAAAAAAGAACAATTTTCATAAGGGGACGAGGGAAAGTTGAAGAAGCACATTCAATAGACGAAAAAAATAAAAAGAACACATTCAATAGACAAACAAAAAAAAGAACACATTCATGTTGTTCCGTTCCCTCTCGAAGTTACAAATAGAACCATATATTTAATAAATAAAAAATAGAACCATATATATATATATGTGTGTGTGTGTGTGTTGCACATGCAAGTGTCTTGTCTTCAATTCAATTCAATTCATTTCATTTCTCTATTCCCTCTTTTCGATTCCAAACAAACAACCACCTCTCTCTGTGTCTCTCTCGAGTTAGTATATGTGGTACCACATTCAAAATCAAACACAACCTTAACCACCCCAATTTCACTCACTCTTCTTTCTCACTTTTTTTTCATTTTCAAAAGCTTCGCATTTTTCTCCACCAATGTTCGCATAATTCACGTCGTGATTTGCGTTTATCGTTTCATCTGAGGTTAGATACCGTCCACCTTTTGACTTACGTAACAATTAATTCTTATTCGCGTGTTCTGTTAATTTATTATTTTATTTTCTTATTTATTTATTTATGTGTTTTCAAATGGTTGTGTTTTATTATTGATAGAGATCATTTAGTTCCTAGAAACATTCCTTAAAAAGTGTGCTGTTTTGTTATTTTCGTTTTTTTATCCCTTAAAGAGTGCTTCAGTTAGTTGAGGAGATTTAGTATTTATAAACTAAGCAATGTGAGACACCATTTGATATGAAAAACAAAATTTGTATTGGTGTGCTTTTGGAGTTTGTTGGATTTTGATTTGGGATATACTATTTGCTTATCTGATATCTGATACCCGATTTGCTTATCTGATAACTGAGTAGGTGAAAAAATATTAATTGATGGTGAAAAAATGCAAGTGGCTTTTGAGTGCAAAGGAATAGCTATAAGAAGATTGAATTAAAAGAATTTAGAACAGCTTTCATATTGTTTTGTAAGATGGCAATGTTTAGGTGCTTCTCTATTTTGAATGAAAAGAAGGTAAAAAACAAGGTAAGAGTGAAATTGATTTGGATATAGTCCCCTGTTTTTGTGTGGTTCTTTTTATATTTGTGATTAACTCTATCTTGGTTGCTTCTTTAGGTGGGGAAAGAAAGATGTTCAAGAGAGAATTTTGATACTCTACTTGCCAAACTACATCACTCAGCATCATCAGAGATGCATGATTTGAAACCAACCGCTTTGGATCTTACTGTAACAAATGGTTCTCAGAAAAACTCAAGGTGCAACATGACGGTTATGATTATGAGTCTTGAGAGCCCCGTGAAGGTTGAAGCGCCAGAAGCTTATAAAACTGGAGATGAGAATGAGAATGAGACTAAGAATGAAAATGAAAATTCGCCCTCAATGAAGAGGGAACTTTCAAATTTTGATCTTCAATTCCATGAAGCTGTTGGAAGCAAAGGAGGGCATGATCCAACAGATAAAGGTCAAACAACTGATGAATTGGAAGATCAAAGCCATAGGTACAGTCGAAAGAGCAATGATACAATCAACAGCGGACATGTTAGTGATCCAGGTATTGGGAAGACTGATTTATTGGCTTCTCCAAACCTCAAGCGATCATGCTCTAACCTTGAAACTAGGAATATTGAGAGGCAGATAACTCAATATTTGTCTCCTTCAAAGCCTCAGTCTTTTGAAGACTTTCTTGAATTATCAGCAAACCCAATGGTTAATCTCAAGCGGTCTAGATCTGCGAGGAGTCACTGCAGTGCTGATAGAGTGATGATGAAAAGGCATTCTTCAAGTCAAGTACTCCCTTCTGGTAGTAAAAAATTATGGTGGAAGTTGTTCCTTTGGAGCAACAGGAATATACATAGAAAATTCTCTAAAAAACCAAAACTAGTTCCTGCTATTAGTTCCTTAAGCAATCAATTCGATTACTCTTCAAACACCGTTGAACTGAAACAAAGCAAGGCACTGAGACATGTGCAATCCTCTTCTTCAATTACTGCTCATTACCTTAACAGAATCACTGATGATGATGATGATCAAAGACAGAGCAGGTTTCAAAATGAAAAATCCGGATTTTGGCCTCAAAACCAATGGTGTGCTTTCTCAACAGAAGCGTCGTCTTCTTTTTCCAGGGTGCATGCATGGGTCAGAGATCTTGAAATTCAGGAACTGGTTCCTGAGGATAATCTTCTTGATGACGATGCCGGAAGCGTTGCCTTCCCACCTTCTCCTAATGCTGGTATATCAATGATAAAAAGCACATCTCAGTTGACTCGTTCAAAGTCCAATCTTTCGATGGATATTTTGAAAGCCAATAGTATGGTTCAGTCTATACATCCGGCTTCATCTGTTGCTCACATGTCCAGTGTTGGTATAAAAGCCATCCCCGTAATTTCACACTTTTCCAATCTCCGCTATGTCAATTTGTCCAGCAACTTCATAGGTACTGTTTCTGTTCCTTTTAAACTTTCACTTTAATTTAGTTTCTATTATTTGTTGTTTTCAAAGTTCAATTCGACATTAACTATTATTTTGTCAATAATACCTTTGATTAGTTTTTATCATAAAACGTCAATTTTAGTGCAGCATACATTAACAACTAACTCAATTTATTGATTCACTTCTTTATTATTGTTCTGCAGTTAGCATCTCACCAGGATGTCTACCAAAGAGTGTTCAAACACTTAATTTATCAAAAAACAAGATTAGCACCCTTGACGGCCTCAAAGAATTGACACGGTTGCGCGTACTTGACCTAAGTTACAACTGCATCTCAAGAATTGGACAAGGTTAGTGTCTATATTAACTGATGCTCATATCAATTTGTTGTCCCTCATTAAAATTTGTTATCTGCATTACAATTATTCACTATGTGATTTATCAGGTTTGTCAAGTTGTACACTTATCAAAGAGCTATATCTTTCTGGGAACAAGATAAGTGATGTGGAAGGGCTTCATAGACTGTTCAAGCTAACAGTTCTCGACATGAGCTTCAACAAAATCACAACGACAAAAGCAATAGGACAGCTAGTGGCTAACTACAACTCACTCCAAGTCCTTAATCTACTCGGAAATCCTATTCAGAGAAACGTAAGCGATGAACATCTAAACAAAGTTGTATTGGGTCTCCTTCCAAAGCTGGTGTACTTAAATAAAAAAAACCTCAAAACTCAATGGACGCGGGAAATATTGAGTGACAGTGTTGCCAAAGCTGCACTTGGAAACAAGCGAACGTCTGGAAGAAGATTGACAAATAGATTAGGTCATGGAGGATCGAGTTCTAGCAGAGGGCATAGAAGCAGTAGGAACCGGACAAGGAGGTGAAATTAAGGTTTATAGTTGCTTGTAAAAGGAATAACTCATTAGAGATCGGTTCATTTTGGTCTTTACAATGTCTCATTTGTTTATACAGTAAGAGAACATTATTGTGCATTATACGTTGAATGTTACTTAGTTTGTTAAGTGTTGAAGTGATTGTGTTTTCATTCTCTCCAGATTTTGTGTCAGTTTGTGGAACTTCTTGATATAATCAATTGACAGGAGGGAAAATAAAGTTTAGGTGAATAGTTATTTTTTAAAAACCACATGTTTCTATAGTCCTTGAAGGTGTAGTCCAGTAATATGAGTTGAGGCGCAGAAGCAATATTAGGTAGAAGACCGGAGTTCAATATCTAGTATTAACAAATTCTAATCAACTAACACTTAACATTTGCCTAAATCAGAAAAGAAAAATTAGAGAGAATCTTATACTAGGAGTTGTTAGACACTAAATTTAGATTATTCTCAGCGGAAATTCATTAATCATTAGCTTAGTTTTTAAAAACACTGAGAAGAGACACACAATTGCAAACTATCATCATAAAAGTTTAATTCATTTCTTATAGATTCAAAATAGTCACCACTCTCGAGATGGTCATATTTCAATTAGGCTATTACGTTTGGATTGAGGATAATGTACAATAAATGGAATACAAAATACTTAGAATTACTCTTATAAATTATTATTTTTCTTTCATTTTATCTAAAAAAATAATTTTTACATAGATTTAATTTCTCTTTCGTGTTTTGTCTATGGTCTCATCATTTGAGCATGACGTTTTGTATGTTGTCTTGGTGTAGTGTTTGTTTGATTTTCGATGTTTTTGCGATATTAGTTTCGTTCATATTGACAAATTAGTTTTGATCATTGCAAATTCAATAAATGATTTTTGTGTTGTTCAATGCTATTGATCCGAAAACATGATATTTCAATCATTTTAATTTTGTTATATTTATAGACATTTTATCATTTTATGTTATTAATTTATATGATGTGAGTTTTTGAGTAGATTTTCATTCTTTTCAATTCTAAAGAGTTTTGATTTATAATGGGATATTTTTCAACTATATCCTTTAAAAAAAAATCAATATATCCTACTTTAAAAATAAATAAACAAAATATAATTAAAATAATAAAAAAAAAATTTATTTTAATAAAAAAATACAATAAAAAAATATATTTAAATTAATACGGTTTGTAGATGTGCTATAATATTTTAATAACTCCCTCCTCGCTCGGTGGTTCTTGAGATATCCGGTTAATAAAATATTTTTGGAGAACAAATTTGACATGCTGATCCTCGATCCTCTTTAAGTATTATCACAATATAACTTCAAATACTTGTGGATTGCAAATAAATTAATAACTCTATCATATTTTATAAGCAATTCACTTCTATTTATTTGTAAGTAAAATTAACAATTCCTTCCTATTTGTCTAATTCAAACGAGAGTTCTAAGGATATCTATGGTGGAAATAGACTAAAGTCAAGGGTTTATGGCCTGATCTATTTAAAAGTCAATTTTGTCTGTTTTATTTTATAAAAATGTTAGACTCAGACTTTTTTTTAAAGCTTATCAATTTAAATAGGACAAACTCAGACTTATAAAAAAAGTCTATTAATTTTATTAGTTTTTCTTATATATAAAGGCTTAGTTTAGTCTATTTAAATATTTTAATATGAAATAGACTTTCATGTCATAATAAACATTTCAAAAAAGTCAGTCTGAGCCAAAAGAAAAGCTTATGATAGATTATAGGTCAGACTCAAACTAAAAAATTAATCGTAGACTAGATTTAGGTCTTTCAATTTCTGACATAGTCTAGTCTATTCTCACTCCTATCTATCAGGTGTATAGAACCCACTACAATCATCCGCCCTACCAAGTGAGCTAATGTCGATTGTAATGATGTTTATAAGTATAATTGTGATATCCGTACTATAACAATTAGTTAAATTTGCATTTGATATTTAACGTATTTTTTTTTTAAAAAAAAAGATCTTTTATTAAGAAGGGAAATGTCCCCTCCCAAGTCCAAAATGCACTGGTTTACTATCTTATAGTTTTTTTAAATAAATTGCTCAAAGCTTTTCATTAATAATAATGTTGAATATATAATTTGGAATATCAATGAAATTATGGAGATTAGTTATGGATGTGGCTACTAAGCTAATATGTGAGTTACCTTATTTGTTTATCTTTTAACAAAATCAACACAAGAGTTTATTTCAACACTCCAAAACAATAGTTCTTAATTCAGATAGTCCTCTCAATTGTTGTGAAATCTATCCACCACATACTTGTTATCCAATTCTAAGTCCACATCTTATAATTGTAAATCTTTTACCCACCTGATAACAATTAGCTGTCTACTCGTTTCCTTTCATTAACCAGCATAATTGGCAACAACCATTTTATTTTTGCTAGAACAAAATTTCTACCGTCATCACGAATGCATATTTCTATTCCCACACGATTTCTTAACAAAGAAAACGAAGCATTGATGTTAAACTTCAACCGGTAGTTGGCCTTTGCAAAGTAAATCTGCAAAACTGTTGTGCAGTAGCAGAATTGCAACATTTGATACTCCTTGTTACTTGGTAATCAAGAGGGGAATTTATTGAATAATATTTTGATTATTATTATTAGAATTGAATTGAATTACAAGAGAGTGAGGTTTATATATATATATATATAACCCAAACTGATAGTTAGGTACAAAATACAACTAACTAAACTAAAATATAGCTAACAACTAACAAACTATATTGACTAATACCCTCCCTCAAGCTGATGAACATATGGAAGTGAGGCCAAGCTTGGAAAGAAAGGTGTGAAATGGTTTTGGATCCAAAGCCTTGGTAAATAAATCTGCGAGTTGAAGAGAAGAGGATATTGGAAGGAGATGAAATAGTTGCTGCTGAAGTTTCTCTCGAACGATGTGGCAATCGAGCTCAATATGTTTTGTACATTCGTGGAATGAAGAATTGGAGGCAATATGTCTTGTTGATTGATTATCACAATATAGCAAAGCTGGTTTGATGTATGGAACTTGAAGGTCATTGAGAAGATATGTGAGCCATTGAATCTCACAAGCAGTGGAGGCCATGGCTCGATATTCAGCATCGGTTGAAGATCTAGAGACAGTCGCTTGTTTCTTTGATTTCCATGAAATGAGAGAGTCGCCTAGGAAGATGCAAAAACCTGAAATTGACTTGCGTGTATCTGGGCAGCCTGCCCAGTCTGAATCGCAGAAAGTCTTGAGTTGAAGTGGAGAAGAAGAAGAAGAAGAAAAGAATATGCCTTGTGCTGGAGATGATTTGAGGTATCGAAGAACTTGGATGGCAGCCTGATGATGCTGAGAAGTAGAGGCTGTCATATATTGACTTAGTTGCTGAACTGAAAAACTGATATCAGGACGAGTGTTGGTGAGGTAGATTAATTTTCCAACGAGTCTCCTATATGTAGTCGGGTATGGGAGTAATTGGCCTGCATCCTTTGAAAACTTGATATTTTTCTGCATTGGAATGTTTGCTGGTTTGGAAGCAAGGAGGCCAGCTTCGTGTAAGATGTCTAAGGTGTATTTCCTTTGGGAAATATGCAATCCAGCCTTTGAGCGAGCGACTTCGAGTCCTAAAAAATATTTCAAGTGTCCTAAGTCCTTGATTTTGAAAGATTTGTGAAGAAAAGCCTTTACAGAATGAATTTCTGCAATATCATTACCTGCAATAATATTGTCATCAACGTAAATCAGTAAGGCGGTAAATGTGTTATTGTATGCCTTAATAAATAACGAATGATCAGATGCAGATTCACAATAGTTTATAGAATGTAAAGCAGATGATAGTTTGACAAACCATTGACGACTAGATTGTTTTAAACCATACAAAGATTTTAATAATTTGCATACATGGTTAGGATTAGAGCTAGAGATACCTGGAGGTAATTGCATGTAAACTTCTTCATCTAAAGTACCATGTAAGAATGCATTGTGGACATCTAGTTGATGAATATGCCAATGTTGAGATGATGCAATAGAGAGGAGTAATCTTACCGTAGTGAGTTTTGCAACAAGAGAATATGTGTCAAAATAATCAATACCTTCGATTTGAGTAAAGCCCTTAGCTACTAAATGTGCTTTATATCGTTCTATGGAACCATCGGCTTTATACTTTACCTTATATACCCATTTGCACCCAATGGGTTTCTTACCATGTGGGAGAGGTGTTAAAATCCAAGTGTCATTCTGATTGAGTGCTGCAATTTCAGATTCCATTGCAGTAACCCAACAAGGATGTTTAGCAGCCTGCTTATAAGTAGTAGGCTCTTGAATAGAGGAAATGGCAGCAACAAAGGCAAAATGTGAAGCAGATAAACTATTGTAAGACAAAACAGCAGAAATGGGATATAAGGGGTTGGGCATTGTATCTGTTACAGCAGCATTGCATTGAAAATCCTGCAGGTAAGCAGGGCGTTTTTTAATTCTTGAAGATTGTCGTATATGAGAAGGGCCTGCACTATCAGAGGCATGACTGTTGGTAGATACAATGTCCAAATTATTGTGGATAGGAGAATGTGGAACACATGAGTGCCTTGCATGAGGACTAGCATTATTATAAAGAAAAGCATCATTAAAACTCATAAAATCAGAATCATTAAAATCATAAGAAGAAGTATTAGTAGAAGAAGAATGAAGAGAGATATAAGGGAATATATGTTCATAAAAAACAGCATTTCTTGAAGTAAAAACATCACGAGTATGTAAATCAAATAAAACATAGCCTTTAGTACCTAACTTAAAACCAAGAAAAATACATTTTCGAGCCCGAGGGTCTAGTTTGGATCTTTGATGAAGTAAGGTAGAGGCAAAAGATAAGCAACCAAAAACCTTTAAATCAACAAAAGTGGGTGGCATGTTATAAAGCAATTCAAAAGGTGTTTTGAACTTCAAAACAGGGGTAATTAATCTATTGATGAGAAAGGCAGCATGGCATAATGCAAAAGACCAAAAACATTTGGGAAGTTGTGAATGAAAAAGTAAAGTTCTAGTGACATTCAATAAATGTCTATGTTTTCTTTCAACAATGCTATTTTGTTGAGGGGTCTCGACACAAGAGGTTTGATGCAAAATTCCCAAGTCAGAATAAAACTGAGGCATATTAAACTCAACACCATTATCACTTCGTATGATTTTTACTTTGGCAGAAAATTGTGTAGAAACAAAATTTAAAAAGTTTTGTAGTGTAGGTCTAGCTTCTGACTTGGAGTGCATAAGAAAAATCCAAGTAAACCTTGTGTGATCATCAACAATTGTTAAAAAATATTTATAACCATCAATTGAAATATCACTAATAGGGCCCCAAATATCAGTATGGATTAAATCAAAAGCATGTAAAGATTGACTAGAACTTAAGGGAAAAGGGAGCCTAGAAAATTTTCCTAAATGACAAAAATCACAAATGACATTCTTATTTATTGAAATATAAGGAAATTGTTTACAGATATGAGTCAATACAGAAATAGAGGGATGGCCTAATCTTAAGTGCCATAGATCAAAAGAATCAGACTTCAGGCTTAAAACATGTTTATGACAGGAAGTAGTAGTGTCATCTAAAGAAACATCAGTTGATAGAACAATAGGAGTTCTTTTGAGAATATAAAGATTGTTAAGATGCTCCACAATTCCAATCATCTTCAGGGTATGTGAATCCTGAAGATTGCAAGAATTTTTACTAAAAATCAGTTTACAGTTTAAATCAGTAGTTAACTTGGAAACAGAAATTAAACTGAATTAAAACTGAAGTATGTAAAGAACATCATTCAGAAACAGAGATTTATCAAAGTAAATCGAACCAGAAAAATGTGCAAGAAGCGTGTTTCCATTAGGGAAAGTGATGGAAACAGGTTTTATCCTTTCAATTTTGGAAAAACATTGAATGAAAGGAGAAACATGATCTGAAGCACCCGTATCTAAAATCCAAATAGAACGATTATGATAAATAGAACCTGTATTGGAAACACTAGAAATCAAGTGAGTATTGGCGGCTTCAGTAGATTGTTTCTGTGATGAAGAAGTGGTTGAGGTCTCCTTTTTCGATGACTGAAGAAGATTAACCAAGTAATGATAATCTTCCTTTGAAATTGAGGGAGAGTCGTCTTCTGAATTTGAATTGGATGGTGGAGCAGACTTGGTTTCAAGAGGAGGAAGTGGATTAGGATTATGGTGTTTATTTGAACGGTACCCAGGTGGAAAGCCATGTTTGAAGTAGCAAGAATCCACTGTGTGATTGGTTTTATGGCAATGTGTGCAGAACATTTGAGACTTTGGTTGAGCACGTCCTCTACCACGTCCAGCTTGTTGTGTATTACGATAATTGGTATTTCCAGAATTCACACTGAAAACAACAGATTCGGGAGGAGACGGATTGGATGCACGTTCTTGTTGAGCAACCAAAGAATATACCTTGCTAATGGAGGGTAATTTCTCCATGAGAAGAATTTGAGTGCGAATGTTGAAATAATTGTCATTCAATCCTTTGAGGAAACAAGTGACGTATTCTTGACCTTTGTAGCTTCGAACTGCGATGCTCAATTTGCATGTGCAGGGAACAGAACAAGTACATGAAGGTGTTGGGCGCAAATCTTCGAGTTCATCCCAAAGAATCTTAAGATCCGTAAAGAAAGTTGACAAATTGCGATCTCCTTGTTTAATTGAGTGAAGGTCACGGAGAAGATCGGAAAAACGGAATTGATTACCTTTGGTGAACCTATCACGTAAATCGGACCATAGATCAAAGGCAGAGTTGATGCAAATGATGCTCTGTGAAATGTGTGGTGATAAAGTCCTGCTGCTCCAAGAAATCACCATGTTGTTGGCGCGATCCCAAAGATCGTGATCGGGATGTGAAGAAGAAGGTTGAGGAAGCGAACCGTTGATGAACTGAATCTTGTTCTTTGATGAAAGTGCGCGTTTCATTGCTCGGCTCCAATTATAATAGTTCGAATCGTTCAATGGTGGGGCGACCAAAACAACGCCGGGATTCTCGCCAGGGTGAAGATAATAAGGGCTCCGTGGATTCAAAGCAGCATCTTTTGAATGGTTGGAGTCCTGTTGATCGGAATCAGAAGAGGGATCATTGTTGTCAATCTCCATGAGAGACGATGCAAGAAATTGAAAGAATTAGATTTTGGAAATGCTGAATTTGCGGAAAACGCAAAATTTGGGGAAAATGCAAAATTTGGGGAAAATGCAAAATTTGGGGAAAACGCATAAGGAAGGAACGGAAGCATGAAAATTTTGTTTAATCTGATACCATGTTACTTGGTAATCAAGAGGGGAATTTATTGAATAATATTTTGATTATTATTATTAGAATTGAATTGAATTACAAGAGAGTGAGGTTTATATATATATATAACCCAAACTGATAGTTAGGTACAAAATACAACTAACTAAACTAAAATATAGCTAACAACTAACAAACTATATTGACTAATACTCCTAGCCAAGTTCCAATCATGTAAGAACCTTATACCTCTATTAACAACATGTGCGGATCCTTCATTTTTATCTTTCCAAATAGAATTATTTCATTTGTTGCCATATACCCCATAAGATCGCAGCCATGGTTGATGCATCACGAGAATTTAGCTGCTGCAGAATCACTCGGTTTTGAATTTTATGTTGGTAAAACCAAAGATAATTATCTCAATAATGTGTAATATTTTTCTACCACTTGTGCAGATAAATAGCCTAACAGAAAATACAGAGCAATAATAATTGGCAAAAAATTAAATATGAGACAAACACAATTTTTAACGTTGAAAACTTCCCATAAATTAAGAGAATAAAAACTACAGGACCTAATCTAGTAAAAATTTCCACTATAATAATTAATGGGTACACTAAAGTTTTCCTAGTAACACTAGGAAATATTAATCAACAATAAAGTGGGTATTACAAAGTAACTCAGAGAGAAGGTAAAACTACTCAGACTGTATATTAAAACAACAAACTCAATGGTAGAAATAACATACTAAAATTGTAGATCCGGAACCAACATTTTTTTCTTCTCTTCTACTATTTGTTACTGCCGCAGCTTTCCTTTCTTTCTGTTACGGCACTATTTCCTTGCTTTCATTCTTAGGGTAAATCCCTTTTATTTTTTCTTTACAAGGGCCAAGCCTAATAAATGTTCCTATTTTTTTTCTTTCTTTTATTTGAATAATAATAATTACAATACTAATAATAATTATAATACTAATAAAACTGTTTGGTTCCACTTGGGGAGTAAGCCCACCCAACAAATCTCCCCCTCACGACTCAAGTGGGAAGTTACTGCTCAACCATGTCGGCCTTCTTTCTACAGCATAACCTTTGTCATCATATCTGAACCATTCTCGTCAGTATGAATCTTCTCAATTAAAAATGACTTCATTTCTAGTGCATCTCGTATCCAATGATACCGCACTTCAATATGCTTCGACTTTGCATGAAAAGTCGGATTCTTGCTGAGATGGATCGCACTCTGACTTTCACAGAATAACACAAACTTGTCTTGCTTGAGGCCTAACTCATGTAGGAATTTCTTCATCCACAAGAGTTCTTTGGAAGCTTCAGTTGCTGCAATGTACTCAACTTCAGTAGTGGATAAAGTAACACACTTTTCTAATCTTGATTGTCAAGACACAGCTCCTCGTGCAAACGTCATCATATAACTAGAAGTAGATTTTCTATAAGCAAGATCACCTGCCATATCTGCATCTGTGTATCCATCCGACACAGGTTCACCACCTCCATAGCATAAACACTTTTTGGAAGTGCCTCTAAGGTATCTGAGAATCCACTTCACTGCTTGCCAATGATCTTTACCAAGATTAGAGAGAAACTGATTGACAACTCTAACTGCATGAGCAATATCTGCCATTGTGCATGATGTAGCTAAAATATCACTAGAAGGGGGGTTGAATAGGGATTTTGGTGTTTAAAAATATTTTAACGTGTTTTGAGTCACTGTCCTCTCTGAGAGGATGCGAATCAAAGGATAGAAATTTAAGCCTTTAAATTTGAGCTGAATAAATGCAAGAGAAAATATAAAGGAATACACACACAACTTTTATATTAGTTCACCCAATGATGATTACGTCTAGTCGCCACACACTCGTGAGTTTTTACTAATGATCAAAGTGATTAACCTCTCATAGAGGTTGGTTACACTTTGTGTATTTTTAGCCTCACCAAGCTTACAACCTTGTTTCTTACAAGTTTCATCTATTTCCAAGTGTAACTCATGTGGAAATTACAAAGTGATACGAGTATGACATTTCTCTTTACTTAACACTTTCTAAAAAAATATTTTAAAGATCTAGTGTAGGAATATAGAAAGTATAAAGAGAGGATGGATATTGCTCTTGATAGCTTTTAGAATCTTGATCTTTTTATGCAATGTAGTTGTGTGTCTGATAATGAAGAGCTCTCTGCCTTTTATAGAGTCCTTGTGATGCTCTTTCCATGTGTCAAACATCTTATGATCGTTGGGGACGTAATAAAAAAGTCCAAGGTCTTTGATCCTAATTATAGAATTGTCATCCAGTTGTCCTTGGACTGATGCAGTCCATCCTCGTACAGGAGGTTCAAACCTCCTAGGTACTTGGACATGAGCTGTCGTTTTCCTTTTTCATTCTTCAAGACCTGTAAGACTATATTTTTGTCTTTGTTATCTTACAGCCTTTCTATATGTTGATGTGTTGGGTCGTTTTCAACATTGAGAATGATGTGGACTTCAAATCCAACCTCTTACATCGTACAGGCCATCCTCGTACCTAGTACAGTCCATCCTCGTATATGTTAAATCTGGCCTCTGACCTCATTGATTAAATTGCTTTATATATTCATTCTTTGATACTGATTTATCTTCTGTTCATGACTAAAAATCACTGTTTCAGTGATGATGAATATTTTGCAACTTTGAAGGTCCATCCTCTTAAGGGTTCATCCTATCCTCCAGTTTTGAAAACTTGATGGATTGAGTCAGATTTTTCTCCATTTTATCTTAATGATGAGTAACCTGTTTTCTAATATGAATTCACTCAAAAGCACAGATTAGTCACTAACCACAATCATAATCTCTTAAGTAATTTTGTTATCATTAAAATCATTTGAGAGAGATTTTGTCTCAACAGTGCATACCATAGCATACATCAAACTACCGACTGCGAATGCATAAGGAACTTTCTTCATCTCTTCTTTGTCTTTCTCACTTATAGGACATTGATCAGAGTTTAATTTAAAATGGGCAGCAAGTGAAGTACTAACAGATTTGCAATTGCTCATGTTAAACCTCTCTAACACTTTTTCAATGTAATTTGGTTGGGACAACCACAATTTATTATTCTTCTTGTCACGAGTAATTCTCATGCCCATAATTTGCTTTGCAGGACCCAAGTCTTTCATTGCAAAAGACTTGTTTAAATCTTTCTTTATAGATTGAATCTTCTTAGCGTCATGACCAACATTCAACATGTCATCCACATATAACAAGAGAATAATATAATCACCATCAGAGAATTTCTTGACAAACACACAATGGTCAGAAGTAGTTTTACCGTACCCATGTTTCTCCATGAAAAATATCAAATTTCTTGTACCATTGTCGAGGTGCTTGCTTGAGACCATACAAGTTTTTCTTCAATTTACACACAAGCCGCTCTTTTCCTTTGACATAGAAACCCTTTGGTTGCTCCATATAGATCACTTTATCCAAACCGCCATGAAGGAATGCAGTTTTCACATCAAGTTGTTCAACTTCTAGGTTCAAACTAGCTGCTAACCCAAGCACAACTCGGATAGATGACATCTTCACCACAGGTGAAAAATTTCATCAAAGTCAATACTTTTTCTCTAATTAAAACCTTTCATAATTAATCTTGCTTTGTATCTTGGTTGAGAACTATTCTCTTCTGCCTTTATCTTGTATACCCATTTGCTCTTGAGTGTTTTTCTTCCCTTAGGCAACTTAACCAAATCAAATGTGTGATTCTCATGCAAGGAATTCATCTATTCTTGCATGGCTTTCAACCATTTTTCTTTATCAACATTTGTAACAGCCTCTTGGTAGTACTCTGGCTCTCCACCATTAGTGATCATCACATACTCGTGTGGAGGGTATGTTTGCTCTTGAGTGTTTTTCTGCCCGTAGGCAACTTTACCAAATCAAATGTGTGATTCTCATGCAAGGAATTCATCTATTCTTGCATGGCCTTCAACGATTTTTCTTTATGAACATTTGTAATAGCCTCTTGGTAGTACTCTGGCTCTCCACCATCAGTGATCATCACATACTCGTGTGGAGGATATCTTTGTGAAGGTTGACGTTCTCTAGTAGATCTTCTCAACTCAAACTCGACTGGTGGCTCAACTAGAACTTGTTCATCATGGTGAGGTACATGATCGTCAATTACATTCTCATATGGCCTGGGTGTTACATCCCCCATCAACAAAGGTTTCTGCCTGGGGCTTAGGCGCAACATCAATGTAACTTCTGGAATTTGGTTTATGTTTCTCAGCTTTTTCAAAATCTTCAATAGTATGGTCTTCAAGAAATATCACATCTCGACTTTCTGATAATTTTCTTGTCATCCGGATCCCACAATCTATAACCAAATTCTTCATCACCATAACCGAAGAATACACACTGTTTGGATGATTTACTATCAAGCTTGGACCTCTCATCTCTTGGAACGTGAACAAAACATCTGCAGTCAAAAACTCTCAAATGACGATAAGAGACATATTTCCCTGTCAACACTATATTTGGAACATCACCATCAAGTGGAATAGAAGGAGAAAGATTGATCAAGTCCACTGCAGTTTTCATTGCTTCACCCCAAAAGGATTTCCAAAATTTTGCATGAGAGAACATACATATGATTTTGTCATTAATCGTACGATTTATTCTCTCTGCAACACCATTATGCTGATGTGTCTTTGGAATTGTTTTCTTAAGCCTGATTCCATGCTCTCTACAATACTCTTCAAACGGACCTCTGTATTCACCACTGTTATCTAATCGAACACATTTTAGTTTCCTTCCATTTTCTCTTTCAACACTTGCGTGAAAATGCTTGAAGACTCCAAGTACCGGCTTGGTCTTTAGATTTCAAAGGAAATACGATGCACCACCAAGAGATTTACTATCCATCATGCAAATACCAGTATGCACTAATTCAAGAATATTTTGCCTCCTATGAGAGCCATTATTATGAAAAGAAACTCTATGTTGTTTTCCAGCAAAACAATGAGTGCAAGTTTTTAGAGACGTACCTTTCACAGGAAGAAAATTTTTCTTCGCAAGTATGTTGAGTCGTTTCTCACTCAAGTGATCGAGGCACATATGACATAAATCAAAAGAGGTGTCTTCAATTGCATTCACTTCTTCCTTGCATAGCTTCGTAGACATCCTATAGAGAGAAGTAGAAATTTGCTCATTTGCAACCACTGGGGACCCTTTGGTGATTTTACATATACCACCACCACCAAAGTAAGTGTGATAACCTTCAATATCCAAGGCTTTCATCAAAATAAAATTGAGACGAATATCAGGAACGTGTCAAACATTCTTCAATTGAAGCTTGCAACCAATCCCAATTTCAACCCAAACATCTCCCATGCCGATAATTTTACATACTCCTTCATCTCCCATTTTTACGATGCCAAAATCACCAACACTGTAAGATGAGAAGAAATCACGCCTAGGAGTAACATTATATGAGGTACCCGAATCAATAATCCAAGTTGAATCTTGACATGCAAGATTTATGGAATTATCATCACAAACAATGTAGGCATTACTAATAGATGCAACTGCTGTTGTGTCTTTATCATTTTTCTTCTCTTTGTCTTCATCTCTTTCCCTTGATTGATCTCTGTTAAGGAACCTGCAATTTCTTTTTATGTGACCTGCTTTGCAACAATGGTAGCATATCACTTCTTTTCTAGTCTTCAATTTGCTTCTTGACTTGCTATGACTTTTAGAGTTGTCGCGTCTATGGAAGTTTCTAGATTGACTTCTCCCCCGTGACTCTATAACTAGTGCTTCTGACTTTGAGGAAGAACCAATCAAACCACGTTCCTTTCTTCGAGCTTCTTCATTCGACATGCTCTCTTTAACTGTTGACATTTTCAGCTTTCCACTTGGAGCTGAATTGGTCAACATCACAACAAGGACTTCTCAATTATCAGGAAAGGAACTCAACAATAACAACACTTGCAACTCATCATCTAATTTAATATCTGTCGTTGTCAACTGATTCACTGTATTATGAAAAATATTTATATGCTATGTCATTGAATCCCCATATTTGTATTTCATATTCACGAGCTTCTTAATCAAGAATGCTTTACTTTGCAAATTGTTTCATTCATACAACTCTTTTAGTTTCTCCCACATTTTGTTAGCATCTATTTCAGTTTCAACATGTGGATATACACTCAGATCCAACCACTGTCTGATCAACGCCACTGCCTTTCTATTCGTCTTCTTCCAGTCAGCATCAGATTTATTTGTGGGTTTAGCAGTGTCACCCTCAATAGATCATACAAATTTTTACTGTATAGCATGTCTTTCATAAGAGCCTTCCAAAGTGTGTAATTAGAAGGGTTGAGTTTAATGATATTCGAACATTTATTTTCCTCCTCCATTTAAATGCACAAATCAAATCAACCGAGCTTTAGATGCCACTTTTTGGGAAAAACCAGAGATAATTATCTCAATAATGCAAAATATTTTTTTTTCCACCTGTGTAGATAAATAGCCTAACAGAAAATACAATTCCACAGAGCAATAATAATTGGCAGAAAATTAAATATGAGACAAACATAATTTTTAACGTGGAAAACTTCTCTCAAATTGAGAGAATAAAAACCACTGAACCTAATCCAATAAAAACTTCCACTATAATAATTAACGGATACACTAGAGTCTTCCTAGTAATACTAGGAAATATTAATCAACAATAGCAACAACCTTACAACCTTCCACTAAAGTGCATATTCCAAAGTAACTCAGAAAGTAAAACTAGACTAATATTAAAACAACAAACTTAGTGGTAGAAATAATAAACTAAAATTGTAGATCAAACGGAACAAGTTTGCTACACACCTATTACCACCGGAACCAACCTTTTTTTCTTCTCTTCTCCTATTTTGTTACTGCCGCATCTTTCCTTTGTTTCTGTTATGGCACTACTTCCTTGCTTTCATTTTTAGGGATTTCTAAATCCATTTTATTTTTTCTTTACATGGGTCAAGCCTAATAAATGTTTCTTTTTTTTCTTCTTTTATTTCAATAATAATAATAATACTAGTACTAATAATAATAATTATTTTACTAATAAAATTATTGAGTTCTACTTAGAGAGTGAGTCTACTCAACATCTTATACCTCTATTTGTGAGCGTCACTCGATTTTGAGATGAACTAAGAAGAAGAAAGTAGATTTAAAGAAGAAGATTGAGAATCGTGTAAGTTGTTTTGCTTTGAAACTTCATAAACAATAACGATAGACTTTGATAAAGTAAAGAGAAATAAAAAATTTAAGTTAAATATTAAAAATTATTATTATTAGAAAAGGAGGCGTGTCGGGGAAGGGTTTCCGAACCCAAACAAAGTCCAACGCCTTTTCTTTTCCTAAGCTAGCTATGATATGATGAGTCTCAAAAAGTAGTCTAGCTCATCATGCACCTATTTTAGTCCTTTAAGCCTATTAAACTTGTAAGTAATAATAATACAAAAGTAGAAAGGGTTTTTTTTTTTAATACCCCTTTTCTAAAAAAAAAATTACTTAATTACTCTCTTTTCAAAATTATGTACGTAAATACTCTCTTTTTTTTTTAAATTATATATTTCTCAAAGGGTTTTTTTTATAAAAAAAATTTTAATTTTATTTTTAATTTTTATTCAAATAAAAAAATAATATATATATATATAATTCATAAAAATACATAAATACAAATTTTAAAAAGATCCTCCACAAAAATACATAAATTAGAATTTTTTTAACTTTAGATGAATTAAATATGAATTTTTTTGAAGTTAAAATATTAAAATAAAAGCAATGAAAATATGGATCCATAAATAGATTTTTGATCTCATTTTATGTGGATGAACTTTTTATAATGTTATAAACATGTATGAAAAAGTTCACTAAAAATATATATGTTGCCTTAACAACATAACTAAACTGCATACATAATAATTTTGCAGAGACTAAAAATTGTATTTTTATTTTACATGGGCTAAAATAAAAAAGTTAAAATTTTATAAGGACTAAACATATGTAACCTAAAAATATATAACTGTTTTATTTTTTGCTCCAAAAAATTTGCCCAATTCTATTTTTGCATCAAATGATGTGGATTTGAGTTGATTCCACTAGAGACAAATGATCTACTAAATAATTTCTTCAAACAAAGTGGTAAAATAAAAAGAGAATAAATAGAAACAAACATGAGTTAGATGAAGAAGAAAGGCGCCACAATGTAGAAGATTGATAAGCCAATGAAAAATCGCCACAATGGTAAGGAAGTCATTGATAAAATTCAAACAAGTTCTAATTCAAGAATTCAAAGAGGTGACCTAACTCACTCATCATTCTCATTAGAGACATTCTAATTCATTTGAAACTTATCCAAAAAGAGACTCTTACAAGGTATTTAAAGAATGAATTACCTTATTTGTAAAATGAGTCAAAAACCAATTCTTTAGATCCGTATTAGGCTTGCACCATTTAACTAAAATTATTACAATTCAAATTAAATACAAATAAAACTAAAAACTATTATAAAGTCTTGACTTGAAATATTCTTTATTTTTAACTTCTAATTAGTTCATTTTAGCTAGGTCCTCATCATTAACATACCTAAAATCTGAAAATATTATTATATTTTACACTCCTTTATTTGGAGTCTGGGATCCACCACCAGTTAGACCCTAGTTTTGGAGAAGGAAGACTAAATTCATTGTTACAACAATAACAAACAGGATGAATCTTGAAAATTGGTCAAGTATAAGTGAAAATTGCAAAATTGAAGTGAGATGGCTTCAAAATCAACACCAATAACAAAGAAATATTAATGTAAATTCCATAATTATATACATTGGAGAATAGGGAAACTGTGTCTTACTAGAAGGAACCGACTGAAAGTCCCTAGAATATTACATATTAGTTATCTTTTTTTCAAAAATAATTTTTATATTTTTTAATATTAAAAATAAATTTTAGGAGGCATTTTCTTAAAAATTGTTTTTAATTTCTACTTTGCAAGATTATGTGATGATTCATACTCACAACTCAACTCGTTGCTTCTCTTTTCCTCAACAACCCGTTCAAAGTGCTTGAAAAATTGTATAATATCCACATTTGGTTTCATACCAGATTTGAAGTGAGCATTCAAGCTTTCACTTAGTTGGGTACTCCGCATGCCAAGAGTAAATGCTTCCTTCATGTAACAAGCAACCCATTTTTTTTAATAGCATAAACTGATTTGATCCAATTATTTTCATGAACATTATATTGGTTGATCAAGTTCTTCCAAGCCGTCTCAAAATCTACTTCAATGTCAACATCAGACATGCATTTATTGAAATATCTTAAAAGACAGATTCTCCAACAATTGTCGTTGAAATTATTGTGAAAGACAACCAACATTGCCGTACATCATACTTCTTTGTCTTCTTGCACTGAGATAATTTTTTACATCCAACTGTGTAAATCCAAGATTAGCTCTATGTCCTGCATGTGTGCTCATAAGTTGAAATGTTGACTTTTGCCTTAGTCCAGAATCATCAGCCAAATCAATCTCATATGCTTGGACTTTAGTTATCTTTCAATGTGATGCAAGCATGTGTGTTGTCTCTGGAAGTTATAGAGTATGATTATGATCCTCTACAAATTCATGGATGAAAAAATTTCCATTTTTGCTTACAAGTGAAATCCTTGCTTTGCAATCGGTTCTAGTCTCGGCTCTATGGATGTAAACAAAAGTCTCTCTCTTGTCTATCTTCTGTACCCTTTCCTTGGAACAAACAAACCTACATGATGATATTGTGTCGTCTTTATTCTTGTTTACTGTAGTACCCCAATTTTGTTTGGCTAATTAAAAATAATTCAGCTAGTTCCTATTTTCCTTTTCTTTCAGCTAGCTTTCCTTTGTCCTTTCCTGCTTCCCTGCTTTGCAGCAGGAAGCACCCCCACCGCTTTTCTGATTTTTCATGCTTCCCCGTCTTGCAGTAGGAAGCGCCTCCTCCCCTCTTTATTTTTTTTATTTTTTATTTTTTATTTTTTGCTACAAAACAATAAAAAACATATAACTCAGTTTTATCTAATGAATACATAGATTAATCGTTTAAATCTATAAATTAAGAACAAAAAATTACCATAGAGGAGGGAGTTTTTTTTATTAAAGATAAAATAAAAAATAAAAATAGAGAGTGTGAGAAGTAGAAGAGTAACAATATAGTAAGGGAAAAAGAAAATACATGATACAAGCAAGGTATTCTAAATCTCTTTAATATTAATATTCTATATATATATATATAATTTTTTTTTAGCTATTATATACACTATTCATACAAAATAAAATAAAAAAACTATATTTATAGTCTTCAAACCTTGTGTTGTCTCATTGTTTTTTGTTCTCTTCGTCAATTTTTAACATTAGAAACTGTTAACTTAAAACAAATGAATAAGATTGAAAATATCATAAAAAAATTAACAATAAATCAAAAGGGAAACAAACAAATAGCAAAGCAAACCAAACACAGGAAGATGGGGCTTAAATTATCGCCTTCGTCGGAACGATGATTGGCCGTCGTCGCTGCCGCCCACCACCGCACAGATAGCATATGCCTCTTCGTCTTCCTCTCCTTTCCTTTCTTCCCCTTCTTCTTTTTTTCTTTTTCTTCTCTGTAGCTGCCCCCCCACCCCCATCTTTCTATTTTTTTTTTCCATTTTTTTTTTCTGTCTAATATCAAGTTTATCTTGTTTATATTTCTATATATATTGTACTAAAAGGAAGTATGGACTCCAAACCCAACTTTTTTTTTTAACTATGTAGTCAAATATTTTCTCTCTCTCTTTGATAGGTCAAACCTTTTCATTTTTAAAACACAAGTTGGACAACTTGGTGGTTTTAAAACGTTTTTTTAACCAAAAATATTCTTAAATAGATTAACTAGATGATACATCTTTTTACTCCTTGAGTTTTTGAGACACGAGTTGTATAACTTGATAGTCTTAAAACTTGTATTTCAAAATAATTATTCAAATCAAAACAAACTCATTTTTTTCGTCAAAACAACTTTTTTTTATCAATAACAAAACACATTTTCTTTAAAAGCAATCAACAGATCCACATTTTTCTACCCAAGAACTACGTAGCTTTGATTTCTTCATTGCACCGGGAGATATATAGGAGCAAGATCGCACTCTTGTTAAGCATAATAATAAAAGTTTCTTTTTTCCCTTATATTTAAATACAATTTTATCTCTAGATTATTTAAAAAGGATTATATTTGCATTTTAAAAAGGAGAAATAAATTTATATAACTAAGTTTGTAGTACTCCAATTTTGTCCGACTATTTGAATGATTTTAAAAGAAAATAATAATAAGTAATAATATATATTTAACAATTATTATTACAAAATCTAAAAAACATCACCCAATTTTTAGTCCATATTTACATAGATGTTCTCATTATATTAAAAATTAAAGTAAAATAAAAGCAAACAAAAAAATACAAAAATGTTTCTCTACTTCTGCACGTCTTCGATGTCTTTCTTTTCCTTCTTCACACACTTCCCTAGAAACACCCCATTCCCCACCTCTTCCCTTTTATTTCTAGTTCTATTTTTTTTTTTTATTAACAAGGTTATTATTTCCCTAATTGTATGAGATTGCTTAATCTTTGTTCCAAAACAATGAAAAATTCAGAACTCAATTTTATCTCATACACACACAGATTCATCTTTTTAGCCTATAAATTGAGACCAAAAATCAACCAAAAAGAAACACACAAAAAAAAAAAAAGAAGGGGGAAGTTGAAATCAGAAAAGAATAGAAAAGGGATTTTTCTAAATAAAATTTAGAAAACCAACAACAACCTTGTTTTATTTTCTTTCAATACATCCACAAATGCATTTTACCATGAAAATAAAAAACACAGAAAAATAAAAGATAGAAACCAAATCCAATTTCGTATCTCACCAGAGAAACCCTTTTAATCAGAATATTGAACAAAAATTAATGAAAAATAGAACAAAGAAGAAGATAAAGAAAGAAGAGAAACCGTAACCATCACCACCATCTCCGGCAGATCAAATACCTAACATGGTTGTGCTCCATCACATATTTTGGTGAGTCACTCTCCCTTTCTCATGTTTTCTCCCTCACTCTCCCCATGATTCTCTCCTTTCTCTTTCTTTCTTATTTTTTTCTTCTCTTTTCCATTCCCTTTTTGTTTTTTTCTTGCTTCTGGTGGTCTCTTTCTTTCTGCTCTCCGTTTTCCTTATTTGTCATGCTATTTCCCACTCTCCCTTTATGTTTCCCTCTCTCCCTTATTTTTTATCGATGTTTTGCTTTTTTAAAATAAATTATTGGTTTTTAGGGGTCCAAGCAATTTTGGGCTTCAGGGGTCCAAGCAATTTTGTTTACATTGGGTCTGTTCATTTTAAAATCTTTTTTAAAAACTAATCTTTATACTATTTTATCTTTATGTTATAATTTTTTCTAAAAAAAAAAGAATTTTAAAAAATAAACCTTTAAATAAAAAATTAGTGTGAATAATTTGTCTTAGAAATATGATTTTAGATATTTCAACTATTTTCTAAAACCATTTTTATATCTAATAAAATTTCAAAAAATGATTAAGATGAAAAACTATTTTGTGAAGCTCTTCATAAAAATTATTTTTTTGAAATATACTTTCTTTAAATGATGTGATTTTTATCATATTAAAAATCTTTAATGATGAATACCTAAATTTTAAAATATCAAAATTACTTTTTGATAACATATGAGTCTAAAAATCTTTTATTATTTTCAATTAAATTTTCATAAAAATTACTTCTTTTAAAAATATGAAGTAAATATAATTTTTTTTAAATCTTAAATAAATGGGCCTATTATTTGTTTTTTTTTTCTAGCGGTTTTATCTATAATTAATTTAATGTTTTAAATGATCCAAATTGTCTTAAATGGTTAATTTGATACTAATTTTTTTAGTTCTTCGAGTTAAGACACAATTTAGGACCATTTAGTTTTAAAAACTCCTTCTATATTAAACAAATGAAATTTAATTTTTTTTTTTTTAGATATGACTATCTTATGAATATTTTAGAACATAAGTTGTGACAAATTGATAGTTCAAATAATCGTTTTTTTTAATAAATTAATCCAAAATATATCTTTAAATTTGATTAAATTAGATGTGATATCTTTTTAATCTTTGAGTATTTAAGATACAAGTGGTACCACTTGGTAGTTTTAAAACTCGATTTTAAAACCAATAAATAATAAAATATTCTTAAAAGGATTAAATTAGATGTGATATCTTTTTACTCCATGAATTTTTGAGAAAATGGTTGTACAACTTGATAGTCTAAAAACTCGCATTTTAAAATAATTATTGAAATCAAATAAACTCGTTATTTGAAAACAACCCCTCCCCCTTTTTTTTTAATAACAAAACACATTTCTTTAAAAGCAATCAACACATCCGCATTTTCTTCCCAAGAACTACGTAACTTTGATTTCTCCAGCGCACTGAGAGATATGTAGGAGCAAGATCACACTCATGTCAAGCGCATTAATAATTTTTTTTTCCTTCTCTTTTTTAAGCACACATTTATTTCAAAACCACATTCAAAAAACAATTGATATTCATATTTAATAATAAGGAGAAATAAGTATATTTAAGTTAATATTAATTTTGTACAATTAATTATAGGTAACCGTATTTTAACGGATGTCGTCGGGTGCTAATACCTTCCCTATGCATAAGAGACTTCCGAACTCAAAATTTGGTTTCAAAGATCATTTTTTTTTTCTCTTTTTAAGGGTTTCCCAATGTTTTCCTTATTATAAAATAAATTTTGGTGACGACTCCATTGAATTCGAGAAAGACTCGAAATTTTAGGCCGCGTCAGCTGGAGACTCCACTAGGGACTATTAAAGAGTCAAGCCTAACATAACTAATTGTGCAAATTTTTTTTTTTACTTCTTTTATATTTATTTCTCCTTTCATTTTGTTTACTTTATGCCTTTATTGTTTATTAGTTATTTTCTTGTAGTCATTATCTTTATATATATTTATATATGTGTGTTGAGTATTTTACATCGTTTATGAGTAAGACCCTATACCCGGGCCTGAGTGAAGCTTGAGTTTAGTTAGAGGTTGAGTGATAATCATTTTGGATGTACATCCTATTTGGTTATTGCAAAGATCTCGTCTAGAGTGTGACTCCATTAGAAATGCCTACATTTTGGATGTACTTCCTATTTGTAGTCATGTTTCAATACGAGTACCTGACTCTAGAGACCAATGACTTTTAGAACTGTAAAGCCCTCCTAGGAAAGTGTTCACAAATTAAGAAGCTTATATACTTTAAGATTTCTCCAATCTTTGATTATGATTCTCTTCGCACACTGCACATTCACTTACACACACTTGAGTGAGACCCTAATTCATGGTTTGAGTAAAACTTAAGATTCGTCTGAAGTTGTATAGTGTTAGCTTTCTGGATGTACATCCTTTTTGGTTAGCATGAAGACTTCACCTAGAGTTTCATTTCTTTTGAGAATTATTGTCACTTATAATAGTTTACCTATTGTTGTTGACAATATTCTAAAATGGAATCCATGGCTCTAGGAACCATATTCAAAATCATAGAGCCACCTTGAGAGAGGGTCACTAACTAAGCAAGCTCACGAATATTTTAAATGTAAGCAAAACCTATGTAGGTCACAATGGGAGCATTTTTCTTTTCCAGATTCAAATCAATATTATCCTTTGTTGAAAAACTAGTATTTTTTTTTTTGTAAAACAAAAACATTCTTCTTTATAAGGTTCCAATTTTATCTTCCTAGAGGGACGAAATAAAAACCTCATTTTTCTTCAACTCTCATATTTTCACATTGTGTATATATCTTCTCTTATCAATTTTTTCACATTCCATAAAAATAAAAAAGAGAAAAATAACGTGGTCATGAACAAGAGGAAATTAGTTACATTTTCAATAGCATTAATGTGTGTCTCTTTGCATTACTTACCATATTACATCAAAATAAATGTGACATCAAATCATTCCTCATATTGGCATCATCTAAAAATAATCAAATTTGATGTGTGTCATGTCACATTCTTGCATTTGTCACAAGAAAATTCACTCTTAAAAAGAGTCCAAACCAAATGCATATTTAAGTCATGATATTTATTTCCAAAGAAAAAATAGTATCACAAGGACATCTAGCATCATTATTTGCATATAGTTTATTGTGTCAATATACTATTATGACATTCTTATGCATGTAAAAATTTTCAAAAAATTATTGTGGGCCAAATTTTATTTCTTCAATTTTTTTTTTGTGAAATACAAATTTATAGATAAATTGTCCATAAAATTCATTGTCATTTTCATCCATGCATCACATTTCAAGTTAAAAAATCAAAAATTAAAAATAAAGAAATCATCTTTGTATGTGCAAAAGTGCATAATTTTTAATTTTATATTGAACGAATTGATCATTTCACATAATACACTCCAAATTTTCTCACATGAAGCTCTAAGTGACATTATCATAAAGTTCACATTGCATATGTCATTACACCATCATATAATTATAACAATCCTAATAGTACATGAAAAGCTCATTGTAAATAGCCAAAATTCAAAAAATAAAAATAAAAAATAGCATGTAGTGCTTATTAAAAATTGAAGAAAAATCAATGGTCCATCCTTTTGGTGGCTAAATCTACATTTGACGTTGCATTTGCACATCCATAAAAAAAACAATGTAGTTTGTATTTGTTCACTTTCTTTTTTATTCATTTAGCATGTTAACATATTATTTTCATTTGTATTTGAATTTCAAATAATGTTAATCATCTAAAAAAAAAGTTAAATATTTAAACAGTTAGTCTCGAACTTATGAAACATTGCAACACATTTGCATCATCATATTTTCATTCATGCAAGTCATTTTTTTTTCTCTCTAATGAGGAGGAAAAAATAAAAAAATTGAAAATAATGTTGCCTTCATGTAAAGTTTTTTTTCATGAGTGGTGTGTTTTCTTTAAATGATGCTTATTTGCAAAAAATAATATTGAATTGGTCACTGTTTCTTGGAAAAATAGGATTTGTCAAATCATAAATGAACTCAAAATTAATTGAGACTCTTGATAACACACCTCATAGTCTTTTGTTGACAAAAAATATTTAAATATAATTGTCAAATTTGTTAACTTATGTGATTGACATAATTAAGTGAAAAACTAATGTTACCTTTCTTTGAACCATTCATTTAATGAACATGCATGTCATGTGTTTCTTCTCTTTCATGACCTCATTAATGTCTCGTTTGTACACTTTGCTTCATTATTCTTCCTTTTTCGATCTTGCCTCAATCTCTTCGAAAAAATTGGTCTCACAAATTGAATTTGAAAGGAACACCTAATTGATTTCCAATAATCAAATCTCACAAAGTAATACTTTGAAAGTTCCAAATTGGTGTAAGTTCTTTTAAAAAAAATTGAATAAAGGAAAAGTCTGTTAGGATTGAAAACCTGTAGTGACATCTTAAGTAAAAGTTAGGGCAAAGTGGGACTTTTTTTTCCTTTTCAAATATCCAAGATAAAGATCACTTATATACTAGGAGATTATTTGATATCTCGTCACCTTTGCATTACTTATGATATCACAAAAAAAAAAAGAACTAAAATAGTCTATCAGTCAAAGTCCATAATAAAGGTGATTGAAAACATGAAAGTAAGTGCAATACAAATTTTGGATTGATACCCCATGAGGTAAGTCTTTGATCTAAAAAACCATTGTCTTAATTGATATTGGAATAATTATTTGAGCATGATACATCATTTTTTTTTTCTTTCTTCATAACCCTTTTAGTCATTCACCACATTACATGTCTAAAAGGTATATTTTGATAAATGATTGATTGTTCATTATCTGAATTTTTTAATTTTGGGACAAAATTACAAATCTCATTTGTAATATGGTAAAATAATCCTTAAGGACTTGCACGCTCAGGATTCTTTCAAAGAAAGAGAACACTTTGACAAAATTGTGGAGATCATCAACGAGATCAAATTCTTTGTACATAAACAGATAATAATTATCATACTTATCAATGAGGGAAATCTTTCAAATGATGGACCAAAATTGAGGCATTCAGTGTTCAACCGAGATTATACTCCTACCCTTCATTCATATTCATATATTCTATAAAACAATTGTTCATTCATTCAGTCCATTCTCTCCACACTCATTAAAACTCCTGTAATACGAGAGAAATATTTCAACTTGATACTCTAAAGCTGGGGCAACACCACCGTTGTCCCATTCAAACATTGTGCCTTCCAAATTTATAACTTGGGGCAATCGTTTCACCATTTTTTCTAATCACATACACAATATTTTGTATATTCCAAAATAAGGGTATTTTCTCCGTCATTCATTCAAGAATTAAGTATCTCTGAATTTCAAATTGAGGAAAACTCATTATCTTTGATTCTCCATATATCATTTGAATTTTTTTCATCATCCACATACTGCATAAATGGGTCACCTCCCCATCTTTCATTTTTGTATTCCTACAAAACTAATTTTGATGTTGTTTTTCCAATGAATCATTTCATCTCAACATCATCTCACTATCTTTCCATAATGGGGCACTGTTATGTTCCTTCTTGCTTAGCTCGTGGAGAATAGTTAAGTAATCCCACTTTCTTTAGACTACAACAACTATTTGTTAAAATCTAAATTAAAGCAATGTAATCCTTCATGGATTGAGGCCATTACCTTAGTTTTCAAAGCCCATGTTTTTCCATCTATCACCCAAATATTCCATCCTCCTTTTGAGGCACATCTTAACCAACTTTTTCAACCTTATTTTCACTATCATGCCTGCTTAATTAAATAATGCTTCAAAGAGAATGTAAATTTATTGACATGATCTAACAATTCTTTGGAAAATCTTCAATTAACATCTTTGACCAAAAAGAGTTGAGTTTTTCTAAGGTGTCCTAGTCAAAAGAAAAGACTAAGGTGGTGAAAATTATTCGACAACTGTAGTAAAAAAACTATAGTTGATCATATTTTTTCCAATAGGTCATCACTCAATCATTGATGGAGACTACAGTCATCAAGATACACTAATTTGCAACAGTTGAGTGAAAATAACGATAAACATAAACATGACAAATTTTATTTTTCTTGAATTTGAGTTCAAATCTTGTTTTACATATTGAAGTTTTTCAAGGAAGTGATCAAGTTAAGAAATTCATTTCTTACACAAAAAACACCTTTCTTACCAAACAAGGTCATTGCATCCTCTTGTTCTAACAAATGAACAATGATAACAAACAAAAAGCTAAAGATTAGGTGTGTTATCTTGAGTTTTTGCATGAGTAGATACAATCATAGAGCGTAGATCCATGCATCTTGCGCTAATCATGTATGCATCATATCATGCATCTCACCTCATGCATCTAGTCCTATATTTTCAGGAGATGAGTTATGACATCTTAAAAATCCTATAAAATCTCAAAAGGTCCAATTTTCATTGGCATCTCAAACACTAAGTCCAATATTTCATTGGCACTTTAGAATCCAATATTCATTGGCCCTCCAAACCCCAACATAGGCACCTCAAAGTCCAATCTCGATTGGCACTCCAAAGCCCAACATAGGCACCTTAAACTCCAATCTCCATTGGCACTCCAAAGCTCAATATTATTGGCAAACAAAAAGGTCCAATTTTCATTGGCAACTCAAACAGTAAGTCCAATCTTCATTGGCACCTCAGAGTCCAATGTTCATTGACACTCCAAAGCCCAACATAGGCACCTCAAAGTCCAATCTTCATTGGCACTCCAAAGCTTAACATAGGCACCTTAAAGTCCAATCCCCATTGCCACTCCAAAGCCCAATATTATTGGCAAACAAAAAGGTCCGATTTTCATTGGCATCTTAAACACTAAGCTTAATCTTCATTAGCACCTCAAAGTCCAATGTTCATTAGCACTTTAAAGCCCAACATGGACACCTCAAAGTCCAATCTCCATTAGCACTCCAAATCCCAATATCCATTGACAAACAAAAAGTCCAATCTTCATTGGCATCTTAAACAATAATCCCAATCTTCATTAGCATCAAAGACCAAAGTTCATCGGCACCCCAAAGCCCATTATTCATTGGCAAATAAAAAATCCAATTTTCATCGGCAACTAAAACACAAAGTCCAATCTTCATTAGCAAACACATAAAAAATGCCCAATTTTCATCGACATCTGAAACCCAAAGTCCAATATTCTTTGGCGTCCCCCCAAACTCAATCTTCATTGGCTCTTTAAGCCCAATATCCACTGAAATCCACAACCATCATTAGATGGTAGCTTAGAATGCTTTGATACACCAAAGCCAAATATCCATTGGCATCCACAACATGTACCTTTTACAATCCAATGCCTAAGATCTACAAGGCACCTCTAACCCCAAATCCCAATATTTCATTGGCAAGCAAAAAGTCCAATTTTCATTAGCACTTTAAATGAAAAGTTCAATCATAATTGGCACCTCAACCAAAGCCCAACGTTCCATTAGTAACACAATGACCCAACCTTTATTGGCAACATATATGCCCACGTCCATCGACATCCCAAAAGTTCAATAATCATTAGCACCCCAACCAAAAGCCCAACACCAATTGGCAACCAAAAACCCAATATTCATTAACAGCGAAATCTTAGTTTTCATTATCCATGGACACCCAACACCAAGGATCTACAAAACACCGCATAAGCCCAATATCCATTGGCATTCAAAAGCCCAATGTCCATTGGCAATCCAAAGCCAAACTTTTATTGGTACTACAACACAATTCTCACTATCCATCGGCACTAGAAAAGTCCAAGATTCACCAGCAAACTAAAAATTCCCATATCTATTGGTATCCAAATCCCATTACCTACTAGGTAACAATCATTTACCTTCTCGTCAATATACGCATCAATAACCAATCCGAAGACGATCATCTACCTTTTTGTCGATCTCCGCACCAGTAACCAATCTGGAGACGATCATTTACATTTTTGTCGATGTACGCATCGGTAATCAATCCGAAGACGATCATTTACCTTCTCGTCGATCTACGGATCAGTAACCAATCCGAAAACGATCGTCTACATTTTTGTCGATCTACGCACTAGTAACAAATTTGGAGACCATCATTTACATTTTTGTCGATCTACGCATCGGTAACCAATCCGAAGACGATAACCTTTTTTTAGTCGACCAGTAACCAAGCTGGAGAAGATCATGTTTTCGCATTACCACAAATTTTTAATTTTCTCAACCTCAATCTATATTTTACTTGTTCATACGTTGTATTGTTTTTACATTTTATATTGAAAATTTGAAGGACAAAATTTGGATCCTTATATTTATTTATCTTTTGCAACAATAATATGAAAACATCACTATTCATATTTTCTAGTAAAATATATTTAAATAGGGGCAGCTGTAGTACTCCAATTTTGTCCGACTATTTGAATGATTTTAAAAGAAAATAATAATAAGCAATAATATATATTTTGCAATTATTATTACAAAATCCAAAAATCATCACCCAATTTTTACTCCATATTTACATAGAATATGGACTAAAAGTTAAAGTAAAATAAAAGCAACCAAAAAAAAAAAACAAAAATGTTTCTCCATGTCTTCGGTGCCTTTCTTTTCCTTCTTCACACACTTCCCTAGAAACACCCTGTCCCCTTTTATTCCTATTTCTATTTTTTATTTTTTATTTTTCTTAACAAGGTTATTATTGTTACTACTTGTACACTCAATCAAAAAGATGAGCCACCGCTTTCCCTAATTGTATGAGATTGCTTAATCTTTGTTCCATAACAATGAAAAATCCAAAACTCAATTTTATCTCATGGACACACATATTCATCTTTTTAGCTTATAAATTGAGAACAAAAATCAACCAAAAAGAAAAAAGAAAGATAGGGGGAAGCTAAAATCAGAAAAGAATAGGAAAGAGAGTTTTCTAAATAAAATTTAGAAAACCAACAACGATCTTGTTTTATTTTCTTTCAATACATCCACAAATGCGTTTCACCATGAAAATAAAAACCCAGAAAAATAAAAGATAGAAATCAAATCCAATTTCGTATCTCACCAGAGAAACCCTTTTAATTAGAATATTCAACAAAAATTAAAGAAAAATAGAGCAAAGAAGGAGATAAAGAAAGAAGAGGAACCGTAGCCATCACCACCATCTCCGGCTTATCAAATACCCAACACGGTTGTGTATGGTTGCTTCTTCTTTGTCGCTCCATTACATATCTTGGTGTGTACTCTCTCTTTCTCATGTTTGCTCCTTCACTCTCCCACATAATTCTCTCCTTTCTCTTTCTTTCTTTTTTTTTTCTTCTCTCTTCCACTCCCTTTTCGTTTTTTTCTTGCTTCTGGTGGTTTCTTTCTTTCTGTTCTGCATTTTCTTTATTAGTCAGGTTGTTTCCCACTCTCCCTTATGTTTCCCACTCTCCCTTATTTTTATTTTTATTTTTTTGATGTTTTGCTTTTTTTAAATAAATTATTGGTTTTTTGGCTTTGGGCTTTAGTTTGGTTGTAGGGGTCCAAGCAATTTTGTTTACATTGGATCTATTCATTTTAAAATCTTTTTTAAAAAATAATATTTTTTACTATTTTATCTTTATGTTATAATACTTTCTTAAAAAAAAAAGAATTTTAAAAAATAAAGCTTTAAATAAAAAAATTAGTGTAAATAGTTTGTCTTAAAATTATGATTTTAGATAATTCATCTATTTTCTACAACTATTTTTATATATAATAAAATTTCAAAAAATGGTTAAGATGAAAACTATTTTGAGAAGCTCTTCAGAAAAATCATTTTTTTGAAATATACTTTCTTTAAAAGATGTGATTTTTATCATATTAAAAATCTTTAATAATGAATATCTAAATTATAAAATGTCAAAATTACTTTTTGATAACATATGAGTCTAAAAAACTTTTATTATTTTCAATTAAATTTTCATAAAAATTATTTCTTTTAAAAATATGAAAAAAAAACTATCATTTTTTTTAAAATCTTAAACAAATGGACCTATTATTTTGTTTTTTTTTTTCTAGTGGTTTTATCTATAATTAATTTATTGTTTTAAACGAATCAAATTGTCTTAAATGATTAATTTGATACTACTTTTTTTTAGTTCTTCGAGTTATTAAGACACATATTAGGACAATTTAGTTTTAAAAACTCCTTCTATATTAAACAAATGAAATTTAATTTTTTTTTTAGATATGACTATCTTATTAATATTTTAGAACATAAGTTGTGACAACTTGATAGTTCTAATATTTGTTTTTTTAATAAATTAATCCAAAATAAATCTTTAAATTTGATTAAATTAGATGTGACATGTTTTTAATCTTTCAGTATTTAAGACACAAGTGGTACCACTTGGCAGTTTTAAAACTCGATTTTAAAACCGAAAAAATAATAAAATATTCTTAAAAAGATTAAATTAGATGTGACATATTTTTACTCCTTGAATTTTTGAGACACGGGTTGTACAACTTGATAGTCTTAAAAATCACATTTTAAAATAATTATTCAAATCAAACAAACTTGTTTTTTCAAAACAACCCTTTTTTTTATAACAAAACACATTTCTTTAAAATCAATCAATACATCCGCATTTTTTACCCAAGAACTACGTAGTTTTTAATTCTCCATCGCACTGGGAGATACGTAGGAGAAATATCACACTCTTGTCAAGCACATTAATAAATTTTTTTTTTCCTTTTCTTTTTTAAGCACCCATTTATTTCAAAACCACATTTAAAAAACAATTGATATTCATACTTAATTATAAGGAGAAATAAGTATATTTAAGTTAATATTAGTTTTGAACAATTAGTTATAGGTAACCGTATTTTAACAGATGTCGTAGGGTGCTAATACATTCCCTATGCATAATAGACTCCCGAACTCAAAATTTGGTTTCAAAGATCATTTTTTACTTTTTTATTTCTTTTTAAGGGTTTCCCAATGTTTTCCCTATTTTAAAATAAATTTTGGTTTACTCAATTGAATTCGAGAAACACTCGAAATTTTAGCCGCGACAAAGTTAACACTAATTTTGCATAATTAATTATAGGTAACCGTATTTTAACGGATGTTGTAGGATGCTAATACATTCCTTTCACATAATCGACTCCCAAACCCAAAATTTGGTTTCAAAGATCATTTTTATTTTTAAGCGTTTCCCAATATTTTTCTTATTTTAAAATAAATTTTGGTGGCGACTCCATTGAATTCGATAAACATTTGAAATTTAATATCGCAACATTTGCATAATGTTTTCTAACTCCGAAACCATCATGTGCACTGTATGTAAGCCAAAAGTGATAAGCCACATCGATATTGTAAAATTTCATACCAACCCTTGACTTCCAATCAACATTTGAAGATGACGTGTTTGATCAAACTTCCTAGATGAAGTAACATAAAAAATTGAATAAAATAATTAAATGAAAGAAAAACTATGGAATAATGAATGAACCATGTGTTGCTCTGTTTTTTAGTTAAAAAAAATGTGTTGCTCTGTTTTGCAAGTATCACAACTTCAAAACAAAAGAATAAGTGCATTTATAATGTTCAATTTAAAATAGCTCTTCAAAAATAATTTGGCATAACTCTTTTATTTTATAAGAAAATTAATACGACGAAGATAAAATATAACAGCTTCCAACTCTTTTATCCGGTGATTAGAAAAAATTTTAATCATATTTGTGAAAAAAAAATTAAATAAAGATATTTTATTACCCAAATACGACAGTACACGAGACAATGGCAGCGCGCCGCGATGTTCAGTTGACGGATGTGTGGGGGACAACGACGACACATGAGTCACACACAATGGATTACGTGAAGAAAATTTGTGAACGTGAAAACTCGTGTATGTTTTTAAATTTTGTTTTAAAATAAATAAATTTTAAATATTGAACACATAACTTGTTTTGGAGCGTTAGATTAATCGAACGAATGAAATTGCCTCATAGATATAGTACTCTTCCCGCCATAAAGGTAGACAATCTTGTTACGAATAAGAGACTCTATACAACTTAACAACTGTCTGCAACAAATTCAGTTGGGCTACAATTTCCAAACCAAACCCTACCTTATGTATCCGATTGAAAATCTGGTTTTGGTACACTCAACCCTTCTATTGTTATTTAATTAAATTAAACTATATAACTACTTTTTTAGGAAAGTACAAATTAAGTATTATTTTTTGACAAAATTAATTATGTATGTTTAATATTGAGTCAATGAGAACTGCCTGTTTTTTTTTTTTTTTTTTTTATAAATATTGTGACTTATTTTAGTAAAATGTCTTTTACAAATACTTTATACTCATTAAGGTAGACGTTCGGTGCTCAAAGAGGATTTTATTAGCATTTATCCATGGGTTGCAGTTTATTCCATTCCTAATGTGCCTAGAAATTAATTAGATTGGGACACATCTTAATAATGAATTAAATTACTTGTAATTCCTATTGAGATATTTGGACTAAGGGACTAAATTGAGCTATGTCCTTCAATTCATTGAATTAAATTTCTATTTAATAAATGATGGTGGCAAAATTTATCCAGCACCACCTTTTACAAGTCCCTATCACGATGCTAAAAATTTGTCAAATATAATATTTTTAATTTACGTCTTTAAACACACTAATAGTATACTTAAGTGATGGTTTTTTATTTTATTTTTTATTTAAAAATAATAAATTTATTATAATTGATATAGAAATATTTAAACATATATCATGAATTTTACATTTTTATTTAATACAATAAACATATTATTTTTAATTAATTTTGAAATTAAGAAAAAAAGATATTAGAAGAGAATGATTATAAAAAATAAAATATGTAACAAACAACTTTTTGTTTTTTAGTTTTCAAAATATGATTGTACAAAACAAGTTTTGTCATTTTTTCATCTCCAAAGTAGCTTTTAAAAATAAGATTATATAATATTGCACCTACGTTAAACTTTGAAAAATTACACCTATATCACTTTATTCTTTTTGCATCCTAAATCATCCTGAAATATATTTATTGCACCTTAAATCTAACATACTAAAAATCAAAAAGTACTATCATTTTGAACCTCTTGAAATTAGGGGTGTGCAAATATATAGTTAATTGAATCATATTAATAGATTGAATTGTACTGTACTATAAAAAATTAAATAATTAAAAAATTTTAACAGAATTCAGTTAATCAAATTTAATTTAAAAACCATTTTAACGAATTTTAAAATTTTTTTAACTTTAATTAAGATTTTGTTTTACAAAATTTTTGAGAAAAAAATCAAAAACATTTCTTTCTTGAAAAATTTTCGATTTTCATTTTTGTAAAAAAATCGAAACTTTTTTCTTGAAAATTTTTTATATCTATTTTTTTCGAAAAAGTTTTTCTTGAAAAAATTTGAAAGAGTTTTCTTGAAAAAACTCGAAAAAATTTTTGTCAAAAGAATTTTAAAATATTTTTTTATCGGGAAATTTTTTACATCTATTTCTCTTGGAAAAAATTGATATATTTTTATAAAAAAAATTCAAAATTTTTTTTCCGAATAACTAGTTTGAAACCGATTTTATCTAAAAGTTTGTTCAAAATATTAAACTGGATTATATTTATAAATCAATTTCAAACCGTTTCAGAACTACACTTAACTGGATTTTAAAGTAGTTTTCAAAAATTGAACCAAACCATTAATGTGGTTCAAAAGAGTTCAGTTTTTGCACCATAAATACCCCTACTTAGGATAAGGTCCTTGATCCGCCACTAATCACACAGCAAGAGGCTGGACTAAATTCATTGGTACAGGAATTATGCATGAATCTTGAAAATTGGTCAACTATAAGTTGAAATTGCAAAATTGAAGTGAAATGGCTTCAAAATAAATACCAAGAACAAAGTTAAGTTTTATGAAAATTCCATAATTATAAACATGGGAGGAAAGGAAAAACTGTGTTACTACGAGGATCCACTGCTTTTAGGAGAGAAAAACACCAAGCTGTTTGATTTAGTTCTCAACAGGACAAAACTTGTATCATGTTACTTAGATCATGTTTCTGTTGAAAATACACTAAAAAAAATACATAACTGCTTTATTTTTTGCTCGAAAAAATTGTCTTATTATATGTAACTGTCTTATTTTGTGAGGGAAATCAGTTGAACAATGTCTAGAGCAATGTACGTAAGTTTTCTTCTTTACAAAAACAATTTTATATTTTTAAAAATAAAAAATTTGTTTTAGGAGACATTTTCCTAAAATTTGTTTTTAAATACTATTTCCAATTTTCTTGTTATCAAAAATCTAAAAAATTAGAACAGTTTAAAGATGATTTAAAAACTAATCTCTCAAATAAGTTTTTCTCTTTTTAAGTTTTTAAAAATCAAAAAGCTGTTTTTGAAAATTAAATCAAACATAAATTTGACTTTTACATTCAAAAGGAGTTAAGAGAAGAATAAAAAAAAGGTAGTATTAGTAAAAGAATAATAAAACAAGGAACAACAGATTTGACCCATCTGTGTTGGTGTGAGAGGAGAAACAAACTCCTGAAATATATAAGAAAGAACTCAAAGAATTATAGCATGATGAATATATCCAAATTATTTTTGTTAACTTGAATGTAAAAATTGAAATAGAATTCATTCATACTCCTTTTAATTTAATGCCATAAATGTCCAAAGCGGATTTATATCAATTAACATTTTCTTTTTTTTAAAGTCAAACATCTCAATCAAAATTCTATTCTAATTCCTTTATAAAGATAAAGATACAATTGCAATTGAGCTTAATTTTTTTCCATCAGCTATCTAATATGTATTTTCATTTTTTATTAACTTTTTCTGTTTTTCTTTTGCAAATTTTCTATGTGGGTATTTTTTAATTTTGGTCTTCTATGTAGGTATTGTTGGCCAACTTTAAGATAGTTTCTGCATCGGACATTGATATAGAGACCTTTTTATATGAGACGTACCCTAACAAATAGCGAGAGAATTATTATTATTTACTTAGTGAACATCTTTTTTTTTGACGTCCTAACTTGATTGATTAACTCGACACAATTCTCCTAAATATTATTTTAATGCATGTTTTTACTATTTCTTTTAAACACAAACATGATCATGGTTTAGACGCATTTCTTCTACAAATACAAATATCGCATTTTGTTTTATGTAAAAGTTTTTCTGAATATATATTTGAAATACAATTTTAAAATTATGATTAAAATAACGAGTTTAATTATTATGCACTATTACGATTAATTTTTTACATCATAAATACATTACAATTCATTCATGAACATGACTATAGCAATAATTATGATAAAAATAAAATATTAATCTAATTATTATGGTATAATCACAATTTACATTAAAGTATATGTGAATTAAATTATTAAACTATATATATTTACAAAGTACTTTTCTTCAAGATTGCGTTCATAAGTGTCACTATTCCTTCTAATTTGAAGATTTGCTATACATGTGTCAGATTATCGTCGTTGAGATACAACTATCATATATAGTTCATATCTCAAGATAAATATCTTAGGAGCATCACCCCAAATTTCATATCAACTAGCTGTACTAGGTATAAAAATAATATTTAAATGTAGGTTAAAAAATTTATTGTAATAATAATATTATTATTAAGTTTAATAGATATGAAATTACGATGTAAAATAGTTATATTTATAAATATAGTGTAATTACAATGTATGTGTTAGGATCAGACTATATAATAGAAATTCGTTAAATTAATTATTTATTGTGGAACTTAAACTCTTAAATTATCAACCACAACTAATACTAATAATAATAATAAAGGAAGTAAAAAGTTATAAATCGAATATCGTAAATTTTAATGTGAAAAATCTCTCAAAGCAAGGTAAAAGTCAAGGGTTGTCCAAACCAAATAAATAATTTCACTATATTAAATACTTTCTCCTTCTCACAATGAATGTAATTTAAGGTTTTTAGATACATATTAAGAAATGCAATAATTATAAGAAATAGATATAGGTCATTTTACCAAACTACTCTATCTTATCTATTGTAGGGTTTTTCAATATCATCAATGCAAAGTATAATAATACTTTGAAATTTGTGTATATATAGGATAAAAATAATAAAAGTTGCATTGAAAATTATGAATGACATTCATTTTGAGATTTTTTTTTTACAAAAATGACACTCATTGTGAGATGAATGGAGTAATGAGTATCACCAAAAATTCACCTAGTAAACCTAGAGAACAACAATCATCACCTTATGGTGAAAACTTAAACAATAATAGCTAAAGTACCTACACAAAAATCGGTATTACAATCCGACTTTCAGAGAAAATAAAGCAAATAATAAAAATTATTAGAATAATAAATTTAGTGATATGAACAACGTACTAAAATTTTAGTCAAAACGGATAAAGTTTTCGAAACAAACATCAACCACCTTACCACTTTCTTCTCCTCAAGACATCTCTGCTCTGCTTTGTTCCATCAAATACTTGAGGCTGCCAACTTTTTTTAAGTGATTTATATCCCTTGTCTTAAACACTTATGGGCTAAGCCCATCACACACACATTTTTATTCTTTTTTGCTTATAATTGGTATGAGCTCCCACTTGAGGAGGGACACATCCAACAAATCTCCCCTCATGTGGAGCAAATTGTTGTCACTTTGACAACTATGTCGCAAGTCTCAACATCATCATATGTATTTTCATCCAATACAGAAGCTCTAACATCATTCACAATAGCATTTTCACTAGCATTATACCTCTTTAAAGATTTTCTTTCTATGGTGGCTCTTCTCTATACATCAGGCTCAACATCTAATTGCATTTGTTTGTCGCGACAATTTTCATGTTTAGTTGGATCATCACCATTAACTTCATTTGGCTTATTAGAAACCTCAAGTCTTTCTGATTCTTGTCAGGCTCACATGAAACATTTGCACTAACAATGTCTTTCAACTGTTGGTCTTCTATGAACTCAACATCCCAACTTTTGACAAATTTCTTTATAACATGATCATATAACCTTGTACCCAACTCCATCTAGACCACGGTCAATGAACATACACCACTTACCTTTAACATCTTCTTTAGGGGTATGCATAAATGCTTTACTTCCAAAAACACGCAGGTGATCCTAAGAAACATACTTACCTGTCCAAATCATCTCTGGTACTTCATATTGCAAAGACACACATGGTGAAAGGTCTAGGACATGAACAACGATGCTCAATGTTTCACGCTAAAACAAATGTGGAAGTTATGTTTGCGATAACAACAATTAACTCTTTCAATCAATGTCTTATTGATCTTCTTAGCAACACCATTCAACATTTGAGGCTTCTGATTTCTAATCCATATGCATAATACGACACCAGTAAATTGTATATCAAAACATATGCATAATGCATGCTCCTAAAACTATATGATCCGGATATAAACCTGCCACTAAGGCAACTTCCACACAGAAAGGTCACTCATACCAATGGGGAAAACAAACCTGCCACTAAGGCGACTCTCACGAAGATGCATATGCCATGACATTATGATATAGTATCAAGAGATATATTCCCACATAGCCCCCTAAGAATCATGTCATATGCATTCAAAATTACTTTTTAAAATCATCACTTATTCACATATCACTAAGAACACATACCACGCATCCTTATCATGATTATCACATATTCATAGACAAACAATCATAAAAATTATGACTTTCACCACATACACATAAAAATAGAAACTTTATCATATAGGCCATAAAAATTACACTTTCACATATATAACAAGAAAATTCAAACTCCAACTCATATACATAATAAAAGTTAAACCATTATCACATGTAAGGTAAAAATTCAAACTTTATTTCATATTCATCGTAAAACTACAAGTTTATCACACATAGCATAAAATTTCATACTTTACTCCACAGAAGCCATATATTACAATTCAATGTCAACAAAAATTGGGGTTTTATTATTTTAATCCATTAGTCTACATTTATTTATTTATTTTAAAATAGAAGTAATTCACGATTATTTATTTCATGTCATCCAACCAACGGCCTAACACTAATTTGTGTGGGGAAAATCCCTTACCTTGGCCGCTTTTCTTCCTAGTACAAAGCTTTAAGCCCCACGGAGTTGTTCACAAGGAAAAGAAGTTCCAAGCTTGGATACACGAAGAAAATGAGGTGTGAAGGTGATGGTGGCTAGGGTTTCGAAATTCTTTTTTGTTTATTATTAGTGAGTATACAGAAATTGTGGACTTAGGGAAATTTAAAGTGGAAATTGTTGGTTAGATAATGTTGGGCCTAAATGAAGAATAAGAGGGATAAAATGTCACCTTTTTTTTTGTTAACCTTGATCATGAAAACCAAGCCACAAACACATAGCCCAAATTTATACTCATTCAAGTGGGTTGGGTCACACTAAGCCTCAAACCCTTAGCCCAAATTCTTCTTGCACTAGGAAAACACATATACATATAATATATCTCTACTTAAATATATATATATATATATATATATATATATATTTAAACTCCCCATTGATTAAATAATTCTTACTAATAACTTTATCAACTACAAAAATCGAACAAGGCAAATAATCATCACACATAATTTAATATTGAATAATATTGATAGGTTCTAATTATTTTTAAATAATAATTTAGAGGATGTTACAATACTCACCCCCTTAAAAATAGTTTCGTCCTCGAAACTAGGTAGACATAAACAGATTAGGGTAGAATTCTCTCATCTTTTCCTCTAATTCCCAAGTTGCATCTCCAGTCGTTTGGTCCCAAATCACCTTGACCAAGGCGATCTCCTTACCTCGTAGGTGCTTAGTAGTCCTATCTCCAATGCTTAGTGGTGTAATTACAAAGGAAAGGTTCTCCTTCAACTGGATATCATCTGGCGTGATAATATGGGAAGGATCAGCCATGTAGTTCCTCAACTGTAACACATGTAATACGTCGTGCAGTTTGGTCAAACTCGGAGGCAAAGCAATCTGATAAGCTACGAGACCCACACGTCGGAGAATCTGATATGGGCCAATGAATTTAGGAGTGAGCTTCTTAGACTTCAGTGCCCTACCAACTCCAGTAGTGGGCGTCACTCTCAAAAACACATGTTCACCCTCTTGAAACTCCAGCGGTTTCCTCCGTTGGTCGGCATAACTATTTTGTCTGCTTTGTGCTGTCTTCATTCTTTCTTGGATCAGACGAACTTTATCTGTGGTCTGTTGTAACAATTCTGGCCCCACAATTAGGTTCTCACCATCCTGATACCAACACAAGGGAGTTTGGCACTTACGCCCATATAGAGCCTCGTATGGTGCCATCCCAATGCTCGCATGATAGCTGTTGTTATAGGTGAACTCAACGAGAGGCAACATATTATCCCAACTTCCTCGTTCATCCAACACACACGCTCTCAGTAAATCCTCCAAGGTCTGAATAGTCCTTTCTGTTTGTCCATCGGTTTTTGGGTGATAGGTTGAACTCAATCTCAACTTAGTACCTAGCGCCTTATGTAATGCTCCCCACAAACAAGAAATGAACTTCGGGTCTCTATCTGACACAATGCTGGAGGGTATCCCATGTAGTCTAGCAATCTCGGCAATGTAGATCTCTGCAAGCTTAGTCACATCATAAGTACTCCTCACGGGTATGAAATGGGCAGATTTGGTCAACCTGTCGACAATTACCCAGATAGAGTCAAACTTCCGTTGAGTCTTCGGCAATGCTACCACGAAATCCATAGATATATTATCCCATTTCCAAACATGAAGCCACATATTCTGCTACGTGTTTCTTCATTCCCGACCACCATAATTTTTGATTAAGGTATTTATACATTTTTGTGGTACCAGGGTGAATACTCAACTTGCTTTTATGGGCCTCATCCAAGATAGTTTTCCTCAATTCTGTATTGTCGGGTATACAAACACGTCCATTACATCTCAAAACATCGTCTGGGCCCACCTTAAATTCAGGTGCCTTCTCGACCTCGATCAACTTCCTTTTCTCTTGAGTCAACACGTCTGTAACTTGGAGAACTTTAATCTCATTCATCAATTCACTATCTATAATGATCATTCCACATTGCACTTTCCCCAATGGGGAATCCAACTTAAGATCCAAGTCATGGAACCTCTCTAACAACTCCAACCCCTTCATTGTTACAAATGAGAGATGAACTCGCTTCCTGCTTTGGGCATCATCCACCACGTTTGCTTTCCCAGGATGGTAATGCAACGTGAACTCATAATCTTTAATGAACTCCATCCATCTCCTCTTCCTAATGTGAAGTTCCTTTTGATCAAACAAGTATTTCAAACTCTTATGGTCACTAAATACATCAAAACTACACCCATATAGATAATGTCTCCAAATTTTCAATGCGAAGACAATTGCCGCTAACTCCAAGTCATGAGTGGGATAATTCTTTTCATGCACCTTCAATTGCCTTGAGGCATAGGCCACTACTCGTTTGTTCTGCATCAGCACACAACCTAAACCCTGGTAGGAAGCATCACAATAAACTTCATAAGGCTCTTTTGGCTGTGGCAATACTAACACTGGGGACGTAGTTAGCTTCTCCTTCATAGTTGGAAACTTTTCTCACACACCTCAGTCCACGCATAAATCTGGTTCTTCTTCGTAAGGTGTGTCAATGGAGCAGCAATCTTGGCAAATCCCTCAATAAATGTCTTATAGTACTCGGCTAAACCCAGAAAACTTCTAATCTCTGTGACTATCTGCGATTGTTTCCATGCCATCACGGCTTCTACCTTGGATGGGTCGACAGCAATCCCTTCCTTAGAAATTACATGTCCAAGAACTTCACTTTTTCCAACCAAAATTCACATTTTCCTAGATTGGCATATAGTTGTTGCTCCTTCAGTACTTGTAAAGCTTGACGCAAATGTTCCTCATGTTCTTCTCCGGTCTTGGAATATATCAATATGTCATCAATAAAGATCACCACGAACTTGTCTAAGAATGGACGGAAGATACGATTCATATAATCCATGAAGATAGCTGGCGCATTGGTCACTCCAAAGGGCATCACCAAGTACTCATAGTGCCCATAACGCGTTCTGAAGGCCGTCTTGGATATATCATCTTCTTTCACCCGAATCTGATGGTACCCTGACTTTAGATCAATCTTTGAAAACACCTCTGCCCCTCTGAGTTGGTCCATTAAATCATCAATGTGGGGTAAGGGGTATATGTGTTTTATTGTGACCTTGTTGAGTTGTCGGTAATCAACACACAGTCTCGACTTTCGATTCTTCTTCTTGACCAATAATATGGGGGCTCCCCATGGTGACACACTAGGCCGAATGAACTTTAGATAGAAGGTCTTCCAATTGGTTCTTTAGTTCTGATAGCTCTAAGGGGGCCATTCTGTAAGGAGCGGTAGAGATGGGTCCAGTACCTGGAATGACATCGATAGAAAATTTGACGTCGCGAACTGGGGGTAATCCTGATACGTCTGGTGGGAAAACTTCAGAGAAATCCTTCACCACTAGGATCTCATCGACAACAACCTCTGGAGTCATACTGGTGGAGTTGAGAAACACATATTTTTGCACATCTCCCTTCAGAGAAAACTTCAATCTGTTGGCTGAAAGGAACTTCGAAATGTCGGGATCTGGAAATATCACATTCCGTCAGGCACAATCTAACATGACGTAGTTGCTAGAAAACCAATCCATTCCCAAAATTACTCCAAGATGTTTCAGAGGAATACAAATTAAATCGACCTTAAAATTTATTTTAAACATAGTAAGTGGGCATTGCAAGCACGCCGAATTACATTTTACTGGTTCAGCAGAGGGGAGGGTAACCAGTAACTTGAATGGTAAGGTTGTGACATCTAGTTGGAGCGAATCCACCCAATCTAATGAAATGAACGAGTGTGTTGCTCCAGAATCATATATCACACAAAGTATTTTCCCAGCAATTAAACACTCACCCTGAATAAGTTTTGAGGAAGATGGTGCTTCTTCTCCACTAATATGATAAACACGTCCTCGAGCAGTAGGGCGTGCAACATCCTTGTTGTTGAAAACATCCTTATTGTCGCCAGTGTCCTTCTCCCGACAATCTTTTGCAAGATGGCCTGGTTTCTGACAGACATAACATATCTTGTTTCCTTTGGGACACTCAGTTATCCTATGTCCCTCATGTCCACAATGATGTCAAATATCTTTTCAATCTCCTTCAGCCAGAGGTCAGCCTTGTCAGGGTCATGCTCCCCTTTAAATTTTGGCAGATCTTGTCGACGGCATTCAGATGGTCCCCTCGTTGCTACAGCCGCTTCCTCCCTCAGGTCCCTTTGCGCATTCCGTTGAGCTTGGATTGCAGCTTGCTGAGCCTGAACTGCAGCTTGTTGGGCCATTGCAGCGGCCATTGCATTCGTGGCTTGGATTGCTTCAGTCATGTCACTTCCTCCTTGGGGGACTGATCGGTTTGCGCGACGAGCCATACTTCCTACAAATTATCTAATTAGGATAACACTATGATCTAATTATAACCTTACGGTTGTAAGGAAATATTTTATTCACGTCTATATAGTAGGTTTAGGTCACACAGCAAGTTGTGCACTAGAGGGCTTCCCAGGAAAGAGAGGTGGGTCAATGGACCACTTAATAACCAAGTCTTTCCTTAGCCAGAATCCCGCTAGTACAACTTTTTAAGGTATTACCTTTTCCTTCTATTGTGGGGACAGTAGGTTTGGGTCACACAGTAAGTCGTGTACTAGAGGGGTTCCCAGGAAATAGAGGTGGGTCAATGGACCACTTAATAACCAAGTCTTTCCTTAGTCAGAATCCCGCTAATACAACTTTTTACGGTATTACCCTTCCTTTCTATTATGGGGATCCTAAAATTCTATAAGGTTAAAGGTTTAAAACATTGTCTTTATTATAAAAATTTAAATTATCACACAAAAATTAAATAATTAAGAAATATTCATATTATTATAATTCAATTGGTCTAATTAATAACGTCTTTAAAGTGGAGACCAATTAATTATTGTATATTTTCAAAACAAGTCAATCCAAATCAATACACAATAATTTCACATTATAGCAAAATAAAACTAATCATTTTACGATTCTAAAATTAAAAAAAAATTGAATTCGTGACAATTAATTGATTAGTAACATACAAACAATAAAAAATTCAAATCATGATTAGTAAATTCGTAACGTCACAATATTAAATTCATAGCGTTATCAAATGACAAGTATTAAATTCATAACATACAAACAATTATTTTAAAAAATTCAAATCAAGAGTAATAAATTCATAATGTCATTAAATCGCGAGAATTAAATTAATAACATACAAACAATAAAAAATTCAAATCATGATTAATTAATTCCTAACGTCACAATATTAAATTCATAGCGTTATTAAATGACAAGTATTAAATTGATAACATACAAACAATTATTTTAGAAATTCAAATCAAGAGTAATAAATTCATAATGTCATTAAATCACGAGTATTAAATTCATAAAATACAAAATAAAAAAAAATAAAAAAAATTCAAATCATGAGTAGAAATTTCGTAACGTCATAATATTAAATTCATAATGTCATTAAAATCAAAAGCAATTATTGCATTGAATCAAATTAAAACTATTTTCAATTCGTAGGAATTTAAGGAATATATTTAATCACAAAAATTCATGGAGGTTACACAATTAATGACACATAATAGGAATTTAAAATAGTTAATAAAATCCAATAATTAGAAAACCAACAATTAACAGAATTAATGGCACATAATAGGAATTTAAGTAATTAGTAAAATCCAATAATAAAAAAAAAAAACAAACAATTAACACAAGAAACATTAAAATATATGCAACATACTCGAAGCGTCCCACCCCAAAGTCCGTGAATTATGGCTCTGATACCATAATGTAACACCCCGGATTTTTAATCCAAAACGTTACTTAAAAAATTAGTTATTGTTTAGAAAAGTTTACGATTTTTTTTTTTTGAATACTTAGCATTTATTCATTTAAATAATTAGTAACAATCACGTTATTTAATATCATTAAGAAAATATTTATTCAAAATTTAAAACAAAGTAAAGGCAATTATTCCTAACGGAAGGGAACCACTTCCGTATTTCTACAATTCTAGTACATATTAAAAGTTTGTGACAAACGATTAAAAAGAACTTAGAAATATTGGACAATTCTATTATTACAAAATTGTCTTGAAAAACCCGTGTTTACCCCACGTTCGCCACACGTCAATACTCATTAACTAATCTTGAATCTCCTTGAACTCATTAGTACCTAAAATGTTGTTGTAAGGGTCAGTTTTTTCCATCATCCACATCAAACCAAAGCTAAACATATAGAAGAATAACACAAAACATATAAAAGTAAAAACTTTCAATTTAAAAGAAAAAAGTGAGTATACAGAAATTGTGGACTTAGGGAGGTGTGAAGGTGATGGTGGCTAGGGTTTCAGAATTCTTTTTTGTTTATTATTAGTGAGTATACAAAAATTGTGGACTTAGGGAAATTTAAAGTGGAAATTGTTGGTTAGATAATGTTGGGACTAAATGAAGAATAAGAGGGATAAAATGTCACTTTCTTTTTTTTTGTTAACCTTGATCATGAAAACCAAGCCACAAACACATAGCCCAAATTTATACTCATTCAAGTGGGTTGAGTCACACTAAGCCTCAAAAAATTAGCCAAAGTTCTTCTTGCACTAGGAAAACACATCTACATATAATATATCTCTACTTAAATATATATATATATATATATATATATATATATATATATATTTAAACTCCCCATTGATTAAATAATTCTTACTAATAACTTTATCAACTACAAAAATCGAACAAGGCAAATAATCATCACACATAATTTAATATTGAATAATATTGATAGGTTCTAATTATTTTTAAATAATAATTTAGAGGATGTTACACATTTCTTCAAGTGTAGAATTCTTATGTTTGATAACACATCTCGCATAGCTAACTCAACCATATCTTTCTCACTCATGTGACACAACCTCTTATGCCATAGCTCAACTTTTTCACGAGGTTCAACTACATGAACATCTTTAATTATCTTTGCATGTGTCACGTAAATAGTAGAAGTTTCGTACCTCTAACAACAATCATAGAACCTTTGGTAAGTTTCCAAGCGTCCCGCGAGAACCGACTATCATAGCCTTCATCATAAATCTTGAACACTAAAATTAAATTCAATCGAATGTTTGGAACATGCTTCACACCCTTGAGAGTTAACTTGGTACCATTAAACATCTCAAATTAACCTCTCTAAGGACAACACACTTTAATGCACTTTCATGAGACAACTTCACATCACCAAATTCATCTTGAGTATAAGAATGAAAAATATCTCTTCAGGAAGTGATATGTACTGAAGTACCACTAGCGATTACCCAATTGGATGCACTATCAACAATAGTAAATGTATCAAGCTCTTCAATAAGATGTAAGTCGTCATCGAATGTAACATTTGTATTGTCGCCATCATAATCATCTTCTTTCTTTTTTTCTTTTACTTTTGTCCTCATAATTATCCTTTTTCAAAAACCAATACTTCTTCTGAATAAGTACTTTTTACCACAATTGTAACACTTAACAACTTTGTACCTGTTACTAGAATTGCTTATGCTTTGGTATGTATTTCTTGAATATCGATTACTACTGCTCTTGAAACTTCAAGTCTTTCTGATTGTTGTCAAGCTCACATGAAACTTTTGCACTAACAATGTCTTTCAACTGCTGGTCTTCTATGAACTCAACATCCCAACTTTTGACAAATTTCTTTATAACATGATCATAAAACCTTGTACCCAACTCCATCTAGACCATAGCCAATGAACATACACCACTTACCTTTAACATCTTCTTTAGGAGTATGCATAAATGCTTTACTTCCAAAAACACGCAGGTGATCCTAAGAAACATACTTACCTGTTCAAATCATCTCTGGTACTTCATATTGCAAAGAGACACATGGTGAAAGGTCTAGGACATGAACAACGATGCTCAATGCTTCACGATAAAACAATTGTGGAAGCTCTGCTTGCGACAACAACAATTAACTTTTTCAATCAATGTCTTATTGATCCTCTTAGCAACACCATTCAACATTGGAGGCTTCTAATTTCTAATCCATATCTGTCTACAGTAAGCGTCAAATGGTCTCAAATATTCACCTCTATCGCGGCCTAAAATTTTGAGTGTTTCTCGAATTCAATGGAATCACCGCCAAAATTTATTTTAAAATAGGGAAAATATTGGGAAACCCTTAAAAATAAAAAATAAAAAATAAAAAATGGTCTTTGAAACCAAATTTTGTGTTCGGGGGTCGATTATGCCTAGGGAAGGTATTAGCACCCTACAACATCCGTTAAAATACGGTTATCTATAATTAATTGTGCAAAATTAATATTAATTTAAATATATTTATTTCTCCTTTTTAACATGCAAATATAATCTTTTTACGAAAAGAATCTAATGATAAAAGTACATTTAAAAAATAGAGAGAACAAAAAAAGATTTTTGTTATTATGCTTGACAAGAGTGCAATCTTGCTCCTACGTATCTCCCAGTGCAATGGAGAAATCAAACCTACGTAGTTCTTGGGTAAAAAAAAAACGGATGTGTTGATTGCTTTTAAAGAAATACATTTTGCGGAAATTAGATTTAGTTAGAAGATGTTGTCAGTTTGATAAAGGAAAAAAAAGGTCTCGGGTCTGATATATTTATTATAACGAGCACGTTTGGTTGTTTGTTTGAAATTAGCTGAAAATGTTTAAGATCACAGAGTTGTCACAACTCATGCGTTTTAAATTGGGACTGACAAGATGTCATATCTTGATCAATCCAATTTTATTAAAAGATAATTAATTTAGGGTTTAAGATTATCAAGTTGTTACAACTCAGATGTTATAAATATTTAAGATTAATAAGATGTCTCATCTCAATCAATTTCAATATTTATTGTTAATATTTTTATTTTGTTTTTTTTCGTAGAAGAAATTAAAAGCTAAACATCCAATTTGAAGAAAGTAAAATGAAATTTAATTTAGAAAATAGATTTAGTCAAAGAATAATAAAAAAAATGAATTTAAAAATAAAGGACCACATAATTAAATAAACAAAAGAAGTTGGGCTTGGAGCCCAAACTCCCTTTTTTTAAAACAAAATAATAATAATAATAATAATAATAATAATAATAATAATAATAATAATATTGAATATTGAATATTGAAGAAGGAAAAATAAATAAACAAATAAACCTATCAAGATTATGATCATGATTTTTTATTTGTATACATATTCTGATAATAAAATAAGAAATTATGTATAATATTAATTTAAAATACCTTATATCTTGTATTTTCTTCCTCTTATTGTTGTCTCTTTTCTACACCTTACCCTCTCTATTTTTCTGTTTTTATATCTTTAGTATTCAAAAAAAAAAAACTCCCCTCTAATTAGTGATTTTCGTTCTCAATTTATACGATTAAGTGATGAATCTGTGTGTCCATGAAATAACATTGAGTTCTGGATTTTTCATTGTTTTTGAGTAAAAATTAAGCAATCTCAAATAATTAAGGAAATAAGTGGCTAAGCTTTTTGATTAAGTGTTCAAATGGTGAAAATAAATACTTTTATTAGATTAAAAACATAAAATAAAATAAAAACATAAAACTAAAATATGGGGAGCGGTACTGCTCCCAGCATATGCAGCACGGAGGAAACGTAAAACAGAAGAAAAAAAATGAGGAAAAGTAGGAAAAGAAAGTGAAAAAAAAAGGAAAATGAGGAAAAAAGAAAAAGTGGAAAAGTAGGAGATCAAGGAAAACGTGTGAGAGGAAAAATTCAAACAAAGTAAACCTTTACCTTTCTTTTGTATATTTTTTTGTTATTTATTTTATTTTCAGTGTTAAATGTAATGTAAAGGAAATCGTATAAACTCAAAATTGGACCAGTTTTAAAATGACGATTTTTTATGCAAAATATTTATTAAATATATTATTATTTTATTTTTTTTAATTATTTTTAATTGGTCGGACAAAATTGGGGTACTAGTACTACAGCTGCCTCTATTTAGTTATATTTTACTAAAAAATATTAATAACGATGTTTTCATATTATAGTAAAAGATAAGTAAATATAAGGATCCAAATTTTGTTCATCAAATTGTGAATGTAAAAGTTGTAAAATGAGAAAACAAATACAACGTAGGCGCAAGAAAATTAAAAACTATGAGAATAATGCAAAAGCGAGTATAATGTGAAAGTTGGTAAATTGCTAATGCGAAAGCGGATTGGTCACTAAATTATGAATGAAAATTATCGTCTTCAGATTTATTGTTGGTGCGTAGATCGAAAAGCATGTAAATGATTGTCTTCAGATTGGTTACCGATACGTAGATCGACAAAAATATAAATGATCGTCTTCGGATTGGTGATCGATTTGTAGATCGACGAGAAAGTAAATGATCGTCTTCAGATTGGTTACTGATGCGTAGATCGACAAGAATGGAAATGACTATATGCGGATTGGTTACCAATGATTGATCGATAGAAATAAAGAGCATGATCGTCTTCGGATTGGTTACCGATGCGTAGATCGACAAGCATGTAAATGATTGTCTTCGGATTGGTTACCGATGCGTAGATCGACAAAAATATAAATGATCATCTTCGGATTGGTTACCGAGGCGTAGATCGACAAAAAGGTTAATGGTCGTCTTCAGATTGGTTACCGAGGCGTAGATCGACAAAAATATAAATGATCGTCTTCGGATTGGTTTCCGATGGGTAGATCGACAAGAATGTAAAGAATGATTGCGAGCAACCTAGAAGTTTAGTTTAGAAGATAAATAAAGCGATGGAATATAAACACATAATAGTGAGCAATGTAACGCAAGATTGTTGAGTATGAATAAGATATGAATCATTGACGCTGTTATGGACTATGCAAGGTTGTTGAGTATAGGTAAAGTATGAATAAAACCGCATGGTTTATGTGAGTATAAGTAAGTTATGAATGTAACATGCATGATTTATGTGCATTATAGAGAAATTCTTGATCATTTCTTTAATTCCCCGATCCTTATTATCTTCTATGCCCACAAGTTATGAATGAAGACCACTCGTTTTCGCATGATGACTCTTCGTACATCTCGTGTGACTCCTTTTTCGAGGCGAAACAAAGTGCATTGTCTAAAATGATTGCCCTTTTTTTTTGTGACACCCCCATATATGTTGAGAATCTATCAAGTTCCCGTGTATATATTTTTCAAGTGTCAAAATAATTAAAATATTTTTTATATTTACACATATTTCAAATTCCAAAATTTATTATCATAAAATAACATTTTGATTTTTTTTTAAAAAAAAATGCTAAAACAAACAACCATGAGACTGAATTAGCTTAGAAAGAGGGTAATGTATAGCATCGAATGACAAGATTGGAAAATGTACATTCATTTCATTGAGAATAATGCAATTGAGCTAAGGGTTACAATGTAGGGATGACTGTGTTTATCTTTAGTTGAAGGGATAACAAAAGCTAGTCATTCTTGTAATTTAGGACTCTTGTTGGTCAGCTTCCAAGAATAATAACTACTCAGTCTGAACCGCTTGATCTTTTTTTTTTAATCCCTAACTTTTGCATGGACCGCTCTTCCAAGTTTTCAATCCATCGGGATGCTCTAATTTTTGTCTAGGTCGCCTTTTCAGGTTTTCAACCTAGTGAGCCCATTTTTGATCATTTTATTTTCAAGCATAATATTTTTTGATTGCTTCTTAATTTACTAGAAGTGGAAGGTCTTCTCCATCCATTTCTGCAAGTATTAGAGCTCCCCCAGAGAAAGCCTTTTTCACAACATATGGTTCCTTGTAGTTTGGGGTCCATTTTCCACGAGAATCTTTTTTTATGGGCAATACTTTCTTTAACACTAAGTCTCCTTCTTGAAACTCTCGAGGACGGACTTTTTTCGCATAGGCTTTTTTAAGTCTTATTTGATATAGTTGGTCATGTCACAGAGCTATCATTCTCTTCTCTTCTATGAGATTCAATTGATCATATCGTGATTGAACCCACTCTACCTCTTCTAGTTTTGTTTCCATCAAGACTCTGATCGAGGGAATTTTAACTTCAATGGGAAGTACTGCTTCCATTCCATACACCAATGAGAAAGGAGTTGCCCTTGTTGAGGAGCGAAGAAAGGTTCTATAGCCATGTAATGCAAAAGGAAGCATTTCATGCCAATCCTTATATGTCTCCACCATCTTTTGTACGATCTTCTTGATATTCTTATTTTCTACTTCTACAGCCCATTCATTTTTGGACGATGTGGCGAAGAATTATGGTGCTGAATTTTGAAATTATCACAAAACTCCTTCATCATTTTATTATTCAGATTGGTCGCATTGTCAGTGATTATCTTATTTGGCAAGCCATATCGACAAATCAATTCTCTTTTGATGAATCTGACAACCACACTTCTCGTCACATTGGCATAAGAAGCGGCTTCAACTCATTTTGTGAAATAATCAATAGCTACTAGGATAAATCGGTGCCATTTGAAGCTTTAGGCTCGACGAGTCCAATAACATCCATCTCCCACATTGGAAATGGCCACGGTGGTGTTAAAACGTTCAAGGAAGTGGGCGGTACATTTACTTTATCAGCATAAATTTGACATTTATGACATTTCCTTACGTAACTAAAACAATCAGAATCCATGGTCAACCAATAGTAGCTAGCCCTTAAGATTTTTCTTGCCATTGCGTGCCCATTTGCATGAGTTCCAAAAGAACCTTCGTGAACCTCTTGAATGATTTTCTCCGCTTATGCTTTATCCACACATATGAGGAGAACCCTATCATGATTTCTCTTATAAAGTACATCACCATTTAAGAGGAAATTCATTGACAACCTCCTTAAAACCCTCTTGTCGTTCTCTGAAATACCCAATGGATATTCCTTATTCTTAACATATGATTTGATATCATAAAACCATGGCTTGCCGTCAGACTCTTCTTCTATTGATAAGCAATATGCAGGTTTATCCCTTTGTTGAATCTTTATGACCGGCACGTCTTGACTGGTGCTCATTTTGAACATTGACGACAATGTGGCCAGGGCGTCAGCTAATTGGTTTCCTTCTCGAGGGATATGGTGAAAAGTAATCTTCTCGAATTGTTCTGTCAATTCTTTGATATGGGTATGATACAGAATCAATTTGGAATCTCACGTTTCCCACTCTCCTTTCGTCTGATGGATGACCAACAATGAGTCTCCATATACCTCAAGAACTTTTGCTTTTGATTCAATAGCTGCTTTAATACCCATAACACATGCCTCATATTCTACAATATTGTTTGTGCAATCAAAACACAACCTAGCAGTAAATGGAGTGAACTGGTTCTCTAGGGAAATCAAAATGGCCCCAATTCCATGCCCTAACGCGTTAGAAGCACCATCAAACACCATCGTCCATTTTTCTTTATCAGATGACTCAGTCTCTTCAAATAAATTCAATATGCCTTCATCGGGAAATTCACACTACATTGATTGATAATCTTCTACAGGTTGTCGGGCCAAATACTCTGCTACGACGCTTCCTTTGATAGATTTTTGTGTAACGTATACCAAATCGTATTCTGATAACAACATCTGCCAACGCGCAATCCTTCTAGTAAGAGCAGGTTTCTCAAAGATGTATTTAATTGGGTCCATTTTAGACATCAACCAAGTTTTATGACATAACATGTATTGCCTCAACCGACGAGCAGCCCATGCTAATGCGCAACATGTTTGTTCAAGCAGTGAATACCTTGTTTCTCAGTTGGTGAACTTTTTGCTCAAATAATAAATAGCATGTTCTTTCTTACCAGATTCGTCATGCTGCCCCAATACACAATCCATTGACTCGTCAAGTACTGTTAAGTACATAATAAGTGGTTTCCCAGGAACAAGAGGCACTAAGATTGGAGGTTTTGACAAGTACTATATAATCTTTTCGAAAGCTTTTTGAAAATTCATGTTCCATTCAACCTTTTGGTCTTTGTGCAACAACTTGAAAATTGGCTCGCATGTAGCAGTGAGATGCGATATGAACCTAGCAATGTAATTCAATCGACCCAAAAAGCCACAAACTTCTTTTTCCGTGCGTGGATCCGGCATTTCTTGTATTGCTCTTACTTTATCTGGGTCCACTTCTATCTCTTTTTGACTAACGATAAACCCAAGTAACTTTCTTGATCTCACACCAAAAGTGCATTTAGCAGGGTTTAAACGGAGTCTGAAATTTCTTATTCGCACAAATAATTTTTAAAGGTTAACAACATGGTCTTCTTCGGTTCGAGATTTTGCAATCATATCATCCACGTAAACCTTTATCTCCTTGTGCATCATGTCATAGAAGAAAGTTACCATTGCTCTTTGATAGGTTGCCCTAGCATTCTTTCATCCAAATGGATCACTTTGTAACAGAAAGTTCCCCATTATGTGATGAATGTGGTTTTTTCCATATCCTCAGGAGCCATCTTAATTTGATTGTATCCTGAGAAACAATCAATGAAGGAGAAAAGAGAATATTGAGCAGTGCTATCTACTAGGACATCAATATGAGGCAAAAGAAAATCGTCTTTAGGACTAGCCTTATTTAAATCCCGATAATCAACGCACATTCGAACATTTCCGTTCTTTTTTGGAACTGAGACAATATTAGCCACCCATTGAGGATATTTGGCCACTGCTAGAAAACCAGTATCAAATTGCTTTTTGACCTCTTCTCTAATTTTAAGTGACATATCAGGCCTCATCCTCCTCAACTTTTGTTTAATTGGAGCACATTCAGGCTTGAGCGGTAGCTTGTGTTCAACTATGTTAGTATCTAGTCCACGCATATCCTGATATGATCATGCAAAGACGTCCACATAGTCGAATAAAAGTTTGATCAACTTTTCTCGTTCACTTTCTTTCATAGACATACCAATTTTAATTTCTTTCTTATCATATTCAGTCCCCAAATTGATCACCTCAACAGGTTCTTGTTAGGGTTGGATTATCTTAGCTTCTTGTTCCAATAGCCTTTCTAGTTATGGGGAAGATTCACAATTTTGTTCACAATCCTCATCAGCGTGATTAATTGGGTGTTCAAAATTATAAGAATGGGTTCTAGCGCTGCTGTTTTCAACAGATTCATTTTCGACTCTGCATTGTTTAAATTAAAAAGAAAAAGGAAAAAACAAAATATGAATAAAGATTGCCATTTCAAGAAAAATAAAAAAAAAACGGTTGGAGAATTCAAAAATGCATTTATTGATAATAAGTACGGAATTGAAATACACGCGCCCTAATTAATTATCCTTATAGCCTTGGGCAGAGCAAAATGAGTTGAAATACATAATTACTTTGAACATGAATTAACAAACGCAGGAAACTCGATGATCTTCCAATCTTTGAGACTGGTGTTTGGAGGACAAGGGTACACTAATTTGAGGATATCATCATCAACATGATCTTCTTCCACAACAGCTACGTGATCATCATATATTATTCCGGCGCTTTGAAAGGTTTGGCAAATGTCATAAATAGGAATATTCCACGGTCTCCCTAAAAGGCAACTGTATGCTTGTTTAATATCCATCACTTGGAAAGTTATTCCAAAGTTATAGGGTCTGATTTGAATCGGCAGGTCAATCTCACCAACAACTTGTCTCTTGGATCCATCAAATGCTTTCACCACCATAACACTTGGCTTCATACATGCTCCATCAACAAATAGCTTTGAGAGTGTCGATTTTGGCATAACATTTAATGACGAACCATTATCAACTAGTACACGTGCAAGAATATGATCATGACACTTCACAGAGATGTGTAGTGCTTTATTATGCTCTGTCCCTTTAGTTGGTAATTCCCCATCGCTAAAACTCAAACAGCTACTAGCGGTGATGTTACCGACAACTCCATCAAACTGGTCGACAGTGATATCATGAGTAACATGGGCCTCATTTAAAACGTTCATTGTAACACCCCGGCCATTACCGTTACCGGCGATGCTACCTCACGACCTTCTCGTCCCCCCTATCCACCTAGTGGAAATAACGAGTTTTTGCCTTCCGTGAGATTCGAGCCCGGTACCTGGGGGATAAGTACCGCCTCCACACATTCCCACTACCAAGTTGTTTAGGAGCGTATACTCGACCACTCCGAGTCACCCCACCAATCCCTGAAATGTTAGTGACGTTGGTTACTTTAGGCTCACAGCTATCACTTGATTGATGGTTGGCCAAGTGGGATGTGACTTCGTAATTCCATGGTACCGCCTTGGTATTTTCATAAGGAAAAAGGGGTTCGTGCTTGGACAATTATTGCATTTGGCCTGTTAGGAGTTGGCTTAAGATTCTCTTTTCTATAGAGGATTTCCAATGGCTTTGGGAAAGATATATTATTTTCCACGTACGGCTCTATGGTCAACACATGATCATCTTTTGAACATTCGTCTATCTCATATTCAATGGCATTGACAGAGGTATCCCTGTGGCCCGGCAAGGGATTACTCCCTACGTTGGGACCGTCTTCCTTAAAGGTAAGCCATTTTGCATTAATCTATTCTTGCACTTTAGATTTTAGGGTTTGGCGATCTTCGACGGAATGCCCTACGACTCTTGCATGGTATTCACATGTGGCATTTGGGTTATACTATTTTGGGAATGGTGGTTCCAGAGGTTTCATTGGTCTTAGGACTACCATTGAATTCTGGAGTAGGTGAGGCAACAGTTGGCTGTATGTGACGGGAATTGGGTCAAAATGGGTTATCCTTTTTTCTCGATTAACTGGTGGTTTGTAATGATTCGGGATTGGATTTTGGTTCCATTGGTTTTGTTGGGAAAACGTGGCAGGTGGTGGTTGGACCAGGGGTGGTTGACAATAAGATGGCCTTGAAGGGTGATATTGGGGGTATGGAGCTTGTGAGGTTGTAGCCACATATGGATAGGGAATGTAGGGAATTTGGGGTATCGGGGGCTGAAAATTTGGAGGTCAATAAGAATTTGTTGCTGGAGAATAAGAGGTCATTGGGTTTGCCATTACAACGTTAGCATCCCCTTCTTTCTTCTTTGTAAATCCCATCTAGGGTTTTTTCATACCACTTGTTCCACATACAATCTTACCACTTCTCATGCCACTTTCTATTCTTTTTCGTATCATGACCATGTCAGAAAAGTTTGATGACATACTCCCAATCATCTTATCATAAAAGGGCGACTAGAGAGTATCCATAAACATACCAACCATTTTGCTTTCAGATAAAGGAGGATCTACTTGTGATGCCACTTCTCTCCACCGTTGTGCATATTCTTTGAATGTTTCATTGTCCTTTTTTGATGAATTTTGCAATTGCATCCTGTCAGGGGCTATGTCAATGTTATACCTGTATTGTTTCAAAAAGGCATCAGCCAAATCTTTCCATGAACGGATTCGATTTCGCTCGAGATGAATATACCAATTTAATGATGCTCCACTCAAACTGTCTTGAAAAAAATGGATGAGAAGTTTGTCATTATGAGCATGAGAAGCCATTTTCTACAATACATTATCAGATGGTTTTTAGGACATGTGGCACCTTTGTAATTTTCAAACTCAGGCATCTTGAATTTTGAAGGGATCGCCACATCGAGACCATAGACATTACTTCCTTCAATTGCTTTTATTTGTTCTTCTAAAACATGGAATTTTTCTTTCGATTGTGTTTCATCACCAACATGAGGTTGTTGCCAATTTCCGTTAGCATCAAAATGGGGTACTTGGGGTGTACTGAATGGAATATTTTCTAAGGGTATAGTGTTTTGGGGTGGCACGTAGCCCATAGGAGATGGGATCTGTGGTTGGTTTAGGCTTTGGGTGTTGATAGTTGAGTGGTTTGGGTTATTATCCATGGGTTTGATGACTATAGGCGGAGTATAACCAGGTGGGAGACCATACATAGGAAATTGCATGGCTGGCGCGCGAAACTGTTGGATAGTTGGGGTAAAGCCTGGTGGGTGAGACGGGGTAACTAGGTGTTCTTCATTTGTGGTTGGAGGATTCCTATCAGTATTACCCTTCATTGTCAAAGCCCGTATAGCCTCTAGGATTCTATCAACCTTGTCGTTCAATTGGCTAACATCCGCTCTCATCACTTCTTGGTTTTGCTCAAGTTCATCCATGATCTTGGAGTTTGCGCGAGTCCGATAAGGGTGTCGGGGAAACAACTTTATTGAATTTTTTCTGAAAAATCATATGATGCTAGTTAAAAAAATGAACATTTATATGCATGCATGTGGGCATTAGAGAACCATTGATTCTGCAACCTAGGCACACATCTTTTTAGAAACCCAAAACAAGCTCGTTCATTGATAATTAAAAAGGTACAAGTGCAACATTTTTCTCTATATTTGAAATACATTGTTTCTATCGCTCTAGGCGAATTAAACTATCATTGCTTCTATCAAACTATTACAATGTTGAATGAAAGTAATAATCTCAATAGGTGTCGCAGATAGAAGTATGCTTGCTTCTGCTTTCCTTAAGAGTACGGGGACCCTTTCGATGGCTTGGTTTGCTTCCTCTTGTTCCTTCCACCATGTATCTCAGTACATAGCAACAACTTCTTGTTTTTCAATTTTTTCTTCTTTTATCCTTGTCTTATATTCTACTACCACTCCCTCCAACCGTTGTTTCAAATCTTCCAATTGTCTTTTTGCATTTCTCTCACTGATTTCTGAATCTTTCAACCATTTTCTCAATTTTTAAACCTCCTCTCGCGCTTGGTCTTTTTCTTGTCTTCTCAAACATAAAGACTCGTCTGAAGCCCTTAAATTGCATTGATGCCTGAGCTTATAACCTTCCTCCACCTTCGCCCTCTTATTTGATCTTTCAAGGAAAATTGTCTTCTGCTCATTTTCATACAGGGCAATCTCATTTGCTCGATGGACTGCCATCAATTCATCTCGCATATTCTTCTTTTCCTCTTCCGCCTCTAGAATTGATGCTTGCAACTTCTCAATTTCTTCGCTAACGATAGTGGGTTGCATTGGTGTTTCATCGACCGCCTCATATGTACGATGAAAAGCTAGCTTAATCTTTTGGACCCTATTCTTGACCCACTGTCGATAGCAATCATCTGCACCACAACTTCTACTTCCTAGTTCCTTCCCTTTTTTAATTATCGTATTCCAAGATTGACGTACTCTCCTCAAATCTTCCATGTTTTCTAAACCCATGTCATAAAGAATAAAAAGGGTTATTAGTTTTGGCATTGGTTCTCCTATGATAGGATACCCAAGTTCCCTCAAGGCCAATACTAGGTTATAATTCACACAACCTCTAGTCTTTATAAGTGGCACATTAGGGAATGTTCCACATTGGTATATTACTTCTTTTACCTCTTGCCATCTTGCATACCATCGAACTGTTTTTTCATTAAGATCTACCAATCTCCGATCCCATTCTCGATTATCATTTATGTCAACATAACAATTCTTGAAATCATTGATAGGGTAACGCTTTTGGCACCCACTATCAAACATATGATTCACCAACCAGACGTACAAAACAGTTAAACAACACAAAATTCGCTTGCCTTTTTTCTCATGACAATAATTAAGTGTATAGTACACGTCAGCGAGACGGATGTTGTAGGATTTTCTGCTCTATTTTTAAAAGCTAGGAAGACATCGATTGTTGCTAAATCAATAATTTCTTCATCACTCGGGAATAGAATAACCCCATAGATGGTGAGAGCTAGCACCTCCATAAAAGAACTCCAATCTTGGGCTTCAGCTAAATGATGTGCTTTCCTCAAAAAAACTTCTTAGAAAACTAGAAGTCCCTTTCTTCTTTTGGCTAATCAACCTTTCCTCTTCAACCCTTAGTATCTCAGCTACTTTGGTTGTGGATGGATAATTCCCCAAGTAACGATAAAGTTTCCCTTTTTCTATGGAGTAGCCTAAAATTGGTCCAAACTCTTCAAAAGTAGGCGCAACTTGGAAGTCTTGAAAGGTGAAGCATCTCAAAGGAGAGTCGTAGAATTCAGCCAAAGCGGTAATAGCCTCTATTTGTACATCCACATCCAATAAATCAAGAATCTTTCCATATTTTTTAGTAAACGTTAACCGATGATTAAGTTCCAACAAGCTACAAAGTCTTTTTAAACTATCAATCTGAGGCTTTTTGGCTTTCACATTCATAGTTTTTCTTAACATTGGGATTGCAGTTTCATTGTTGGATCCCATTTTTAATCAAAGATATCCACACCCTAGCTTTGAATTCAATGGTTCTCTAATGGACCTACATAGAAATGAATGATTATGAATATTGTACGGTAAGGTGTTGAAAATAATTTTTAATGCATGAAAGGAATGCATGGTACTATAAAAAATATTTAACTTTATCATTAACGATGAAAGCTATTTGCATGGATGCAACAAAGAAAAATTAAGAGGTATATTGACGTCGGATGTTGGAGAAAAAAAATAAAAAAAAAACAAAAAAGAAATTGCCATTTAAAAGCAAGAAGACTACGATATGACTTAGATGCATTCTATCCAAGATTGGAGAAATTCTAAAGTCTATAAGCTTCTAAATTCGTGAACTATTTCCTGGGGGGGTTCTATAGTTCTAAAATTCATTGGTCGCTAGAGCCAAGTACTCGAAACATCACTACAAATAGGAATTACATCCAAAATGTAGGTATTTCTGATGGAGTCACACTCCAGACGAGATTTTCGCAATAACCAAATAGGATGTACATCCAACATGATTACCACTAAATCCCTAACTAAACTTAAGCTTTACTCAGGCCCGGGTATAGGGTCTCACTCATAAGTGTGTGTCTTAGTAAAGGTGTAGGGTGCGGAATAAACATAATTCAATAATTCATAATGCTAATGAAACACATATATATATATATACAAAAAGAAAATAATAATAATAATAATAATAATAGTAATAATAATAATAATAATAATAATAATAATAATAATAATAAAATAAAATGATCTACTGGTTTACAAGAATATTATAATGACAACTTATATTTAAGAAATAATAAACACATAAAGTAAAAGAACATGAAAAACAAACAAATATAGAAGAAAAAAAAGTAAACAATAAAATAAAAAATTGCACAATTAATTATGTTAGGCTTGACTCTCTAAGGGTCCCTAGTGGAGTCGCGGCCTAAAATTTCGAGTGTTTCTCGAATTCAATGAAGTCGCCACCAAAATTTATTTTAAAATAGGGAAAATATTGGGAAACCCTTAAAAGAAAAAATAAAAAAAATGGTCTTTGAAACAAAATTTTGATTTCGGGAGTCGATTATGCATAGGGAATGTTTTAGTACCCTACAACATCCTTTAAAATACGGTTACCTATAATTAATTGTGTAAAATTAATATTAACTTAAATATATTTATTTCTCCTTTTTAAAATGCAAATATAATCTTTTTACGAAAAGAATCTAATGATAAAAGTACATTTAAAATATAGAGAAAAAAAAAGGTTTTTGTTATTATGCTTGACAAGAGTGCAATCTTGCTCCTACGTATCTCCCGGTGCGGTGGAGAAATCAAAGCTATGTAGTTGTTGGGTAAAAAAAAAAAGCAGATGTGTTGATTGCTTTTAAAGAAATACATTTTGTTGCGGAAATTAGATTTAGTTAGAAGATGTTGTCAATTTGATAAAGGAAAAAAAAGGTCTCGGGCCTGAGAAATTTATTATAACGAGCATGTTTGGTTGTTTGTTTGAAATTAGCTGAAAATGTTTAAGATCACAGAGTTGTCACAACTCATGCGTTTTAAATTGGGACTGACAAGGTGTCATATCTTGATCGATCCAATTTTATTAAAAGATAATTAATTTAGGGTTTAAGATTATCAAGTTGTCACAACTCAGATGTTATAAATATTTAAGATTAATAAGATGTCTCATCTCAATCAATTTCAATTTGAAGAAAGTAAAATGAAATTTAATTTAGAAAATAGATTTAGTCATAGAATAAAAAAAAATGAATTTAAAAAAAAAGGACCACATAATTAAATAAACAAAAGAAGTTGGGCTTGGAGCCCAAACTCCCTTTTTTTAAAACAAAATAATAATAATAATAATAATAATAATAATAATAATAATAATAATAATAATAATAATAATAATATACATAGTAAACCTAATGTTAGAAGGAGAAAGAAAAAAATAAAAAAAGAAAGAAAGAGGGAGGAGGAGGCGCTGCCAGAGAGGAAAAAAGAAAGGAAAGAAGAAAAAAAAGAAAGAAGAAAGAGAAGAAGAAAAGGGAAAGAAAGAAGAAGAAAAAGGAAAAGGAAAGGAGAAGAAGATGGAATCCAGCGGTGGGCAACGGTGGCGATGGCCAGCGTCGTTTCGACGAAAATGTTTAAATCTCATCTTCTTTTATCTGTTTGTTTGTTTGTTTTTCTCTTAATTTATTGTTAATTTTTTTTAATGATATTTTCGTTTTTTATTTATCTGTTTTGAGTTTACAGTTGCTAATATTGAATATTGAAAAAGGAAAAATAAATAAACAAATAAACCTATCAAGATTATGAACATGATTTCTTATTTGTATACATATTGTGATAATAAAATAAGAAATTATGTATAATATTAATTTAGAATACCTTATATCTTGTATTTTCTTCCTCTAATTGTTGTCTCTTTTCTACCCCTTACCTTCTCTATTTTTCTGATTTTATATCTTCAGTATTTTAAAAAAAAACTCTCCTCTAATTAGTGATTTTCATTCTCAATTTATAGGATTAAGTGATGAATCTGTGTGCCCATGAAATAACATTGAGTTCTGGATTTTTTATTGTTTTTGATTAAGTGTTCAAATGGTGAAAATAAATACTTTTATTAGATTAAAAACAAAAAATAAAATAAAAACATAAAAATAAAATAAGGGGAGGGGTACTGCTCCCTGCATATGCAGCAGGGAGGAAACGTAAAACAAACAAAAAACAAAAAAGAGGAAAAGTAGGAAAAGAAAGAGAAAAAAAAAAAGGAAAATGAGGAAAAGAGAAAAAATGGAAAAGTGGGAGAACAATGAATTGGAGAACGTGTGTGAGAGGAAGAAATCAGGAAAAGTAAACCTTTACCTTTCTTTTATATATTTTTTAGTTATTTATTTATTTTCGCTGTTAAATGTAATGTAATGGAAATCATATAGACTCAAAATTGGACCGGTTTTAAAATAATGATTTTTTTTGCAAAATACTTATTTAATATATATATATATATATATTTTGAATTATTTTTAATTGGTCGGACAAAATTGGGGTACTACAACCTCCATTATCCATTATCTGTGTGTATGCACTTCTACTTCTTCTCAGTTTCAAGCTTAACTAAGAACTTAAATTTCTTGAACACGCTCAAAACATCATCTTTACTCTTCAAATTATAGACTCAAGTCTTTCTTGAATGGTCATCAATAAAAATCAGAAAGTATGCACTGTCCTCAAGTGTTCTCATCTTCAAAGGACCGCATAGATGCATATGCACCAAATCAAGAATTTTTGGTCGATCTAGGTGGGTGACTCTGAAAAGAAACTCTATTCTTGGTTTTTGCAAAACAATGATCCCATTTCTTCAAGTGTAGATTTCTTATGTCCGACAACACATCTCGCTTAGCTAACTCAACCATATCTTTCTCACTCATGTGACACAACCTCTTATGCTATAGCTCAACTTTTTCACCCGGTTCAACTACATGAACATCTTTAATTATCTTTGCATGTGTCACATAAATAGTAGAAGTTTCGTACCTCTAACAACAACCATAGAACCTTTGGTAAGTTTCCAAGTGTCCCACGAGAACCGACTATCATAGCCTTCATCACAAAGCTTAAACACTAAAATTAAATTCAATCGGATGTTTGGAACATGCTTCACACCCTTGAGAGTTAACTTGGTACCATTAAACATCTCAAAATAACCTCTCTAAGTACAACACACTTTAATGCACTTTCATGAGACAACTTCACATCACCAAATTCATCTTGAGTATAAGAGTGAAAAATATCTCTTCAGGAAGTGACATGCACTGAAGTACCACTAGCGATTATCCAATTGGATGCACTATCAACAATAGTAAATGTATCAAGCACTTCAATAAGATGTAAGTCGTCATCGAATGTAACATTTGTATTGTCACCATCATCTTCTTTCTTTTTTCCTTTACTTTTGTCCTCATAATTATCCTTTTTCAAAAATCAATATTTCTTCTGAATAAATACCTTTTGGTATGTATTTCTTGAATATCGATTACTACTTCTCCCCTTGATCCAGTAACCAATCCCTCTGATTGCGAAGGAGAATCTTGAGACTTTCATCTCATCTAAAACACTGCTCTTGACAAGATCCAATGACAACACACCATCAACATCAAAATTAGACAATGACATTCTGAAAGTTTTCCATGAGTTATGCACGGAATCGAGAAGAAATAGACCTTGAATTTCATCATCAAATTTAATACCAATAGCAAACAACTGATTCATAATTTCTTGAAAAGTATTCAAATGATCTGCAACTGAAATTCCTTCTAAAAGTTTCAAACTTAACAACTTCTTTATTAGACATGGCAACGGGGCGAGGCAGGGGGATTTTGCCTCCTCCACCCCCGCACTCGACTAATCCGGGAAAACCTGCATCCGCCCCCGTTTCATAGCGGGTGTGAAATTTAGGCACATATCCCCGCTCGCAACAGGGTTCGGGTTTCCCCGTCCACACCCGCACCCATTCATATATATAAAATTATAAATTTAAAAATCATATCTATTATAATTAATATAATAAAATAATTATTATTAGACAATACTAAAATTAAAAAAATATTAAGTATATTCAATATGTATAAAATTTAAGAATTACAATAATATTACTTGCGGGGCGGGTTCGGAGGTGGGTGTGGGGTGGATATCATCACACCCAACCCCATCCCCGCCCCCGAAATTTAATTTCGGGAAAAATCCGCACCCGCACCCGCATCCAATTAAAGCGGGTTTTCCCCGCCCAAATTAAGCGGGTTTGGATGGGTACCCGCGAGTGCGGGTCATGTTGCCATCTCTATTCTTTATCAAATATATCTTATTATTACCTGTTTTCTTCGAATACAACTGCTCAAGCTTATCCCACAAGGATTTAACATATGTCTTCCCACTAATGTGGTTCAACACGTTATCATGAACCCACTGACGATTGTATCCGCACATCTGTTTGTGTAGTAGAGTCCACTGCAATCGAACACTAGTTGGTGAAAACTTTTCACATAAAGTAGATCATCCATCTTACTTTTCCAGAGGTATAATTTGACCCTTTCAAGGTCACTATTCGAGTTGTATTGACTTCCATAATTTACCACAATAATTACCACAAGAGAACCGATGCTTTGATGCCAGTTGTTGGGACTAGAGCAGAAAACGAAAGCTCGTTAAATTAATTATTTCTTGTGGAACCTGCACTTATAAATTATCAACCACAACCAATAATAATAATGATAATAATAACAACAACAACAATCATAATAATAAAGGAGATAAAAAACTATAAATCGGACATCATAAATTTTAAAAAATCCCTAAAAGCAAGGTAAAAATCACGAGTCGTCTAGACCAAAGAAATAACTTCACTATACGAAATAATGAGTACAACGAAAAGTTCACATAGTAAGCCTAGAGAACAACAATTATCACCTTATAGTGGAAACTAAACAATATCAAAACACCTCATAAAAGTGGGTATCACATACTGACTTTCAGAGAAGAGAAAACTAATAATAAAAATTTTAAAAACACTAATTCAGTGAGATGAACAACATAGTAAAACTTCAGCCGAAACGGGTATCGTTTGCCAAACACACATCAACCACCAATACCACTTTCTTCTCCTCTGGACGTTGCTGCTATGCTTATTTAATTTACTTGTCACAGTCCAAAAATAGAATCTTCTCGTTTTCTAATTTTGTTTATGTGTCGTTGATAGCATAACCTAGTTTAGTTGACAATGTGTAACTTGCAATTCTATTCGATTTTTCACGGAAATCACATCATATATCTCCTATTATAACTACCAAACCAATCCTTATTATCATATCTTCAAACAACATGGTAATATTATGGCTCAAATTGTGGATAGTGTTAAATATTTATCTTGGTCTTAGATCAAAGCTAAAATTAATAATTTTGTCAATAATTTTAGTAAATTGTGGAACAATCCATTAGTATGTTTAAGAATGAATGCTCTTAATTCTTTTAGTTGATTTCATGTGTCATTCTAGTCTTATTTTTAAATGAATTTGTATTTCTTATTTAGTTGTTCTTGACATACGTACTTTGTATTTTGGATAATCTATTTTAATATATTTACTAGTGTGTGAGTCCGTGTAGTCTATGCACTGCACGAGATAAAAACAATTTTTTTATTTTCTTTAATAATTTAATATATTTTAAAATAAAATGAAGATTACTCTGAGTTTAACATAAATACAAATATTTTAATACAGATAACATGAAAAAAGTTATATTGATATTAGAGAAATAGCGCATAGGCACACTTTTTGACAACAAACACTAGATATTATATAAAAATATAATACTTTCTCTTCAACTTCGGTCCATGCACTATACACCTCGGTCCCTAGGCGCACACAATCGACATGTATTTTGTATGGTGTCGTGTATTTAATGTCAAAAGATATGTCTATGTCATTTCTCTAATATTGATTCATAAATAAATTAAACAATATTAATTTATTTTTATATTGATTAAAACAATGGATTTTCGAGCTGTTAGATTAGTAAGAGTTTAACATTGTAATTTAAAAGGATAAAGTTTAAATCTCGTATGAAATAGTCATAAAATAATTATTAGTGTAATAATTATTACTAATAATATCACATTTCCCAATTTTTTTGTAAAAATTTAAAAAATAATTAGTAATGTCACCGTTATCAATATTATAAGGAAACCACATCTCAATATTTTCTTAAAAAAATTGACATTTTCAAAGCTATATAAGTTGCTAATCATATATCATTTTGGCAACAAATATAAATTACAGATTCAGGATTTCTCAAGCTACCATATCAACTTGAATTTATATCAATTTGGTATAAATTACTATCTTAATTGCTAATAAGTTATTGTGCAAGAAATATATATATTGCTAATAAGCCATCACAAGTATACGTTACCAACATTTAGCTAAACCTTGAAAAAGAATTTGGCTAATCAATTCAAATTATTAGAACTATACAATATTATACATAATAGTAACATTTAGAATATCAATTGTAATAGTTAAAGTTTACAATTAAAAATAATTGATAATGTGGAATGTAATACAGTGAAAAGTAAAGACAGTGTCATTGTTGAAAAGGTGATTTTTTTACGATAATTATGTCTTTTAATTGGGTCAAATGCTTGTTTTTTTGCTAGATATAAGATTAATAAGATTTAAAAATACAATAGGCAATTCCCAATATTATTTGCAAAATCACATGATCCACCGGTTATATAGAAGTATTTATACAATAGGATAGAACTATTCCATAAAATTTATTTTAAGTTCTATAGTAATATGCTAAGAGATTATTGTACACTTCTCCTTGCAAAGTTATTTTAACCTTGTAATATATTTTAAGAATTAATAGGGAAATTGTGCACATGAATAGAAATGTAAATTTGTTCTGAATTGTTAATAAGGAGGGAGGCAATAACTAACTGACATGATATCAAATAACAAAAGCATGTCTAAATAATATAAATCGATATAATGATTCAAACCATATTCATTTAAAGGTAAAACCACACAATGTTCAAAATAGAACAAATTAATCTATTACTACTATAATCTAAAAACTTCTACAAGTCATTTTTTGGCGCTAAACAAGTTATTACACTACGCGAAAAAGTGTTTTTTTTAAGCCATTTTAAGCGCTTTTTCAAAAAAAATAAGCGTTGTAGTATCTAGCGCTGTAAAAAGATACAACAGCGCTTTTTAAAATAAAAAAGCGCTGTAAAATAGGTGGATATATTACGCACTTGTTATACTCGTTTTACAGCGTTTTTTTGAAAAGCGCTGTAAATCCCTTCTACAAACACGTTGCTTGTTATACTCGTTTTCAGCGCTTTTTTGAAAAGCACTGTAAATCCCTTCTAAAAACGCGCTGGTTGTTGTACTAGTTTTACAACGCTTTTTTGAAAAAGCGCTGTAATAGGTGCACTCTTATGCACGTTTTACAGCGCTTTTTCAAAAAAAAGCGCTGTAATAGGTGCATTTTTATGCACATTTTACAGCGCTTTTATAGAAAAGCGCTGTAATAGATGCATTATTATGCACATTTTACAGCGCTTTTATTGAAAAAGCGCTGTAATAGGTCCATTCTTATGCACGTTTTACAGCGCTTTTTCAAAAAAGCACTGTAATAGGTGCATTATTATTCTAGTTTTATTAAAAAAACGCTGTAAATGGAATTTTTAAAATAACGCTTGTTTGAGGTTTTTTATGGCATTTTTTTTAAGAAAGCGATGTCTTTTAATTTTTTTCCAAAATCATTTTCAACCAGAATCAATTCACAATCAGTTAACAATCATTTCACAATCATTTACATATTGACATAATCAGTACACAACAACAGAACTATATAACTTTATAATATAACTTTATAACTTTACATATTTATACAATCAGTTCACAACAAACTTCTAACTTTACATATTGACAACAGCACAAAACTATATACATATTCATATAGCTACATATTCACAACAAATCAAATGTGCCCTATTCATATACATATTCATATAACTACATATTCACAACAGCACATAACTATATACATTTACGTATTCATAACCTTGCAGCATGCCATTTCTCAGCAAATCAAATAAACTTCATTTCGATCACATACTGACACCAGTCTTCCTTTATTTCAATTAGATCTCTTTCAGAGTATGTTGGACTGGAATTGTCAAAGTACTGTGCGATATAAAATTTGAACATAAATAAGTTAGAATCAAATATATACAAAGTTTATATATGAAAATCAAAATATAATGAAAATACCGTACCGTTTTTGGGATTATAGTTTGATTCATATCAACAATCTCCTTCATGAATCGCAATATATAGTACCCGCAGTCTATTGTTGTTAGTTTGACGAGGGAACTATAAAATAAAACATATAAGTCAATAAATATTTGTACATTGATTGTAAATGAAATTTTAAAGGCATATATTTCAAACCTTTATTGGAATCCATGTGATGTTATTTGACTTTTGCTTCTACACTGTGGCACCCTTTGAGCTCGGAAAACTTGTAAAGCACTATCAAATAAATAAATGTGATTATTATAGCATTAACAAACACATTATATATATATATATATGTAAGAAATAAATGAATATTACTTACGTGTTGAAGATAGTCTTTATATCCGAGTGATTGTTGTAATGGCCGTGCAAGGGATCTAAATAGTATATAACTTCAGAGGTCGCATTGATTGCAAATAGCACCCAATGTGCCCTACAACAACAAAAATTTGGTTGGCAATTTTGTTTACACAACTAATAAATTAAGATCTCATAAATTAAAAAAGATATAAATAAAGAATTTATAATTACCCTGAATTATATGGCGCAAGGAACATCTTATCCTTCTCTTTATTTCCCAATAGGATATCTACAACATATTTCTTTACATTAACTGGATCGAGTTTAAACATTGAAAGCTTATGCGGAGACAAGAATGAAAATCTATCTGACAATTTGTGCGTGCACACCAACTTCCCATACAAAAACCTTCAATGAAAATTTCAAATTAGATTAATTACCAATAAATGCAATTAAAAGTAATTTTTATCTAATGTATAACTGATGACAGTAGCACTCAACTCCTTATGGTTGAGAAGTTCGTATCCATGCTTATGATGCGTGAATCGTTGCTGTCCATATTCGTTTTTTCTTGTATGTCAAGACACGACCCATCTCGAGCAAGGCGTGGATGACTTATTTTAGGAGCAGCAACTGATTTTCCGCGATCCAATTTTTGAACTTTGGCAGCTTTATTACACTCCAGCTTTTGAAGTTTGCTAGCTTTATTACCCTCCAAATTTTGAAGTTTGCAGCTTTATTTTTACCATGAACATCCAGTTGTGGTGCGGCTTTATTCTGGCAGCTGGTTTGCTGTGCGGGTGGTTTTGATTGAATCTGAAAAAATGAGGTTAATCAGTTTGTTAGTTAATTGAATCTGAAAAAATGACAAACCTGCCAGAATAAATGTGACAAACCTTTTTCGGTGACGTGACTGACTCGTTGCGAGGAATCTTCTTGTCATTCCCTTTAGACTTTGTCTGAATCTAAATAAATGTGAAATTAAAGTTAACAGCGGAAAACAATCAGCAATTAAATATAATCAATCATAATCATATATCGTGCAATTAAATATACATATCAATTAAACATACATTTCAATTAAACATACCTTATCAAGGGCAACAAGATGTTTGGGCCATGCCACGTAACTACCTATTGCTTCTCCCAAATACTTCATATCTCCATCATTGTCCGGTATAGGCAACGATGCATTTGGTTCCAAAGCAATCACGGGTGATACATTGACATGGCTGGTAGGGGAGGATACAACACACTTTAACGATGAGTAGGGGAGGATAAATACAGCACGCAATGAGAGACACCCTAAATCAATGGTTAATACATAAGTATGTGAAACAATTAGGTTGAATGAACTTCTTATTTTATTAAGTAATTAATTACCTCGGGAAGACTTTTAAGACCAATGTTGCAAATAGCGTTTTCACTCTCCATTTGTATTTCACGTTGGAGTTGATCCAGAAGTTGTTTTTCTTTATTCGTCTTCACCAAGAGTGCCACTTGCTCTGTTAGGACTTTGAGCTTCTCAAATACTTCCTCATTAGATGGATTTAGGAGCTTCTCTTGTGAAAAATAGCTTTTTGGAGTTACGCCAAATCATTTCCCCCTCACGCGGCCGGAATATTCAGGAACATTAAATACTTTACCGAATATGTCCCTGCAACTAACTTTGTTGTCCTCTTGATTTTCTGAACTTTGTTCTAGATTCTCCTAAAATACACGTAGGATTAAAAAGATAAGTTCAATATCATTTTTAAGATACAAAATTAAAAAATATTAAAGTGATAATATACTTACACAAAGTTGTATCACTTTTTAAACATTTTCATTATCAACAACTCCATCTTTCTTTACACGAGCCTCCTTCCACAAAATATGACGACCCAATGGTTGATCGGATTGGGTCTCTTGTAGCTATTCGTTAAGATCATAAGCAAAATATTAGCTAGAAACTATAGTTTATAATGTATCAAATAATATAAAAGTGATGTTTAATTACTTACAAGTTTTTGCTCTAAACGTGCATATCCCATACGAGATTTTTTGTATGGATGCGTTGGATTTTCGGCCCTCTCGCGATTTTCCGTACTTATACTCTATATAAAAAAATAACAATCGTGTAAAAATTTAAAATACGCTATGAATATTAATAATAAAACACAAATGTTAATAAATTAATCACTTACCACAAACGCGGGGTATGAACGTTTTGCTACAAATGCGCTCCATTCGTCATTTGATATATAGTGTTTATATATTTTTGGAGCTTCAACATTCATATTTCCATCACGATCTCTTAGATAGCAGTTTGAGAGATGAGATCTAAATCCCGGTGTATTTTTTCGGCAACTCTAAGCACGTAAGTCTTTCTCACCTCGTCAACATCAAAAGCAGTCTGCAAACCAAATAAAGATATAGTTTGAGTAAAGTATGTCAATGGAAAAAATTATAAGTAAAAAAAAATGGAGAAAAATGTTACTTGTATATCATTCCACAGTATATCTTTTGCATCTTTCAACGCCATATCTCTCCAATCGTCAATTGTAATGGGGATATTCTGACGAACAACAGCACCAATATAACTTACAAACATGGAACTTTTGGGCTCAATTGGCTGACCATTTTCATTCCATCCCACCTAATAAACTCATATAGTAAGTACATGCTTTCAAAAAAGATAAAAAATAAACAGCAAACAAAGTATAGTATACCTCAAATTTTATGCCATTACTTCTTGCTTTTATGACATTTTGCATAATGGTTGCACCACATTTAACTTCAGTTTCATAAGTCTTAGTGGTGACAACTTCCTCATTTTGACGATCTAAATCCTTGTTGGTATCCATTTATCTACAATAAGTTCAACATGCAGTTCAGTATAACCTCAACAAGTTCAACATGTAGTAGTCTAAGTACGTAGCAGTATAAGTTCAACATGCATTTTAGTGAAACAAAAAATTAATAAATACAATATCTGAAGAGTTCGAAGAAATACGTAGGGTTCGTAGGAGAGTAGGGTTCGCAGAAATACGTAATGAGGGTTAGTAACAAAGATGGTTCATAATGAGAAGAGTACGTATTTCAATGAGGGATAGTAACATGATGGTTCGCAATGGAGATGGTTGGCAATATGGTTTGTAGGATTCCCAATGAGAAGGAGAATGAAGAGGAAGAGGAAACTGAAGCGTATGAAGTTTACGTAATCAAGAGGAAACTGAAGCGATTTACCGTTATATATAAAACCCTATTACAGTGCTTTTATGAAAAAACATTGTAAAAGACCTCCTTATTTTATTTTTTAGGCTTAATTGCACTTTTGGTCCCCCTATTTTAGGTGAAAAGCGAAAGTAGTCCCCCCATTTTGTTTGTCCCCAGTTTTAGTCCCTCAAACAGATTTTGAGTCCAAATCATGATGAATTGTCATTTTTTTAGTCAAAAAACGATGACGTGGCAAATGTCTATGTGGATTAAAAGTCATTATTATATTATTTCAAATTAAAAAAATACATTTTATGTTTTTAAAAGCTATTATTATACTTATTGTTCTAAATTTTAAAAGAAATGCAAAAAATAAAAATAAAAATTCAGCAAGACAACCCTAAAATCAAAAGTAAAAAATCAGCCCCAATTTTATAAGCCCCAATTCATCTTCTTCCGTTGTCGTCCTCTTCTTCTTCATCCTCTTCATCGTCTTCTGTTTTCGTCCTCTTCTTCTTCATCCTCTTCTTCATCTTCGTTTTTCTTCTCCACCGTGTTCGTCATCCTTTTCATCTGGAGTTTGTGGAGAATAAGAAGAAGGTTGTTAAGGATATGAAGTTAAAGTCTGCTGTTGGAATTGGTATTTCCAATGGTTCAGATTCATGGAATTTTAGATATGGTTCAAAGATCAAATTTTTGGAATCATCCAATGCTTCAAATTGTGAATTCAAGAGGCCAAAAGTGGAAGAAGAAAAATCTGGATTTGATGATTTCAAAAGAAACAAATGCAATGTAACTATGTTTAAGAAATCAGGGGTGAAGGATTTGTATCATAGTGTTAAGAAAAATGAAAGTACAGCAAGAAAAATTGATTCAAGAAAGAAAGATAACTATGAAGAAGGATTTGTTTTAAAAACAATGAAAAAACCAATGAGAATGGTAGAAAAAGTTGGAAATATGAGTGTTTTGATAGTGAAAAAAAAAGACAATGATTGTTATGATTATTCAACAAGTGAAGAGAGCGATGAAAACAGTTCAGAAAGTGATTAATTTATTGCTGCAAAGTCTCATCATAACAATAAAACTGTGAAAAGAAAGAAATCAAGCAAAGGTAAGAAGAAGTTGAAGTCAAAGAAAAGCAAAGAATATGAGTTGAATTGAAGAAAACGGAAGACGATGAAGAAGAAGAGGAAACGGAAGACGATGAATTGGGGGATAAAATTGGAGCTGATTTTTTACTTTTCATTTTAGGGTTGCATGAATTTTTATTTTTATTTTTTGCTTTTCTTTTAAAATTTAGAACAATAAATATAATAATAGCTTTTAAAAACATAAAATGTATTTTTTTAATTTGAAATAATATAATAATGACTTTTAATCCACATAAATATCTGTCACCTGATCGTTTTTTTGACACGTCATTAAAAAAATGACAACTCATCATGATTTGGACTCAAAATCTGTTTGAGGAACTAAAACTGGGGACAAACAAAATGGGGGGACTACTTTCGCTTTTCATCTAAAATAGGGGGACCAAAAGTGCAATTAAGCATATTTTTTAAAAGCCTATTACAACGCTTTTTTAGAAGCCATTTAAAGCGCTTGTCCAAAAGCGCTGTAAAAGACCTTCTTATTTTATTTTTTTTAAAAGTCTTTTACAGCGCTTTTCCACAAAACGCTTTAAAAGACCTCTTTGTTTTATTATGTAACAAGCGCTATGCGACCCTTTTACAACGCTTATGTACCAAGCGCTGTAAAAGACATCCTTATTTTATTTTATTAAAAGCCTTTTACAGCGCTTTTCTACAAAGTGCTTTAAAAGACTTCTTTGTTTTAGTATGTGCAAGCGCTATGTGACCCTTTTACAACGCTTTTCCACAAAGCGCTTTAAAAGGCTTCTTTGTTTTATTATGTGCAAGCGCTATGTGACCCTTTTACAACGCTTATGCAACAAGCGCTTTAAAAGACCTCTTTATTTTATTTTATTAAAAGCCTTTTACAGCGCTTTTCCAAAAAACGCTTTAAAAGACCTCTTTGTTTTATTATTTGCAAGCGCTATGTGACCTCCTTATACCTATATATATATCAATGCTAAATTACCTGATCAACTCATATTGGGATGATCAGTTCAAGTTCAAGAAAAATTCCCAGTACTCAAACAAAGCCTTTTCAAGTTCAATATAAGCAGAAAATCTGTTCTGGCAGGTCAAACACTTAAATTACATGAACTTAGTATAAAACACTAAGATCAAGCTAAATATAAGCAAAAAATAAGTATAAGCAGAAAATCAAATACAGTTCAAGCTAAATACTAAAATGCTCAATTCTGGCAGATCAAACAATTAAGTTACATGAACTCAGTTCAGATTACATGGCTTATATAAAACAATTAAACACATTAAGATGCCCTTCTTCTTTTCCTCGTGGGATTCACATTTGTTTGTCCATTAACGATACGAAATGATGGATTAATCCAAATTCCCTCATCATGATCATCTCTAAGATATAAACCATCATCAGATGAATCAATATCATGTGGTTGAGATGTTGCAAAGAAAAGATCATTACAACATCTTCATCATTATTGTTATCATCACTTATTTTATTGGTCAATAGGACAACAGACCATTTATTATTAGCAGAATTAGTGACATAAAACACTTAATGAGCTTGCAATGCTAAAATAAAAGGCTCATCTTTATATTCCATCCTATTAAAATCGACAAGCAAGAACCCTGACTCATCAATCCGAACGCCATTATTATTATCGACCTACATGCAACCAAATATGGGAACACGAAACATTGTGTAGTCTAACTCCCATATGCGCTCAATAACCCCAAAATATGATAGATTTGCATATATTGGGTTTTTGTCTTTTGCACTTGAGATATGCATCGCTTCAGCTACGAGAGTGACTCCGCTATTTTCTATAGTGGTTTGATCATCTTATTCTTTGGTATAAAATGTGTAGCCGTTAATTACATAACCGGTGTAAGAAAAGACATGTAAACTCATACGATTTGCTAGCCACCTCGATCTCTGTGAAATTGATCCGGGGTCTACATCAAACTTTGACTTTATGTGATTTTTTAACCATGTTATAAAACTTCGATTGTGCTCTCCAGTTATCCAATTTTGATTCCTATTCATGTTCAAACTAGATAACTAATCCATATGTATTGTAACATACAGTTGAACCTCATCATCATTGTGCAGAACATACAACTATGCCTGCTCCAATTCTGTCCTTGATATAGTCATTAGTCTCTTTCCAATTATCCTTTCTCCTGATATTCTTCCTGAATGATGAGACATGGGAAGTCATATGGATTCAACATTGGACAGATATTCAGTACAAAATTCAGCAGCTTCTTCGACAATGTACCGTTCAGCAATACAACCTTCTGGTCGACTTCTACTTTTTACGTACCCTTTTAATATTTTCATATATCGTTCTATCGGATACATCCATCTCATATAAGCTGGCCCACAAAGTTGTGTCTCCTTAACAATATGAACAGTAAGGTGAACCATTATATCAAAAAGCGAGGGTGGGAAATACATTTCAAGCTCACACAAAGTAACAACAATTTCCCTCTACAATGTCGGTAATTTCTGATGATCGATCACTTTACTACAAATTTCCCTAAAGAAGAAACATAATTTAGTTATGGCTCGTCGAACTTTTTCAGGTAAAATGGAACGTATACCTATTGGTAGCAAATGCTCCATTAGAATATGACAATCATTGGTCTTCAAACCTTTTAACTTGAGGTCTTTCATACAAACTAAATTTTTAATGTTTGAATAGTATCCTTCTGGAACTTTGACTTCGTGTAGAAATTTACACAAAACAATTTATTCCTTTCTAGATAGAGTATGAGCGGCTGGAGGTAGATATGTGCGATTTCCTTTCTTTACGGGACCCAATTCATTTCTTATTCCCATATCGACCAAGTCCAATCTTGCATTGATGTCATCCTTAGACTTTCCTGGAACATTGAGTAACGTACCAATAACACTATCAAATACATTTTTTTCAATATGCATCACATCGAGGAAATGTCTTACATACAATGACTTCCAATATGGCAATTCAAAGAAAATTGACTTTTTCTTCCACCCAGTTTTGACCAGCTCTCCCGCAAAAGGTTTGCCAAATTTATTGGTCAAACCTTGTACTTTTTCAAGTATTTGATATCCAGTCGGTGCTAAAGGAGCTCTATCTTCCTCTGATTTTCCATTGAATGCATTTCTCCACCCACGATACTAATGACTATAAGGTAAAAATCTATGATGTCCAAGAAATACATTCTTCTTACAATGTTTCAACCGCATCCAATTTGTACTCTCTTCACATATAGGACATGCACGCTGACCTTTAATGCTAAATCCTGATAAATTACCATATGCTAGAAGATCATTAATTGTGTCGAACAACATAGCCCTCAAATTGAAACATTCTTTCTTATACCCATCATAAACTTCCACAATTGTCTCCCACATAATTTTTAAATCTTCAATTAAAAGAGCCAAGTATACGTCGATATCATTCCCCGGTTGTTTGGGTCCAGAAATTAACAGAGACAACATCATAAACTTACGTTTCATACATAACCATGGAGGTAGGTTATAAATCAACAAAATCACATGCCACGTGTTGTGTGAGATGCTTTGAAGACCATGTGGATTCATTTCATCAGTAGAAAGTGCAAGTCGTAGATTTCTTGACTCTATCCCGAATTCAGAATACTCGTGATCAATTTTTGCCCATTGTGGAGAATCTGCAGGGTGTCGAAACTTTCCATCTCTAATTCTTTCATCTGTATGCCATGTCAAGTGTTTTGAATTTTCTTCACTGCGATACATGCGCCTAAATCTTGGTATTATAGGAAAATACCACACGACTTTTGCTGGAGTAGATTCTTTCTTCTTATATCAAGAGACATTGCATTTCGGACACGTCTTTAGTAATTCATATTCGTTTCGAAATAAAATGCAATCGTTAGGACACGCATGAATCCTTTCGTAACTCATACCAATAGAGCACAAAATTCGTTTAGCCTCGTAGGTTCGACTGTGAAGTTCATTATCATCTGGCAACATATCTTTTAAGAGTGTTAATAATTCTATGAAGCTTTTATCAGACCATCCATTACTCGCTTTTAAGTTGTACAACTTTAATATCGCCGACAGTCTTGTGAATTTAGTACAACCATTATATAATGGTTTCTCTACATCACTCAACAAGCTCTCAAACATTTTAGGACAATCCCGAAGATCTTCTTCAACTGCTTTTGCAATCTCCTCAACTCGGTCCGACTCATATGTATCTATGTCGAAATCAGTTGAAGCATATGTCGAACCATTCTCAAAATTAATGTCTCCATTTTTTTTCTCACCATGTCTTATCCAACATGTATAGCTTTGATCAATTCCATGCCATACTAAATGTCCTTCCAATTCATCTGCTCTAACGTGTTTTCCAAAACAACATTTTAAACAAGGACAAACGACTCTATTTGGATCTTTTGCATTCTTCACTGCAAACTCAACAAACTCCTTCACTTCATTTTCATACTCTTTTGACAATCGATTGACAGACATCCATTTCCAGTCCATTTTATATGACCTATATAAATGCAGTTACACAAATAATAAGCTACTGATAACATTATATCAATCTATAGTACACATATCTAATATTCGAAAATGGAAACCAATGTCCAAGTCTGATTTCAAAACAGAACAGATCAACAAATTTCAAAAAAGAATAGATTTTATATGATTTATTATGTAACAATTTATCAGTTTTTAGTGACAACAAAAAATTAATAAATATAGTACCTGAGACAACGTATCAAATTTGTTTTAAAGGAGGAGCAGTAGATGGGCGCACAGTAGAGGAAAGGAGGGTTCGCAGAGTAGAGGAGATGAGGGTTCGTAAGGTTAGGACAACGTATTAAATTTGTTTTTATTTATTTAAAGTGAATGATTTTTATTAAAGTGAATGATTTTATTGGACTATATGGTTAAATTGGACTATATGTCTATAATAATTCGTAGAAGTTAGGGTACTGCAAAATATATGGTTAATTGGACTATATTGATATTTTGGATTATATTGCATTAAAAAGAACTAAACCAATTAAATTGTTTATGAATTGCACCACATATTTAAAACAAACTAGTTAGCCAAATTAATTCAAAAATCAGTTTAACAATTTTAAACTCAATTAAAAAAATTTTCTTAGAAAATTTTTGAAATTTATTTTTCTCGATAAAAATATAGAAACGTTATTTTTTTCAAAAAAAAAAAAATTAAATCGTTTTTTTAAAAACAAATCAAAAACATTTTTTTTGGAAAATTTTTGATTTTTTTTCGAAAAATAATAAAAACTTTTTCTCGAAAAAGAATTTTGAAATTATTTTTTTGAAATTTATTTTAAAAAAATAATCGAAAATTTTTTATATCTATTTTTCTCAAAAAAATTCAAATTTTTTTGTTAAAAGAATTTCAAAATTGTTTTCTCAAAAAACTTGTTCGAAACCGATTTTAACTTAAAATTTGTTCAAAATATTAAACTGGTTTAGAACTACACTAAATTTAATTTGAATGTAATTTTTAAAATTGAACCATAAATATAATCTAATGGAGCGCAACTTTTGCACCATGAACACACTTAAATAAAATTATGCGTGCCTTAAATATTGTGTAGCATTAATAGCATGCGATGTCTTATATGTATAAAGTTAGCCAATATATAATATAATATGTTTAAGAAACAATTCTACAAAATTATAGCATGCCTGCGATTCTGCAACATAAAGGAATTTTGCAGAAGTAATTCTAAATAGCAGCAAAGGATGAATATGTTGAATTTTATAAATTTTAATCGATAAATTAAATATAGTATTTTATTGTATATTAAAATTTTAGATTGTAAATTTGCGATGTAAATACGTAAATTTTTTGCAAACACAACTGCAAAAATAGGACGAATTGAACTGAAAAATAGTATATGTTTAGGAGAGACAGAGTTACTGATATAATATATTGATTTTTGGTTCGTATATTTAGAAAGAAAAAATCTAAGCAAATTGATTTGATTATCTTCAATCAAATTGTACGTTAATAAAAATTAAGATACTTATTTTAAAAATATAAAATTTAATTTTTCAAACTCGAGATTTTTTATACTATTAAAATAATTACATAAACACTTTTTAAACTAAAATGAGAAAAATAATATAAAAAAATCTTTAAATACAAGACATATTTAAGATAACATTACTGATATATATAGTCTAATGATTTTATTCAGATATCGGTGATCAATTTTAAATGAAGTTAAATCATACTCAAATCAAAAGAGAATGAATTTATTTGATTCGATTCAGATTGAACTCGAACATAGAAAAAAATCAATTTAATTGATTTCAATTTTTATATTTTTAGACAAAACTCATAACACTTAAATTAAAAGTTAAATTAAAAAATATAGTATATTTTTTATTTGTATTTTTTGTAATTATTTTATAAATTACTTTTATTAAAAAAGATATTAATAGGGACATTGGATTTGCTATGTCCACCCTATATTCCTACCAAGCCCAGCTAACGATTGTAAGCGAGAAATGATCCTGCTATATATATATATATAGTTTCCTTAACCGTTCAAGGAATCTATAAAACTGGATAAGCGTTTATTGCACCACCTGATTAGTGTTATTATCGAAGTATAAGATATAGTAGTATATAGTAGTATGTATCAGAAGATAATTATATTTTGGGTTAAATAAGTTTCAATCTCTATAAAAAATTTTAATTTTGTTTTCAATTATTGTAAAAAAAAATCATATTTTTAGTTTATGCTAAATTATTTTACAAGTTGTTTTAATCTTTGGTTAAACAAAACATTCTTTAACTTTTAAATTTTTAAATGATATTTTACAAGTATGTTTAGAATATTATTAAAAGTCCATCCACTCAAATTTAGAATTTTTTAACTTGGGATGAAATAAATGTAAATTTTTTAAATATCATATGTTCAAGATAAAAATCCTTAAAATTAAGACCTATAAATCGAGTTTTGAACTTATTTTTTGTGGAGGAACTTTTTATAGTATTGTTAACATGTATACAAAAAAACATTCAAAAATATATGTTGATGTTTCAACAAAGACTAAAAATGTTTGTATAATAATTTTGTAAGGACTAAAAAATGTGATTTTTTTATAGAGACTAAAGAGGAAATTTGACAATTTTATAGCGTCGTGCCAATTAAATTGTAATAATCATAATATATTTGATTTTATGTCTACCATCAGTTTAATTCTCCTTATAAAATAAAATAAAAAATCTTCATTTTAATTATTAATCTTGAAATTAAAAAAAGTAAAAATATAAATTAGAATTAAAAGTGATAAGATAAATGTTACAAAAAATAAATAAATTACAATCAATACAATAGAGTCCATGATATTACAAGAGTATCAAATAAAAAAAATGGTACATAATAAAATTAAATCATTAAAAATATTTAAATGCCGCAAGTGTTTGAAACAAAAACAAAAAGGTAAATTGGTTGGTCAAACTGGTGTGTCTATGTCCAATTAAGCACTAGAATGTATAGACCAAAAGCTGCAAATAGAATAAAGATCTTTAGCTCCCAACAAACCAACTTTGATCCTTACAAACAAATAGAAGATTAGCACATAAACACTATAAGATAAAAACAAATAAGCTAAAAGTTTGAATGCATCAAATGTGTAGACGAACTGAGATTATGAATAAAGAAAATGAAACTTAAAAAAATAAAACTAATAAAGAAGTCCAAAGAGAGGTACATATGAGGAAACAACTGAATAAGTGAAAAAAAAATTATAAATACATATTTGTTTTTCAAAAGGTTCACTTACAAAAAAAAATAACAGACACATAAAGAAGGAATAGAAAAAAGTAAAAGAGAAGGAGTGGGATCCAAGCCTATTTGTTTTTTTTTTTAGCTTTAGGCCTTCAACATTCATTTTTTTAATAAGTCCAACTTTTTTATACATTAAGTTTAATCAGTTTCTAACTAATATTAAATCTTTCAAAAATAAATATTTTATTAAAAGTTAATTAGATGAGACATCTTTTTAATCTTTGAGTTGTTAGGATACAAGTTGTTAAACTTGATAGTTCTAACACTCGTTTTTTATGAATAAATAAATCCAAAATTGACTCTTAAATTTGATTAATTAGATGTGACATCTTTTTAGTCTGAGTTGTTAAGAAACAGGTTGTACAACTTGGTGATTTTAAAACTCATTTTCATAATCAAAATAATAAAAACTATTCTTAAATGGGTTAACTAGATGTGACATATTTTTACTTCTTTAGTTTTTGATACAAAAGTTTTACAATTTGTTAGTTTAAGCACTCGCTTTTTAAAATAATTATTGAAATCAAACAAACACATTTTCTTTTGTCAAATCCTTGAAATTTTAGGCCACGACAGCTGGCGACTCCACTAGGAACTCTTTCGAAAGTGAGGCCTAATAAAATTAATTGTGCTAAATGGTTAACTTTGTCTATATTTATTTCTCCTATATTTTCTTTGATTATATGAATTTACGGTAAATAGTTATATTCTTGTTATTTTATATTATGCTTTTACTTAAATTTATGTTTAAAGATCATTTATTATTTTGTATATATGTTTTTATTGTTTAGTAACATTTTTCATATTAGACTTTCCTTCACACACTACATTGTCACTTTTCACACATTAATGAGTGTGATTCTATACCCGAATTTGAGTAAAACTTAAGGTTAGTTAGAGGTTGCGTAGTGTTAGCCTTCCAAATGTACATCTTGCTTGGTTAGCATGAAAATCTCATCTAGAGTTTGATCCCCTTTGAAGGTATTGCCACTCCGAATAGTTTACATGTTATTGTAGAATTATCGTTGTGAATATATATATTCACAACAATAATTCTACATAGTTGGATTCATATCTCATGGCAATATTTACTTTTTTGTTCTTTCTCTAAGTGAAAAATAAAACATAATGACATCTTGTCTCCATTTTCAGGTTTGTTGGGAAATGGTAAATACCTTAGTTACATGGTGAATTAAGTGGAAAAGTGGGATCGGATAAAAAGAAAAACTTTACTTTTAAAGTTTAAGCAACCCGATTTGAAAAGTTTAAGGGACATCGACAACCAAATGAAAACCATACAACGTCATAGTTTCTTTAATAAATATGGAAAGGTCATAAACATTTTGGTAGTAAATGTTCAAATAGAGTCTTTTACTAGTACTACAATCCTTTTTTAAGATGTTCACCTTTCAAGACATATAGTTGGCCCCAACATCGGAAGAATTTTAACGAATATTGTATTATCCATTAGAGAAATAAAATCCTTATCGATATACTAGACAACCCCCAAATCTAAACACTATTGATGATGCGTTAAAAATTGACATAAGAGTTGGCAAGTAAAAAAGAGGAAAAATGAGACATACATGGTTTTCCAAGAAAGTATTTAGAGCAAAAGGCATAAGAGAGTTTGTAAGTAAAAAAGAGGAAAAATGAGATATTCATGGTTTTCCAAGAAAGTATTTAGAGCAAAAGGCACAACATTTAGCCGCTAAAAAAGAATGAAGTACTTTTATAGATGTTTTCGCTCTCATTATAAGCTATTGATAAGATTGAGGAAGTACAAACTTCAATTAAACCCAGCTAAATGCACTTTTGGTGTGAGATCGAGCAAGTTACTTCGATTTATTGGTAGCCAAAAAGGGACAAAAGTAAATATGGAGAAAGTGAGAGCAATACAAGAAATGTCAGCTCCTCGTACAAAAAAAGAAGTTTGTGGATTCTTGGGTAGATTAAATTACATTGCTAGGTTCATATCACATCTCACTACAACATACGAGCCAATTTTCAAATTGTTGTGTAATGACCAAAAAGTTGAATGAAATGAGAATTTTCATAAGGCTTTCGAGAAGATTAAGCAATAGTTGTTAAAACCTCCAATCTTTGTGCCTCATGTTCTTAGAGAACTGCTTATTATGTACTTAACAATACTCGATGAGTGAATGTGTTGTTTACTAAAGCAACATGATGAATCTAGTAAAAAGGAATACACCGTTTACTATTCGACCAAGAAGTTCACTAGTTGTGAAACAAGGTATTCATTGTTAGAACAAACATGTTGTGCATTAACATGGGATGCTCGTCGGTTGAGACAATACATGTTATGCCATACAATCTGGTTGGTGTATAAAATGGACCCAATCAAGTATATTTTTGAAAAGCCTGCTCTTACTAGAAGGATTTCTCATTGGCAGATGTTGTTATCAAAATATGACCAGATGTATGTCACACAAAAGGCTATTAAAGTAAGTGTATTGGCAGAGTCTTTGGCTCATCAACCTGTAGAGATCATCAACCAATGTAATTTGAATTCCCTAACAAAGATATAATGACTTTTATTGAAGATAAGGAATTTTATGATAAAGAAGAATGGACTTTGGTATTTGATGGTGCTTCTAATGCATTGAATGAATGGACGGTGGTACTTAGGTACCAGGTTCGATTCCCATGAGAGACAAAAATTCGCTATTTCCACGAGGTGGAAGGGGGGAGAGAAGGTCGTGATTAACAGTTCTGGTAACGATAAGGGACGAGTTGTTACAACAATAGAAGAAGAGCTTGATGGCAAACCATGATTTCATGATATCAAATCCTATATTAAGAATAAGGAATATTCAATCGGTATTTCAAAGAATGACAAAAGCGTTATAAGGAGGTTGTCAATGAATTTCTTCTTAAATGGTGATGTGCTTTATAAGAGGAACCATGATATGGTGTTTCTCAGATGTGTTGATAAAATTGAAGCAAAGAAAATCATTCAAGAGGTTCATGAAGGTTCTTTTTGAACACATGCAATGGCAAGAAAAATCACGAGGGTTGGCTACTATTAGTTGACCATGTAGTTTGATTGTTTTAATTACGTGAAGAAATTTCATAAATGTCAAGTCTATGTTGATAAAGTACATATACTGCCAACCTCTTTAAGGGGACTTAGTGTTAACGAAAATATTTCCCATCCAAAAGGATTCTCATTAAAAATGGACTTCGAACTACGAGGGACCATATGTTCTGAAAAAGGCTTTCTCTAGGGGAGTTCTAATACTCATAGAGATGGATGGGGTGGAAGTTCCACTCCTAGTAAATTTAGATGGGGTCAAAAATTATTATGCTTGAACAAAAAAAATGGCTGAAAAATGGGCTTACTATGTTGAAAAACAGAAAAGGCGATCTAAACAAATATTAGAGTATCCCGATGGACTGAAAACTTGGAAGAGCGGTCCAAGAAACAATTAGGGATAAAAAAAAATCTAAAAAAACTAAAACATATAAGAAGTTCAAGTTTCACAAAGTTGAGACGGCTCAAACTAGGGCAATATTTATTCTTGGAAGCTTACCAATGAGAGTTCTAAATTACAAGATTGACTAGCACATGTTATTCTTCAAAGTAAAGCTAAACACAAACATCGCTACGCTATCACCTCATACATGGTGTTTTGTTTCTTAGTCCCATTGTAATTTTTACATTCTGCAAATGAGGCAATACACTTTCGTGTGTTGGCATTTTGTATATGCATTACACCTCTTTTAGAAGTAATACATTTTATTGCTGATTGTTTTGGTGTTTCAAAATGTACTTTATGACAATGAATGTTGGAATTTGAAATATGTAAAAATATGTGGAAATTTTTTTAAAAAAATATTTTGATGTTTGGAAAATATATACGGGAAATCCGATATGTTCTTAAGATATATGAATGTGTAAGAGGGAGAAAGATAAATCATTTTAAGGTATGAATTTTGCTTCAATACTTTGTCTTTGAAGAAGATTTCACGGATGTACAAGGTGTCTTCATGTGAAAGCGGTGTTCTTCATGGAATATTGGAACGTCTAAGATCCTACGAGCCGGGGAATCCAGACAAAATAAGACATGAACAAAAACTTATCTATAATACATGGCATGCATGAATCACACATCCTACACTCATATTTCATTTAAGTTCAATTATCTCATTCAGTGCATTGTCTATCATTTATGTTTTAATAACACTCCCAACGACGTTATTGGATAGATATTTCTCTCTCTATTCAAATTAAGAACTAGACTTATCCCTTGCTTATGGTCTTTTATAACTATAGTCATTCTTGTCTATCTACGCACCCTAAACCAACTTGAAGACGATCATTTACATTAATGTCGATTTATGCATCAGTAACAAATCTGAAGACAATCATTTTCATTCTTGTCGATCTATACACCATTAACCAACCTAGAGACGATCATTGTCATTCTTGTCGATCTACGAACTAGTAACCAACCTGAAGATGATCATCTACATTAATGTGATTTGCGTATCGGTAATTAATACGGAGACAATCATTTTAATTCTTGTCAATCTACACACCAATAAACAAGATGATCGTTTTTACCTTTCGCATTTTACCTATTTTTCATTATTCTCACATGATAAATATATTTGTATGTATATATTTATTTATTATTTATATTTATTTAAATGCATGTACTACGTTGTTTTTTAATAAATGATTTGTTATGTACTAAGTAGCTAATTGCTTTTAATCTAATTAAGTGGCATTAACTTGCACGTTGGAATTTTAGGGTGGAAGACAAAGAGGCATTACTTAAAGAGTTCATGGTCAAAGTTATCAAAGATGTTTTTGATGATTGTAATCCATATTGTCAACAACATTAGATGGTTCATCAAAAAATGATCGAAGAGAATCTTTAAATCATGTTGGATTATATATTCTACGAAGTGTTTTCTCACATGGACAACTGTATGTTGCAATTTCAAGAATGACGTCAAGGAAGAGTTTGAAGACACTCATAGTTGATAATGAAGATGATGATTAAAAAATCACATCAAATGTAGTTTATAAAGAAGTATTTTAAAATGTCAAATAGATTGTTCTATTTTCAATTCATATTCATTTTATCTAATTGTTGTTCTCTTTTGTATTCACTTGATAACTTAGATTCCTACATTATTGTTTTATAGATTCATATATTAATACATTTTTAACCCCCGTGCAATGGACGGATACACGTCTAGTTATAATCTGAATCCTTATATGAAAGGATTACCTAAGCCATTAACAACATATAATTAATTTGTGCATCTAATGAAATAAACCTTAAATCCTAAAAATAGAGGCATAGATAACTTCAACTTCAATCCTTCTCTATCTTAATTTACTTTTTGATGATGAATGTAGATGTTGAAGAATCTTCATCATCATTGATCGGAATTGACTCATTTGAAATAGATTTAGTTAGTTCTATCATATCATGTGGACTATCATCTTTGGATAAATCATCAACTGCTGTAGTAAATTCTCACATAAGATCTTGTGTAAATATAAAAATTTATTTTAAAACGAAATGTTTGATAAGGAAAACATGTTGAAATAAACTGAACATTAATAGTTTTATTATAAAACGAAATTAAGTAGTCATTTATACTTGACTAACAATGTCATTTGTAGCAACATTTGAGCTTTGCATCTTTAGAGCAACTACACCTAATTCATCTTCACCAAGAATAGTCTTAAAAAAGAATAAAATAACAAAATTAGCTACCACGGAAATTAACACAGTTAATTATTGATAAATAACAAATTATTAAATTAATAAATTTAAAATATTAACAAATATTTGCAAGTAATATTACCATTGAAATCATGTTAGCATCTCTGGTAAACATCACCGTTTAGACTCAAATTATGAAACCTTGTCAAAATTACAACATGTGTTGTTTAAATCAACAGAAGTAAGGGAAAAAGTTCGTTCAAATTAAAATTTTGAAAACAATATGCGATTAAAAACATTTGAAATATTGACTTCATGTATATAAAATATATATTTCAAATATATTAAAAAATAATAATCAACACATTATACAACCGAAAAAAATAAAAACAGTACTGTTATAATTGACGCAACCAAAAAAATGCTAGAAAGCCATTTCCAATATGTGTGACGTTAAAACCTCTTTTTTTGTTGGGACATTAATGTGGTATTTCCAATATGTTTCTTAATGGGGTATTTTTCTTTACGCGTTTTAATAAGGTATTTAAATGTATTTTAGTTCTCATCCAAAAAAAAATGGTACACTTAGTTTCTTGTTTTTGATGTTTTTCATTTGTTTTGTAATTTTTCTTAGTTTTCTCTTTTTTTTTTCCTGATAAAAAAAGGGGATAATGTATTTTTGAAGAACTATTTTCGATACAAACATCACTTATCACTTCTTTTATTCTTAATGCATTTACTACTAATGCTTATCTGTCATAATATCCTTCCTCTTACGAATTAAACATGCATATGTTAAAGGGGATTCTTCTAATACTTTATGGTATTTTTTTCTTGATTAAAAGTTGTTCACAAAAATAGATGTTTATGGGAGCAAAATCATTTTGTAGGAATAATTTAAAGCACTAAATTTTTGATTAAGTGTGCAGTTCCTAGATCAAGTGAATTTTGTATGATCCTACATTGCATCCTCTAAGTAAGTTTGTTAAGTCTGGTGAACGCGCCTCTGATGCTCGTGGCAAATACTGGTAATGTTCTGTTTCGTCTACATCTGATGGCTTCAACAAGCATTTGATCGTCTGCCTCTGATAATCGCATCAAGCATCTAATCGTCTGACTCTGAAAAACTATGTATGCTCTGATGAAAGTCAATACTCTGATAAGAAGACAATGCTTTAATGATAGTCTATGCTCTGAAGAAGACATAGTTTTTGTGCATCCTCTAATAAACACCCTGAATCTGATTTGTGTCAAAAGGCCTATGAGACACGCTCCATCACCACAATCCTTCATTTCCACCCCATTTGGAAGCCATTTGAGCTAGTTGTGGAGCTTAGTCTTGAAGAAGGAGAGCTAAATCTGATTGTTGCAGCAATCTCAGTTAAAAATGTTTGAGAAACAAAATATTCTCAATGAGATAACAATCAAAAATCATCTTCCAAAATATTCTTAAACTAAGGAAGAATGTACTTCTTTTAAAAATAGAAGTTCATGAATTGAAAAATAATTTAACCAACCTAGTAAAATCCACTCAAATGTTTCAAAAGAACATGATATCTTAATGGGGATATTTGACAAAGATGGCTTATGTTTCTCAAAAGCAAAAGTTTTATGAAAGCTTTTTTGCATGAAAAAAGAAGGATGAAAAAGTTAGAAAAAGACGTTCATCTTGTAACAAATACGATTACAGAAAGCAATCATAAGAAAAAAATATTGAGAAAGCAAGACAATATTCTTATGATGACGAATATGATCGTTCTGCTGCAGAACTTCCTCGTCATAGACCAGAACAGTATGATTACAAAAAAGTTGAGAAGGTTATAAGAGAATGTTCTTATCGTAGCAAGTTTGGTCATCTTGAGTTAAAATTCTATCCAAAAAAAATCGACAAGAAGATACACTAATCATCAAGGACCCAGACATAATAGGGTACCACAATCATTACTATCTTGTGATGCAGGAATATCATCCAACAATTAACAAAAAAACATTGATACGTGAACAATGCATGTTCAATACACGTGAACTAAAAAGTATGGTGCCTCATCTCATTGCAAAAATTTGGATGCTTTGTAACCTTTGGAAACATTAAGAAATCAAAGGTACATGTATCATTAGTTGAAATAATTTTGCCTAGGTTAAGGATATTTTATATGTGAATGATAATTTACTTAACATTATTTAACTCTATGGTATTGACTTTAAAGATATTTTTAAAACCCTATATGGTTGAGGTAAAAAAAAAACTTCCTCATGATTATTTTAACGAAAAAATCCTTATGATTTATATTTAGATGAAAATCCAACCAAATCATGATTTATGTCAATTGCAATAGATAAATGAATTTGATATAAAGATGCTTATTATGTAAGTATATTCAAAAATGTGTTTTTAAAAAGAATCAAGTATGTGAAACTTGAGTTAAAAGAAAAAAGTTAAGAGTGATTTTCATTCTAAAAATGCAATTTCAAAGAAAAGTATCTTGAAGTATTTCACATGTATTTATTCCGTATTTTTAAAACTTCATGTCTTATGGCTTTGTAATATTTGATGATTTATTCAAAGATTCACTTGGATTTTATTTTAAAAATCATCAGGATAATGTCTTTAAAACTTTTCAAAATTCCTTGTAAAAGAGTTTTAAAAAAGAATTGTCATTTCTATAAGAAGTGATAATGGGAAATTTGAATTGTCTAAAAGTGTTGTCTTTGATGAAAATGATATTTCACATAATTTTCTTGTCAAAATTACAAGAAATGGCTAGAACAATTTTAAAATGAATCAAATGTTGAAAAATACTTTTGGCAAGAAGCCATAAAAATTGTTGGCTATGTTTTTAATTGTGGCTCTATTAGAAAATGTCTTGAACATACTTTCATATGAATTTTTGAAAAATAGAAAGCTAAACATATCATACTTTCACACTTTTGAATGTTCTTAGTATGTTTTGCATAAAAAGAAAGTTTGGTTGCATTCGATTTAAAATGTCATCAAGGCATATTTTTTGAATACTCTACATTCGAGAAATACTATAGAATAGAAAATCTAAAAGCTCAAACTGTAGATGAAGTTATATTATGTTTGATGAATGTTATGATTTTCTTGATGAAAGAAACGATGGTGAAAAAGAATAACTACCAATTCAAATTTTGATAAATCACAAAGTTGAGAATGTTCAAACATCATCCTCTAAAACTCCAAAGTCTAATCATTGAGTGGTAAAACGAAAAAGATATGAGCGAAGGATCAAAATGAGAAAAAAGGTTTTTGCGTTCATTCTGGAAGCAATACCAAAACGTTCTCCACAAGAACAAAACATTATTGACACTGACTATGCTTCACCCGGTCAAAACAAATGTCACATATCACAATGGTGTGGTTGAAGAACATCAACAACTTCCAAATGTGTCTAAACCAGTTGCTTTTGGCACTTCTACACCTAGCTCTCTATTGGCCTTTCCTCCAAAACTTCTCCTCAAGATCAAATCATTGGAAGAACAAATGGTGGAATAAGAACTAGATTTTTGTTCTAAATATATGATAGCAATATGGCTACGATTTCTGAAATATAGTCAAAATCAATCAATGAAGTCAAAATAAAACAATCTTAAATTAATGTCATAATGGAGGAGCTCTCTCAACAACAAAAGAAAAGTATGAAATCTTGTTCAAAATCCAAAGAAATCCCCAAATCAAAATGACGGACTTATCCAACATTGGAGAATACTTCAAAAGCTAAATTGTCTCTTCTCAACCATCAATCAAGATAAATGAATGAGTATGGGGAGAAAATAAAAAATATTTAAAGATGTTCTCATCATTGTACCTCAAGTGAGAAAGGTCATTAACGAAGGTACATTCAATCCAATCGTTATGATATGTGCATTATAATAAGTTTGAATCTTGTTATGCAATAGCATTAATTAATATATTGGATTGTTCTATGAAGTAGGAATGTATACTAACTTTTTTTATGCAAGTATGACTTTAAAGTTTATTTAATATGCATATGCTTAATTTGTATTCTAATTTCAATATGTTTTCACTCTTTGTTCCTACTCTTTTTATGATGGTTTAATATCCGTAAACAAGTGTGTAAATCCAGTAAGATGTTCAAAATTATTGCACTTGTTAAAAATACATTTAAAATAAAATTGTGTTCTTTCATGTTTTTATATGGGGTTGTTATGATCATTATATTCTATGCTTGATTTTTGCTCACACTTTTCACAATAACATCTTTCAAATTGTCATGCTAAATGTCAAATGAAATAACATCATTTTTTGCAAATTCACCTCTTTATGTCATTGAAAGCAATCTCTCTAATGTTCTCTAACTGTATTGCTAGTCATATTTTGCTATGAGATATAAAATGATAAAATTTTAATTTGCCATGTCAAACTATAAATGGATTAACGCTTGTGAAAGTTTACATTTTATGATTTTGTAAGCAATGCTTTCAACGTGTCTTGATTGCATTGTTAATCAATATTTGCTATGTGCAAGTCATGTTGCGTACTTAATGAAAACCTCTTGTTCATAAATAAAATTTCAAAGTTTGATATTATATATCCTTTTAATTGGGATGCATGATAGAACAAATACTTGTAACAAGAAAGATGATAGAAATCATGTTTTTGATAATTGAATCTATGCTCCATGCTTTTTTTCATAAGTATGGCTTGTAGTAAATTTTTATGATATTTTATGCACACAAGTCTTGTACATGTTCACTTATCTCAATACAAAATTTTGGATCAATCCAACTTGTTTTTGCATATATTGAGTAACATATAATTTGCTTGATGCTTAGTATAATATTTTGAATTTGGATTTTCAAAAAATTGAGATTATAATGTGACTTTTGAAAAATATCCTTCTTCAACATATTTTAAATATATATTCTTGTTTGAGATTTATTTTGAAGGATTTCAACGGGAGGATATATGATTGGTTTTCATGAGAATGATTTTTGTGTATTTTCTCTAAAAATTCAAAACTACTCTAAAATGAAAAAGACATGCACATTGTGTTCTTAAAAACACATTTGACTTGTTTTTATCATGAAAATGATGTCATCAATATTGATGAATGATCATCTTGATGCGCTTACATGTCATAAAGTTAAAAATTAATAGGTGAGTATTTTGAGGCATATTAATATATGCATTTTCGAATGAGTCTTATTTGTTGCGTACTTCCTTGTGAAATATGATCTCAAATATTTAAATATATTTAAGAATGATAGATAGAAATAGCATCAATCAAAAAGCCTCATACACACACACTTACTAATGAAAGTAAGTTTGAATGTGTGTCTTATTGTTAATTTGTGTGTTTGCAAAAAAAATTTGAAAAATTATTCGATAATGACTTTGATGAATCTAGTCTTGAGAGTTCATTTATCTTATTATATAGTTAAACTTTGATAATGACTTAATGACCTATTTTCAAAATAAATACATTTAAGTGCAAAAGTTAGATAAAAAATATAATTAGAATCTTGGGTCATGTTTGATTTCCTTTTAAAAACTGTTTATTAGTTTTCAAAAAATTAAAAACTAAAGACTTGTTTGATAAATCACTTTTCAACTAGCAGTTCTCAAAAGTGTTTTTAATTATCTAATTTTTAAAACAACAAAATGAAAATTGATTATATGCATATTAATTCTCAATTTTCGTTCCAAAACTAAAAACGCGAAGAAGATGAATTTTACTTAATGGCAGACTGGTAAATACTTTGCAAATTGTAAAGTGACAAAATAAGCTACACGGATATGGATATGTTTCAAGGAAACCACCAAATTTGTCCTTGATTCCGTAAGAGATTATCTCATATATCTTGAAATTATGAATATTTCAAATACATCCTTGATTTTGTTAAACATTACTCACTTTCGTCTTTCCATTGGTGTCTGTTCATTAACTCTGTTTCATTGGCTGGCGTGTAAGTTAAATGTCATGTTAACTAACATAAATGGTCAAAATAGTCCCTATATTTAACTAATTGTCAATGTGGTCCTTATGCTATCAATATAATTTCTAACATTACCATCAATCTTCTACAAAGATTTTCTTAACTTTCGTCAAGTAGATTAGTTGAAGAAAATTAAGAAAATCTTGTAAAAGGTTGATAGTCATGTTAGACATCAAATTGGTTCAATTTAGAGGTGTTCATGGTCCAAAAACTAAACTGAATTTGACTACATAAATAATTTGTTTCAGTTCTTGAAACTATTTTCATGAAAACTAATTAATTTTTGAACCAATTACAATTCAGTTCCGAACTAGTTTGAAATCGGTTTAATATTTTGAACAAGTTTCAAATTGGTTTTTAACTAAAACCGATTTCCAACCAATTTTTCAATGAATTTCAAAAACCCAGTTTTTTAGTGAATTTTTTTTAAAATGATTTTAAAATCCTTTTTTTAATTAATTTTTTAAAAATTGGTTTTAAAAAATTGTTAAACTCTAAAGAAGTTAATGCAAAAGTAGTTTTAACTACAATCTTCTGGTTGATATTTTGATAATAACAAAATAAACACATAAGAACAATTATTTCTTAACTGTATTTGTTAAATATGCATATTTAAGTTAGAAGACAAATATTTATATTAATGATTATCTATTTTAAGATAGAGTAAATTATAAGTAAATTAGAGATAATAATATAAGTGTTTTTAACACAGGATATTAATTAACATATAATAAACAAGTAATTATGTCTACTACTAGAGTAAGTCATAATATAGCAATAAGAAGATTGTAGCAAGTATCTGATGCATCTATCATCCGAATTAAAGCGTTAAAGACAACAGAAATACAAGTGAATGGTTGATCCTTTGACCAGAAAGAAAAATAATGCTACAATAATTATCTGTCGCTCAAAATAAAACCTATGATAGAGTCAACGTTCAGGTACAAATTAAATTCTCTAATAAACAAAGAAAATGGATTAATTAATTAAGGGTTGAGATTGGTTAGAATATTCTTAGCTGTTGGTCCATAAATGCCTTAGTCTTTGCTTCTAGACGATCAAAGTCTTCCTTCTTGAAAACTTGGGAGGGATCAAACATAGTACCAGAGGGAATGGCAGAGTGACTTCCAGAGGCAAAGTTTGTAGATTCTAAGGCAGTAACAATAAGCACAGGGAACTGTTATTGTGCTACTGGAGGAACCCCTATGAGTTCTAGAGGAACACCAATAGAGGGAGATGAGTCGTTCCTTAATAAGCCGATTGATGTGGCTGTTAGGAGCTTTCTGGATCAGTCGCTTTTCGCTTTCTGAAGCTGCAAGATCCATAAATAGACAATCTCACCTGTTTGTCTGAAAGTTGCAAAGTTCTACGAAGCCAACCTTATTCCATGATCCTTGTTGTCCCTAATCTAGTTGGTGAAAAGAGAAAAGACCTTGTTCTATTAGGTGAAACGTCATTGGGGTCCAAACTATGAGCATTCCTATTGCGTGTTAAGGTGATTTTGGCACTAAGGGAGGTAAGGAATGTGTCGAGGTACGGAAAGCCAGATGGGTTGGAGTGAGTGAAGAGAATGAGGTATAGAGGGTTAGTGGAGGGTGCAAGGTCGGGTGAAAAGGTGTGGAGGGAGACACATAGGAGTCTTTTGATGATGTATCAAAGACTAAGTCAACAGGAACTGGAGCTACTGTCTCAGCTTCTTGGGAAGAAGAATGCACAAGGCTATTTGATGTGGGGTCAGGTACAGGGGTGGAAGAGGCAGGTGTTGGAGAAAAAGTAGAGGAAATAGGTGTTTTAGTTGGAGTGTTAGGCTTGTGTGGGAGATGATGGGTTTTGTATCAAAGAGACGCAAAAGGTTTAGCTAGAGTAGTTTCAAACATCTCATCTGAGGTGTTAGAGTCAAAGGTATGAAGGATGACATGTGCAAGGTTAGAGGAAGGGTCAACTATGAGTGTATGTTAGGGACAGGATATGGGAAGTTCAGGTTCAGGGATGGGGGTAGAAATAGTTTTCTTAGAGTTTGGTGTTACCTTTCGTTTCTTCCTCTAAAGGAGGGGTGTTGCGTCTTCATTGGCGTTGGTTTTTTCTAGTTCATCCTCTTCAACACTCAGCGTTTGAACAACTCTTTTCTTCTTCTTCTCGAACACTTGAGCAGCCTTAGGTAGAGGGAGACAAACAAGGACAATGTCTTGGTTGGATTGGCACATCCTCATGTATTTTAGAACCACTTATTTGTTGTCTTCCTCAAAAAGAGGGGCAAAGGAGTCCTTAGCAATAGATGAGATTGATTTCCACTAGTTGGACCTGATGACCTTCTAATGTCACTACTTGGTCAGATGTAGTTCTTCAGAGTGATCAGTCACATCTGGATGACGTTGGAGATGTTGAAAACTGGTGCAGATGATGAAACCAGGTGCTCCTCTTGAATAGTTCCTCCGACTTCCTCAAAAGCATGAATGAGAGGAGTACACATGAGTACAAAAGTGATCAATATGGGGTAGGGGATAGTCCTTATCTTCCCTGTCCTAGAGTTGATGACGCAAGACCTTATGTGTTCTAAGATGACGTTGAGAAGGTTTTCCATGATTCTTTGAGAGATGCTTCACATTAGACCCTTGCGGTCTTTGCTAACATGGTCCATACTGAAGGTGCAAACACGAGAAGAGGGGTTGAATTGTGTTTGACTAAGTTGGATTACTTTTGCTAATTTATTTAAAATTGGTTCGAGTTTGGTGACTTACATAGAATAAAAGTGGTACTGATCGGGTTAAGTGATCAGAGGTAGAAGTACAACAAGAATTGTAGAATTAAAGTGACATAAGAGTTTATCTGTGTTCACCACCAAATTTGTAGCTACATCCAGTCTCCTCACTTAGAGGGGTTTAATCTACTAATTCAAAACTTGAATTACACAATACCTGACCTTACAAGCCAGTCTCCTCAAATCAAGCACAAGTATGGAAGAAGATTGATGTTTTTGAAGACAATCTAAAATAAGATATCATTCAGATGTATAATTGAACAAAATCTCTGACCAAGTTGAAAGAAGATATGGTCAAGATTTGAAGAAGATATGATCAAGACTGTATCAACAAGAAGATATGAATTATTTACAAGACGATTTGATCAAGATTTATCACAAGAAGATATAAATTATTTACAAGAAGATTTGATCAAGATTTATCTACAAGAAGATATGAATTATTTACAAGAAGAGTTTATCAAGATTTATCTACAACAAGATATGAATTATTTACAAGAAGAAACACTCACAAGAAGATACGTTTATTATTTGTCAAGATATGATTCAGATTTTGCAAGGACAAAGCAGAAACCCTAACCTATTCTATAAATAGATACTCGAGACTGAAGAAGAAAATAAGAGAACTCACTAGCATAGAATTTCGTAAGTCATTAGAGTTCATAAGATTAAGGCCTAGAGAACACTTACTCAAAAGAAATATTTTCTAAGTGTTTTCTAGTGTGAGAGTCATTGTTACAATCAACTTGTTAGAGGCAAACCAATTTTTTCCAAACTCTTGTAACCCATCCCAATAGTGGCTTTCGTGTTCCTCAAGCAATCTATAGGTTTTCATATTGTGTTGAGAAGACTTGGCTTGTAGAGTCAAGGTGTTTGTGTTCCTCAAAAAGTCAATAGGTGTAAGGTTGTTTTGAGAAGACTTGGCTTGTAGAGTCAATGTGTTTCTATTCCTAAAAAAGTCTATAGGTGTCAGGTTGTGTTGAGAAAACTTGGCTTGTAGAGTCAAGGTATTTGTGTTCCTCAAAAAGTCTGGTGTCAGGTTGTTTTGAGAAGATTGGCTTGTAGGGTCAGATATTGTGTAATTCAAGTTTTGAATTAGTGGATTGAATCCTTTTGAAAAAGGGGAATGGACGTAGCTACCAAGTAGGTGGTGAACTAGGATAAATTCTTGTATCACTTTAATTCTACAATTCTTGTTTTACTTCTACCTCTGACCTCTTAATCTGAATTCTACTACTTCTATTCTAAGTAAGTCACCAAACCCAAACCAGTTTTAAATAAATTAACAAAAAGAATCCAACTTAGTCAAACACAATTCAACCCACATTCTCGTGTTTGCACCTTTAGAAATTGATACATAATGTGGAAAAAAACAATGGAATACTAATTCCTTCCAGGGAGATCTTGATTGATGTTATGAATACACTAAAACAAATTATAAATAAGTAGAAACCTGGGTGTGACAAAACAAATGGTGGTAATAGCAACCCTTGTGATTTATTAAGTTGGGTGTGGAAGAAATTGTAGAAGCAATAATTGCAAAGCATCAAGGGATGGATATAGAGATGCAATATGATGAAAAAATGATGGGTTCTTGGGAGCAATAAGACATAGTTGAAAATGAAATTTGGAGATCAAGAATCATCATTTGATGAGATAGAGTAAGTAGAGGCAAGACCAAACAAATATTGGGTTGTCATGGTCATGTTTTGGGTCACAACTTACAAAGCGGAGTGTAATCAACATGAATCTGTTATACAACTTAGGTAGTTGGTGAAGGCATTAGATAATCAAGTATCAGAACATGAATTCTATCAAGGGACTGTAATAAATGATGATGCTAAAATTGGTTCATCAAGCCCTAAAGAGTAGAACAAAGTAGGACAAACTTTTATGTTCTACGACCAATGTAACAAGATAAAATCGTAGATTTAAATCTTGTCCTCAAGGTTTTTTGTGAGGAAGGAGTGTATTATTAGATTATAGAATAACATATATTAGAGTTCTTAAAGTAGTTAAGACTTGTTATTGTTAAGACGAAATCCCAAATTAGTGTTTTGAGTGTGATAATCAAAGATAGGTACTAAGCATTTCATACAAGAACATTCTTGTTTTAAATCTGACACATGACAGCTAGACCTTCTCCAACGGTCAAATGAGTTGTCATGAGCCTCCTTGAAGCCTATAAAAGAAACCTCAAGGAAAATGCAGAGCTTCAAGTGCAAAGCAATACACCACTTACTTACATTCATACACTCGAAAATCTCTCATTTACATACAAGAATCAGTAATGCTTTCTCTTTAGAATTTTAGAATCACTCTACTAAATTCTTCTGTTAAAGAATCTAAACTCAAACAAGTGTTGAGCTTACTCAGATTCTTTCAAATTCTGTAAAATCATCACCTTGTAAAATCATCACCTGGGCTGAAAGGTAGTGTTGTGTAACAGATCAATGTTGATCTAGACTGGTGGTGTAAAAACCAAGAATGTTCTCTGTTTTGAACACTAAGTGAAAAACCTCACAACTGTGAGGACTGGACGTAATCCTATTTAGGTGAACCAGGATATATCTCTGTGTGATATTTCTTCCCTTATCTCTATTTATTTCTACTCTTATAATTATCAAAGTAAATAGATAAGTTAAATTGTGTGTTTTTCACTAACCAAGAACGTTCTCCGTTTTCTGTTTTCAGAACCAAGATCAATCTTGAGTTAAATACTTTAAGTTTTAACAGGAAATTTTAAAAAGGTGAATTTACATATCAAACCCCATTTTCTTGTAAATTGACATTGTTACTTCAATTGGCATCAAAGCTCGGTCTCTAAAGATTAACACCTAAACAGTGCTAGTGAAAAAGATCTAGAAGAAGAATGTCAAAAGCTAAATACATTGTAGAAGGAGGATATTCAAACAGACCATCTTACTTTGATTGCACAGATTACTACTTCTGGAAGAGTAAGATGCAGCTATTTCTAAAATCACAAGACACAGGAATGTGGCGTATCATAACAGATGGAAACTTCATTCCAAGAGTCAACCAAGACGATCCAACATCTACAGAAAAGAAAGAAGTTTATTGGACAGCTGATGACAAAGCCAATGTACTCCTAAACTCTAAAGCTCAACTGTTTTTATCTTGTGCATTAAGCAGGGAAGAGAGTGAAAGAGTAGATGAATGCGATACAGCAAAAAAGGTATGTGATACACTGCAAACTCTTCATGAAGGAACAAGCCATGCCAAAGAAACAAGAATAGACATTGGCATACGGAAGTTCAAATTGTTTGAGATGAGTGAAGAAGAAACTATAGATGAAATGTACTCAAGATTCACAACTATAGTGAATGAAATGTGCTATCTTGGCAAAGTATATTGAAATGTCTTCCAATCATATGGAGACCAATGGTAATAGCCATAAGCCAAGCCAAAAATCTGGAGGTACTAGGATTGGAAGAGCTTATTGGAACTCAACGAGCACATGAAGTGTTGATGGAGGAAGACAAACCAGTACAAAGGAGTAAAATAATAGCCTTAAAAGCATCTCAAAATGTTCAAAACAGACCACCACAGTCAAATGATAGAATTGAATTAGATGACAGCCAAGATGATGTTGATGAAGAAATCGTTATCCTTACAAGAAAGATCCAAAGAAGGATGAAGATGAGAGACCAGATCAAAAGGGGTATTCCTAAAAAAAGGAAAACCTCAAAACTGAAATAGACAAAAGTTAGATCACTTGCTTTGGATGTAATAAACTAGGACATTACAAAGGTGAATGTCCTTCAAATAAAAAAAACACCAAAGAAATTTCTTTTCAAGAAAAAATTGATGATGGCTACTTGGGTGATTCAGATGAATCAGATGCAGAGGAAAGTGAAGAGGCCAACATTTTCTTAATGGCAAACGCAGAAAAAAATGAGGTAAAAAATTCTGAATTATGTCCCTTGTGTGAACAAATGGAAAAGAATTTGATAATTTGCTAAATGATTCAAATTTTCTTGTCCAAAAGTGTAGTTCTTTAAAAGAACAGTTTTAGAAAGAAAAGGAAGAGAAAGAGAAAGAGAAAACTCAGGCTATGAATGATGAACTTAAAAAAATCATTCAAAATCTAAAAGAATCTCAATTCAAAAATTTTAAAATTGAAAGTCAAGAATATTCTACAATGCAAAAGGAGAACGTTCTCCTTAAAATTAAAGTTGAACTTCTTAAAAATGACATGTCAAATTTTATTAGAGCTACTGAAGCCTTTCAAAAAATCATGGGATCTCAAGTAGAAATATTTGATAAAGCGAGTCTTGGTTTTGATAAAACTCAAAAAAAAATGTATGAAAACTTATTTGTTCATGAAATAAAAGAGGACAAATGCAAAACCAAATGTTCATATTGTAGTAAAATTGGACATCTAGAATATGCATGTTATTTTAAGAAAATAGATGAAAAAATTAAAAACAAAAAGCTCTTTAGAAAAGAAGAATGTTTAGGAGAAAAACAAAACTTTCTCCAGAAAGTTTGAAAAAATGATAACGTTATGGAATTTTATCAAAACCAGCTACAAAGATGTTTAAAACTCAGATTTTCAAACCTTCTCCAAGACCAACAACAAAGTGTTCCTATTGTTCCAAGATTGGTCAGTCTGAGTCAACTTGCTATCTTAAAAAGGGATCAAGTTTTAACACCAACTCTCAAGGACACAAGACCAAATGAGTACCTAAAATTAGTATAACACCTCATGCAGGCTGGATCTCAAAGTGTCAAGAAAAAACCATGGTTCTTGGACAGTAGCTGCTCAAGACATATGACAGGTGATAAACAATGTTTCATGTCATTTGTCAAAAAGGGTGGAGGCTCCGTGACTTTTGGAAACAATAACCAAGCCCGAATCAAAGCTAAAGGGACCATTGGTAAGGAAAATTATGCTCAAATAACAGATGTTCAATATGTTGAAGGTTTGAAACATAATCTCTTAAGCATAAGTCAACTATGTGACAATGGCTTTGAAGTTATTTTCAAACGCAATATATGTGAGGTAAGAAAAATAGATTATGGGGAAACCCTTTTCTCTAAAACCAGAAGGAAATCCTTTTATATCTTGAGGAATTATCTGATGAATCCTACTTTATGTCTATCGATAAAGACAAATGGATTTGGCATAAGCGAACAGGTCATATAAGCATGAAAACAATCACAAAAATTTCAAAATTAGATCTTGTTAGGGGTTTGCTTAAAATAAATTTTGAAAAGGATAAAGTATGTGAAGCATGTGCAAAAGGAAAACAAGTCAAAAGTAGTATTCACTCAAAAGATTTCATATCCACAAACAAAATTCTTGAACTGCTTCACTTTGATCTTTTTGGCCCCATTAAAACAACAAGTTTAGGAGGAAAGAAATATGGTTTCGTTATTGTTGATGATTTTTCTCGATACACTTGGGTTCTTTTCTTGAAACAAAAAGATGATGCATTTGATGTCTTCAAAATCTTTTGTAAAAAGGTACAAAATGAAAAAGATTCCAACATCATTTCTATAAGGAGTGATCATGGATGGGAATTCATAAATACCTCTTTCAAAACCTTCTTTGATGAACTTGACATTTCTCATAATCTATCTTGTGCAAGAACTCCTCAACAAAATGGAGTTGTTGAACAAAAAAATAGAACATTACAAGAAAAGGCAAGAACAATCTTGGAAGAATCTAATGTTGAAAAATATTTTTGGGCTGAAGCTATCAACACCTCATGTTACATCTTAAACCGTGTATCAATAAGAAAAATTATCAACAAAACACCAAACGAAATCTGGAAAAACAGAAAACCAAACAAAGAGAACCTTGGAAATTTTGATGCAAAATTAGACAAGGTTATCTTTCTGGGTTACTCAACTGATTCTAAAGGATATCAAGTATTCAATTTAAGAAATCAATTTAAGCTCTTTTTTAATCAAAAATGGATTTTCTAGAGGAAAAATTGACATTACACTGCTCAAGAAAAAAGATAAAAATGATTTACTTATTGTTCGAGTGTATGATGACGATATTATCTTTGGATCAACTAATGAGACCTGACATTGTGTTTGTAGTAGGATTATGTGCTAGATTTTAATCCGCACCAAAAGAATCTCACTTATCTGCTGTAAAAAGAATTTTTTGATTGTTGGTACTACTGATCTTGGTCTTTGGTATAGAAAAGGTTCTCATTTTAATCTTGTAGCTTACTGCAATGCTGATTATGCTAGAAACAAAATTGAAAGAAAAAGCACAAGTGGTGCTTAGCAGTTTCTAGGAGAAGCATTAATAAGTTGGTCTTGCGGAAAGCAAAATACAATTGCTCTATCAACAATTGAAGCTAAATATGTCTCAGATGCAAACTGTTGTTTCCAAGTCCTCTGGATAAAAAATCAACTTGAAGACTTCTTTGTATGTTATTCAAACATCCCAATTTACTGTGACAACACGAGTGCTATAAATCTTTCAAAAAATCCTATTCAACATTCAATATCCAAGCACATTGAGATAAAACATCATTTTATTCGTGATCATGTAAATAAAAAGGAAGTTGAATTAATCTTTGTAGATACTCAAAAAGAACTTGATGACATTTTTACCAAACCTCTTGTAGAGGAAAGCTTCAATTTCATCAAAGAGAAATTAAAAATTATCAAAAATCCTGTCATTTTACATTAAAAAAATTTCTGAAACCAAGAACATTCTTGGTTTGATTCAATCAATCTTCGTTTTTTATTCAATCAATCTCCGTTTCTCTTCACAAAATCAGAAAAAGTGCTTTGTGCGGGCATTAATGGCAAGTGTTTGTTTGTCTGCAAAAGCAACTGCGATGCTGTAACTTCCGCCCCCTATTTTTTTTTTCCAACAATCATCTGTCACTTCATCTTCCTAAAACATCAAACACACTCCTCAAACTCCTCCACTTCTCCATAAAAAACTGCTCTGATTCACGTCTTCCATTCTCCTCAAACACACTTTGTCTTTCTGCACAATCTCACTCATCATCAAAAATGGCTCACACCAAAATGTTTGCTTGAAAAAAACCTTTGCCCAAATACGCCTTCTTCTTCATTTTCTCCACCATCATCACCGTTCCTCACACCATCACCATCACCACCGCCTCGACCCACTCCTCCAGAAGAATCATCAGAAAACACCTTCTTAGACTATTTGTCCTCATCCCTAGACTCAAGCCCTAACCCTATCTCCCTAAATCCCTTATCAATTGTACTGCCCCATCTCTTTAAATGCCAACCTCCTAATCATTTTGAAGTACCCCCACATTTACGAAAACCATCTTCCAAACCTACTCCCTCCCAAAGAAGGTCCATGCGCATCTCGGCCGGAATAGGGACGTCTAAAGCTAAACGTATCGACCCCACTATATACACCATCTCTGAGAGTGACGACTCTGAGCACGACGTTCCCACTGAACCCTCTCAAAAATCTCTTCCAACTGAACCTTCTCAATCGAATCCCCCAAATCAAAAAAAGAAACACATCAAAGAGATTTTTTCCTTTTCAAAACCCTTATTTTCTTCTCAAAAAACAACTACTTCAAAACAACTACTTCAAAACCCCCAACCCTAAAAATCAAAACCACTCTAACCCTATCTCAATACCTGGCCAAGGACAAACTGAAAAATCCCCAGAAACCCCAAAAAATTGATTGCCCTCGAACCAAAACATAAGAACGTTCTACTCCAAAAACTGTTTTACCAGAACATTCTCCGCCCAAAACTCCTTCACCATAATGTTCTCCCGCAAACGTCCCTCCAGAACGTTCTTTCCCCACCACTGAACTCAATCCCACCTCATCTGGCCCAAAACTACATATTCCACCCCTCATCCCCTCCAAACTTCAAAAACTGTACTATGAGAAATGGGTCGAACGACCCATTGGTGTTGGAAGAGTACTCATGCTTGACAATCTAACACTTGAAGGTACATCCATCAAACATCACATTGATGCCTTAGGATGGACTCAATACCTTCAAATCTCTGACTGTTTTTATCCTAATGTGGTGAGGGCATTTTATTGCAAAGTCCAAACCTTTGTTGATAAGTCCCTTCCCGTGTCCAATCTAAAAGCCATTGAGATAAGATTGACTCCTTATGTCCTAGCCTCTATTCTCAAACTCCCAACTGATGGTCCCACTATCTTTGGAAAAAACATGTACTCAATTTTGAACCTTAACAAGAAGGAAGTTCTCTCTAATGTGTTTCAGCTTGGCTCCAAAAATTACCTTTCCACATCCCTCAAACCTCTTTCCAAAGTCTTTAATAGTATAAGTCAGCACTCCATTCTACCTCATTGTGGGAGTCACGAATACGTCTCCGACAACGATGCACTAATCATATATCACCTACTCAACTGCAAAAGACTCAATCTCCCTCACATCATCATCCAAGACATGATAGCAGCAACCAACAAAGATTATACGAGAAACACTGTCCCTTATGAAATGGTTCTCTAAAAAAAACTTAGGTATTTCAATATTCCCTTATCATCGGAAACCTATACCATAAAGTTGTCCAAATTCTCCTCCAAAAACATTTCTCAAATGAAGAAAGCCTCACCTGCTCAAAACATTCCACAAACTGTTTTGCCCTCCACCACCAACAAACAAAAACGTTCGGCCAGAAAACATGTTGCGGCCTCCACTGCTTCAAAAAATCCTCCACCTAGTCCAAACACCACTACTGCTCAAGAACATTCTTCACCTCAACCAAACATTCTCCCTTCTCCCACTATCCCACACAACTTACCCCCATTATATGATCACACACCCGCTGAGGTTCCCTTCTCTCATCATCACTACAATCCACCTCTCCAAAGTGATATGTGTTCTCAACTCCCCTTCCAACACACTTCAATCATGTCACCTGCCTTCACCTCTCCTCAAAAAATCAGCTCTTCTATCTTTAGAATCAGTAAGTATTTGGTTTTTCCCGACACTCTTGGTCCATTTGTACATGCTAACAAATCCCCATCAGAGGCTCTTCCTACCATCGCCACCTCATTTGCTACCCTATCATCATTTTGCACTACTACTACCCCCACTCAAAGCACTCTTCCATCTACCCCTAAGGATGGTAACCAGCACCCATCCAACAACCAACAAGGCAATCCTGGCTACTTTTCAAACCATCATGACTCGACAAACCTGTCAGGATAAAGAGTATGCCCTTCTACAGGATTGGATGGCCACTCAGCTTGCTCCCAAGCTCAGGATTGAACCTCCTCAACTGAATCCACCACCTTCCTTTCAAGTTAATCCACAACCATCTCTATCATCATCATCTGAAGGGTCATCTCCGTCTCTGTCCATCTATGAATTATGTGCTATTTTTCTCCTATTCCTTTTTGCTTTGACAAAGGGGGAGAATTAATTTTAGATTTTATATATTCAGAAATGTTTTCAGAAGTCCTTTTGTATATTGCACTTCTGTATTTCTTTTGTTTTTTGAACCATGTGTATAACTGTCTCTTACTTTAATGCATCAATTATATGTTAGTTCATAAAGACTAGCACATTTTGAGGGGGAGCTTCTAAGCTCTCTATGATTAAAATTAGAATCAAAATTTAAATTTAAATTAACATGTTTGTCATCATCAAAAAGGGAGAGATTGTTAAGACGAAATCCCAAATTAGTGTTTTGATGTAAACAAACAAAAGTTAATTAAGACTTCTAATTATGATTCTAAATATATGATTCTAAGAGGAACGTTCTTTATAGAAGTTTCAAAAACGAAGAACGTTCTCCACTGTTATAAAACAACAAGAATGATCATAGCCTCTTTTAAGGAAAAGAAAGCTCTTGGGATTTAAAAATACATATATAGTATTCCACTAGGAATATACAAAGCTCATATTAGCAAAAGAATCACTCCATAGGACAAAGGGAAAAAGCTATGGATCATGAAAAAAAACCAAGCAAGAATCAAGAACGATCTTGAGTGGATACTTCAGCATATCTCTAAGATGTCTGCACACATGATAAAAGGATTATGAATCACTGTCAAAGATGGCTAACAAAGAAGCTTACAGTTCAGCATTCTTCAAAGAAGAAAACGAAGAATGTTCATACAAGAACATTCTTGTTTTAAATCTGATCTTATCCATTAAACTGACACATGACAGTTGGACCCTCTCCAACGGCCAAATGAGCTGTCATGAGCCTCCTTGAAGCCTATAAAAGGAATCTCAAGGAAAATGAAGAGCTTCAAATGCAAAGCAATACATCACTTACTTACATTCATACACTCGAAAATCTCTCATTTACATACAAGAATCAATTCTGCTTTCTCATTAGAATTTTAGAATCACTCTAGTGAATTTTCTGTTAAAGAATCTAAACTCAAATTAACAAGTGTTGAGCTTACTCAGATTCTTTCAAATTCTTTAAAATCATCACCTTGTAACTCATGACTATAGTATTGAAAATAGTTTGAGTAGATTGTAGAAAATCCTTTTATGGGTAAAGGTAAAGTGTAAAAATCATCTCTAAAGATTGAAAGAAATCCTTTCTAGGATGAAAGGTAGTGTTGTATAACAGATCAAGGTTGATCTAGACTGGTGGTGTAAAAACCAAGAACGTTATCTGTTTTGAACACTAAGTGAAAAACCTCACAATTGTGAGGATTGGACGCGGTTTGGGTGAACCAGGATATATCTCTGTGTGATATCTCTTCCCTTATCTCTATTTATTTCTAGTCTTTTAATTATCAAATTAAATAGATAAGTTAAATTGTGTGTTTTTCACTAACCAAGAACGTTATCAAATTAAATACTTTAAGTTTTAACAGGAAATTTTAAAAAGGTGAATTTATAATTCAAATCCCTCTTTCTTGTAAATTGACATTGTTACTTCAATTGGCATCAGAGCTCGGTCTCTAAAGATTCACAGCTAAACAATTCTATAGAATTATTAAACAAATTTCTATTTAGAAGCATGAAGATCAACTTGTGACCACTTCAGTTGCTATTGAGAGTCATGTTCTTCCTTTCTACTAGAGTTTGTTTGTTACTGATATTAATTGTCAATCCAATAATTTGGTTACCTCTATTATTCCTTCTATTGTGGTGGAGAAGGATAATTCTATGTTGACGACTTTACCTTCTATGGATGAAGTTAAAATGTTGTGTTTGATATGAATGGTAATAGTGAACCCAATCCTAATGGTTTTAGGGGGTCATTTTTATCAAACTAATTGGGACATCATTTGCCCATATGTTTTCTCCTTTGTCCTTTAATTCTTTCAAAGAGGTTGGTTGATGCCTAATCTTAATTCTAATATTGTGGTGCTCATTTGTAAAATCCCTGAGACAAAGCACATGATTCGTACCATCTTATTTCCTTGGCCAACTTTCAATTTAAAATTATTACCAAAACCTTGGTTGATAAGCTTTCTAGTGTTGCTAAAAGAATCATCTCTGAAAACCAAGAAGGTTTTGTAAAAGGCAAACTCATCTCTGATTGTATTTGCATTTCCTCAGAATATGTTAGCCTTTTGAATAGGAAAGCTTTTGGTGGTTCATTGGGCTTTAAAGATTGATATAAAATAGGCTTCTTATACTATTGATTGGAATTTTCTTATTACCACTTTGCATGTTTTTTGCTTTATTCATACTTTTTTTGACTAGATTATCACCATTCTTAAATCTATCAAACTGTTTATATATGTGAACGGGAAAGTTGTGATTGAATTATCTCCTTTTTCTCCACTTTTGTTTTGTAATGCTGAAGAGGTTTTTAGTAGAGACATATCTCAGCTTGTCAGCGAAGGAAAGTTACAGCTTACGTCTAGTCCTAGAGGCTTTAGGATGCCCAATCATGTTTCCTAGTGATGTTATGATTTTTTTTTTTTTTGTGCTTGTGAGTCTAGTTTAACTCCTCTGATAAGAAATTTTCATTCTTACAAGTGATCAACAATGAATAGTCTAAGTTCTACACAACTTTAATATCTATGGCTCGAGCTTCTACTTATATTGCTCTTCTTAGTTTCTGTCTTGGTAAGTTTCATTTAATCTACATAGATGTCCTTATTTTCAAAGGGAAACTTCAAAATGTGCATCTTGTCCCTATTTCTGGTCGTATTAAAATCAAGCTCTTTACATGGAAAGAAACAATTCTCTCTTATAATGGGAATGGTGCATTTTTCATGACAAGATGCCCATCGATGAGAATCTTCGTAAAAGAGGTTGTTCAATAGTTTCTATATGTTCTCTTTGTGCCCATGATGTTGAAACTACTCAACATCTTTTCTTTGATTTTCCTTATTCCCAATGTAATTGTTTGTGGCTTGGGGAAATCCTATTGACTAGCATCTACTTCTAGTATTTTTTTTGTTTTCTAGGTTTTCATGGCTAATTTGAGCCATCATGTGAGACATTTGGTCATATATGTTGTGGTGAATGTCTTCTAATGCACTTGGTTTTGTCGGAATCAGTCAAGATTCTACAACAAGGACAATCCTCTTCATATGGTCATTTCTTTGATTGTTTCTAATGTATCTTTGTCTGGAAATTTTAGCTCTCAACACATATATTTTTCCTCTTTTGAGTTCTTTTTGTTGTGTTACTTCTCTATCACTTGTCACGTACCTAAAGCTCTTATTCAAGTGTAATACAAATGGAGCCGTTAAATGTAGCCTTGATGCTTTTGCTTGTGGTGGTCTTTTCAATGACCATAACACCGCTTCTCTTGCGTGCTTCGTTATGCCTCTAGGTACTCTAAATGCTCTTTTTGCGGAGCTTATCGACACCATTTTGGTGATTGAGATAGCTTTTAGAAAGGATGGCATAACCTTGGTTAGAATGTGATTCAAGTTTAGTTGTTGTTATTTTTTGTAACTCTCAGGTTAACTCTTAGAGACTTCAAAATAGATGGAAAAAATGTTTTTATTTGACCTCCCAAATGAGGTTTCACTATTCTCATATTTTTAGGGAGAGAAATTCTTGCATTGACATGTTGGTTAATTTTGGTATTTCCAACCAGAAATTTGTCTAGTGAAATGTTATTCCTCATTTTATCTCCGAGGAGCTTTTAGGAATAGGATTCAACTTCCTAGTTTTAAATTCTCTTGATGTGTGGTAGTTGTCCCTTTATTTCTTTTTGTATTTTTATCTTTACTTTTTAACAATATTTGGTGTTACAAAAGATTGTTAAAGTCGGCAGTGCCAAATTAATTGGGATGGTTGTCACTAGTGATGACCACCGCACCCTTTCTTTAGCTTTAAAAAAATTAAATTCGTTAAAGGCATGCATATTAAAAAAATATACACCATAAATATGTAGCTTTATAAAGAATGAAATGCTTTGATTGGTGTTTTAAAATGAATTAGCTTAATTGGTTCCTTTAACTCAGCAAGACGTCCACCAAAAAGTAAAGAGAACTCAGCAAGACAGCAACTATCAAATGCAAGGAAAGGTAGCTGGCACTGTGACAAGTAGATAGTGGGGACCTAATGAACTTTGGACTTCAAGTAGATAGTGGGGACCTATTGAACTTGGGTCCAAAGTTTTAAATGTAAGATCATATCCATGTGAGTTCAGCTGAGGTTACATAAATCACTTGTTACATAATGACTTCTTAGCTGATATATATAGGAGGTTGTACAACTATTAGGTATATTTGAATCTAAAATGAATTAACTTTTATGCCTATAACTCAGCAACTATCAAATGCATTGAAAACTAAATAAATGCTGAAATGGTTCCTAAGAATCAGCAATGGAATGCTTGAGATTGGTGGAATTGAATTGATCTTTGTGATCTGTGTGATCTGTGTCATTGCCTCCACACAAGTTTGTTGCCTCCACACAAGTTTTTTTTTTTTTATAGATTAGATGATATAATTACTACCAAAAACTCACACACAACTTCGAGGTCTCGGATTCAAATCCGAAACATGTACTTCAACCTAACAATTTCAACATTTGTTAGTTGAAATAGGACTTAAAAACAATTATAACGTTAAGTGTTTAACGTACAAACTGTTCAATTAAAATATACACCAACTACGTAGCAGAAATTGTACTATAATGTACCTTGACAATTATATCAAACCATAGTAATAATAATAGCTTACAATATGAAAATCTCTCGTGTGACTTTATCCTTTGGTTTCAGGCAATGACAAAAAATATATTCTAAAAAACATGGAAAGAAAAAAGAAAGTTACAAAATGTTTGAGTGAACAGCAACAGCAATATATGAGTGAACATATCCAACCAATATTTTATACCTTCTACATTGGACTAATGAAGAATGTGATTGGATTTCATATTATAAATAAATTGTGACAAACTATCAATTACAGTTTTGCTGAACTTATAAAGAGACATAAAATCAAATGACCTATAAAATTATAACACAAACAATTCTATAATATAAAGAGGAGTTAACTACTAAGCATTTTATACACCACAACAATGAGCAACAACTTATTTTATCATCTTATTCCCAATAATAAATATTTTTGTTTATGTAACTCTAATACATAAAAAAATAAATCTACCACATTCTTTGTCAATTGCTCTGCTTCTTGTGTTGTAATTACATGGCCCTATGCACACCTTACGGATACATAGGAGATTTCTTCCTCTATTGTTTTTTCTTCTTCCTTTCTGTCCAAAATTTTCAATCCCCGCTTTGTATGGTAGAAATTTAAGATAATTATGGTAATGAATATATATGTATATTATGGTCTATAATTTCTTCAAGACTTCAATTAATTAGATTGCATGTCTCTTAACGAAAGGTTTCTGACATATTAGGAGTTTCTCCTCGCTGTTACTTTCGATATCTATCACTCTTGCTTCCCACTTCAGCTGTGTTGTTAGAGCTCTAGCTGATTCTATTAAAAGATTTGTGTCGCGAATTATAATCCAACCCTGCACACATCACAAATAGCAGCATATCAGAAGACGCTCAACGTGATAAAATTAAAGAGTAAATCACCAATTTAGTCTCATTAATTATAGGGGTCACACAATTTGTGACGTAAAATTAATAAAGTATCAAAATGATTTTTGAAATTGAAAATTCTCGATCACAGTAGTCTCTCAGACACAATTTCATGTAGTAAAGTTTGTTGACCCGATAAATCTAATGTGGTTGAGAATTTTCAATATCAAGAATCATTAATAAAGTCCATTAACTTCAAGTACCAAATTGTTTGATGCCTACAATTTTATGGACTAAATTGATATTTAATTCTAAAATAAATGAGACCAAATACGGACATATATATTTTTCTATGCAATTCATAAATTAATGCTTATTCAGTGATGTTATTCAGTGCTAGTAGTGAATTACAAAAAATTAATTATCGTACATCTTTACATTCATATTACATTGTGTACTTAAATCCAATATTGCTCACCATATTGTTGAACTCAAGCTATTAAAACTTTATGCCTCGTAAGAGTCATTACTACATACGCTAAATTACTTAAAGTAACTTGTCTCAGGAAACATGTGAAAATAAATAAATGCAAGGGAAGGAATGAATATAGTATATAGTCCACATTATTAAATTTACATACCTCTGGGCGGAGTAACCTGTCGATTTCAACGAACAGATCAAGCGTGGTGCACCTGCGCGGCTGGGAAAATTCAAGGGATAGAAGTCCTGCAGCATGCACCAAGTCATAGGTTCTTGGGTATGTCGGAAAGGCCTCGCACCTAGAAGCAACCAAAAATCATAACAGTAAGAAAACTAAAATCTGCCAGGAACTAAAAACTATTCTTCAAGACACTAAGCCGAAGGTAATTGGAATCACCAAGTTTTAATATTTTGCACGCTATGGAAGGAATTATAACATAGAGAAAACCATTACTCTATTTAGTTAGAAGTGACCAAGATTTAAAAGATGGAAGAACGATAGAGTAAAGTTCAGCATACGCCAGAGAATCCATATATTAATGTTGGGTAAAGCTCATAGTTTACTGATTAGTGGGTAGGTCGCTCGAGTACTCAAACAGAAGTTGTAATCTATAAATTGAGCAGCATTATTTAAACACAAGTTGTAATCTGTTAACCCTAATCTAGAATAATAGAAAGGGACTGTAGCTACTCTTCAGTCAAAGACGTAGGCACAATTAGGCTAACTCCGTGATCAAATCTCGTGTGTCCTTTGTTTGTTTTTTCGCAATGTTTTCTTTTGAACCAAAGGTGCTATTCTAACAACTAAGCTGTAAATTACACATTAATGGAAAGAGATAAGCATGACATTGGACAATAAGAACAAGGAGATCAAAATACCAATCATGCAAAACGCCGACAAAACCTCTGTCCTGGATCAAGGGAAGATAGTTGAGTCCACTTATTGGTACCACATTCATTACCCACACAGACTTTCTAGCTTGCAACAAAGCAGAATTAAAGCCACCAAAATTAGCATTCATGTCTAGCACATTTCTGAACATGTTGTAAGGTGGCGAAGGGTCCTCGTCACCAGGTCTCTTTGGATGATCAGAAAATATTAGAGGCGACAGGAGTGACCAATAATTTTGGACTGCTAATTTCCAGCTGTCAGTGTCTTCGGAAAATTCATCAGACTGCAAACCTAGAAGGAATAGAAAATTTGATTTACTAAAAAAGTACAATTATAGCATAGTCACTTCCATGAAGAGCTCCATAAATTACTATTATAGAAGATAACAATTACCGTATCCGGCTAACTCATTCTTGTTCAAATTAGCCCGAGAAGGCCATTTTCCCCTTTTTTCAATAGAAACCCAACGTCTGCTCTGTGTTCCTCCTATGCAAGTTTGCAATTCACGATAATATGGAGACTCCACATCAATACCTTTACCACACAAAGCGCGAGAACCAGGCTTTCTGGTAATAAAGAACAGGTAGTGCTTAGAATCAGTGCCACTTTAATTTTGAAGTGGTAAAAATATGTATAGACATGGTATCTATTTATCTTAATCTGTTTCTAGGGAGGGATACACAAATGAAATAATTTCTCATAAGCATATGTAAAGCAGAATTACCTTGAAGTATAGCAACTCTTTTTACTTGCTTTCTTCCATACAACAGTTTCATCTTGCTGTGATAACATCTCCCAGCAGAGATTTTCTGTAAAGTCGTGCACAAACTTCCACCTTTTCTGATTCTCCTTGTTACGAGCATTTGTAAGTGGCGATGTCCAGACAAAGTATCCACCCGGTCTTAAAAGTCTATCAGCTTCAATCAATAGAATGCCATCTATGCCATATAATATCGATGTTGATAAGAACACGAGATAATATATGATGTATAACTAAATACTTCCAATGACATATAATGTATGATGTATTATCTAAATAATCAAAAAGAATGTTTATGTTGAAAGTACAGAATATAATAGAAGCATGTTGACCCAATAGAAGGCTACATACAATTGACAGTTGTGAGATACCTTTCTGGTCCCAATCAATGCCACATCTTGCACAATGTAACATATCAAAAGACAGCGACGGATACGGCAACTGTTTTGAAGTGAAAGAAGCAAGCATAGCAGGAAGACCTCGCTCGAGAGTAAGCTGAACTTGACTACCAGAAGGCTCATAGTTTGCAATGCACAAAGTCAAAAGTTGACTTTGAAAGAGGTGTGCTCCAAAGCTACCATAGCCACAACCTATGTCTAGTATGGTTCGAATCTGGAAATTTCAGGATGCAAAAATTTATTAATCAAACGACATTGAAGGTAAGGAATATCATAGTCAAACTTTACTCAACCTATCAGAACACAAGCCCCTGCAACACACCTTAGCACAAGCTTAAAGCATTTAATACATTTACAATGTTACATCACATGTTCATACATACTATTTGTCTTTATATTATTCATATGATCAGTTCAGATGTTAAATATCTACAGGGTCCATGACCATGATCTGGGCCACGACATAATGTTTTTGATATTTGCAGTTTTGTTGCAATTGAGGTCTCATTGGTCATATCTGACTGAGATTCTCTGCAATATCAAGGATCGCGACACAACTGCAACGGATACTGCGACCACTTTACGTCAACGGAAATCCCCCTATACACGTCAAAGTCTACATCCAATATGTAACAAATAAAGTATATGATTGGATTGACAGTGAGGAGTTTAACAGAATTACATGTGCCACTATGATTTTAGCTAAAGTTACACTTTAAATTTGAAGCATCAACAAAACCAGGGTGTCACTATGATCTAGTCAAACTCGCTGCCACTAAATAAGATGGATAAGACTCTAAGAGCCACCACACAGAAAATTAAAGCAACAAACACTCAATTTACCAATTTCAATAAAGAACACATATGTACTTACCCCAGCTTGTATGAAGGAAGATTCATTTCTAAGTCCAATCATTTCAGCAATCTGATGTGAGTAATCTTCAACTCCATCAAACATATGAGAGGCTGAACGAAAGGAAATTTGCTCTTCATCCAGCATCATCATCCTATAATTGAATGAAAGAAAATTAAGAAAATTAAAACTTCACCGACAAAAAGTGTGGTATATAGCAAGTAAGAGAAACACATGACACTTACCTCTTTGTCAAGCTTCCAGAAGAAAGAACCTCTTGTGCAGTAATTTTCACATTAGCAACCCAAATAATATCTTTTCCAGTAGGCCACCTAAGAGGAACTTTGTAATTCACAGGTGGCAGAACCAAACAATTGAGCTTCTTCTCATATTCACATTTCCTTTCAAATCCATTTTCATCAGAATCAACCAAATCCAAATTGTCAGAAACATTAAAGCAAGGAACAAAGTTTTCCAACTCAGGTGAACACGATTCCAATTCTTTCCCTTTAGGGGCACCAAGAGAAAACTCACCAATATCCAACAAATCAGAAACAAGTTTCTCTTGGAGTCTCCTATAACCATGGTAAACACGAACTCTTGAAGAAGTTGACAAAGTTAAAGTCCAATAAAAAGATCCAACAAGAGCAAGAACAAGTATGAACACTAAACTGAACTTCAATGAAAGTAACATCAACTTAAAACGGCTTCTTGGGGTGCCAACAATGAATGGATCAGATGCAAAATTATTCTCTTTGTCTGAAAAGAACAACCTTAAAGGAGACCTCAGTGCTAAAGGGGTGTGATCTGAAACACCCCTTTTATCAAAATCGTCTTTTTCTGTTTTATCTTTGGATTGTGAATCCCATGATTCATTGATGCTGTGATCAGGTACACGAATAGCAGACACACCTCGATGTAAAGGCCTGGACATTCTCTGAATGAACAACAATCTTCAACTATTAATGTTGTTGACACTAAATGAACACTGAACACTATGAAACCAATAGAAGAGTGTTATTTTATTTCAACATGGTTATGGGTTTTTGAGAAGAAAGCATTTAGAGAATCCAGCTCCTGTTGAGGAATCATCTATAATACCATATAAATATAAAATAATTAAAAAAATAAAAGTTGAATAGGAGAAACCGTGTGGAAATTAGTGTGGTGTGCGTGATATATTAGAGAGAGAGAGAGAGAGAGAATCAATGACAGAGGAATAAGGACAAGAAAGAGTGGTAATTAATTCACCGCATCTGATATAAATTCACGGACCCAGTAATGAAATGGATATATATCAGAAATCATTAAAAAAAAATTGAGGTATATGGGTTGGTGAGTATAGCATTAACAGATTTAAGAACAGTGAATTCACTTGCAGGTTGTGGTTACACTATGAAGTACCGACATCTTACACACATTCACACTTCCAAAAGTTTGAAAATATTAGACCAATTTAGTAGATGTTTAGTATCATTCACGACAGCTCAGACTCCGGTAAACCTTCGTGATGTTAAAATTATACTTAAAGTAAATTTTTATAATTTTACATTGCAGTCTATAATTAAAAATTGTGACTAATTTTTCAGAATTTTAAAATCTCAACAGTAATATTGCAATTACAATTTAAATCACATTTTACCTCAATAATAGTTATTGTCGTGTGTGTCGAACACCAAACAACAGATCTTAAAAATCACTATTGAATTCAATAGTTACTAAAAAAAAAATTTGTTTAATTTTATATTAAGAAATGATTTAAGTAGAGTAACCAAGTAAGAGCATGTAAGAAAACTCATTAAGTGTGATATGAGATGAAAGAAACGAGAAAGAAGGAAAATCTGAAGACGAAAAAAGAGTAATAGTATAGTACCTAGTTGTTTGATTGAGTAGTAGTAAGTGGAATAGAAGGAAAAGGGAAAGATAAAAAACGGGGAGGAATCCCGAGAAATGAGCGTCGGTTTGATGGGGGTAGTTGTCGTTTTTTTGATATACTAGTACAGTAGCTTGAAACGCAAAGAAGAAGAGGTTATTGGTTTTGAGTGATGTGAGTTACTACTTCAAAGGTGTAGTTGTTTTGTTTCACTCTTTCTCTCACACTCATTTATTCATTCACTTGGTGGAATGATTAAGGTGCTTTGGAAATGAAAGAGAGTGGGAAAAAAACGGAAAGAGAGTGAGAGAGAGAGAGAGAAGGAGACAGAGAATGAGTTTGGTAGAAGCAAGAGCACGAAGCAAGGTGGAAGCAGATTTTGTACTCATCCGATCGTCGCGCAGACACTACTCTGCTCACTTCGGTTTCAGCACATTATTTTAATAGTATTCTCAAAATTTCATTTTTTAAATAAATGAATTTAATTTATAAAAATACTGACATCACTTTGAAATTTTTTTATTGAAAATTATATATTCAAAATTTTAAAATTTAATTTTTTTTTAAATTATTATTTATAATTCTTTATAGTACATGTTAACACGCCCTTTAATTTATATATTATTCTAAAAAGATTTACGCCTTCAATCAATCATAACGATTATTATTAGTATTATTAATATTTATAATTGTTATTTATAAAGTAACCCAAATGATTCTTTAACTATATAAAATTTTGTACGTAAATATAAAAAGTAAACTCTTTTTAAATTTCTCTATAGGTGTTTTTTAAAATAAAAAAATTTTCCATTGATTTGTTATTTAATTCTCATTGAGTAAAAAAATCTAATGAAGTGGGTAAGACTAAGATTAAATTATTTCAGATAAATTGAATAATTTTGTAATTAATCGGTTTGAATTTAGAATTTTAATTTTTGAGTTCGTGAAT
>JBBPBQ010000004.1:34487910-34681431 GCA_037974755.1 Cicer yamashitae
AAAAATAAAATAAAACATAATTACTAAAAAATAAAATAACTAAAAATTACATGAATGAAAATAGGAAAAAATAATAATAATTTCAGTTTCCAATACCAATTATTGCATATGCAAGTTCTCTATCACATTAACATATTAGACATTTTTTTTATCTCCTTTTTCTGCTTTTTTTATTGTAAGATAAGTTGTTTTTTATTTTTACCTTAAATACTATTCAGAAAATATTATCTTGTCTTAAAGTTCATTGGTATATATTTTTTTATAATTTATCACTAACAAAACTCCTAGTTAGAATTACATATATTATTAAAAAGCTCATATGTATATTCCTTTTGTATCACAATAAATGTTGTTTTTGTCCATATTATTTTTTATTTCTTAACTTGTACACTTAGAGAGTTTCATGTTGATTGTGTATGGGTTTAACTTGGTTATCCTAGGAAAAAAATCACTACGAGGGAAGAGCAGGGTGGTATGAGTTTTCAACATTTCCATGGTTTTAACTTGGCTATGCTAAGAAAGTAAGCACACTTCTCTGTTTGTGATCAATGAAGGCTTACAATGAAAATGTTGAATTAAGGATATTTCTGTCTTTGAGTATTAAATGAAATATTCATGCTTTTCGTCAAAGAAAATTATTATTCTTATATCATCACAAAACCTAATATAAATCTCTTAAAACATACTCACAAAATATTAATTCTACCTATTATTCTTTTAATTATTTCAAAAATTATAACAAATAAATATGGATGATAATTTGCAGCCTCTACTACATTGGCGGATCTTCATGGGGACATAGGGTGGCAACGGCCACCCCAAAGTCCCCAATAATTTTTTAAAAATACTATTATTTTTATTTTTTTGTTTGAATAATGTTATTGAAACACAATTTGACATAAAATGCGACACAAATACAATAATGTGTATTGGAATACAAATACAAAACATGATCCTCTTTATTTTACACGGTATTGTATTTGTGTCATATTTTTGTGTTAAGTTGTGTTCCAATAACATTACTCTTTTTTTTTTTATAAGATACATTTGACTTATAATTTGATCAACAAAAATTGATCAAATACATCAATTTTTATTGACCAAATTATAACTCAAATATTTATTATAAAAAAAATCGGAGGAAATTGTTTATAAAAAAAATTACAAAAACAATTACTATAATTATAAAATAAACTAAAATTTTCAACCTAAATTCCAACTATGTGAGTAGTGATTTTCATCTAGAGATATAATTGTGAATTTTATATAGAGATATAAAAATCAAATCAATGATCATATGATCCCAAAAATTTAACCAAAACTAATTAAATTAGATTCATATTTTTTTTATGAGTTTGAGTCCAAGTTAAACTAAACCAATAAATTTGACCTTTATTGATTTGAGATATAATTTCACTTAATTTTAAAATAGATCGCATAATACTCAAACCAAACCCTTATTTTTTATTAACACTATGTTGATATTGATATTTTAAACAATGTGATGTGTTTAAATATATTTTAATAGTTATATATATATATATATATTTGTAGTTAAGAAAATTGTATTAATACTGTAAACATTTGGATTTAATTTATTTTACATTGTTAATTAATCATAACCGTCAGATTAATAAAATAATTTGACTTTTATTATAATTACTTTTAAAGTCACACTTATGGATTATTGTGATGTACTGACAATGTAAAACTTTTTACATTGACAAAACATAACAATTAAACTATAAAATTTTAAAATTGTCAACTGAAACTTAATTTGTTAGCTCTATCTTATAAGCGTTAAAAGTTTGATCGTCAATATATTTATAAATTTACAACTTAAAATTTTTATATACAATACTATATTATATCTTTTTATTTACCCATTAAAATTTTAAAAACTTGGCCACCCAGCCACCCCAACATTTTCGTTCAAGCTCCGCCACTGCTCTACTAAAAAAAAGAAATAGTTGTAATAATTTGTAATTGTAAATTATCAATCAATATTAATTGTCTCTGAACAATCTTCAAGTATGTATAACGATTCATAAACAGAATATAATAGGATAGAAAGGTACTAGTACCTAAGAAGGAACTCCAATTAATTAATAAACTACAACAGGGAAAAAGATTGCCAACTAATCGTGTCCTATGGAATGGAACATGTGTGATTTAAATGGCACATGTTACTTTTCTTGTATGGTTTTTTCTCTGCTTTTATAAGGGGTATAAACGCCAGCTTGTAAAAAGACTTTATTTGGAAACTAATAATGGAAAGGGATGTGAAATTGTATTCTCTACTGTATTGGTTTTATTGCGAAGAAAATTGACTATAAATAAATTGATTTTACAAAATTAATTTGAATAAAACATAATTAATTGTCAAGAAATTTATGTTTAAATATATTAATATAAAATAATAAATTGAGATTAAAATTATGTTTAAAAGCTAAAGCTTCAACTCTTAATTTTAAATTAGAACATATTTGTACAAGCAAAATAATTCTAATAAAATCATTTAAATATGTTAAAATTAAATTTATGCAATTGAAATAGTTTTATCACTTTTAAATGTATAATTGAGTTTGCAGTGACAAATGTAAATTTTAATGAATTGATTTTATAAAACTAATTTTAATAATAATCGAAATTAAGTTGAATAATAAATTTGATTAGAAACCATCTTAAACACAAAATCAATTTCAATCAAGTCACTCATAATTTTATATATTTAGCATCATTTGAAGGTTCAGCACAAGCAATGTTGGGATTCTACTTGTTAGTCAATTAATTAATGATGGTAATGTAAACACTAGTAAGCCATTTTGACTTAAAGCCAGAAATGGCGGATACCGGACCACACACATTATTATAGTATTAATTAATTAACTACTATAATATTAAAGAATAAAAAAAGAAATATAGAAAGAGTTTTAAGTTGAGACTATTTTTTAACATTTCAATTTCTATTAAAAAAAATTAAATTCACATTCACAATTTTATTAGGTCAGGCAGGTTCTCTTTTATTTGCGGCGGTCAAGCTTAAACTCACTTTGTACTTGGTTGGGAACATCAACACCCATTTCATTTAGTAGGGGTGAAAATCCATTAAACTAACACTTCTACTGGTTACAATTGATTTAGACACAATTTCTTCCGACTTGTTTTAAATATTTATTTGTTTTTTTTTTCAGTGTCAAATTATTTTTTATTTTATAATATTAATTATTTTTTATACTAATATATTTTTAGTTATTGTATTTGAATTTATCAAATTTTTCAATTAATTGTACTTAATTAAAGTATTTGAATAAATAAAATTTATTTTATTATTGAAACAAATAAAATTAATCATTTTCTTAAAAATCACAAACAACTCAATTAGACAATTAAAATAAATAAATGGAGTACTTATTTACTCCCTTCCACACTAAATTTAAGTATTATTGAAAAATTTATTTGTCTTTGAATATAAACTCATATCCGAATTACAAAGGTCTGAATGAAATACTTTTGTTGTTTACTTTTTAAAAATCAGTTTTAAAAATCAGGTTTTAGAAAGAGAATATAAAAAAGACTATTTGGCTATCTAATTTTTGAAAATTGTTGTAGAGATGAAAAAGGGAAAAATTGTTTGGTTATCTAATTTTTTAAAACTATCTCTTAAAAAAGTCGATTTGGCAAACAATTTTTTAAATCTACAGTATTTTATTATATTTAACAATAAAAAGTAAAAAAATTATGATATATTTTTGTAAATATAAAAATTCAACTGATATACCTTAATATAACTAAAATTAAGTTTTCAAATATTCATAATTAAAATATACAATTGATTCATTGACTAAATAAAGATTTTAAACAATGTAGATGTGCTCCAAGTTAGGTATGCTCTGCCGCGTCTCTCACAAAAAAAAAAAAGAAAATTGTTCTAAAAATATATTTTCATTAATTTTTTAATATTGTTGGAGATGATCATAATAATTACATATAAATTAGTTATTATATTTTAATTTTACATGATATTATGAAAACTAAATGAACTTAACTATTATTTTTTAGGTTAAAATTTACTTTAGCCTTCCAAGTTTCAAATTTTAGCGATTTTGATCTCTGTAATTTAAAAATTACAATTTTAACCCTTTAATTTTAGCATTTGTTTTAGATGACTGATCCTTGATTTTGACTCAATTAAATATTAACATGGTTTTCTTTTTTGGTTTTTATGATTACGTGGACTTATTTTTTAAAAAATTACCAACTCAAATTTTTTTTTTAAATCGCAACTCATTTTTTTTAGTTTTTTTATAAATTGTCAACTCATTTTTTTATAATTATTATCGATCATGTTTTTTCTTCAAAAATTACTAGCTCTAATTATTAATTAAAATAATCATAAGATAAAATAAAGGAGTCAAAAGTGTTTTTTTACCTTTTAAAAATTATTGTAATTTGCTATATACTTCTATTTTTTTTTCAAAGGTTTACAAAGAATCATAATAATTTTTAAAAATAAAAAATGCACATTTAATCCTCTTATTTCATTTTGTGTTTATTTTAATTAATAATCACATATAATATTTTTTTATAAATAAATAAATAAATGAGGAAGAAATTATTATATTTTTTTAAATGAGCTGACCATTTTTTCAAAAATAACGCAATCATAAAAATAAATAAATAAATAAATAAATGAGGTCACGTATGCATTGACTGAATTAAAATTAAGGGGATCATTCATTCGTAAAAAAAGTTAAAGTTAAGGGGTTAAAATTATAATTTTTAAACTATGAAAATTAAAATCGTTAAATTTTAAAATTTAAGGGGCCAAAAATTCATTTTAGTTTTTTTTTTTTTAATAAGTGTGAAAATGGAAACAAAAGTGAAGCACAGTGGAAAGAGCAAATAGAAACAAATCCCGTTATCCCAATGTTTGAGATATACAGTAAATGAAGCACAACAGAAGAGTACAATTGCGTAAAGTGGTAACCGGTAAGTTCTCTACCTGCGTACAATTACAAATAACTTGGTTGGGAAAAAAATATAAACAAAATTTATAATAATTACATAGAATGCCATTAGTTAAATAGATCTATTTTCCGCCTCTTTTCTAGTTTGTCTTATTTGAAATACAAAAAGTGAATAATGAAAACTGAAAAGTAAACTAAAAAATTATTTTTGAGAACTAAATCAAATAGGTCTAATGTGTTTAATATTCTTTTTTCAACTTTATTCCTATTAATATTATTAATTTATCTTAAAATGTGAAAAATTAATATTTAATACATCTATACACAATTCATTTAGTAATACCTACACACAAAATATAAACATTAATTATATCAATATTTTTTCTTAATATATATGAAAGATCCAATGGATGCTTATAGAAAGGATAAATGTACTATTAAATGAGACAACAATAGGCATATGTTCTTAGCAAAATTTGGTGCGCAATACATACAATCAATTAAAAGTTTCTCATGACTCAACCCCTATCTAATAGTGAGAAAAGGTAGTGGTCCGATATAAACATGAGGTTGCAATTGAAGTGAGAGTGTTGCATCGCAAACACTACATTGTTCAAGTTAGAGTTTGAATTAGAAGTGAGAGGTATTAGGAATGAGATGTGTATTTTTTTCACTATTGACCTTTTAATTTATAGAAATAATTAGGTCAAATCTTGAAGGATCTAATGAAGGAATCTTGATGTAATTCTCGTACATGTCATTAATGATAAATTTGACTGATACATATGGAACTGGTAGAATATGGTCTAAACCCATTTCAAAATAGGTAGTATGTACAAGTTCTTAGGTATAAATCTCATTATTTCCATTATACATAACAAAAATTCCTTGTAGTACGATAAAAAAATTAAGTAAATGGAAACTTTGATCTAGTTTAGATTTACTTTATTTTTTATTCAAAAGTTGATACATTCTAATTATTTTTATAATATTTGTTAATTAATTAGTTTAGTTTTAAATATTTTTTTATGTAACTTGGACTTGATTATTGAATGAATCTCAACGTACATGGTTGATCATATGAGACCATCTACGATGGTTGGATCTTGCCCATAGATTGATCCAAATATTTTGATTAGTGGCGACAAAATTATATATAAATTATATAAAAACTGTATTAAGCATGAGATATAAAAAATTATGATATCATTAAACAAAAATTTGGAGATTACATAGTTATATCATGTCATACCTCAAAATGGAAGATATTTCAACATCTATAAGTTATAATTGTTCTCTTCGTATCTTTATATTTAAAAATTGTTTACATTTTTCATTTTCAACACAATAAAATGTATATTTCTCTATGTATGTGATAAATAAAACCTAATAATTTATCTCTCATACCGTTGTACATTTAATTATTGACAAATAAAATTATTCAATCATTTTTAATAGTGGCGATACTTAATTTAAAATAGAAAAAATATAAATATTGAATGGTTAACCCCAAAATAAAGGAGGAGGTTGGAGGAGTATGAACTTGATTTGTGGGTTTTTTGGGAAGAGATTACGAGTTTGTGGGATGAATTTCTGGGTTTTTGATAAATTCAAGGTGTTTTTTTTTAATTTTTTTTTTAAATTATAGGGGCATAAATAAATAAAAAATTATAGGGACTAAAATCAAAATGATTTATATTTATAGAGATAAATATATATAAACATATTAAAGTTATTAGTGAAACACATTTATTAAATGCTTATTAAGTGCTATCATTTAAAAATCAAATGAGTGATGTATATATGTGAGACTCATTTAAATACTTAAAAAGGGAGTGCTCCATTGAGGATGATCTCATAAACCAAAGGTTGAATAGGTGAATAACGATGCAACAATATAATTAATAGTAAATTTGTGAAATAGTTAGTCTCGTTGGAATCAAGAAAATTGTCAAATGCGAATTCAAGTGTAAATGGACATTTTCTAGTGAATCTTCCATTCTTCAAGAATCATAATTATGATGGATGGGGTGCTTAGATGAAGGTGATTTAGGTTTCAAGATGTGTTTAAAACCATGAATGATGGTGTTCTTGAGTTGGCAGACAATGCAATTGAAGCGTAAAAATCACACAATCAAAAGCAGAAGAAGAAAGATTGCAAAGGCTTGTTCTTAATCCATCAATGTGTTGATGCAAACATCTTCGAGAAGATATTGGTAGAAGAAACAACTAAAGGAGTTTGGGACATATTGAAGAATGCTTATGATGGTGATGATAAATTGAAGAAGGTGAAGTTACAAACTTTTTGTCGTCAATATGAATTACTACAAATGACAAACCAAGAAACATTTGTAGAATTCTTCACAAGATTGGTATTGTGGAGAAGTGATAAGTGACCTGAGTCAAGTAGTGAAGGTTTCGAGAACCTTGAATTCAAACTTTGATCACATTGTTATGGCAATGGAAGAGACAAATTATCTCGCAAAGATGAAATTATAAGAGCTTTAGGGATATTTAGAAGCACGTGACTGAGAATAAAGCAAATAAGCTCATAAAAGGTCATTGAGCAAGCTCTTCAAGCTCAATTGTTCAAGAAAGTGAATCTTGAAGGTGGAAAGAACTAGAAAAGATAGGGAAAGTGGAAGAATAAGGAGAAAAAGAAATCAGAAGAAAGCTAAATCAATCACGAGAATTTTCGTGGAGGGACCAACGAGAATGATAGTTCCAATAATAAAAGTGTTAAGAGAAAGTTCAACAAGAAGAACATTCAGTGCTATAATTGTCAAAGATGGGGACACTTTGTCGATGAGTGTCAAGCCAATAATGACACCAAAATTGATCAGATAGATGAAGTACATTTTTCTCGAGGAGAGGATTTTGATTCAGATGATGTATTGCTAATGGTTGCTACACACCTAGAAGATGAAAAATCCATTATGTGTTATCTTGATACTTTTTGTTCTAACCATATGACATGTAACAAGAAATGGTTCTTGAAACTTGATGAAACAATGTAGAGAAAAATCAAGTTTGCGGACAATAGTGTCACTGTCTTAGAAGGAATTGGGAAGGTGTGGGTGCAAAGAGAAGATAGACAAGTGCTAGTGATAAATGATGTATTCTATGTTCCTAACATGGAAAGCAATTTGATTAGTCTTTGTCAATTTCTTAATAAGAATTACACTAAGAAAATGGAACATAAGGAGTTGAACGTGTTTGATCACAATGGAAGGCTTATACTGAAAGCTCTTTTGTCCAACAATAGAACTTTCAAAATTGGAATCCAAGGTATTGATCATGAATGCTTAAATTCCACAATTGCTGATGAGAATTGGACTTGGCATCAAATGTTTGGAAACTTGAATTTTAGAAATTTGAGCTTGTGGAATGTAAAGCAAATGGTGTATGGTTTGCAAAGATCAAATTACCAAAGCAAGTGTGTGAAGAATGTTGTGCAGCCAAGCAAGCCATATAACCTTTCAAGTTTGACCTGCAAGTGAGATCAAAAGGAAAATCGGAGGTGATCTACTCTGATGTATGTGGTCCTTTTGAGGTTAAATCAATAGGAGTTACATTGATGATTTCACTAGATATATGTGAATTTATCTCATTGAAAGAAAGAATGAAGTCCTTAATGTTTTTCAAAAAATCAAAATAATGGTTGTATTAAAATATTTAGAATATATGGTGGTGGAGAATACACCTTTAACGAGTTTGCAAAGTTATGTGAAAAAAAAAAGAAATAAAACATGAGATCATTTTCCATATACACCCCAACATAATAGGAGTGTTGAAAGTAGAAATACAACTATTTTTAATATGGAAAGAAACATATTAAAAGGGAAGGAGGTACCTTATCAATTTTGGGGTGAGGTAATATCTACAACAACTCACATCATCAATAAAAGTCCAACCAAAGAAGGGGCGGGAGGTTTGAATTGTGTTTTATTTTGAAACCGATTTAAGAAGACTAAAATAAAATGATGAAAACAGAGCAAATAAACAGAAAAACAAAATGACATAGCCAATTTATCTTAGTTCACCACCAACATGGTAGTTACGTCTAGTCCCTTCAACCTGAAGGATTTAATCTACTAATTCACCAACTAAATTACACTTCCTTTTAACACCTACTAGTCAATCTGATTGTGTTCAAGTCTTCTCAACCTTCTAACTTAGTACAGTCAAGCTATTAAGGGATGCAACCACTACCAAACTAGGTTACAAAAGAATAGGTTTAAGGATTTTCTAGATAACTCTCATAAGAGTGTGTTTACAATGTTGTACTCTCAAAAAATATTTCTCAGCACTTAGACAAGACAAAAGATTAAGAGCAATAGCTTAGAGACGACTATATTGTGCTTATTGTGGTGCGTTGTTGCTTGTATTTTTCAATAAGGTTGCACATCCTTTTATAGAGATCTTTAGGGTTTTTTTGTCATTGTCCTGATTACAAGAAACTAACATGTATCATGAAGTTTCGTATCAAATCTTTTGAGATTGATTCACCATTAAACCTTGTAAAAAATATCCTTGAAATTTATTATGCGAATCTTGTTATGGAGATGGAAATAGAAGGGGATATTATGATCAAAGTATGTCTTATAGACCTTTAGACAAATACGAATTCAAGGTGTTTAGCAGAGGATGCACAAAATCTTTTTCTTCTTTAGAATGTTGACATTCATCCTAATATAAACTATTAAACAAAATCAAACAATGAGATGCTTATTGTGATTATTAGAGACAGATAATCACTTGTTTGTCAAGGTTATCAAGGAAGAGAGATCAAATGCTTGTTGTGATTATCAGAGGCAGAAAATCACTTGCTTGTCAAGGTTATTAGAGGTAGAGAGATCAGATGCTTGTTGTGATTATTAGAATCAAACTAATCAAAACATTGCTTGTATTAGATAAAGTCACCAGAGACGCGTTCACCGGACTTTGAATGCAAATAACAGAGTGGAGTATTTGTGTTCGTTTAACTTGGACCAAAAAATCAGAGGATGCATCGTGAACTTATATAGAATAACCTGATATGGAGACTACACACTAAAACATAACATTAATGCTTTAAATTGTTCCCAGAAAATAATTTGTTATCATGAAAACAAGTAAAAATCATAGTTCTTCAAACCAATTTGGTTCCAACACCTTATGCTTTAGACATGTTTCTAAAAAACAAAGGAAGAAATGGATTATAGAAGCCAACCCACGATCTTAATAGGGTTCCATCCAACTAGTGCATATAAATTGTTTGATCCAAATAACATAAAAGTTGTAGTAAGCATAGACTTAGTAATTGAGGAAGGCAATGGGTTGAATTGGAAGAAACAACCATGTGACACGAAGCAAGAGACGAGTGAAGACAGTAGCAACAACAACACAACATTTTTGTTGGATGATGATCAAGTTGAAAGTGCAGAAGCATATCAAGGCTTGATAAGATCAAATAGAATAAGATCATAGTCATTTAGACTAAATGGATATGAGGTTATCCCTGATTCTTCTATCAGTGAGGAAGGTTCTTTTGCTAGAGCAGGAAATGATTGTAGAAACATAACCTGTTGATCTAAAGGAGACACTGAATGACTATAGGTGGGTGGCAACCATGAACCATGAATTGAAATCTATTGATTAGAATAAAATGTGGGAGCTAGTAGACCATCCAAATAACAAGAAGCCTATTTGATGTGAAATGGTCTCTTAATGTGAAAATGAAGCCAAATGATGAGGTTCCTAAGTATAAAAAGGAAAACTAGTTGCAAAAGGCATTCCACAAAAATAAGGACTTGACTTCAATGAGATTTATGCTCTTGTGGCAAGGCTAGAAACCATCATATTAGTTGTGGTAGAAGAAGCTTAAAATGAATGGACTATGTATCAACTAAATGTGAAGTCAACTTTTCCCAATGGACCACTTGAAGAAGAAATCTATGTAAGACAACCACTGGGATTTGAAAGGAAAGAACATGCAAAAAAAATTTACAGATTGAGGAAGGCACTTTATCTCTAGAGCTTGGAACAAAGGAATGTGGTGAATTGCAATCCAGTTGTCGTGCCAATGGATTGTGGGTTCCAACTACGAAAAGAAGTACAAAGAGAGCTTGTTGACACTACTTTATACAAATAAATCATAGGCACACTAAAGTACTTGCGCAATACAAGACCTAATTTATCCTATAGTGTATGGCTAGTGAGTAGATTTATGGAACAAGCAAAGACATCTCACTTGGAAACTGGCAAAAGGATTCTAAGGTGTGTAAAGGGAAAAATTGATCATGGTGTGTTGCTTCTAACAAGAAAAATAACATGGAAGGTTCTAAGATCTTTGGATACTAAAACTCATACTGGAGATCAAGATGACATAAAAAGTACATACGAGGTCTTGTTTATGTTTGGTGGAGCATCAATTGCTTGGTATTCAAGAAACCAACCAACTGTTGCACTCTCATCCTGTGAAGCTAAATATGTGGTTATTTCCTTTGCATCTTTATCAAACTTTGTGGCTTGAAAGGTTACTAGAAGAGTTAAAGGTGGCTGGTACAAGTACCGTGAAACTGTTAGTGGACAACAAATTTGCCATTAATTTGGCAAAGCATCTTATTGCTCATGGTCGCAACAAACATATCGATAGGAAATACCACTTTTTTGTGACCAAGAAAACAAAGAAACATTAGTATTGGAATATTGCAAGACAGATGAACAATTGGCAGACATAATCACAAATGAATTGAAGAAAAATAGATCTAAAGAGTTGAAAAATAAGATTGTAATGATGTCCTTAACCAATATGTATTAAGGGGGTGTGTTGACAGCTAATTATACATGTAGTTGGGAAACTTATTGAGGTAGTTAGTTAAGTGGAATGTTAGTTACGTTAGCAAATAAATTTGTTAAGTAAGTATTTCTATATAATAAAGCATGAAACTACTTGTAATCATATACATAAGTTAATAAAAAGTTTTGAATTCTCTTTCCCTTGATTGTTCTATAGTTTCTTTCTTCTTTCAATGTGTGAGTGAGTGAGGAAAAATAGTGAGTGTGCTCCAACATTTCTTCCTTTGTCTAATCTAACATAACACATATGTAAAATGAATAAATTATCAATCATGTCGATGAACTATTACCTTATCTTCAAATTGGTCCCTCAACTATTAAAATCTACTAAAAGGTTGCTAATCTATTACCCAATCCAACTACTTAGTCCCTTCATCAAATTTCATGTTTGGATGTTTGTCAATTTAACAATTTTTGTAACTATTTAGTCATTAAACTATGAAAATACAACAACATTGACTATAAAATATCATAAAAAACAACAATTTAGTATGTCAACTAAATAAATAAATCGATTAACACATGTAAATTAATATTATACCATTTAAATTAATATATCACCAACTATTATTTTCATATTGACGCATGATTAAAGTTACTGCTAGTGCATAAACATAATGCAAAATAAATAAACCAATTAAACCTTAGTTTACTTATTTAGTTGATAAACTAAATTATTTGCTATAATATTTTATGAACTACATTGAATTATTTTCATATTTTAAGACATAATTTTAAATTGTGGACCATAACAGGACCATAACACAAGATACCGCCGTAGTATTTCAGCTATGTATAGACATATTTATTCTATATAAAATTCACCTTTTCTTACTCTCTCCCGCTCTCTTTGATTAATGTCTTCCATCCATTGTCAATCATTTTTTCTCACTTGGATGGGGTCACATGCACTAAGATGAGTTAGCCATGCATCATTTTTTCAATAAAAGCCATAAAAAAATGGTGGTTTCTAGGGTGAGGCAGCAACTAAATCCTCACCGATAGACAAAAAATAATAGACCATCAGATTTATTTTAAAAAAAATCAACGGGGGAGATGAGTTTGAAAAAAAAGAGGTACCACTACTGACCCTAAGCATTCTGCTACCATACTCCAACCACTCATCCCCTAGTCTGTTTCACTGGTCCATCTTCCTCACATACAATCTTGTTCCAGCACTAGTTGAAGTGTTGAACCCAGAAACTTTGATAAAGATTATTATTTTTTTGGGCAATGTATTAGCAAAACCCATGAACTAGAAATTGCGCGAACTTTTACTTGAATCGAACCCTTAAAACTTTAACAACCGAATTTAAAAGTTTTGTTTTGGTCAATTTCCACTCGTTTTTAGTTGATTTTCTAAATGAAATAATTTTTCAACATCACAGTAACTCCATCGCAAAGTCTCATCTGCAGATCTCGATTCCCGCACCGTATCATGGTCGATGTCGGTCGCATCCGCCACCACCGCAACGGTTCCGTGCGACCATCGCGTATCGATTCTTGCGTTCCCTACATTGGTTCTCCACCGCCGTTGTGGGCCAACCCTTTCCTGTTTGACCTCACTGTCACTTTCTATCTCATGTTCCCTCTCTTGCGCGTTTATGCTTGTGTGTATTTGTAACAATGTTCCTTATGTTGGAGGTGGAAGATAATAGATAAAAAAAGTTGCTGTTTTTTTTTTTTTTCGGAAATTTCTTGGTTCAACTAAGGTGGGGCAAAATTGTATGAAAATTTGTAATCGTTTCATTTGTATTTCTATCAAATCTAAACTATTGATGAAATCCAGCAGTATTTTTATTGGGTTTCACAGGTGAGGGATTCAGTTTGGCCCTCACTTTAGAATTCATCGTAAAAGTAGTATTTAATGATGGAAAGCAGATAGAATAAAATTTACACACACACAAAAATCATCCTAACCGACACATTACAGTAGGTTTTTTATTTTTTGAAGCTCACATTACAGTAATTATAAAAGACCTTTTTTCGATCCTCATTGAATTCGATGGTAACATGTTGCACAAGAAAAACTAAAACATGTCAATTGTAAAATTATCACAACGCGGTGGTGGCGCAGTTTGCTAGCGCGTAGGTCTCATAGCTTCGAGTTATCCTGAGGTCGAGAGTTCGAGCCTCTCTCTCCCCAAAAACTTTTTATATCTTTGAGTAATTCTAAATTTTTGCAAAAATGCAAATTAAGTCCTCCAAAAATTCTTGTTTTTGTTTAAATAGTTTTTGAAAAATAAATAAAAATTAAAAAGTTACAAAATCTTAAAGTAATGGATTTTTATTTTATTTTCTGAAAATTTTAAAACAAAATAAAGCACTAATTTTTTAAAAAATGAATTTTTTAAAATATTCAGAATTTTTTTATAAAAAAAAGTAATTTTTTTCTTCTAATTTTCACAAATTTTTGAAGTAAAAAAAGAAACTTAAAAAAATATTTATTTTTTAAAATTTTTTAAAATAATATTATTAAATTTAAATTTTACTTCATCATGATTTTCGACATTATCATTTACACATCACTAAAATGATTATCACATTATCAAATTAAAATTTAAATTGAAAAGAGACCTAATGTCAACAATTTTTTTAAAATAATATTATTAAATTTAAATTTTACTTCATCATGATTTTCGACATTATCATGTACACATCACTAAAATGATTATCACATCTTCAAATTAAAATTTAAATTGAAAAGAGACCTAATGTCAACAATTTTGAAAATAGATGGCTAAAATTGCGGGAAAAAATAGGTGAACAAAATTTACAGATTTAGTAAAATAAAAGGTTTAAAATTGCATTTTAACTTAAAACAAGAGCTTGTTTCGATTTCTATGCTAATTAGAAACATGCATTAAATGACAAAACTTCTTAAGGATTTGCAGGATCCTCTTATAAGGTATAGGTCGTATAATGGGGTCCATAATCTCTAACAACTCTGACTCTCTTACTTCGAGTTTTTGTTTCGCCTTGTTTGTTGCTTTCAGTGCTTCTTGTCACGGGAACATGACTTGGTTCGCTGCCCCCACTATTTCTCGATTTGAAAGGGAATTTATTTTCATATAAGTCAACACTATATGATCACTTTCACATTTAGGTCATCAAACCTATACGCTTCACTGTTTTCTGCATATCCAATGAATATACATTCATAGGCTCTACTAGCGACTTTAATTCGCTTGGGATCGGGGATTCTGACATAAGCCAGACAGCCCCAAGTTTGAAAATAAGACAAGTTCGATTGTCTTTTCTTCACTATCTCATAAGGAGATGTTTTGTTTTTAGATTTAGGAACTCTATTCAAAACATAGCAAATAAGCAATATATTTTCCGCACACCAATGAGATGCAGCATCAGAGTTAAGCATACTAGCAACAACTAGTTCAGTAAGAGTTCTATTTTTTTTTCTTTCAACTTTACCATTCACTTCAAGCAATTATGGTGTAGTTGTTCCATGTAAAATTCCAGGCAATTTATAAAACTCATTAAACAAACTAGAATCATACTTGGAACCTCTTAATATTTCTACTAAATTGATTTCAATTTCAGTTACAAAGATCCTTAACATGTCAAGCGTTTCAATTTTATTTTTCATTTCTTGTTAACATCCCATCAAGTTCATATATATATCATAGTGTAATAAATCTAAAGACTCAGATTCTCTAACTACAGATTTATGTGAACTCTTTTTTTAATTTTAGCTTAACTACAAAAATCACATTTTTCAAAATCATTCATAGATAACTTTGGAATTAAACCTAAGTTACTTAAGTTTGAAATCAGATGTGTTCACATTACAGAGTTTAGCATGTCAAAAATTAAAATCACACAACATGTAAGCAGAAGGAGACATTTTATTGATTTCAACATTCAAACAAAAGGAGACATATTAAATTTCAACATTTAATTTAAATATGCCATGAGTGACGTACCTTAATAGATTATCTCATGAGTTATCTTCAGAATTTTACAGGAGTGTGCCTCCACGGATTTGTCATCGGTCATCTGATACTCTGATTCTTGAGGTAACGACTCATAATATTGTTGGAACCGTAGTAGTTATACAGATCATCAACAAGTCCAATAAGAATATAATAATTCTTATAGAGTAATCATTATCCTCCCATGGGTTAATTTTTTAGCTTTCTTATCCTTTTCTATTTGCCTCAGCAAAACAGTTTATTGAAATTAGAGACACCATAACTAGATCCAGTAAACTCTTCGGTTGACATGGCAGAAAAAAAACGTCTTAAAATTGATATTTTTGAGTTTAGAAAACTGTTTAAAAAATCACTATTTATGTCACCGAAGATATTACTAGGTTGAGTCGCGAACTAGATTGCTCTCTTTAAGACGTTTCGCGGCATTGCCCAAATTGTGCAAGGCAGACTATCAACCACGAAGTCCCCAGGATAAAACAGCTCAGATTCACTGTATCGGAGTTCCGCTGCACCGTAGAAAACTGTTCTAGAATTACACCCTCAATATGACGATTAAAGCCACTCTTAATATGAGGATTAAAGTCACTCACAATATGGTACTATGACCACTCATATATCAAAAAGACTACGACACACAAACCGCTACAAAAGACTACGACACAAAAACCGCTCTAAAAGGATAGTGGCATTAGAACCACTCAAAAATTGACGGAACTATGACTTAACAACCACTCTAAAAACAGAAGACACTACGACATAACAACCGCTCAAAAAATCGAAGGGACAACGACATAACAACCGCTCTAAAAATCGAAGGGACTACGGTATAACAATCGCTCTAAAAATCGAAGGGACAACGGTACAAAACCGCTCATAAATATTGAAGGGACATAAACAAAGGGGAGAAAAGAGAAAATTGAGAAATGCATCCAACTTTTCACAAGAGTTTGAAACTCATTATATAGTGATGGAAGCAAACCCACAACTTTTCCCATGTGAGACTTCAACAATTTTTAAATTCACACATTAACAAACTCTATGTTCCAACATTTAATATGCGTGAAAGTAGTTTTTTTGTTTATAATAGTAATATGATGTAGTTGTATTTTGTCTCAAATTTATCCATCTTTCTAGTTAGATTTGAAATGAATGATAAAAAAATGATAACAAATACTCTAAAGACACTTATTAAACATTTAAGCATACAAATATCATATTAAAAAGTGTATTAAATATTGTATATTCAACTTTTAAAAATTCAATATTTGTTTTTTATTAATATAAAATTTCTACATGCACTTGTTAGTATCAGCGAAGAGTTATTTATTAGGAGAAAGAAACTTCATAGTATAACATTCACTCATAATATAACATTCACTGTATAATTGTCAACTATCTAGGAATCTATTCGATTTGAAATCTGCGTATGCTCAACTTTGTTTATAACTGTCAACTATCTAGGTTTTTTTAGATCTGCGATCATTAATGCAGCAATTAATTATTTATTACGAGTTGGCCGTTTTGCAACGTTCAAGTAATGGTTTTCAATTGGCCAAACGTAACAAGAAGCATCTTGTGATCTTTAAATAATCTAACATTTTTTTTGCTATGTTTAATTAATCTATTCTTAAAAAAAAAAATTAACCCCTCTTTGATCCATAACGTTTTTGATAATAAACAAGATGTGGAACATTCAGATAAAACTTTCTTGATTCTTACATTACATTGATATGATATCAGATTTTTTTCTTGTTGAGAAAATCATCTTTTTCTTTCTTAAATCCCTAATTCCCCTTTCATTCACTTTCTGTTTTTCCCATGGCTTTTTATTCTGATTTTGCCACAAATGCATCAGATCCGTATTACTTTCATCTCAATGAAAATTCTTTTTGGTTCTTGTGATTTAATAGTAGTATAATACTACTTAAATAAACTTCATTTATACTAAAATAAAAATAGTATAGCAAAATATAATGATTAAGAAAACAAAAAATACACGATACAAATAAAAGTTGTCGAAGCTAACGAAAAATAATCAAATAAATTTTTTAATCTTAACAATTAAATTAATGTCTTCTAATGACTAGTTGCCAATAATAATGCGAGATCTATAATCTTTAATGTCATTTATATTCGAAAAAAATATTTGCTGATATTCATTCATATCAACTATAAATGATCTCTGACATGACTATTACCCATCCTTATTATAGGAGTAAACTTCAATTGCCTTTTTTTACATATATTAAAAAAAGTAAGTATTGAATTTAATTTATTAATTTTATATGCAAATATTTTTAAAATACTGTTTATACATATATGTATTAAATTTGATTTCTTTACCTTTTAATTTTAATATATATAAATTAGTAATATTAATAAGAAGTATATTTTGAAAATTATTAATATATTTAATATTTTTTATGTTATGATGAAATTTTAAGATGAGAAAATGATGTCCCAGTATAAGGTATGGAAGACCTTTAAATTAAAGAAATTTAATCTACAATACGTCGAATTCAATAACTTTGTTTCTATTACTGGACCCAACCATTAAAATTAAATATACTTAATACATGAAATAACACTTATATTAAGGAACACTTTTTTTTTTTTTTTAATAAAAGAGAGTTATAATTAGTAAGTGTGGTACTCCCTTTAACTTTAAATATAAATAACTTTAGATTAAAATAAATTGATTTATATAATTTAAAATTTAATTAAATATATTTACTTTTGTTTTGTTGACTCAAAATTATTTATACTTAAAGTTAGATGGAGTAGTAATTTTCTTTTGTTAAAAGATAGAGTATAAATTTATATATTTAAAAAAAAATCAATTGCCATTATGGTTAGAGATTTTAATTGCAGAATATGGTCCATTAAAAATGCAGTATGGACGGACCTCTCCGAGTTAGTGCAAGAAAGGTCAAACATGAGGTCGGCGTTCCATTCATATTTAATGTGAATGGTTTGACTATGCGTATGGCATTGTAGTAGTGGAAGTAGATCTACTTCATTCTTCTAGAATACTCGTCTATCCCATAATTAGTGTTACTTAAAAATTGCTTTTACGTATACTAAGAGATGTAATAATTAAAAAAAAAATTTATTTTATTAAATTATTTATTTTAATTTTTGATATATTTGATACTATTATTAATATAAAGTATAATAATATTTTACAAGTTGTATACATAGTAATTACTAAAGAATACTATAAAAAGAAAAACAAAATTGTATTAAAAATTGAGAATGATAATTATTTTGAGATAATTTTTTATTAACATGAAACTCATTGCGAGATAAATGAAGTATATTATAATTGTAGATCTATCTTTTTGGGTATCCCAAGTCTCCAACACACCTTCTAGGTATCCCAAGTCTCCAACACACCTACTAATTCCAATTAGAACTTAAGTAGATGTGTTATTCCACCACCAATACAAATAACGTATTTGGACATCGAGGATTATACCATGCACCCCCACACTTATACCTGCTACTCCTTCAAAACATATGAAAATACAATTTTATCATTTTCACAATTTATAATAAGTTTTAAAATTGATAGTTTCAGAAGTTTTAAATTTTCGAAACTTTCGGAAGTTTCAAATTTTCGAAATAAGGATTACATTTCGAAAATTTGGAAAGTTTCGAAAGTTTCCAAATCTGGAAAGTTTTGAAAATTTCTAAATCTGGAAAGTTTCGAAAATTTCCAAATCTAAAAAGTTTCAAAAATTTCCAAATCTGGAAAATTTCGAAAGTTTCCAAATCTGGAAATTTTCGAAATAAGGATTACATTTCGAAAATTTGGAAAGTTTCGAAAGTTTCCAAAATTGGAAAATTTCGAAAGTTTCCAAATCTGGAAATTTTCGAAATAAGGATTACATTTCGAAAATTTGGAAAGTTTCGAAATTTTCCTATTTCGAAAGTTTTAAATTGTTTGAAAGTTTCAAAAATTCTGAAATTTTCTATTTCGAAAATTTCGAATTGTTCGAAAGTTTTGAAAATTCTGGAAATTGTCATTTCGAAACTTTGGAAATTTTCGAATATTTTGGAAAGAGGGGTGAAAAAAATGAATAGTTAAAAAAGTTGAAAATTTTATAAAGGGCAAAATTGTATTTTCACGTTGATTGAGGGGGTGACAGGTTTAGATGTGGGGGTGCATGGTATAATCCTCTTGGACATCATATATCAACAAATGTTAATGTCGATTTTGAGATGAGAAAATACTGAAGAAAGAGAGAAAAATAATATAAAATAATCGTATAACAATACAGTGTTGTTGTTGATACTTAACTATTATATCACACTTTTCAAAGAAATAATATTTTTCAATATTCAAAGGTTTACCAACCGTAATTTGGTATTTGTTCGAAAAAAGTGATACAATTACAAAAGATAGTAATTTGGTATTTGTCCCTAAATATAAGTATCTATTTGGTAAAAAATTTGTCCTTAAATATAAGTCATTTTTCAAATTATTGGATACATTTATTGTTTATTTTTCAAATAAACTTCTAATTAATACCGCTAAATATGATATTGGATTTTTTTTTGTACTAAAAGCATCTAGTAATATGAAAAATCAAAATTAACTTTATTAAAATGGTATTTTAGGTATATCAATATATTAAATGGACACATTAACTACATTACAAACTTTTCTTAATAAGAGTGAAATATGCAATAGATATTTATATTTAAAGACTATACAAGTGAAGATTTAGCGAACTCGACCAACCTCATGATCCAATTGGTTTACATTCAATGAGATGGGTAAAGACGAGATAAACAGTTGGCTCTGGTTGACTAATAGGTTTGGGACGAACGAGTAACATCAGATTAGTTCAGTTGGATGAATTGAACCCAACAACGAGCAAACCCGACCGACTATATATATAAAAGAAATAACTAATGTTAATAATTTAACTAACAAACTCAAAAAATACAGACACACAATGTTAGCTATTTTACTTACTAGTTTAGTTAGTTTTCTATTGTAACTAACTTGTAGGTAGTTATTGAGAAGTTAGATAGAGATTAGTTTGGTTTTACACATATAAAAGCCACTATGTTGTAATCTGTTTCATAGTTCAAGAAAATGAATTTCATTTTAGTTCAATGTGCTCTCAATTTACTATGATAATATTAGAGTAGGTTAATCATGCTCAACTATCGCTTCGTAGAAAACTCTGAAGTATCAATTTCATTGTGCAAAATCATGTTACAATTTCTCAATTTCATCTTCCTTCAATCGTGTTCGTCATGGTGAAGACTAACACCAATAAGCAGAATTAGGATAGTTCTCAATCTCTCGATCCATATTATGTGCATCTGTTTGAGAATCCAACGACAATGTGTGTTGCGCTGGTGTTATGCGTTGACAACTATCATGCATGGGCGATGAAGACGAAACAAGTCTTGGCAATGAAAACGAAATTCAAATTCGTGGATGGATCAATCAAAATTCCAAAACCTAATGATTTGAACTTTGTGGCTTGGGAGAGGTTTAATAACCTAGTTCATTCTTGGATCGCGAATTCCACCATTCCATCAATTGCAGAAAGCATAGTGTTCATTGAGAATGTAATTGATGTATGGAATGATCTCAAGGATCATATATGCGCAAAGATCGAATTTGCGTTGCACAATTGGATCAAGAGATCGCAAACCTAAAACAAGGTAATTGCAAAATTATTGAATATTTTACTGAATTAAGAGCTTTGTGGGAGGAATTATAGTACATGCCTATGCCTCATTGCACTTGTTCTGTGCATTGCGTTTGTATGGCCATGAGAGACATTAGGACTTTTAAATTGGAAGATAGAATAATTCAATTTATGATTGGGCTAAATGATGAATACCAAACTGTAGCTTCACAAGTATTGCTTATGGATCTTATGCCTATGATAAACAAGGTGTTTTCAATGGTGATGCATCAAGAAAGGAAGTTGCAATATGGAACATGTATCTCTTCTATTGTCAATGATGAATCAAAACAAAAAAGTTGAAGTATGTTACAAGGTAGAGGATACCGAAAAATCTGTACCTACATGAAAGATGAATATCCACCAATTTTTGGATGTGGAGATGGAGGAATCTCCTATGTCAATCATGCAAATGTAGAAGAGTTTGAAGGCAGATCACTCTACATTTCCAAGGCTGAAGAAGATGTGAACGTTACTTTTAAGAAAGAGCAATATTACAGTTTGATTGCCTTGCTTGAGAAAAGCAACGTTGAAGGTAAAGGTGCAGTTACAAATTTGATCAAAGGAGCAAGTAACTCAGGTTATGGAGGAGGTAAATTTTTCTTAGCATCACTGAATTCTCACATAATGGATTCTAGCTAGATTTTAAACATTGGAGCCTTACACCACATATGTCATTCATTAGATTGGTACAATACACACAATAAAATAGATCCTATAGAGGTGAGATTTCCAAATGGTAGTTTACTAGGAGCAACTTGTATTGGAAAGATACAGTTAAACAGTGACTTATAATTGAAACTGTCTTATTTGTGCTTGAGTTTGTAGTAAACTTATTATCAGTTTCTAAACTGTGTTCAGAACAAAATTGTTTACTGACCTTTGAATCTGAATATTGTACCATACAGGTAAAGAAAGATTTAGGAGGATTGGTTTGGCTAAGAAATTATAAGGTTTATACTACCTAGAGGCTGATAAAAGGAAAACATGTTATGTTTTCAATTTAGTAGCTTTTAATGATTTGGATAAAAATTATGCATCTCCCACCATTTTTTGGCATTTGTGGTTAGAGCACCTCTCACATGATAGAATACTTTGTTTACACAAACAATATTCATACATTCCCACTAGGGCACACACAACTTGTGATGTATTTTACACTTAGGCAAAAGAGGCTTCCATATTCTCCTAGTAATAATAATGCAAAAGAGTTGTTTGAATTAATTCATCTAGATATTTGGGGCCCTTTTTCAACAAATTATAGAGCATCTAGATATCTGGACTGTCATGCTAAAATTAAAGTCAGAAGTTGGTGACAAAGTGAAAACCTTCATTAACATGGTAGAATCCAACAATCTCATTTGAATCCAACAAATTGTATCAATGAACTTGGAGCAAATTATGGTTCATTGTCACATCATTAATTTTTAATGCTATTAAGTGGGAACTTATGAGGAATGTTATCGATAGGTTGAGAGTGTATGATATATTGTTATGTTTTATGCATTAATGGTTACACATATTACTCATATGTCTTTGCATGTCACAATCATTTAACCAAATGCTATACAACCAAGATTTCAAAAAACGGTCCCAACATCGTATCTTGCATGGCATTTGGTGTTTTTGATACCGTAATTGAATCTCTATTACATGCATTTGACTATAAGTAGGGTCGACCCAACAGATATTGAGGCCTAAGGTCAACTCTGTCTAGTACCACGAAATCCACTAGAAAAATGAACTTATCCACTTTGACTAACACATCTTCTACCACCCCATATGGGTGTTTCATTGAGCGATCCGCAAACTGTAGCATCTGTTGTGTGTCTTTGACTCTTCCAATACCTAGCTTTTTGTTTATAGAAAGGGGCATAAGACTTACACTAGCCCCAAGATCACACAGGGCCTTCTCAAAAGTTCTATTTCCAATAGCGCAAGGGATGGAGAAGCTTCCATGATCCTTGAGCTTTGGTGGAAGCTTCCTCTGTAGGATAGCACTACATTCTTCGGTAAGCATCACTATTTCACCGCCAATTTTTCTTTTCTTTGACAGAATCTCCTTCATGAACTTGGCGTATGTTGGCATCTGTTCTAATGCTTCTGCAAAAGGAATGTTGATTTGCAATTTTTTAAAAACATTAAGAAATTTACCGAATTGTTTTTCAGTTTCTTCCTTTTTTAATCTTTGAGGAAACGGAAGTCGAATTTTTGGTTTTGGCAGTGTCTCCTTTTTCTGTACCATAGGTTCTTCCTCCTTTTCAAAAGCGATGTACTCCTTTACTGATGTCGGGGTGACCAATCCTCCGAGTGGGTTGAAGTTGAAGTACTTCCACTCTGTTTGGCTTTAGGTGGTACTTGTTCATTTACCTTGCCACTCCTCGTTGTCACGACATTGACATTATTTCGCGGATTCAGAACTGTGTCACTAGGCAAATTTCCAGGCGCTCTTGTGCCATTTGTTGAGCAAGTTGACCTAGTTGGGTCTCCAGATTCTTTATTGATGCTGAGTGATTTTTATGGATGGCTCTTGACTCTTCAATGAAAGAACTTGTGCTTGCTACTAACTTCTCAATAGCACTCTCCCAAGCAGGTTTTCGAGGTGGAGCTTGATTTGCTTAAGCTCCTTGTTGACCTTGAGATCCACCCTGTTGATCTTTCCATGAAAAATTTGGATGATTTCTCCAACCCGGATTGTACGTACCATAGTAGGGATTATTCTGCCTCCCATTGTTACCCACAAAATTCACCTCTTCTAGTTCTTCTATATCATTTTCATCTAGTGCTTCACAAGCTCCATTTTTATGTTCTCCCCCACAAAAGTTACAGCCTGTATGCTTCAATAATTTGACAGGGGCCGCTTGGGGTTGTATATTTAGAGCTGCCATCACCTTCTTTATCTCAGCGGCGATAACATCTTCTATCTATTTTGAGAGCAACCTGCCTGGAGCCAACCCAACATCCATAACATTCAATTCCAATATATCACTTGTTGACCCACCACCTCTATCATACAACATCATTTGTTCATTTGATGCCATGATCTCAATAATTTTGCGTGCTTCTGATGCAGTCTTGTAATTCAAAGAACCACCTACTGTAGCATCCAACATAATTCTAGTACTAGGCCTCAAACCATTATAGAATATTTGCATCTGAGCAGTGTCGTCAAAAGCATGATTGGGGCATCCTTCTAGTAACTCTTGAAGCTCCTATAAGTGTCACGAAGAGATTCTCCCTTTTTCTGTTTGTAACTGGAAATCTCTTGCTGGGGGAAAGTATTGTTCTAAGAACTTATCTTCAAGGTCATCCCACGTGGTGATGCTACTGGAAGGAAAGGAGTTAAGCCACTCCTTAGCATCTTCTTTTAGTGACAATGGAAATAATCTCAATCTCTTGCCTTCTTCAGAACAACTATCCACTTTCACTGTTTCACACAATTCAAAGAAGTTTGTGAGGTGTCTATTGGCGTCTTCGTTATGTTTACCGGAAAAATGAATCTCCTTCAAAGACAAGTTCAGTTGAGGACTGGCCTCACATACAAGGTTAGACAAATCGTGAATAATGAAAAGTTTTAAAATAAAGAAAAATAAATAATTAAAATAAAAACAAAAATTTTATTGCAGAGCAACAAATTTCAATTAAGTAAATAAATTAAATTCAATAGTGATATGGCAATTCCCGGCAACGGCGCCAAATACTTGATGGCGTTTCAGCAAGTGTATTGAATCGTTGTAAGTAATAATAAAACGGAAGTGCCGAGTGTTGAACTCAAGGATTGCGTTTTACTATCAAATTATTTTTAATTACTAAAATTGAATAAAAAGTTCCCAAATTGATTGAAGTAATATTTAAAATTAACATCTGTAATAAAATTGATCCTTTATAATGAGAAAAATGTTAGGTATGAGTTTCACTTTGAATCCAACCTCGGTGTCTAATTTGATCCTAGTTATTGAATTCCTTTATTGAATTATTACCGAATTTCTCTTTATTATTCTTGTCCTAATGTCTTAGTGACAGAACCTTTAATTCCAAAGTAACCCCTAATTCCTTAGTGGATTTAAGATTAAAATTAAGCCTTACCGTACAGGAATTCTCTTGTTAAACTATTTCCTTTACAATTAATTTAATTGGTTTCATGAGTTGCATCTATCTCTAGACTACAAATTCATGAATATCTCATCTCAAGCATTCATAAAGTCCACTTCCGTTTCAAAATACGAATCGTAGAACATTTTAATGTTGATCAAGCAATAAAAAGCATTAAGCACAGAGATGAGAAAAATAATTCAATACTCATTCATATAACTAGAAATCAAATCAGAAAAATAAGGGTTTCATCTTGTTACACTCATCCCTAACAAATAGGGTTTAGTTACTCATGACAGAGATAGAAAAGATAGAGATTAGAGAAGAATTACAAGAAAGTTTCATGAATGATTTTTGATAAAACTGCTCCAATGGTGTTAACAACGGCCGTCTTTGAGTTTCTCTGCTAGGGCACAAGTCTCCCAACTTTCCAATAGCCAAAAAGATCCCTAGAAAGTGAAAAAAAAATGCGTTTTTATGAATGCTCTTGCGTGCCATGCGCCCCAGGTGCAGCTTTTGCGCTTCAAGCGCATCCTGACAGAGGTTTTAGCCTGGAAATGCGCCTCAGGCGCGGCTGTGGCGCTTCAGGCGCATAGCTTCTTCTGTTTGACGTTTTCTGCATTTTTTGCCTTTTTTGAGTTCGAATTTGGCTTAGGTGTCTTCATGAAAGTTGTAGCTATTGATCGTAGCTTTCATTTGCACTTGGTTTAACTCTAATTAGACATCCTCAACTCCAGATATGACTGAAATACTCCACATAGGTAATGTTGATTTCTCGCCAAAATTCAGCACTGCACTAAAACAAAAAGCAACGTAAAATTACGAAAAAATCCCTACTTAATCAAGGAAATAAAAACACCAACATTTTATTAACTCAAAGAACTAAAATCAATAAAATATATCAAATAACTCCTTAATTAAACTAATGATTAAAGATAAATAAGGCTAAAAACAATGAAAAATATGCATATGATGAAGAGTCATCATTTATCCTCTGGTCAACATCTTGAATTTGTTAATTGTCTGAAAGTCTTTGTGACATCCTCTAATAGTAACATCCTCCAAGATCTGCCCTCTTAAATTGAAGTAACGCATAATCAATCATGAAGATATATATGCATACATCTTAAAGATTAGTCTGCCTTAAATGGTGATTAAAGATCTCCAATAGTTACATTCTCAATGAACACTTCTCTCTATTTAAGAAGCACTTGTTCAATCAATTGAATGGGTGAGAGAAAATTAAAGCAAAAAAAAAAGTAATATATTAAAGAAAGAATTCTAAAAAAGCCAAACACACATCAAAAGAAAAGTATGAATGAAAAATCGTCTCAGTAAAGAGTTATTTAGAATTGATGAAAATAAGTTAAAGTGTTTTTCATACACTTGAACTGATATAGGCTTGATATGTAACATCCTCTCAATAAGAGTTTGAATCCCAAAAATAGACTTCGTGTCAATTTAGACACAAACTAGAACTGATGTAAATCAGTCCGATAGTGGCAAAAATTCTCTCAACCCTAAGAGTTATTTGAAGAGGTACAACAATACTTATGAACCTCAATGGCAGGCTACCAAAATGTTGAAGAAGGATTCTAACGATGACAACCTAGAGACACTAGAGAAGAATACTCAAAGCTTGAAGAGGCAGAGTAAACAATACTTGTATGGTATTATTGAAATAGTGGAATAAGTCCTCGACTGTACTGAGGAAAAATCATTTTGTAAGGGGAGGACTAGATGAATAAAAAGTTTGTTGTGAACTAGTATAAAAACATATGTGTTCCCTCTATTTCTCTTATCTATGTTCTTTATGATTCAACCTCTTTGTCCCTAAATATGTTTTAATCATAAGTTGAATGAATTGATATACAACATACTTTTTTGGTTAAGCTTTAGAAGTATCTTTTAGAAATGACGAAACGCAATTCAACCCCCCCTTCTGCACCCCACCCCTATTTTCTTGTATTTTCTAGCACCTTCAAGTGGGCTTTTCCATGGAATGTCTCTTATCACTGTTTGTTGGTGCTAAGTTCTTGGACACAAATGTGTGGTGTTGAGGAAAAATACCTAATTAATATTTTGAAGACGATCAAAAATTTAATTATATTTGTTAATTGTGATTATGATATTATTAATTATTAACTTTTGGTGTTGAGTATATTTATTTAGACAGAAAATCAAAAACAAATAAATTAATGATATATTGAAGTATGCATATTCACGCAAGATCACGTGGTCATTCTCAAGTAATCAATATTGATTTCATCAACAAGTTTGGACCCATCTTATGAATACAACAAGACAATAATACACTTTTAAGAATAATGAAATAATTTTATCGATTCCTCAAAGGAATGTCAAATCAGATTTATGACAAAATGTGTTGCAAAACATTCTGGTAGTCTTATTAAAGACAACGAATAAAATGCATTAGTTTGGGATTACTAAATGCATGCCCGAGATTGAAAAAATTCGCACACGAGCCACCTAAAAGAAAACAACCTTCCAGTAGACAAATATTGAAGGTTCACTTGCAAAAATACATGCATATTGATCTACAATTTTTATCTCCCAATTGATTTCCTAAATGCAAGTACAAAATCACTATAGTACACTACGAAAAACATTGTTGACATGACATATACGCATGCTTCTGACTTATCACTATTCCAACGGATATATTTAGCATTTGTGCCTAAGTTTCCTTTGAGACTCAAGGAAGAACGTTATGGATTTGAAGAATAACGTTATGGATAGAAGTGCAAATAAGAAGATTGTTTCAAAGAAAGCAATTGACAGTTGGCAAGACTATCCAACGACTATATTCAGTTTAAATTGAATATTGTAAGACTCTTTTCATCCATTAAAAGAAGATCAATTAGAAGATGAATGCGAGAGTTCAATTTACAAATCTATCTACACTTGTACATCCAAGCACAAGTTATGAAACTCTTCTCTCACGAAAGTCTCCATGCTCTCTTCACTATATTCTTGGACATTCTTGTTGAGTTCTTGGTTTCAGTAAATCTCAAACAAAGAGTTGAGAATCACATACACATTATTTGTAACTCAAGTCTATATTTTATATTAGATTGCATTTGTTTGTAAAAATTCTTTCTGGTTTGAAAGGTGGTGTTAAAAATAATTTTTAGATTGAAAGATGAAGATAAAATTTCCTTTCTGGATTGAAAGGTGAAAGCTGTAATTGATTAAGTGTGATCATGAAAGAAAGTGCAAAGGAATTACGTTATGTGTTGAGCATATTAGTAGAAATCTCACATATTATGAGAACTGGACATAGTCCGAGTTGGATGAAACAATATACTTCTCTTGTGTGATCTTCTTATCTGGTTTCTCTTAATTATTTAGTATTCACGTATCACACTTCACTTACTAATGCACTTAGTTACTTTATTTGTAATACTAACCTATCTAGAACGTCTTGGTTATTTACTCTCTTTTTGATCAAGATTATTCATGAGCATATTAAATTAAATGTAGGAATTAAAAAGTAAAAAGGGGTAACAATTTAAACCCACCTTTTTTGTGAGATTTATTGCAATTTCATGGGGGCCAAAGCCTTTTTTGTTTCATAAATATTTTCTTAACCACCAATGTCTCCCAAAGGTGGTCACGCAGAGCTGAGCTAGCTCAGTTTCCTCATAATGGAGAGCCTTTATCTTGAAGGAGAAGCTGAAAGCTCACAAAGGGATCTTAAAAGGTGGAATAAATAGGTATGTGGGTCTTGAACTTAGAATTCAAATTCTTGTGGTAAGATCAAGGTGTTGGATCATAAGGCCAAAGAGGTTGCTATTTTGTTAGAAGAGATGACAGAGAAGAATAAGGCTTGGAGTGATTTATGGGTCCTCATGAGAAGTAAAGACTCGCAGACATTCCAAAGGTCAGGGCCGAGGTGGCTCAAAGAAAGTGATGCAAATACATGTAGAGGAAAACTTCTATTCTAGCTTTGCGAATGAAGAATCGATGGTTGGAACAAGTGGCAAAAATGCATCAAGAGGTGTTAATTTTTTTTTCTCAACTCACTTTTTAGAGATAACACAAGATAGGTCGCTACTGGAGGGGGTAGAGTTACCTCCACTCATTCAAGAAGACATATCGGCTTTGTCGGCACCTTTCCACTTATCGGAGATAGATGATGTGGTAGCTTAGAGTGATGGGAATCAGAGTTCGGGTCTAGATGGATTTAATTTCTCTTTCTTCAAAAAGTTATGGAATCAACTTAGGGGTGATGTCAAAGTTATCTTTAACCAATATTTTAATCATTCCAACCTGTTGTAGAGTTTTGTGTCTTATTTTATCTCCCTTATCTCGAAAGTGAACTTCCCCCTTCATGTTGGTGACTCTCAATCAATTTCATTTATTGAGTCTATTTACAAATTAATGGCAAAAATGTTGGCAGGTAGGCTTGGGTTGATAATATATAAGATTATTTCTCTTAATCAATCAAGTTTTATCAAAGATAGGTTGTTAGTTGATGGTGTGGTTGCGGTGAACAAAATTATTGACTTGGCAAAGAAATCAAGGAAAGATTGCCTGATTTTTAAAAGTAAACTTCGTGAAGGCTTATGATTCGATTAGTTGGTGTTTCCTATATTATATGTTGAGAATGATAGCGCGCGACAAAAGGTGGCGGGCTTGTGTTTTCTCAGGGAGTCTTTTTGTCCTGGTAAATGGGTGTCCAAACCAAGAGACTAACATCCAAAGAGGGCTTAAATAGGGGGACCCTTTAGCCCCTTTTTTGTATCTTCTAGTGGTGGAGGGGATTAGTGCTTCGATTAGAAGAACACAGACGCGTAATTTGTTTTTAGGGTTCAATATGTAGATGATACCCTTTTATGCGAGGCACAACGGTGGAGAACTTTGACACTCTAAAGATGGTTCTCATGAGCTTTGAGCTAGCGCCAAGCCTACGGGTGAATATTGATAAGAGTTGCGTTATGGGGATAAATGTTGATGCCTCCTTCTTGGTGATGGCGAAAAACCTAATGCATTGTAAAGTTGGAACTCTCCCTTTTAAATATATTGATCTACAAGTAAGGGCAAACCCGCGTCTGGAGGTAACTTTGGATCCCCTAATCTGTCTCATCTTAAATAAGTTGAGTTCGTGTAGTCATAGGTACATTAGTCTAGGGGGTTGGGTGGTTTTATCAACTTAGTGTTGAACAATGTCGTTATAATTATTTCTTTCTTTTATGAAGATGTTAGTTCTTGTGTGGAAGTTGATTGTGCGGCTATAAAGGTGCTTCCTCTTGGGTGGTTCAAAGGGGGCGAAGATATGTTTTGTGGGTTCGGTGGTCGGGGGGGTTTGTAAGCCAAAGAGTAAAGGAGGATTAGGCGTGGGTGACCTTCGTCTTGTTAATTTGGCTCTCTTAGGTAAGTGGTAGTGGAGGATCAATTTAATAGGCTCCTTTAGGGGAGATTCGTGAGTGGAGTATGTGCCCTTGAGGGATCAATTTCATAGGCTCTTTCAGGTTTCGGGCCAATGTGGCTTTATGGTGGGTAATATGGGTCATTGGGTTCAGAATTAATGGGTTTGGATGCTTAGATGGAGGAGAGGTCTGTTTGTGTGGGAACAGGATCTAGTTTCAAATTTCGCTGTGGTGCTTAATGGAATCACTCTCTCTTGGGAGAACGGTCAATAGGTTTGGAATCGAGACACAAAAAAAGCATACACTATTAGATCGTCCTATGCGGTGCTATGCGTAGAACTTCATATTGGTGGAGATCCTTTAGAGGAGGATGTTCAACACGTAGTAAAAGTTAGAAAGAGTTGGGCTCCGTCTAAGGTTACTTTTTCTCTTTGCAGCTGCTCCAAGATAGGATCCCTTCTCGTCAAAATCTTTTTTGGAGGAGGATTATAGTGGATTCCAACTCTACCTCCTGTGTGTTTTGTGGTGAGCCTATGGAGTTGGCTAATCATTTGTTTGTTATTTGTGACTTTGTCCTCTGGGTATAGGGTCTTTGGGTGGGAGTTAGTGTTTTTGCCTGATCTGGGTGGGTTGTTTGCTATTTTTAGTGACATGGGTGAGCGAGCTAGGATTAAGTTAGGTTTGACTTTAGTTTGACATTCGGTTGTGTGGTCCATTTGAATGTCCAAAATATGAATCTATCTTTTCTGGTAAGACGGCAATTGTTGAGCAATTGGTGGATAAGATCAAATCCTCCTCGTGGAAACGGTTTCTGGGAAGACATTGGGCTATTCGTGTGTTTTCTATGAGTATGAAGTGGCAATTGTTGTGTATATGGTCCAATAGAGATTGGTGGGCCAATTAGGATCATGCTGATCAATTTTTTTTGGTTCATCGATTTGTTCGGTCTATATTGCTTTCCGTAGTTAATTTTACTCTTGGTTCATAGAGATATTGATGTTTCATTTTATCTTCAATTTTAAGTACTCCTTATTCTCATTGTATTTCTTTGACTTTAATTTCTTCGTTAGAAATGTTTTTGCCATTAAAAAGAGGAAGAAATGTTGCCGTACATAAATTAAATAAAGTTGGTGGAAATTAATTGACCTTTCAATCCTATTGCAGTCAAAGCAGAATCAATAACTAATTTCAAAGTTTGGCAAGTTTGAGTACATCACATGAATACAATGTCTCTGTTGGGATGTTACCCACATAATTTAATATTTTAATCTTCTTTGAATTTTATCTTTTTGTTTTGTGTGCGCTTCCTCTATTCTGTCCTTCGAATTCAGCAAAGAAATGTATATATCTACTTTTTGTAATTATATGGCTTCCCATGATTTGTTGATGAGCCATTATGACCCCATTCTTCCAATTTAAAATTAAAATTTTATATAGGCACTCTGGTCTCTAGTTGTATACACTATTTTTAGTAATCCCATTCTTTTTCATATATACAGTTTTTAAAAAACAAAATTATCTCTAGATATAAATTATTTTTTAATTATTAAATACATACATTTATTACATTTCATCATAAAATCCCTATTTACTGAATGTCATGGAATATGACAAGTAAATGTTAATTATATACATATATATAAATTGAATATTATACGTACATTTATATATAAAATAAACATAATAATTATATTATTACCTTGTCTATAATTAATTATAAGCATCTATAGAGAGAAAAATTTATATATAAAAATAAGTTTTTTTTTTTAATTTGTTAGATGCATTTATCGTAATTTTCTAAAACATACTTTTTTTTTCAACACTTAATGTTTGTAATTAGTATTGTTAATATTGTTTAATAGTTTATCGATGATAGAAATTAAACTCCGTCTTTCATTTCATTCATTTTATTAACTTTCTCACCTTAACTACCAAATTAATCTTATATCTTCAAATAATAATTTTAATTGAATTAATTTTATAAATCTATTTTAATTAAAAATGAGTGTAACGTCATTTCTTTTATGTTTGAATATGCTTAAATGAAAGAAAATTCAACAATAACCTTAAATAGAAAAATTAATATTTTAAGTACAAAATTATAAATTATAATTTTAACTTATGAATCAATTTTAAAAGTAAAATTAATGATAATGGGGAGCTCTTGCCTTTCAAAATCAATTTTAACTCTTTAAAATCATATATGGTTGCACTTAATCCTTAATACAGGGTTTTAAATTGTAATGACACATTTAAATCTTATTTGTTTTATGACATGTAGTCACGGTCCTTGGAGAGGTAGAAAGTAGCAGTGTGATTAAGGCTAAAAAAGTGTGCGCAAATTTAATATATATATATATATGACTATTATGATTGCTATCATCTCTCTTAACCTGCCAAAAACATGGATAAACCCTATATTGTAGTGTATATGTGGTGTTATTGTAGCCATTGTGTTTGTGTGCATACTATAGCAGTACTGATGTTACATTGACAAAGACTTTATTTTTTTTCAATGTGATTTGAGCTTCTTTGCTCTTCTTGGAAGTTGGAGAGGAAAAAAAAAAAACCAAAAATAGTTAAATTAAAAACAAAAAATTGTGAAGAAACATTGAAAAACAAAATAAAGAAACGCCACCAACAGAAAAAATCTGATTTTAATTGTCTAATTTTTTGTCATTTAGTTTTGATTTTAGTCTTTTAATTTATTTACTTTTATATTTGTATTTATTGTTGTATTTGTTTTAGAGTAATGTCGAATAAAAAATTTGAATTTAGAAGTTTGAAACTTCAAAAAAATAAAAAAGTTGAAGAATCTTTTATTGAATCACAAAAGAGAGTTTTAGATAAATTAGTTAAAATAAACAAAAAAAAAAAATTGAAAATTTAGGTGATTGTTCTTCATATACACAAGTTAACAATGAAGAAGTTAACAATATAGGAATTGACAAAAGGAGATTAATAATGAGCACATAGATAATATCAGTTCATCGATTGATTTAGAAAGGAGATTGTTAAAAAATAAAATAATCGACATACATTGTGAAGAACAAATAAATAGAGATAGGGAACATTGGAGAAATGTATTATTGAATAATTGTTATTGATAAAACTCTAGGAAAAAATGACTTAGCCTTTTGTGAACAAATGAAAAGATTTACCAAGAACAAAATGAAAAACATTTAAGTCCAATTGAAATGATTGTTGAATTTGATTCTATAATGCAAGAGCACATTCCTCGAATTAAAATTTAAAGATAATGAAATCCACAATCTTTATCTTGGACATAGGATACAAAATGAATTAATAAATTCGATAGCAGCTGAAATTAAAACAAAAATCATTAATAAAGTTATGAATGCAAAATATTTTTCAATCATACTTGATTGTACTCGTGATATAAGTCATCAAGAGCAAATTTCTTTTATATTACAATGTGTAGATATTTCTTCTACTCCAATACAAATATTTGAATATTTTGTAGAAATATTAATAGTAAATGATACAGCCGTAAAAGGTCTTTTTGATGCAATTTGAATGAAATAAGTAATATTGGTCTTGATATTAGTAACCTAAGAGGAATAACGGGTCTAATATGAAAGGAAAACATCATGGTGTGCAGAAAAGGTTTCTTGATATTAATCTTATATCATTTTATATTCCTTGTAGTTGTCATAGTTTAAATTTAGTATTGTTTGATGTGGCTAATTGTTGTTCCAATGCTGCATTTTTTTGGAGAGATACCACGTATATACACAATATTTTCTTCTTCTACCGAAAGATGGAAAATTCTACTAGATTATATTCCCAGTCTAACACTTAAATCATTGTCACAAACACGTTGGAAAAGTCGTATTGAAAGTTAAAAGCTTTGAGATTTCAAAATTTACAAATAAGAAATGCTTTATTGAAATTAAGTTAAGTTAGTGATGAACCTAAAATAAAAAGTTAAGCAGATTGTTTAGCGACGTGTGATGTGGCTAATTGTTGTTCCAAAACTGCATTTTTTTGGAGAGATACCACGTATATACACAATATTTTCTTCTTATATCAAAAGATGGAAAATTCTACTAGATCATATCCCTAGTCTAACACTTAAATCATTGTCACAAACATGTTGGAAAAGTTGTATTGAAAGTTAAAAGCTTTGAGATTTTAAACTTTACAAATAAGAAATGCTTTATTGAAATTAAGTGAAGTTAGTGATGAACCTAAACTAAAAAGTTAAGCAGATTGTTTAGCGATGTGTGATGTGGCTAATTGTTGTTCAAAAGCTGCATTTTTTTGGAGAGATACCACGTATATACACAATATTTTCTTCTTCTACCAAAAGATGGAAAATTCTACTAGATCATATCCCTAGTCTAATACTTAAATCATTGTCACAAACACGTTGGAAAAGTTGTATTGAAAGTTAAAAGCTTTGAGATTTTAAACTTTACAAATAAGAAATGCTTTATTGAAATTAAGTGAAGTTAGTGATGAACCTAAAATAAAAAGTTAAGCAGATTGTTTAGTGATGTATGAGCTAGCAAATTTTGAATTTTTGTTATGCATTACTGTTTGATATGAGATATTGTTTGCGGTAAACCCTATAAGTAAAAAATTTCAATCAAAAGACATGCGTATTGATATTGCTATAGAACAATTGAAAGACCTTATTTCATATTTTGAAAAATATAGAAAAGATGGATTTGAAAATGCCACAATATTTGCTAGAGAATTTGATATTGAAATAGATGTAGAGCTCAAATTTCGTAAGAAACGTATTATTCGTTGAAAGAAATAATTTTATGAGATTATTGACAATGAAGTTATAAAATCTCTTTAAGAACCATTTAAAATAAATTATTTCTTATATATAATATATCAAACAATCATTTTATCTCAAAGTATTTGAACAATTTAAAACAAATAGCGATATTTTTTGTTTTCTATTAAGTTGAGATATTAAAATCCACTGAAATTGATGATTTAAAAAAAATTGTTTTAACCTTGAACCATCATAAAAACATTGAGCCTCAAGCACCCATTTTGCCATTAGAAAGAGTGTTATGCCTACCCCAAGACGTTGTTAAGGATAGTGAAGATCCAAAGGTGAAAGAGGTTTTGGCCATGTTAGAAGCATCACCATCCTACTCCCCCCGTTTCTCTATTAGATGGGAGGAGTTGAGAGGGAATGAAGACAAGTCCTTAGAGAAAAAGAAAGAGACACCACTGATTGAACTCAAGCAGTTGCCTCCTCATTTGAAATATGTATTCCTGGGTGAAAAAGATAAGAATCCAGCCATCATTAGTGCAAGCTTGAGTGAGTTACAAGAAGAGAAGTTGTTGAGAGTTCTGCTGAAGCATAAGGGTGCCATCGGTTGGCCCATTGAGGACTTGAAGGGTATAAGTTCGACTTTTTGTATGCACAAAATCCTAATGGAGGACAATCACAAACCGGTTGTACAGCCCCAAAGAAGATTGAATCCGGCAATGAAAGAAGTGATCAGGAAAGAAGTGGAAAGAAGTGATCAGGAAAGAAGTGATCATTTTTATCCCATCTCAGATAGCTCTTGGGTGAGTCCCGTCCAAGTGGTACCAAAAAAGGGAGGGACAACCGTCATCACAAATGAAAAGAACGAGCTAATTCCTACACGAACAATTACAGGGTGGAGAGTTTGTATTGATTATAGAAGATTGAACAGTGCTACGAGGAAGGATCATTTCCCGCTCCCTTTCATTGATCAGATGCTTGAGCGGCTAGCTGAACATGAGTATTACTACTTTCTAGATGGCTATTTGGGATACAATCAGATAGCTGTTGCACCCGAGGATCAAGAGAAAACTGCATTTACATGTCCATATTCGGTGTTTGCTTATCGGCGGATGCCGTTTGGGATGTGTAATGCACTTGCCACTTTTCAAAGGTGCATGATGTCCATATTCTCTGATATGATTGGGAAACATATCGAAGTATTTATGGACGACTTTTCTGTCTTTGGTTCATCTTTTGATAATTGTTTGATTAATCTATCTCTTGTATTAGAAAGGTATGAAAAATCTAACTTGGTCCTAAATTGGGAAAAATGTCATTTTATGGTAAGAGAGGGAATTGTGTTAGGCCACCGAATCTCCCACAAGGGGATTGAGGTTGACAAGGCCAAAGTTGAAGTTATTGAAAAACTTCCCCTCCCTACCAACGAAAAAGGCAATTGAAGCTTTTTAGGCCATGCTGGATTTTATAGGAGATTTATAAAAGATTTTTCAAAATTTAGGTGATTGTTCTTCATATACTTGTGAAAGACACACCTTTCAAATTCAATGAGGATTTTTTGAATGCTTTTAAAAATTTGAAAAATAAGTTGATAACTGCTCCCATTATCACTGCACCTGACTGGTCACTACCTTTTAAATCATGTGCGATGCAAGTGACAGTGCTATGGGGCAATCCTGGGACAAAGAAAAGATAAGTTGTTGCATGTAATCTACTACGCTAGTCATGTTTTGAATCAGACACAACATAATTATGCCATAATTGAAAAAGAATTGTTAGCCGTAGTTTATGCTTTTGATAAATTTCGATCTTATTTATTAGGATCGAAAGTTATTGTTTACATTGATCATGCTGCCTTGAGGTATTTGTTTGCTAAGCAGGAATCGAAGCCAAGGCTACTCAGATGGATTCTGTTACTACAAGAGTTCGACATTGAGATCCGAGATAAGAAGGGATTAGAGAACACTGTAGCTGGCCACCTATCTCGATTGGAGAAAGTGGAGGAGGATGATGACACTAGACCTATTCGAGACCAATTGCTGATGAGCACATCTTTTCAATTGCCAAGGCACCTTGGTTCGCTGACTTTGCCAATTTTAAGGTAGGTGAGGCAATTCCATCTGCTTTCACCTACCAACAACGAAATAAGTTTATCCATGATGCCAAATTCTATGTATGGATGAACCCTTTCTGTACAAAAGAGGAGTGGATGGGTTCTTCCGAAGGTGTGTGCCTGAGGAGGAGCAAGAGAAGTTCTTGTGGCACTGCCTTCATTGTTTAAAGATGCATTCTACTATGTGAAGAAGTGCGATCGATGCCAGCGCACCTGTAACATTTCAAAACGGGATGAGATGCCTCAAAATCCTGTATTAGAAATAGAAGTGTTTGATGTGTGAGGTATTGACTTTATGGGTCCATTCCCATCATCATATGCAAAAGTTTATATTTTGGTGGCGGTGGATTATGTCTCAAAGTGGGTTGAAGCAGTTGCTACACCAACCAATGATTGGCAACAGGTCATCACATTTCTCAAGAAGAATATATTCGTGTGTTTTGGCGTGCCTCGAGCTTTGATTAGTGACGAGGGCACTCACTTTCTAAACTGGAAAATGGAATACCTTTTAAGGAAATATAATGTGCGTCATAGGGTGGCAACCCCAATATCACCCACAAACCAGTGGGCAAGTTGAAGTATCCAACATGCAGCTTAATTGAATCCTTGAAAAGACAATGAATGCCTCAAGAAAAGATTGGTCAACGAAACTTGATGATGCACTTTGGGCCTACCAAACATCTTTCAAGACCCCATTGGGTATGTCGCCGTACCAAATAGTGTATGGTAAAGCATGTCATTTGCCTCTTGAACTGGAGCATCGAGCATTTTGGGCGACGAAGCACTTGAATTTTGACTTGGTCAAGGTAGGCGAATCCAGGATTCTTTAGCTTCACGAGTTAGAGGAGTTCCGAAATTTTGCATATGAAAACACCAAGTTATATAAAGAAAAAACCAAGTGGCATGACAAAAAAATTACATTCAAGGAGTTCCAAGAGGGAGAACTAGTTCTTCTCCTCAACTCAAGATTGAAGTTGTTTCCAGGAAAACTAAAGTCAAGATGGTCGGGCCCTTTCAAAATCATCAAGGTATTTCCCTATGGTGTTATGGAGTTGAAAGACACACACTCAAACCGGAACTTCAAGGTGAATGGACAAAGATCCAAACCCTACTTCGGGGGAGACTCAAAACTTTCAATGGAGTTCATCAATCTGATCACCACTTAAAGAGTAGAATGTCAAGCTCAAGTCACTAAATGAGCACTTATTGGGAGGCAACCCAAATTCGTATTCTTTGCACGATATTTTTTCATCTTAGGTTCATTTTAATCCATTTAGTTTCAATTTTAGATATTAATTGCTTGTTGTATTAGTTCTTGATGTTTGGTATGAGCAAGCAATCAAAAAGATGTGTTGGGGATTGATTTTACTGTTCGGGTTTGCATCATTTGCGGCTGAAGCGCGGCCTTTGCGCTTGAAGTGCATTCCAAGAAGTTTGTTACTGTCAGCGCGCGCTTGAAGCGCGTCATCCGCGCTTGATGCGCATTTCACCAGGTCTGTCACTGGCCTCGCGCGCTTGAAGCGCATGTATCCGCGCTTGAAGTGCATTTCAGGCAATTGAAACTCTACCAACACGCACTTGGAGCGTGACGCTTGCGCTTCAAGCGCATTTCTTGTATTGGGTCATTGTCCACGCGCGCTTGAAACGCGTCCCTTGCGCTTGAAGCGCATTTCACCCAGTTTGCCACTGCCGACGTGAAAAGCTGGGTTATAAACCCTTGTTTGTCACACAACCCTCCCCTCTCACAAGAGTTAACTGATATATACCTCTTTATTACCACTCAAAGTCTAGTACTCAGTTCAACAGAGGTAAGTCTTCCTCCCCTATCAAGCCTTCTTCCATCATCAAGTAAGTTTTCTCACATTGTTAATATCAACTCCTTCTTGTCTTCATTGATGCATGTGGGTTATTTGAATTCGAAATTGTGTTATTATTAGAGATTGTTTGTGTCTGCATGTTGGTTGTCTGAAATCGAATGTGTGTTAATGTTGGAAATTGCTCACTTATGACTTTGGATTGTTAACTTATCTCATGTTTTGCTTTGAATACAAAATCTGTAATGCACTCCACTTGTTTGATAAAATGACACAACCACTTTTGCATCTCAATTACCATAAAATCTGTAATGCACTCCAACTGTTTAATAAAATGACACAACCACTTTTGCATCTCAATTACCAGAAAATCTGTAATGCACTCCAACTGTTTGAGAAAATGACACAACCACTTTTGAATCCTAATTTCTCAACGGTCAATCTATGTGCATTGTTATCGTTCAGAATTTTGTTGGATAAATTCGGGGCAACTACTGTGGTTGTTTTGTCAAGGGGATGCATGCTCAAACTAATTCTCTCTAACCTTGAATGTTTTGAATCCTGCATGTGCTTAATTGTTTTACAGGACCTAATGGCAGCCCAACATTAAGCAAAACGCACTAAGGTCACAAATACATCGTCTTCCCAATCGCACGATACGTTCTTATTCAAGACCATGGTAACACAGGAGTTTCATGCCAAACTCCCCACAGTCAAGAAGTTTGTGAGTGAGAAATACTTTGAGTTGGAAGAAAATGAATTTATTGACATCCAGGCGATGATTGCGGCCATAGGATGGGAGAAGCTGACCACATTTGTTACCAAAGCAAGCAAACCACTAGCAGTGGAATTCTTCTCCAATGCCTTTGATCTGAAGTCTGACAAACCAATTCCACATGATCAATTTGTGAGTTACGTAAGAGGAAAAAGGGTGCCCTTCACGCCTCAAGTCATCAATGCAATCTTTGGTCTGCCGAACTATAAGGATTGCCGTTTTCAAGCTATGGATGACCACATTATATAAGTAGACACTCAAGAGATCTTACACATTTTATGCAGACTAGGCACAGATTGGGTACGAAATAAAGATGGCTCAGCTAGAAAACCGTGCTCGTTGGATCTCACCCCAATTGCAAAAGCATGGAGTACCTTTGTTCATCATACGCTACTACCATGTTCAAATGTGTCAGATATAACATTTCAGAGAGCATGTCCACTAACTCCTATCATAAACGGCGACATAATTAATGTGGGCATGTTACTAGCTCATGATCTTTGGGGGACAACAATTCTTGATCCTCCATCAGGCTACTTCCATCATGCTTCCCTGATAACCAAACTCTGTGAGCAGGTGAGAGTGTCACCTAAACAGGGTGAAGAAATGGTGAAACCTGCTACCCCAGTCACTGCTTTGTGGATAGAAAAACACTCTATGATTCTGGCAGACTATCCTGGTGCTCCCCAAGCAGTGATGCCGGCGGAGGAAAATACTGAACCACAGGAACCACATGACCACTCCCCACATCCATCATAGCTCTCCACCGAGGAAAGATTTGGTAGGATGGAAACGATGTTGGAACAATTGAGGATCGATCAGCGAGATGGACATGCCAGAATAGAATTGAGGATGACAAATCTCTATCGCGCTTTTGCTTCATCTCAACAGACACCAGGAGGCATGTTTTATTCTGATTTATTCTCACCTCACCAGTATACTGGAGGCTATAGTGGTACCAGAGCGGAGGACCTAAGCAAGGCCCCTTGAGTTACCCAACTGAGAGAAGTTTTCTTTCCTTTTTCTTTGTTTGTTTTTGTTTATTTTTCTTTTATGTTATTTTTCTTTCTTTTATTTCTTTCCTTTCATTGAATGTGTACTATGATGAAGAAGTTGTAATAACTTGCACTTGATCTTAAGTTCTATTTGGGATTTTGAAATCTAAATTCTATTTCTTTGCTCATATCATTGCTTAATTCGATGAGTTTCGCTAATGCATGCATTGTTGATTACTCCTTGGTTGTCGAAGTCTCACTTGCCATTTTTTTTTTAAAAATAAATAAATAACTTTTGTAGTGGCATGTTTAGCATTATTTTGACAGTTCATACTCTTTCTTATTATCTTAGATGTGAGCCTTTGAGCCTAAACACCTTAATTATTTGTTGTGTGATTATCCAGACATGTGTTATCCCTTCAGAACTTGCACTAATTCTGACTTGCATCACTTGTAATTTATGCATACACTGAGGCAATTTTGTTTGGTCGTTTGAGCATTTCTAACTACCCTATGAAAATTTTGTCCTTTGCTAGCCCCTTTGAGCCTTGCCCTTTTCTTTCGGTTACTAGCCACATTGCAAGCCAAAGACCTGACTTTAATTACATCACCTTAGTTGAAGTTAGGTAGGAAATTTTTTATCTCATCTTGGTAAAGTTCTAAGTTTGGGTTGGTGGTTCTCAAAAATAAAATAAAAAAATAAAAACAAAAAGAAGAAAAAAAATCAGTTTGTGTAGAATCTCCACAATGAAAAGGTGAAGAAAAATAAAAAGTGGTAGAATAATTTGGAAATGTATGCCTAACTCCAAGTAGTAAAGCCTACTATCCCAAAATGTCATACCCTTACCTAAGCCCCATAACAACCCGAAAGTCCTCCAAAAGTGTATGTGTTTGTTGCATTGTGTTTACTAACTAGAATTTTTTCAAGCCTATGGTAGCGTGATGCATGTTGTAGGATTTGAGTGATAAATTCAAAACCTTTCTTAACACTTGAGAGAAATTTTGGTGAGATTGTGTGAAGAGAGAGTTGAACTTGATGAATGAATGCTGAAGTGTACAAATTGTATTGTTTTTTTTTTGTAAGCAACCATGGAACATGATGAATTTCTTGTAGTAGCTGGGCTTTGAGAATTGAGTTTGATTTGATTTGAGAAATTGAGTTTAAGTTTGCTCTTAACTGTACCAAATTTGAAATTAATTGTTGCTTGGGGACAAGCAATAGATTAAGTTTGGGGTTGTGATGAATCTTCATCATATGCATATTTTTCATCGTTTTTAGTCTTATTTATCTTTTATTCATTAGTTAATTTAAGGAGTTATTTGATATATTTTGTTGATTTTGGTTCTTTGATTTAATGAAATGTTTATGTTCTTATTCCTTGATTAAATAGAGATTTTTCCGTAGTTTTGCGTTGTTTCTTTGTTTTAGTGCAGTGCTGAATTTTGGCGAGAAATCAACATTACCTATGTGGAGTATTTCAGTCATATCTGGAGTTGTAGATGTCCAATTGGTGTCAAACCAAGTGCAAATAAAAGCTAAGACCAATAGCTACAACTTTCATCAAGACACCTAAGCCAAATTCAGACTCAAAAGAGGATACAAATGCAGAAAACGTCAAAGAGAAGAAGCTGTGCGCCTGAAGCACAACAGCCGCGTCTGAGGCGCATTTCCAGGCTGAAACCTCTGCCAGGACGCGCTTGAAGCGCAAAAGCTGCGCCTGGGGCGCGTGGCATGCGACAACATTCATAAAAACGCATTTTTTCACTTTCTAGGGATCTTTTTTCGCTATTGGGAAGTTGGGAGACTTGTGCCCTAGTAGAGAAACTCAAAGACGGTCGTTGCTAACACCATCGGAGCAGTTTTATCAAGAATCATTCATGAATCTTTCTTGTAATTCTTCTCTAATCTCTATCTTTTCTATCTCTGTCATGAGTAACTAAACCCTATTTGTTAGGGATGAGTGTAACAAGATGAAACCCTTATTTTTCTGATTTGATTTCTAGTTATAGGAATGAGTTTATTGAATTATTTTTCTCATCTCTGTGCTTAATGCTTTTTATTGCTTGATCAACATTAAAATGTTCTACGATTCGTATTTTGAAACGTAAGTGGACTTTACGAATGCTTGAGATGAGAAATTCATGAATTTGTAGTCTAGGGATAGATGCAGGTCATGAAACCAATTAAATTAGTTGCAAAGGCAATAGTTTAACAAAAGAATTCCTGTACGGTAAGGCATAATTTTAATCTTAAATCCACTAAGGAATTAGGAGTTACTTTGAAATTAAAGGTTCTGTCACTAAGACATTAGGGCAAGAATAATAAAGAGAAATTCGGTAATAATTCAATAAAGGAATTCAATAACTAGGATCAAATTAGACACCAAGGTTGGATTGGAAGTGAAACTCATCCCTGACATTTTTCTCATTATAAAGGATCAATTTTATTGCAGTTGTTAATTTTAAATATTACTTCAATCAATTTGGGAACTTTTTGTTCAATTTTAGTAATTAAATATAATTTGATAGTAAAACGCAATCCTTGAGTTCGACACTCGGTACTACCGTTTTATTATTACTTGCAACGATTCAGTACACTTGCTGAAACGCTATCAATAAACATATTTGTCTTCTTTAGAGCATTGACTTTTTTAGAGCTTGTCATTTAGAGGGATTTGAGAGCGTTGACTTTCTATTACAGTCACACGATACAATGCTTGTCACATTTATCAGATACAGACGATCATTTTGCTTGACATACTTATCAGAGGTAGGACATCTAGATCGTTTCTTGTATTAATTGATTCATTAGAGTCAGACACAATTCTAGTAGTTTCTTCAGAGTCACTATGATCTTTGTTTAGAAGATTCTCTTTTCTTTATTCATCAGAGGATCTAGCTTATACGAGAACAATGACTTGTATTCCTTTTGCCTTTAATGCTTTGACTTAGACTGTATATCACAAAACTTCTTATTGCTATATTATGACTTGCTCTATTAGTAAACATAGTTACTTATTTATTATGTGATAATATTCTTTATGTGTAGAAACACTTAGACTATTATCTCTAACTTACTTGTAATTTATGCTACTTTAAAATGGATAATCATTAATATAAATCTTTGTCTTCCAACTTATTATACAGACTTAGCAAACACAATTAGGGGATAATTGTTCTTTATTTATTTGATTTTGTTATCATCAAAACATCAACTAGAGGATTGTAGCTATAACCATTTTTGCTCTAGAAACCTCCCTTTTTTATGATGATTAATAACTATAAAATTAATGAACAATTTTGCTTCACAAAATAAGGTTTAAAAGAAAGCTCCCCTGGATGTAGTACTCAAAAATTGTTTGACTTAATAAACATTTGATCTTCTAAAAAGAGACTTATAAATCAATATTCTGGTGGCTCCCCCTGAATACGATAAACACGATTCTTTAAGAGTTTAAAACTTATTAAGTTATTTTATTTGTGATACACATGAGGGTAAAATAAGAGGGAAAAGATAAAGACAAAAAACATCGAGATATCAAAAAAATATGATAAGACTTTCCTGAAAGAGTTCACATATTCCTAGGATGTTAAGCCTTTGGTTTTGTATGAAGTCTATTGATTAACATTTCACAATTCTCAGGAAGTAAAGCCTTTGAAATATTGTGCTTCTTAATATGTAAAGCCTAATTGAACAGACCATATTTTTAGAATGTGTTAAGCCTTTCAAAACAAGGGTGAATTGCAAGACTTTGTCATATATGCAGTGTTATGCAAAAAAAGATATTTTAGATGTATATGCAACAAGGCATGTAGATGATGCTACAAACAGATGTAGATGATTCAACAAACAAATGCAAATGATGTAAAAACATATGATGCAACAAACATATGGTGTAGTACAGATGAAGCAGATGATGTAATGTAGATATGTAGATGATGCAATGTAAATGCAAATGGATGTTAAGACGCAAGCATACAATTAATTATATTACTATATCTTCTACTTTTCTTCCCCTTTGTTATTATCAAAAAGTGTGAAATTTTAGAATTTTCTGTAATCAATCATGCACAGTAAACACAAGTAATACAGTAAAGACTATCACACAACATACTGATGATTAACATGAATAAGTTTTTAAAAGAAAGGTAAAAAGAAATATGAAACAATAAAAATAGAGAAAGGGTAACATTTCATTAAGATGAGGATCACGATTACAAAGAATACACAAGAGGGAAAAGAAAAGATAACTTAAACCAAAAAACTAATCCTAGACAGAAGTTCTAGAGATATATATCTAAGGACACGCCTCAAGAGTTCAGTTGCTTCATCCATTTGAGAGGTTAGTGCAAAAGTAGTGTAAGATATAATCCTTAGGTTGATGTTTTGATAATAACAAAAACAAACAAACAAAGAACAATTATCTCCTAATTGTATTTGCTAAGTGTGCATATTAAGTTAGAAGACAAAGAGTTATATTAATAATCTAAGTGTTTTAAACACAAAGAATATCATCACCTAATTAACAAGTAAATATGTCTACTAATGGAGTATTTCATAATATAGCAAGTATTACATTATGTAGTTTAATGACAAGCGTTACAAAGTATGCGTTATGATATAAGCTATATCCTCTAGTGATCGAACGAACTTAAAGGATCAAAGGGACTTCACTTCATTTCGTTTTTCTATGTCAGATGTATGCGCTCTGTCACGCGCCTCTAGTGACATGAGTGACACTTGGTGTTGGCTGACTCCGATACTGCAAGCAATGCTCTAGTTCTGGTGACTTTGGAAATACATTATATGTTATGTTTCAGTTGCCTCTACTAAACACAGCTATGCTCTGTTGGTCTACCTCTAATAAGATTGAAAAAGCTAGTGGTCGTCTGCCTCTAATAGGTATAACAAGGAAATGATCGTCTGCATCTAATAATCACATCATCAATTCAAGCATCTGATTGTTTGACTCTTATTTATGCTGTATGCTATAAAAAAAGTCAACCCTCTGACGAGAGTTAATGCTCCAAAGAAGACAAGGCATTTGCGCATCCTATGATGAACATCCTGAATCTGCTACTTGTCTGAAAGTCTTTAAGACATGCTCAAATCATTGTTTCCTCTGCTTCCATTTTCTCTTACCAAGATACGAATAATCATTCACGAAGATATATATGGATACATATTAAAGACTGGTTTGTCTTAAATGGTGATTGAAGATCTCCAACGGTAGTATTATCAAAGAACAACTCTTATCTCTATTTAAGAAAAACTTACTCGGTCCATTATGAGAAAGAGTGAGATAGAATGGAAAATGCAATGTGTTAAAGAAGAAATTCTAGAACCATGAACACATCAAACAAAAAGTATGCATGAAATATCCTCTCAATAGAGAGTTATTAGAACGGGTGTAAATTAGTCAAAGGGTTATCACACACTTGTACTGATATAGGACTTGATTTGTAAGATTCTCTCAGTGAGGGTTAGAATCCTTGAAAAAAACTTTTCGTCAACTTAGACATAAACTAGAATTGATGTAAATCAGTCTGATAGTAGCCAAAACTCTCTCACCCCTAAGAGGTACCTAAAAAGGTACAATGGCTCTCATGAACCTCAACAGAAGGATGCCAAAAAGTTTAAGAAGGTTTTGTCGATGACAACCTGGAGAGGCTAGAGAAAAATACTCAAAGCCTAAAGAGGCAGAGTAAAGAATACTAGTATGCTATTAATTGAAATAGTGGATTAAGTCATCGACTGTAATGAGGCAAAATCTTTGTGTAAGGGGAAGACTAGATTTAGCAACAATATTTTGTGAACTGGTATAAAAATATATGTGTCTCCTTTATCTCTTTCTATTTCTCTCATCTTAGTTATTTATTATTCAACCTTATTATGTCTAAACCTGTTTATAAAAGTAAGTTGAATGTTTTGATAAAGAACAATCTTATGTAAGGAAATCAAAGTATCTTTCAAAAACGACAAAACATAATTCAACCCCATTGTCTTGTGTTTTCCAGCACATTCAATTGGTATCAGAGTTCAATCTCTTGATTGACCACTGTATCGTGTAAGAGTAAAGATCCCTCAATGCTGGAAATACTAGGGAAATGGTCTGGAATAGTGTATGCTTTTGGATCAACCCTGTTTTCTCTTTCTTAAATTTTTTTTATTTCTTTCAAAACTTGGATTGACAAAGACTGTGTACAAGGACTATAATTGTTATCTAAAAAATAGATACAACGTTTTAGCTGAACATCTATTTCTAAAATATCAATTTCATCTCCTTTCCAAAGTTCTTTTTAAAAGGTATTTTATTTGCTTAAGGGAAGTGGTATTCGTGTTAAAGTAGCTCTTATGCAAATCACTTTTCAGTGACATTTTTAGTAGGAAAATAGAATCCCTGTATTGAGACAAGTGAATACTCAAACAAAAGAATAAACAAGAAAAAGGATTTTCACTTTGTTCCTTGAAAAATAGTAAACACCTCAAAGTCATATCTATTTGAGAGATATTATCTTTGATTAAAATTATCTAAGGAAATACTTCTTCGTGTGGTTGGTTTTTCTTAACAATAGATTGAAACCTTTCTGTATATCCTCCTATAAGATCTATCTATATATATTCTGAAAATTCTTTCAACTCTATTATGACTTCTGGTTGTGTCTCTTAAAACTCTTCAATGGCAATATTGTAACCTATCATCTAATAGAAAGAAGTATTAGCGGATAAAACATAATTGTTAGTGCAAAGTAATGGAAACATTATAATGCATTTCAATAATAGATCTAACCAATCATGGAGAAGTTTTCTAAAAATTTCAATGATCTAGGATGTATGTTCAAATGAGCAGGTAACCCTTTAGAAGAAATGGTGAGTAATACAACCTCTGACTCAACATCACATTTTTGGAACATTGAATAGCAACAAGTTAAAGATTCCCGTGAGAACAAAGATGATGTATTTAACTTTTTTATGAAACAAGGTTATCCTCAGAAAAGCCTGAACTCCAAGTGAAGGACCAAGAATCTCTTATGGAAGACCATCATCGAATCTCACCACTAGAGAAGTTCTTACAACAAATGAGTTTAAATATCTCATCATCTGGTCAAACTAATGGTCATTTCAAAACCTAGAATGAGCTGCTTTGGTAATCCTCCGAATACAAGGTCTCAAGTCATTCCTCTATATGTTCAAGGACTAGGTTTTTGCCTCTTGTGTATTGTGTGCTTAACTCATCATCTGAGACTCATATATACAAAATCAACGCACTAGAACAAATGATTGCATCTGCTGATTCAGAAGGAAGATCAGAACCAAGATAACTCTGCTTATGGTAGAAAGATCACCTGATAGAAAAGTCTAACCAACTCTGGTAAGATAAGTTATAAGATAAATTTGCTAAATTACCCTCGATCGTCATCATCAGGTGTTTTTCACTTTATTTCATTTTTTTGCACTTGTTTGTCTTACATTATATTCTTTTGTTTTGCGTGCTTGTGTTTTCTTGTTTGTCCTATCATGTGCCTATGTAGTCCCTTCTATCTGGGTCCATGTTCATATTGCCTATATTATTTTTGAAAATTTTTCTTTGATCATTGTCATTAAAATCTATGCTCTTGATTTTTCCTCCATACTTATTTAAACCTCTCTCCTCTCTAGTGTTTTTCAAAATCATTCTATTCGTTAAAAACTTTTCTCTCCCAAACCAAATTTTTTTATCCAAAATGTTTTAAACCTGAAACCCTCTACAAAAAACTAGTTAAGTATCTCATTCTTTATTAAGTCTTCATATCCCTAAATAATCCTTATATTACACTGTACTCTTAGAAAGACTTCATGATTTTTTTAAAACGTGAACTGCTCAACCTGAATGGTGAAATGTTCAAAAATATTGAAACATTTACATCTGTGAACTATGGCCAACAAGATGGATAATACAAGAAGGTTCATAAAATGCATTCAAAGGTTCACTTTGTGCAACTTATGTGGATTTGGATTGATTTCACAAGTGATGAAAGATCTAACAAGTGATTTCTTGAAACAAAGTGGTCAAATAAAAGGGGAAAGAAAGAAACCAACATGAGTTAGATGGAGAAGACGCCATAACCAATGATGATTGATAAGCCAGTGAAGAATCGTCATAGTGGGAAGGAATCCATTATGGATCATTTTCATGCTCTTGAGGTTCTTATCATTTTCTCCTTCTTGAAGAAATTTGACAACGAATTTAAACTCCATTATACTGTACATAAAGAAATAATCTAAATAAACCACAACCTCATCATATCCACCAGGGTCAAATGGAAATTTGGAAAATACCAAATGTAATAAGTCGGTGAAACACATTTTCATCTTGAGCAATTAAAATCTTATCACATTTATGGTAAAGGTAAGAAATTCTAAAGATTGTGACAAAGTTATACCTTTTGAAGTTGATATTCTTGACCAAATTTACCTTCTTTAGATTGAAATTTGAGGCAAACAATATGTTACTTTGTATTTGCAAAAGCTTCAAAGCAAGTTGACTCTCATGGACATTCTCTTCATCACAAAAAAAAGGTGCCTCAATAATTTCCTTGCAAGTATCATTTTGAGGAACATTTGACGAATCACCTTCAACCACTAACATTACTTCATTCACCTCACTCTCTTGTTTAAAGATACTTTCAATTTCAAAGTCAATGTATTGATTTTATCCTCTTCGAAAATTTTTCTCCTCTTCTTCTTTCTTTTGTTTAGTTTTCTCTTCCGCTCTCATGGCTAACTTATCTTTTTCCTCTTTCTTTTCTTTGATTTTATCTTTCTCTCTCAAGGATAGCTTACGTACTTCTCTTGCCTCTTTTGCATATCCATTTTCATAAAGATATTCCACATACTCCGGATCCAATACAAAATCTCTAGTATATTCATGATATGGTATACTTCTTTTTTTTTCTTTCTTGATCCTCATTTTTATATTATGCATGTCTTTTCTCTTTTGCATACCTCATATCATCCCTCTCAAAATCTCTAAGCCTCCTTACTTTTTCTCTATTTCTCCTTTCATACATCTTTTCCTCCTCACCATAATCTCTATATCTTTTTTCTTTTTCTCTATTTCATCTATCATACCTGATTTCATCCTTATCATAACCTTCACATCTTCTTTATTTTTCTCTAAATCTCCTCTCATACCTCATTTGTTTCTCATCATAACCTCTATATCTTCTTTCTTTCTCAATTTCAAACCCATCGTCAATTTCAGATGATCTTCTATGATAAGATCTCATATCTTTTTGATTCATAAGCTTTTTTCTCAAGGCATTATTTGAGTATTCCAATTTATTTAAAATGCCCCATAAGAGAAGAGATTCTAAAAGAAAGGGGTTTGGTTTAGTTCCACTAATGATTTCAACAACAACAAATCAATGGGTATCGCAATAATCAATCAAATATCAAGAACAAGTTAAGAAAATAAAAATAAGTCCCTCACCATTCACTAAGTGTTTACAATCAAGAAATATATCACTCGTGTATATCACTCAATGATGGCTTTTTTCAATGATGTGCACTTTTGTCATTTTCCATTCAAACTCCTCTTTCAAGTTCTTAAAAAAAAACCCAAACAAGAATCAAAATAAAAGAATCCAAAAACAATGTAACAAGTCCAAAAAAGATATCAATACAAGAGTTTCAAGAAGGAAAACTTTAAGACATAACTTAGATAATTTAAAATGACAAACAAGAAAAACTAAGTAAATAAAGACACAGTCAAATAGATTATAAAAGAAATAATTTAAGAAAGATTAGAACTAAGTGACTAAGTGATCCAAATATGTTAGTGACAAATATGTGGGAAGTAAAGTACTAAGGTAAAAATTGAAATGCCTAATAAAGAAATAATGATTGATGAATCAAAGTGAACCAACTCTGGAACTTTTGTTTTTGTAAAAATACCTTTATTCAATAAGTGTTTTTATGCAGAATCACTTTTTCTTAGAATTTATCTTTTCAGATTTTTCTCTATATATTCGAATTCTTCTCATTTTTAATCAATTTAGGCTTTTGAATTTTTAGAATCGAACATGTATGGAAGAAATAACATCAAAAACAAATTTACAAATGAAATTTTTTAAAAGAGTTGCAGTTTTTTTTTTTTTTCTGCGAATTTTTTTTCCAGCGACTCCAGATTTCGAATTTTACACAAAATAAAGCAAACTAAACATTCCCACACACTCATATTATAACACTTATAATCACATAGAAATTAACTTATAATTTCAATTTTTCCAAGAAATTCATAAGAACAAATATTACCACTTGGTGACAAGCTTTGATACCAAATGATGTGGATTTGGGTTGATTACAAAAGTGATGAAGGATCTACCAAATGATTTCTTGAAACAAAGTGGTAAAATAAAAGGGAAAAGAAAGAAAGCATAGATTAGATGGAGAACATGGAGAAAATGCCATAACCAACGATGGTTGATAAGTCAATGAAGAATCGCCACAATGGTAAGGAATCCATTGATAACATTCAAACAAGTTCTAATCCAAGACTATCTCAACTAAGTTACAAATACATAGTAAGACTATCTCTAAACCTAAATGGGTCATAAATGACACTATTCTCTAGGTCCATATTGAGCTTACATCATATTTTTCTAAAATAAACTAAATGTAAGAAAGCAAAATATCTTCACTTACACATGAGATCAGCTAAATCTACATTAGAACTATTACAATTCCAAATTAAAGCAACCCTTGGGTATCTGAATTTATAAAATATGGTTGATCTTCATGCTCTTGAGGTCCTTATTAGGAACCCTTGGGCATCAATGTCTCCTTCTTTCACTAAGCACCTTAAGTACAAGGAAGAAGTAAGAAAAAGGGAATTGAAAGACTTGTGCCTCATTTTGTTTGAATCTTCTATATTAGATGGAAATCTGAAAGTAATAACAAAGAAAGGTTGGAACACCTACAATTTTATCAAATATTTATCTTTGGAAGATTATATCTCCAAATCTATATTTAGAAAAAGTCCCACCAGACAAGTCAAAGTAGTTAGAGAAAAGGGAAGAATACATCATCTCCTTTTTCCCAGTTACGTTTGACAAGTTAGAAGGTAAGATCCTGAACATGAAAACTTTCACTATTTTAGATGAAAGTTCAAAGAAGGATGACTCTTACTGAATAAGATGTTAAATAAAGAAAATTAGTTTTTTACGTATTAAGAATTGGTGATTTAAACCAATGTAATATAATGGATTTGATTTAGATAGCCTTAGAAAGACTTTATGACTTTTACTTTTCCTTTTAATCCCTTTTGTAAAAAATGTTATAGTTGTAATGTAATATGTATGTGTTAGAAGTGTAATGTGAGTTACGAATTGAATAAATGTTATCATCTTTTTAAACCTTCTGGTTTCTATCCTATGTTCTGTTATGTTTTCTAACGACTTTTGTTTTCTCTTCTTCTCTATTGTTTTTCAAAATTCTCTTACTATCCTCTGATTTTCTTTAAAAATTATTTTTTTTTCCTTTTCCTTACCCACAAATCTTCATCTCCTTCCTTTTTTTCCTCGTGCCTTTAAACTGTCCCACATGTCCTAAAGTATATGTCATCCCTTATCTAACTCTTTGTTTTCCTCCACGCCCTTATCATTATGTCTCCTCTTTTCAAAAACGTTTTCATTTTCTTTCTTGAGAAATCTAGCTATTTATACCTCAAATGTTTTATTTTTCAGTACTCGTGTCTTCTCAATCTTCTCCATGCCCATATGTTTTTCTTTGAGTTCATCCTTTTACACTTCTCAAACTCATCTGCTATGAATGTTGGTCCGTCTTCTAGTAGGAAAAGGAAGTCACTTTCCTCTTCTAAGAAGTAGGAAATTCCACCATCTAAAGTGGCCTTGATGGTGGGTGACATTCTTCTTGAACAAATAGCAGCCCAGATTGCTTTGCAAGAAGTCGACCACAAGCTGGACCTTCTCATATCTCAAATGGAGGAATCACCTGAACTCTTAAGGCATGTCCTTAGAAGTCTCTAGAACTTCTATCTAGGATTAGTTTTTTTTTTTTTTTTAAGTTATCTCTTTTTTTTTTTCTTGTGTCTGCTTTGTAATTGTGATCCCCATCTTAATGAAAAATTACCCTCTCTCTACTTTTGTTCTTTTATGATTCTTTTGAGCTTTCGTTTAAAAATGTATTTATGCTAATCATCTATATGTTGTGTGACGTCTTTATTATATTTCTTGTGGTTCTTGTGTATGTTTGTCGTGCATGACGGCTTACTGTAAATTCTATAATTTCATTGTTTTTGATAATGAAAAAGGGGGAGAAAAGTAAAAGACATAGTAATTCAATTAATTGTATGCAGCTCCATCATTTTCATGATATCTTTGTGTTTTTGTCTCTATTATTTCCCTCTTAATTTACCCCCATGTGTATCAAAAATAAAATGACTTAATAAATTTTTAAACGCTTAAAGAACAAAGTTTATCTTATTTATGGGGAGTCCCATAATATTGATTTAAAAAAATCCTTTTGGAAGATCAAATAATCATTAAGTCAAACAATTTTTGAGTACTGCATTCAGGGGAGCGTTCCTTTTAAACCTTCTTTTGTGAAGTAAAATTGTTCATTGATTATAAAATTATTTGTCATCATCAAAAAGGGGGAGATTGTTTCTACAAAAGTGGTTTTAGCTCCAATCCTCTGGTTGAAGTTTTGATGATAAAAAAAGAAAACAGATAGAGAACAATTATCCCCTAACTATATTTGTTAAGTATGCAGATTAAGTTAGAAAACAAAAAATTATATTAATGACTATTTATTTTAAGATAGCATATTAAAAGTAAATTAGAGATAATAATCTAAGTGTTTCTAAACACATAAAATATTATCACCTAATAAACAAGTAACTATGTCTACTAATAGAGTAAGTTGTAATATAACAACAAGAAGTATTGCATTATGTAGTTCAAGTCAAACGATACAAAGTATGCATTCTAATATAAGCTATGTCTTTGATGATTGAACTAAGACAAAAGAACAAAAACACTTCGCTTCACTCCGTTTTTCTAACTCTGGTGAAAACGCTATGACATGGGCCACAAGCGACGCGAGCGACGCTCTACTTTGGTTGACTCCGACAATGCAAGCAAAGCTCTGGTTCTAATGACTCTAGAAATACATGATATTTTGTGTTAGTTGTCTCTACTGAACACAACTATGCTATGTTCGTCTGACTCTGATAAGCTTGAAAAGCAAGTAATTTTCTACCTCTGATAATCACATCATCACATCAAGTATCTGATTGTTTGACTCTAATTCATGATATATGCTCTGGAAGAAGTCAATGCTTTGATGAAAGTCAACGCTTTGAAGAAGCCAAAGCAATGGTGCATCCTTTGATGAACATCTTGAGTCAGCTACTTGTCGGAAAGTCTTTAAGACATGCTCTGATCATAGTATCCTATACTTCCTTGTCCTTATACCAAGAAATGCAGAATCATTCACGAAGATATATATATGGATATATATTGAAGACTGATCTGCCTTAAATGGTGATTGAAGATTTCCAACGGTAATATTCTCAACGGACACTTCTTCTCTCTATTTAAGAAGAACTCACTTTGTCCATTTTGTGAGTGAGAAAGAGAATGAAAATACTATGTATTAAGAAGAAATTCTGAAAAAGCTAAGAACTCTCTCAACCTAAGAGGTACGTGAAAAGGTAAATCAACACTCATGAAGAAAGTTCTAATGAAGGTACATCAACCTAAGACAACTCTCTCAGCGGCAGGCTGCCAAAGTCAAGAAGGTTCTGACGACGACAACCAGGAGAGGCTAAAGAAAAATACTCAAAGCTTTAAGAGGTAGAGTAAAGAATACTTGAATGATATTAATTGAAATACTGGATTAAATGTTCGATTGTGTTGAGGCAAAATCTCTCGTTAAGGGGATGACTAGATGTCGCAACAGTCTGTTGTGAACTAGTATAAAAATATATTTGTCTCTTTTATTTCTTTCAATTTATCTCATCTTAGTTCTTTATTATTCAACCTTATCATGTCTAAACTTGTTTTATAAAAGTAAATTGAATTTTTATGATAAAGAGTAGTCTTATGTAAGGAAATTGAAGTATCTTTCGGAACCAACAAAACACAATTCAAACCCCCCCCCCCCCACACACACACACACACACACACTTGTCGGAAAACCCTTTATCTTGTTTTTATAAAAAAAATCAGAGTGTCAAGATATTACATGGTGAAGATGACCTCCCATCTATGTCGGCACCCCACAACCACCACCTATGCAGCACCCCAATAAATATTATTAAATATATAAGGATAAGATACTTGGGGGGATTATGCCAAAACCCAATATTACAATCTAAAGGACCAACAACATCTGCCTCATTAAAAACCTTATCAGTAAAACTCTAAAGGGATAAAATTTGGGGAAGGAAAATAGAGTGTAGAGCAAAAAGGGAATCAACAAAAACGAAAAAAAAAGGAAGTTCATTCTTGTTACGAGGAGAATCATCATAAATGAAAGATGGATTGAAATCGGACCATACGACGCTATTGATGTGTAAACCTTGATTAGCTAATTTTTCCGCACAACTATTGCCTTCTCTGAATATATTGAGACAATTAGTCTATCTATTCTACAACCTCCAAGTAACCAAAGAAGGATTACTAAAATCTTGAATAGTCAAAAAGAGTCACATTCTAGCAAAAAATTAATCCAATTTTTTTAGGCGCACATTCTACAGCACACATAACACCCATAATTTAAGCTTAAGCTTATAAAGCATTGTTGATTCCCCAAGACAACCTCTAAACCCTCCACGAGTATTACTTTTCACCGAAGATAAAGGAGGACAATACCAGTTCACTTCAATTAATGGTGACATTTGACATAAGAAACCTTAGAGAATTTAAAACTCACGAATTGACAAATATATGCTACCTTTGGAATGGTTAGCTGACAAAGATATCTTGCCTCTTAGGATGTTAATAACATGTTGCATGGGAATGGTTTTTTCTTCAAATCTAATAAGATTCATGCACTTCCCAATCATCCAAAGAATGTTTGTCTTTAATTTTGATTGCAAACATTAAGAATCTCATTAAGGAAAGAAAGAGTGATAAGCTTTTTAGTGTCTATGCAACAAGACCAAATAACATTTTTAGCCCATTTGTCAATATATATAAAAAGAGATTTTCACCACCGAAAATCTTGAAGATATAAATCAAAAGAAAGAATACTGAAATTCTAAGTACATCTTGAAGCTATAAAGAAATAGTGATGAGCTTCTTGGTGTTTTTTTTTAATTTTTAAATTCCATACTGCAAATGTTTATTCTCTCTGTTCTTTTGGTTGGGAAAAGAAAGCGTTGGGATGACTGGTTGTTATTGAAATATTCCCCCACAAAGGGATAGTTGTGTTTGGGGGGGATTTAACACAATCATGTTGCAAAAGTTGCGTAAAGGGAGGACTAACTCATTTTTCTTGCAAGAAATGGAGGACTTGAAATTTTATTGAGCAAATGGAGGTCATAGGCATCCTTGTAACTGGAAAACCATTTTCATGTATAAGCTCATCTGAAAAAGCCATGAGCAAGATTGATAAATTTTTATTATTAGAAGAACTCATAGATAAATGGAAAATATTATCGCAACACATTGGTGATAGGGAAATCTAAGATCATTGCCCAATATGGCTGGAAAATGTAGACATAAATTGGTGTCCCAAACTGATTCGGTTTAATAAAGGTTGGGTGGAACGTGATGGTTTCTTTGCATTTGTGAAAGAGAATTTGAAGGCCTCTAAAGTTACATGGTAGAAGGCTTTCACTATGAAGGAACAATTAAAGCTCTTGATAGAAAGACTTAAATGGTGGAATAAGGAAGTGTTTGGCATCGTAGATTTCAAGATTGACCAAACCGTTAACGAGCTTAATCTTTTAGATGAGATATGTCCAAACGGGGGTGTAATGGATGCAGATAAGAGGAAGTTAGGCTCTACTAATTTTTGGGAGCAAATTAGGAGAAAAAAGAGTTTTCTTCTTCAAAAGTCTAGAGTAAAATGGTTCGTGGAAAGGTGACACGAATTCACGATGCTTTCATGCTTGCATGAAACAGAATCATAGAAGGAACCAACTCGTTGAACTACATGTGGGAGGCGAGAGAGTTATTGATGCTGGAAAAATAAAGGAAAGGGTTAAAACTTTTTTCGTTAATGCCTTTAAAGAATCTCAGGTATGCAAACCACAACTTTATGTGATAGAGTTCATCAAGGAATTTCATGTAAACGTTGAATCGCCAAAAGTTTTGACGTCTTTTTTTTATGCTTATTCCAAAGCAGAATAATCCAAAGGGAATGCAGGAGTACAGACCCATATCACTTATTAGCAACATATATAAAATATTGTCAAAATTGTTGCCTTAGAGTTTGGAAGGAGTTCTTGGTAAGCTGATCTCAAAGTGTCAATCAACCATCCTGCCAAACCGGTAGATTTTGGACATAATTTTTGTTGTTAATGAGATAGTGGACCTAGCCAAAAGAATAAAGGATATGCGTCTAGTTATGAAAGTGGACTTCAAAAAGACATACAATTCAATCAATTGGTACTACTTAGATTCGATTTTAGAATCTATGGGATTTTGTTCTATTTGGCGCAAATGGATGCAAGTTTGTGTGTGTTCTAGCTCATTATTTTTTTGGTCGATGGAAGTAATATGGAACAATTCAAGGTCGAAAGGGGTTTGAGGCAAGGTGACACACTTGCACCATTTTTATTTCTTGTTGTTGCGGAGGGTCTTGCACGGTTTGTTGAGAAGGTTATATCAAAAGGAGCTCTTATTGGATATAAGATATCTGATTCTTTATCTTATCCTCTACTACAGTTTATGAAAGATGCAATATTTCTTTGCCAAGGGTCATGGAAAAATATTTTGGGCATTAAAATCCATTCTATGTGGGTTCGAATTGCAATCGAGATTGAAAATGAACTACGTAAAAAGTCGTATTATGGACATTAACTTACAAGACAAGTTTGTCGATGCACTGTCTAATTTTATGTCTTGCTCTATCAGAAGCATCCCATTCAAATTCTTGGTGATTCCGATGGGAGCTAATCCATAGCATAGAACAACACATCTACTGATTATTGATTCTTTGAAGAGGAAATTGTCGAGTTGGAAGCATAAGCGTCTTTCCATCAGGAGGAGGTTAACGCTTGTCAATTTTATTTTATCTAAGATTTTGTTGTTTTATAAGGTGTTGGATGAAATTGTGAGCATCCAACTTAATTTTCTTTGGGGGTGGAGATGAGGAGAAAAGGAAGGTATGCTAGGAGAAAATTTGTAAGCCAAAAAGTGAAGGAGGTTTGGGTGTAAAAAATATAGAACTATTCAATAAGTCTTTAATGCTCAAATGGTGTTGGATATGCCTTGTGGAGAACGAGACATTATGGCGCGAGCTGTTGACCTTTAAATATGGTAACTTATTTGACAAACTAGAAATTGAAATGCTTCAGGCTACTCATTTGGTGCGCTACTATATGGGCCTTATGGTTCACTAGAAATAAGGTTGTGGCTGATTTCAATAGTGTAATTGCTCATATAAAAGCTTTATTGTGGGGCGGGTTTGCATTGAGGAAAGGTATTATTAGAGGTCTGCTATACCCGAATTGGTTATATGATCCCTTTGAATATATTAGAATTATCTCATTATAATTGTATATGCGTTAGAGTTTTCCTTGTACTCTCGTCAATAATATATATATATATAGTTAATTAAAAAAAAATAGTTTTATTTTCTTAAAATCTCAAATAATGCTTAAATTAATTTTTGAAATGGTATTTTGGTACATTTCAAAAATTAATGTGAATAAGATTTGAAATTTGTGAAGTGTAAATTAGTAATTTTCAAGGATTAAGTATGTCTTTATATATATACTTTTAAAAGTCACTTTAAACATTTACTCTTGATACAATATATTTTACCTCCGAAACAATTTTTCTTGGATTCGTCGATGTACATGTGTAACCAACATATTGTTTGATATGTTTTACCGTGGAATTTAGACTATTTTATGTTTTTGTGTCAACAATTAAGAATAAACTTTTTAATTTATGTTGTCATCTTTTTATATAGAAGTTTGTTTTTTAAGTTTTTCATATGTTCTTTTTAATGAAGATAATTTTGCTCGAAGTATTATGAGATACTAAATATGAGTAGCTATCGTAATCATATTTAAATTTCAATTCACTATTTTATGAGTATCTAATCTCTATCGCTAAACTCAACCTTACTTAAGTCGTCATAATAATAAACTAAATGATAAATAGTTGATAATTTGATTGATGATATATTTATTTGTGCAATGCAGGCCAGAGGCCCAAAACCAAAAACAAAAACACTACAAAACACTACAAGACTACAAGCCTATCAAATCATGTTGGATCAGTAGGCCCCGTCAAAAAAAAGAGCTACTACGAATTTAACTACTAAGAGGCATCCGGCGGACATAATTAATTAACTAATCAATCAGTGATATTTTTTAAACAAATATTTTGTAATTAGGAAAATTCTTATTATTATAATATGTCACATCAAAAAAATGATGATTGAAGTTTTTTCAAACATATCTTTTACTAAATATAAAATATTTTTTTTGAAAAATTAAAGATATTATGTGCTTAATTGAAAAGACTAATTATTTAAGATAATTAAAATCAATTTAAAGGATTGTTTCCAAACACATGTTTTTCGTACAATTAAATGATCAAGGGACTCAATCATATACCACGCTTACCCACCATGTTAGAATAAAATGTTTATGCTTAAGAAATCTCAAACTGAGCAAATAAACAAAGTTGGAAAAGGAAAAATAGTAAAAGATGGAAGAAATGTAGGAAAACTGGAAAAATAGGAACTGAGGGAAGAAAACAGCCCATTTGATTGAAGAATAGATAGGAGATGTTTTTTTTGGTCAAAGGAGTTTTTATTCTTTTTTTGTCAAAATAAGAGATGTTGTTGTGTGGTCAATATATTAGGTTATGTCACAAATTTTTTTTTACTAGGTTATGCTAATAGTAAATGTCTTGGGCTTGACATACAGCTCATTGTTCTTCATATTTTTTATATTATTGTGAATTTATTTAATTAATATTTTTTCTGTGAAACTTAACTTAACACTATATTTCTTATTTATTTATTGTTATCCGGTTAAACTACTCGTAAGTCTCACCAGTTTGATTTTCAGTTCGGCAAATTGAATCTCCAACTGCAATACTTCATCTAAAAATCTAGATATTTTAGAAAAATCATCATTACGCCCGTCACCTCACATCACATCAAACTACTTTTTCAGAAAAATATCTTCTCTCGCCGCAATTCAATTGACAGATGAATTTTTCTGAAAAAGCGCTGCATCTCAGAAATTTTTTATTTCGCTAAAAGTTTTACCGAAATTAAACAAAATTATTCTTCGACGAATAATTTTAATCGGGGCTCCTAAAAGATTTTTAAGGCATTTAACACACAAAATACCATTAAAATTCGTTAAAAAACCTCAAAATTCCACATAAAAATGCACTAAAATTCATAATTTACAAATTAAAATTAAGGGTCTTACATGATGAATGTGATATGGTCAAAAAAATATGGGATACATTACACACTCATCTTGAAGGAACGAGCCATGTCAAAGAAACAAGATTTGATATTGGTGTACGAAAATTTGAACTATTCGAGATGAATGAAGGAGAAACCATTGATGAAATGTATTCAAGATTCACAATCATAGTAAATGAAATGCGCTCTCTTGGCAAGGCATACTCAGTCCAAGACAGAATAAGAAAGATTCTGAGATGTCTCCCTATCATATGGAGACCAATGGTCACAATCATAAGTCAAGCAATGGTCTCGAATTAGAAGAACTCATTGGAACCATAAGAACACATGAAGTACTGCTGCAAGAGGTTAAATCAGCAAAGAAAGGCATAATAATAGCCTTAAAGGATTCACAAAATCTTCAAGAAAGTTCATATTCACAATAGAATGAAAGAGAAGAATCAGAAGAAGGAGAAGTTGGTCAAGAAGAAGCTGATGAGGAAGTAGTTCTTCTCACAAGAAACATTCAAAGAATGATGAGAAAAAAGATTATATGAAAAGAAATTTTCCAAGCAAATAGGAAAACTCTAAAACAGAAATAGATAAAAGTCATATCACATGTTATGGGTGCAACAAATTTGGACATTATAAAACTTATTGCCCTTTAAACAAATAAGAACCAAAGAGATTTCCATTCAAGAAAAAATCCATGATGGTGACTTGGGATGATTATGAAGAATCAAACACAGAAGAAAATGTAGAAGCCAACATGTGCCTAATGGGAAACTCAGAAAATGATGAGGTAACAATTTCTAAACTCTTTTCTTTATGTGAACAAATGAAAAAAGAATTTAATAATCTGTTAAATGACTTAAACTTTCTTGCTAAAAAATTTGGTTCATTAAAAGAACATGTTTGTAAAGAAAAATATATAGTCCAAGCTATGAATAATTGTTGACACCTAATTTTGTCCGCTATTTTTTTGGACTTTTATAAAAAAATTAAATATAAAAAATGAAATAAAAATATAATAATAAAAATAAAATAAATAAATAATTAGAACTATAAACTTTAGACAATCATGGGTGCTTCTGGTTCCTGGTTGCCTCTGATTCCTGTTCAGACGTTTCACTCATTTCTAAATCATAAAAAAAACGTATATAATTTAATGAAAAGAAACCGAAAAGAAATAAATTGATGTAATAAAAATTAGTATAATTAAATGAAAAGAAACCAAAATGAAATGGATCAATCATAATAAAAATCAGTATAATGGTGATCAATTGAATGAAAAGAAACCGAAAAGAAATAGATTAATAGTAATAAAAATAGTGATCAATTCACAATTATTTCCTTGTCTTTTGTAACCTACACCCAAAAAGTCTATAAATAATCCACACCAAAAGGAGAAGAGGGGGAAGAAAAAAAAGGGGAGAGGACTATTGAGTACAAAAAACAGAGAATAATAGGAAAAAATAGGGAGAAGCAGATAATCTGAACTTGATAAAAGTCAGTCGAGCAAAACCAACTCAGCAGTAAGGTATCGATTTTATTATCATCCTCTAATTTTATTCTTATTAGTTTCTTTGTATTGCATCATTTTAAAAATAAAATGCAGTTTAGTTTTTTCTGCAAAGTAAACTCATATGCTAAGCTTTCATTTTTCTTAAGCTACTGTCGCTGTCCCTGTTCCTAAAATTGTTTGCAACAACATGCTAAAAAAACATAAATAATTCATGCTTATAAATCAATGACCAAGTATAACAAACCTCACCTTATTGTAACATAACACAAAACTCATATTATGACTTTATCAAATAACTCAAAAAACCATAAAAATGAACTAAATCAATAAATAGTTTTTTAAAAAAACCATAAAAATGAACTACTACTACTACTACTACTACTACTACTACTACTACTACTACTACTACTACTACTACTACTACTACTACTACTACTACTACTACTACTACTACTACTACTACTACTACTACTACTACTACTACTACTACTACTACTACTACTACTACTACTACTACTACTACTACTACTACTACTACTACTACTACTACTACTACTACTACTACTACTACTACTACTACTACTACTACTACTACTACTACTACTACTACTACTACTACTACTACTACTACTACTACTACTACTACTACTACTACTACTACTACTACTACTACTACTACTACTACTACTACTACTACTACTACTACTACTACTACTACTACTACTACTACTACTACTACTACTACTACTACTACTACTAATACATAATACATATATAATAATAAAGTAATTAAAATAGAGTAATAATAAAATCGGACAACACATAAATATTTTCTACCGAAGAACTATTTGGATTTTCCTATTACACTTGCGGATACGTAGGAACAAGGTATTCCCCTTGTCAAACCAAATTAATAAAAATATATTTTTTCTTCTTTTATTAATGTAAATAATTTATTTTCCTTTTTATTATTTTTTTAGGGGGTATAACAAATAAATAATTTGTATACAATTCATTATAGGCTATCCATTTTAACGGACAATATGTAATTGACTCCTGAATCCGTTTTTTTTTTGTTCAAAATCTTTATTTTAGGTTTTATCTAATTTTCCCCTATTTTAAGAAATAAAACTGGAGGCCACTCCTTTTTCGCCGACAAACCAAAAGCGACATCTGGCGACTCTGCTGTGATCTTTTGAGAGTCAAGCGAGGTCTAATTAATTGTATATAATTATTAATTATTTTATTTATATTACCCCTCTTGTTTTATTTATTTTGTTTCATTCTGAATATAAATATATGTGTCTATGTTAATTTATTTTCATTGTGGCGATATTTTATTTTTATTTTATTTATTTTTCTATAAACTACCTTATCACGATTCACACACTTATTAGCGAGTTGTATACCTAGGCTGAGTGCAACCTAAGATAAGTTAGAGACTATGTAATGATCATCTTAGGGATGTATATCCTATTTGGATGTCATGAAAGTCTCACCTAGAGTTGACATTTTCTAGAATATGTCCATTTTAATAGTTTACCTATTAATTGGTTTAATGTTTTAGAATCTAATTGTGTGCTCTAGGAACCAATTTAGAACTATAGAGTCGCTCATAGTAAAGGTTCACATGAAAAAATATAGAAAGAAAAGAATCGTGTAAATCACATGTACATATGAAAAAACCCTACCCTATGCCATGTTCACTTTTACCCTCTAGTATACCCAAGCATTTGTTCACTCTCCTTATCGTCACTTTTGAAGAAAATCATTATCATATCATTTTCATAACCATAAAAATTAAAGCTTGTTGTGAATATCTTTAACCATAGGAAACATGTGATTAAATGGTGGTTCAGACATTACACCATTAAGAAAGACCTTTCCATTGAGGGTTCTCAAACCAGATGTAATCAACCTTAAGAATCTTGCTCAGAAGTTGAAAAAAGTACAGTGTGTAATCTTTATGGGGAAATTCGGAAAAATTCTTAATTTACTTGAAGTTAATGTGCAAGTGGATGCCCGACCTTTCTTTCTGGTGTTTCACCTTTGGGGACTTTTAGTTGGCCCCGACGTTGGAGGAGTTTGAACGAATAATGGGATATTCAATGAAGGGGAGCAAACCTTACCAATATATGGAACACTATCCTCACTGAAAACAATTGCTGAAACACTTGATATCCCTATAAAGAAAATAGAAGAAAATAGAACCAACAAAGACGATTTGATCGAGTTCCCAACAAAATATCTTGAAAAGAAAGCAATAAACTTAGCGAGAGACGAAAAATGGGACACTTTCATGGATGTGCTCGCCTTAATTATATATGGAATTGATTTATTTCCAAGCATTAAGGACTTTGTGGATTTTACGTCAATAGACGTCTTTTTGGCCCGCAAGCATAGAGGGGAGAACCTTGTACTGGCTGACATTTACTACACGCTTGACTTTTTTCATGAGAAAGAGGGGGGGCCTAATCCATTTTTCTTTACCAATACTCTATCTTTGATTAGTCAAACATGCTTTCAAAGACGTACATCAATTAAAAACTAAGAGCAAAAATGAATGGACCAACATTCTAGAAAATGTCAACAAAAGAATGATGCAATGCTACTTCCAAAGTCAGGATATAAATGAGGTGATTTGTAGATGCAGTGTCTTTGCTGATAACAATTTCCACCTTATGGTCTGCCGCCAGGTTATACCACACCAATAGACACTCATCTCCCCAACAACAATCCGCTCGTCGTGGCTACAAATTCATAACATAGTACTGGTGAGGTTTCTCATGTGCAACCTTTACCCCTTACTTCGGGCTTCCTTGGCTCTTCGCTGCAAGGAAAAGCTATCGAAGTTACGACGGTGACATTAAACAAACATCATGAATGTCGAAGAATGCTTGAGAGTTATCAAAAGGGGAAGCAACTATGGCTTTGATGCTTCAAACCTATGCCTCGTTTTTTATGTTATAATACCTCCCAATTTAAAATTTCCTGAATTTGAAAAATACAAGGGAACTACATGCCCAAAGAATCATCTTATTATCTATTGTCGGAAAATGGGTTTTTGCGCCCATGACGAAAAATTGCTAATCCATATCAGCTCTTGGTAGGATTTGGTGGATGCCTTTTTGACACAATACAAGTATATATGTGGAGCATATCAAATGAGAGGTGATGAGAGAGTTAAATCTTGATTATGTTGGAACTAAATTGGCTTTATACTTAGAGTTTGGATGTTAACAAAAATATTTTATGAGAACAAATAAATATGGCTTCATTAAGTATGCCAAGAAGAAAATCAGAGGAAGGTACTAGAGGAAGCGACCAGAGGATACCACAGAGGAAGTAAAAAGGTTAAAGGAAACGAAATCAAATTAGTCAATGAAATGCACGCCCTAAAAAAGAACGCACATTTGCCTCTAAAGGTTACGAAGAGTTGCCTCTGATGTCCAGGTATGAAGATTGGGTCTGATAGCGTATTTTTGTGTCTGCCTCTGAAGACTCAATGTTCTTCTGGAAGCTCATAGTATTTCTACATGCTCTGATGAACAATATTTCTACATGATATGATGATAAGTAATTTTGCATGCTCTTATCAACAATATTTCTACATGCTCCAATGAACAGTATTTCTGCATGCTCTAATGAACGGTATTTAGCATGCCTTTGACGAACAATATTTAGTGTGCCTCTTATGAACAGTAACTTCAACATGCCTCTATAGTATGAAGCCACTCTTCAAGCCTTCCTATGAAGCTCATGTTCTGCTGACTCTGAAGACTGTAACACGTTCTATTGGAACCAAATTGATTTTATACGTAGAGTTTTGATGATAACAAAAATATTTTATGAGAACAATATATTTGATTTCAAAGAGTATGAAAGAAGATATGGTCAAGATTTGAAGAAGATTTGATCAAGATTTATCTACAACAAAATATGAACAGAATCAATTTGAAGAATTTACAAATGCAATCTGAACAAAATCTGAACATAATCAATATGAAGAATTTACAATCTCAATCTAAACAAAATAGGAACATAATCAATCTGAAGAATTTACAAACCCAATCTGAACAAAATACAATTCAGAATTAAACAAGAACTAAATTGAAGCCCAAACTTTAACTATAAATAGATACTCAAGGCAAAAGCAGAAAATCATCGAAAAGCATAAAAGAGTAGTCTTAGAGTTCAAAGAGAGAAACACTTGTTCAAATAAGAAATATTCTCTAAGTGTTTTTTCTTAGAGTGTGAGAGTTATTATTATTATCACATTTGTTAGAAGCAAACACTTAAAGTTCCAATCTTTTGTATCCAACCCGATAGTGGTTTAGTTCCTTCTTCAATCTGGGGTTGTCGGGTTGTTAGGAGAAGACTTGGCTTGTAGGGTCAAGGTAGTTAGTTCCTTCTTCAATCTGGGGTTGTCAGGTTGTGAGAAGACTTGGCTTGTAGGGTCCAGACAGTTAGTTTCTCAAAATTCTGGGGTTGTCAAGCTGTTTGGGAAGACTGGCTTGGAGGGTCAGGTTCTTTGTAATTCAAGGTATTTAAATTAGTGGATTAAAGCCTTCTGAATGAGGGGACTTGATGTAGCCAAGTTACTGGTGAACCAAGATAAATCCATGTGTCCAATTATTTATGCTTTCATTATTTGCTACCTCTAAACCCGATTGCTTCTTATCTAAGTAATTCATAAAAACCAACCAACATCCATCAAATTATCAAAAAGTTATCAACTTTGGCAAACATAATTCAACCCCCTTTGTCGTGTTTGCACCTTCACGTTCCAAGGTGCTGCCTCTAATACATAGCACACTCTGAAGTTGTCTGACTCTAATAAGGACACAAATGTGATTTTCCCAAGCCACTAATTCTAAGTCACACAGTTTTCCTCTAACTATCAAGAAGGCAAAGAATACAACATCTGACTCCAACAATCAAGTTATACTCTGATGAAGAAAAGTCAATGCAACGATTCTGAAGGTTCAAGAACACGACCCAATAATTGTTCCCACCCAAATCAAATCAAGCGTATGAAGGAAGATTCAGCTAAATAATTATCAAATTTAATTTGAAGAAAATACACATCATATCATTTTAGAAGAATTGCTCATATCAGATTTGAAAATAAAGAATTGGCCAAAGGACATATTATCAAAACGCATCTTCAAAATTATTTTTGAAGAAAATCATTGATGAAGGTACGATGCAACTATAAATAGTGGATCAAGGTTGAAGAAGAAAGACAAGAACAATACAAATACACAAACTCAGAAATTCTAAAAATAAAACTTGTTTAGAAAACCTCAAGAGCTAAATTTTTTAAGTATTTAGAGTTAAAGGTTTTAAGTTCTAGCAAAGCACTCGTTTAGAGAAAAATATTCTTAGTGCTTCATTGTTAGTGAGAGAAAATCATTGTAATAAATCTGCTTAGTAGAAGCAAAACCAAAACAGTTTCAAACTCATTGTGACCTAGCCTGATAGTGGCTTTAATGTGTCTCAAGCAATCTGTGGATCTCAGGTTGTGTGGAGAAGACTTGGCTGGTAGAGTCAAGGTGTTTATGTTCGCCAAAAAGTCTGGGGTTTTTAGGCTATTTTGAGAAGACTGACTTATAGGGTCAGATGCTTTGTAATGCAAGTTGTTGAATTAGTGGATTAAATCCTTCTGAGTGAGAGGACTAGATATAGCCAAGTTAGTGGTGAACTAGAATAAATTATTAATGTCACTTTACTCCTACATTCATTAGTTTTGTTACTACTTCTGCTCTAAGTCATGAAACCCGAACCAGTGTTAATGAAATAATGAAAAAGAATTCAACTTAGAGAAACACAATTCAACCCATTTCTCGTGTTTGCACCTTCAGATCATACAACAATACATGGCTGATCATGATTAAGAGTTATTTAAGTGGCACATGATCACTTAAAAAAGTCATATGAATTTTTCTTCTAATATGGACCATCCCTATATGGTTATGTGGTCAACATTTAACTCTCTCATTATAAAATTACTCTCATTTGATATGATATATATATATATATATACTAGTTCTCTATGTTGGGCATACCAATCACAGAAAATAGAAGAAAGAGGAAGGATATACTAGTTCTCTATATTAGGCGTACCAATCAATATTTATCTATTAAACTTTAAATTCATTTTATTGATATCATTGTTCTTAAATTCTAAAAAAACTACAATTAATAAAAAAAATGTGAAAGAGGAAGGACATGCGATTGAACTTTTCCGATAATACTAGCCCAAAAGTAAAATAAATAAATAAATAAATATTTTGTGATGTAATTACGACAGCCCAATTTTAAAATGTAAATGATAAATTTACAAACCACCAAAACTAGCCTAAAGAGTAGGTGCGCAGTTTGTCAATAGTCAATTTTTCGGGTTTGATTTCTAAGCATAAATATTTATAAAAAAAAGTATAGTTTAAATTCTCAATAAAAAAATACTATGACACAATATCTTTGTTTAAATAAATAATAATATTTCTCCTTTTGAACGTAAATAAATAAACTACTATATATTAATCTCTAAATTTATTTTATTGATATCATTGTTCTTAAATTCTAAAAAAACTACTAACAATGCAAAAAAAACAAAATGAAAGAGATAGGACATGCAAGTTGAACATTTTTTTTTTATTATTGGTTTAGGGAAGGGAAAGGGGAAAACATTTTTTTTCTTTCCAATTTTTTCATAAAAAATTTAATTTATTTAATTAAAAAATTATTGATGTTTTTATTTAATATTTTTGTAAAATATACTTACTCAAATGCCACATCATTAAAAAATGTAAACTCAAATGACATGACATTAAAAAATACTGACTCAAATATTACATCGTTATTTTTGAATTAATAGATCTTATCAAAGATCAAAAGTGAACGAATCTAACATTAGAGTGATGAAATCTCAAAATCAAATTGTTCCAGTATTATAGGCACCAAAACAACTATTAACCCAATATTTAATTATTTATAGCAGTAATATTCTGTGGGAAAATATCTATATATTAATTATATTAGCTATTTATCAGTTATGATCCTTAATTGATTAGTGGTTAAATTAAGTAATAATGATAATTTGATTTCTAGTTAGATATTTATTTATTTAATTAATTGATATGAGTTCAAATATTAGTGGATGTCACAAACGACCTATTTTGATATAATGAGAATTTTAAATGGTTGTCACACTATATATAGGTTATGGTCTCCAATATATCGGACACACCACTGATTATCACTTCTACCTCATCTAAAGAGTGCCGAAGACATAACAAGTATAAATTGAGAAAGAACCATAAGTCAGTGAGTGCTCGTCAACCATCTATCTCTTTACTATTCAGGATTGTTGTTGAGAAATTATCAAATATTTCTAATGTATTTGGTAAGTCAATATATATTAATTAGATCTTAATTTATATGCATACTCATATTTTCCTTCCACCGCATCCAATCACTTGAGAAAATGAAAGATGTCACTTTAATGTAAAATAATTTTAAAACATAAATATTTTAATTTTTTTAAATTATAAATTAAGATATTTTAAAATTAGTTATTCGACATAATAATATAGTGTTTTTATTAGGTGATAGTGTAAATTTATTTTATATTATTAATTATTAATGATTATATATTAATCTTTAAATTTATTTTATTGATATTATTGTTCTTAAATTCTAAAAAAACTACGAACAATAAAAAAAAAGTGAAAGAGGTAGGACATGCAAGTTGAACTTTTTCGATAGTAGTCCAAAAGAAAAATAAATAAATATTTTGTGGTTGTTAGTGTAAATACGACTGCTTGATTTTAAAATGTAAATGATAAATTTACAAACCATCAAAACTGGTGCAAAGAGTTAGTGCGTCAGTAGTCATATTTTTTGTGTATCACTATCGAGTTTGATTAATCATAATAATTATAAAAAAAAAATGTAGAGTTTAAATTCTCACTAAAAAAATACTACTACACAATATCTTCGCTTAAATAAATAATAATATTTTTCCTTCTGAACGTAAATAAATAAACTACTAAGGAAGCTAAAAAAGCTGTAGCAGCAAGATTGAGGAATTATATAAGGTATTAAACGACATAATTAGCTACGAAGAATATAAAAATTGTTTAGAAAAAAAAATTGAAGATAGAAAATTCTTCCATCATTGATCCTTGCATTTGGGAAGATCATCTCCGCTTTTTATTGTTTTGTTATTATCATCCTGATTCATCATATCTTTACGACACTTCTGTGAACAAAAAGAATTATCCCTACAAAAAAAATTAAATTAAAACTTTGATAAGAAAACACTCCAACAAAGCACTGCACAAAAAAGCTTAACTTCAATTTTTTCTTGATAGATTTTATGTTTACTAGCTAGGTGTCTCAAATTAAAAATTGAAGAGTAATTAATTGTGAATAAATAATAAAAGATAAAGTTAATAAATATTTTATACACAGACATTCAAATTAAATTATTTTAATAAACTCTTAATTTAGTCTATACAGTATATACTCTCGGTAATATAAATAAAATCAGATAAAAATATTTAGTGTATTTAATCTTAATTTTGTCCAAATCACCTATCTTGTGAACCTAATTCGTACAAATCATACAAACATTACTTGTCTAACAAAATCAACAAATTAAAAACACATCCATTCATATTTTCTAATGGAGTCCATAATAAAAATAAAAAATAAAGGGAAAATAAAAAAGAATAAATTGTTAAGCAATAGAAGTTACCTATACATGTAGATGTCTTAGTACCATGTGCGATGCAGCTTTTACATAGAAAATAAGCATGCAAGAAATCAGGATTTAAATCTGAGGTTAACTTTGACATGATTATTTTCTTTCTGGAAAGATGTAGTCTTTTGACGAGTTTTTGTTGTTCTTTGTATTTATAAAAGTGAAATTATATACGATATATTCGTCACTTTATATATAGAGTTAAATTTTAATATAAAAACATACAAAATCCGTAAAATAAAAACAAATTCTAGACATATTCTAAACCAAAATATAAATTATATATCTTAAATATATCTTAATCTATATCTTAAATACATTTAAATATAAATATAAATATGAATAAAATCTTTTTAAAATATTTAGGTATATTATTCTCAACATCTCTCTAGTCCAATACCTTTTTTTTTAATCTATGATTTTTGGGGAATAAAAATATTTCTTGCCATCTAAATATAAGTTAGGGTTAATCCTCCTTTTAGTCTCTACAATATAGGGTAAATTCAACTTTATTCCTTGTAAAAATTAAAGTTAAGATTTCATCTTGTAATTTCAAATTCTTTATTTTTAGTCCTCATTTAATTTTGCTAATATAAAAATTTTGATGTCGCATGTTGATTATCATATTTTTATTTTTATTATTTTCATTTCAAAATAATTAAAAATATTTTAAATTTATGTTTTGCTTAATTTTTTTTGGGTTTAAGATTCGTTTATTGTTGTTTGTTTTTCTTTCTGGGTTTGGATGAATGTGATGAGATAGGGGATAAAGGTGGAAAGGAAAAAAACACTTAAAAGAGGGATTAATTTTTCTGGGTTTTAATATAGTAAATTTTTTTATTTTTTTATTTATTCTATATATTTTTAAAATAATTTTACATAATTTAAAATTTAAGTATATTAAAATTTATTAATTTAAAATTTAAGTAGATTAAAAAAAATTAAAATGTCATGGTCACCGGGCCACATCAACAAGTTTTAAAGACTAAATTTTAACAGAGATATTTATAAATGAAAAATTTGAAATTACAATGATAAAATCTAAAATTTTTATTTTACAACGATTAAATTGAATTTACACTATATTAATTATGGGGATTAAAAAAAGTAGGAATAGAGAGTGTTGAAATATTTGATTTCAATATTATAAATTAAAAAAATATCTTTAATTAATTGCAAATTCACAAGAATCTTTCGAATATTTAATGTGATTCTCTATTTTTATTTAAATCTAGTACTTCAATATTTTAAGGATAGAGAATTTAGTTTTCCTAGGTATTATATGATCTTAATATTTTAAGTAATTATTTGGAGTTTCATATGCATTATAATTTGTTTTTATATAGCTAACTAGTGAATAGTGATTGGCTAATGTTGAAGTATTCTGTCAAAGATAAAAAGCCACCTGTTTTCAAATTGATTTAATAAGTGATCAACACAGTATGAATTAGAACAATTTTAAGCATATCCTTGAAGTGGAAAAAAAATTATTACGGCAACAAAACTCTTCCAAAAAATATTCGTTCACTAAAATCTGCTGATATGACAAAACTACAGCCAATCTCCTTCAAAAAAACAATTAAATTTTGAATGTTACAAAAAAATAAATAAATAATGATTTATTTAAAAATATCTAAATAATGAATTATATTACTGTAAGGAAAAATTTGATTTAACTACAATCTACTAGTACTTATTGATGTTTTAATAATAACAAAAACAATTAAGCAATTATCCCTTAACTGTGTTTGTTAATTTTTTTAGAGCACAAATTAAGTTGAAAAACAAAATTTATTAACGACTACCTATTTTAAGATAGCATGAAATTTGAGCAAGTTATAAATAATAATATGAGTATACATTATTAACACAAATATTATTACCTAATGAACAATTAATTATGTTTATTAATAAAGTGAGTCATAATTTATAAAAGAAGTCATTGAGAAGGTTATAAAGTGAATCTTCATAAAATTGCAACAAGCAAGAGCTTTGCAACGAGCATATGATAACATATACTCTTAGTCAAAGCTTAGAGGACAATGGAAAATAGTCAACGAGTGTTTCTCTGATCACAAAGCAAAAGAGCGATACTATGATCATCTACCTTTGGAAAAAGTCAACTATAAGTCAAGACTTTTGATGATCCTCTGAGCAAGATTATGAGAAAAAGAGGTTGTGGCATTTGTTGAGGCAAAATCCCAAATTAAATATTTTGAAGATAAACAAACAAGTTAATTATTCTCTAATCACGATTTTGATTAGGTTACTATTTAATTTGTGTTTTTGAGTGATTTATTCAAAGATAGGTGATCAAATACATTCATAAAACAATCAACGATCTCACCATGAAATAAATCAAGAAGATCATGTCTTAATTAAACTAGAGATTGATATCAAGGATCATTCTGGTTTACTTATTAATTTTGAAACGACTTTTGTTTGAAAATCTTATAAGTACTAGTAAGTTTTTAGAATTAAATGAAGTAATTATACTTAAATCAATCTTATTGAGATTGCACTATTTTTATTAGAGGAAAAAGTTTAAAGTGTTCCGATTGTATTTTTGAGAAACGTGATGTTCTAAATAACCCACATAAGTTTCTTTTTCCTTTGGAATAGTTTTTATTTATCCACTGCAAGTTTTATAGAAATATGATAAAAATTATTATATATTTTATATTGGGGTTTAGGGTGTCACATAGATGATTCTCTTGATGTTTGAAGATTAATACTTCTATATTTATAGTTGCCTTTGGAACTTCAAATATATGGGTTAGCAAAATATATTGTTGGAGACTTTGTTAAGTTTTCTTGGACTTGTCTTTATTTGCAAAACTTCCATTTAGCCTTTATTCTCGTGTTAAGTATGCTTAGAGGATGAGAGCGGTGGTCCATCCTCGGATCTGGTTAGTACAAGGATGAAGCTTTCATTCTGCCTGATGTGACAAATGGATTTTCCTTTTCCTTTTCCAAACAATTGAAAGTGGCTTTCATTAAAAAGTCAAGGACACCACATTTTGTACCTTTGTACTTCCACTTATTTTTCCCATGTGCGAGGATGATTAATGAACAAAGCTCATACTCAGTTCTGTGTTACTTATCCTCTGTGTTTGTCCTCAGATCGGGTTTAAGTACGAGGATGGAGTTTCTATTTTATTGAATTTTGATGTAATTGTTGCTTTTTGCTTTCCCTTTTCCAACCACTGTGACCAGTGTGCCCTTCATGTTAAGTACTTCACCTTTTTGTACCTTTGTACTTTTCTGTATGTGTCAAATTTGTTATGAGGATATCCTATGCATCTATCCTCATCTTGAGACTATATTCATCCTTTGATGTAACTGATTTAAGTATGCTCATGGATGATCATCCTCGGATCTATGTAAGTCTTTGAGAGATGATTGTATATATTTCTTTCCAATATGTGACTATTGGAATTTGGTGTAAACATGTTGACACATTTTTTACTTGTTAGGTAACCTTCTAGGATATGATTTGTCAAAAATATTCTTATTATCCTTTTGATCTATTATGGATGAGAAGGTTCCTTCTTGTTTCCAATACCTTGAAAATCACGATTGATGTGCTTGCCTTACTTCAAAGGCTTTTGTATAATTTTGAACAATGTTGACATAGTGTTTTTGCACTATTCACATAAGACCTCATTTTATATATGAGAGGATGATTTTTTCAAGAGTCTATCCTCAGTTATGTTTGAAGTGACAATGTCAATTACAAAGAAGGGAGGTTTGAATTGTAATTGCCCTTTTTTTAAAAATTCCTGTTTTAATCTCAAAGTATTTAACTCAAGATTAATCTTGGTTTTGAAATCACAATAAAAGCATAACGTTCTTGGTTAGTGAAATCACAAAATTAGAGATAAAGGAAGGAATATCACACAGAGATATATCCTTGTTCACCCAAAGTGCGTTACCTCCAGTACTCACAATTATGAGATTTTTTACTAAGTGTTCAAAACAAGATCGTTTTTGGTTTTCACATAGCCTATCCAGATCAATCTTGATTTGTTACAATATGTTACCTTTCAACCTAGAAAACATTTCCACAGGTTACTTTCAATCTTTAGAGAGGATTTTTATAGATTACATTTTAATCATAAAAGGATTTTTACAATTTACTCAAACTATATTCAACACAATATTCTTGAGTTACAAAATGATGATTTAAGGAGTTTGAAGAATCTGAGTGTACTCAACTCTTGTTTGAGTTTAGATTCTTGGTTAAGGAATCAGTAGAATAATTCTGAAAAATGGGACACTTTCATGGATGTGCTCGCCTTAATTATATATGGAATTGATTTATTTCCAAGTATTAAGGACTTTGTGGATTTTACGTCGATAGACGTCTTTTTGGCCCACAAGCATAGAGGGGAGAACCCTGTACCGACAGTTCTGGCTGACATTTACTACACACTTGGCTTTGAAAAATCAAAGATATTATGTGCTTAATTGAAAAGACTAATTATTTAAGATAATTAAAATCAATTTAAAGGATTGTTTCCAAACACATGTTTTTCGTACAATTAAATGATCAAGGGACTCAATCATATACCACACTTACCCACCATGTTAGAATAAAATGTTTATGCTTAAGAAATCTCAAACTGAGCAAATAAACAAAGTTGGAAAAGGAAAAATAGTAAAAGATGGAAGAAATGTAGGAAAACTGGAAAAATAGGAACTGAGGGAAGAAAACGGCCCATTTGATTGAAGAATAGATAGGAGATGTTTTTTTTGGTCAAAGGAGTTTTTATTCTTTTTTTGTCAAAATAAGAGATGTTGTTGTGTGGTCAATATATTAGGTTATGTCACAATTTTTTTTTTTACTAGGTTATGCTAATAGTAAATGTCTTGGGCTTGACATACAGCTCATTGTTCTTCATATTTTTTATATTGTTGTGAATTTATTTAATTAATATTTTTTCTGTGAAGTTTAACTTAACACTATATTTCTTATTCATTTATTGTTATTCGGTTAAACTACTCGTAAGTAGTTTGATTTTCAGTTCGGCAAATTGAATCTCCAATTGCAATACTTCATCTATAACAAGGAGATAGAGAAGAAAATGAAGGGTGAAATTGAGAGTTGCAGAGAATGTTGTAGATAACCGTGTAGTAAAGGATTCAAATCCATTTTTAATTTAAAACATTGTTGTTCAGGTGACATGGGCTCTAACTATCAAACCTTAGGATAAGAGAATTGGTTTGGTATCCCACAATTTGTCTTGTACCGTTCAATATGTAAAGAACTAAATTTTTATCCCTTTCATTTTCATTCATTTCAAGATATATAAATTGCTTTAAAATTGTATCATTTATCAAAATTTCCGATACTTAAATTTTCCCTCAAAAATTTACATAAATTAACACTACTGAAAATTGTAGTTTTAAAATTTCCGGTGGTGTAATTTGTTTTCTAAAAATTTTAAAGCACAAAATTTTCGATAGTTAATAACTTACCAGAAAATTAAGCTTTGAATTCCGGTAATTAATTTTATTCAATATTGAAATTTCCAGTATTAAAATATAATTATAGAAATTTTATCTAGTTAGAAAAATTTAGAAGAAAAAAAAGTATTTTTTTAGAAATTTAGAAGTGTGAGAATATGATAAAAATGTTCGAATTTGTTATAATTTTTACTATTTACGTATTTTAATTAATTAAATGATAAAAATTATAAATAAAAAGGTACAAATCATGGTAGCACAAAATCCAATTTTATTAGTCGGAAGCTATGATAACTATGTGCCAGCAAACTGCGTCAACACCCCGAGCTGAACCATTAACGATTAATATAATTTCTTTTGCGGTCTTAGTCTAAATTGGACAATTATGGGACCATGCTTTTAGCCCAAGCACATTGTGACCCAAAAGTCCAAAATCACTTTGTATTCATGTGTAACAGACCCTGCAATCATTTTGCCTTTCGTTGATGAGATTGGGGTGAGGCGAGTAACATCAGAACACTAATCTTTTTCAGGCGCCACCTTGTTGGTGCCCTGAAATTACCTTAATAATTTTTTTAGGGGTTTATTGTTAACAAAACAGTAATGGGGTTGAATTCTTAATTTTGTTTTATATTTTTTTTTAAAGAAATAGTAAATATCACCTTAAACTAACACATACAACACAAAGTCTTGATTTCGAACCCAAGATAAAATATCAAATCTAACATTTTTAACATTTGTCAATTAATTAACTCCACAAAAATACATAACATATTGCATTAACATATTCATTAATTAATTAGGTAAGTAAAACTTGTAAGTTATCTACGTGGGTTGGGTCTAGTGAAAAGGGTACACTCCAACAATGTGGAGAATTATGGTTTGAATTTGGACCGAAAAATAAATCAACATTTAATATTCGACACATCTCGAATAAAATTACCTTTGACGATGGAGCTTAAGTTTTTATATCCTATAAAATTTCAAAATTTCGTTTTTGGTCCTAAAAAAAAATTCGCATTTTTAAGTCCCTATAAATTATAATACAAGCAACTTTAGTTCATACTAGAATGTCACTAAATATTTTTGAATGATTTTTTCGTAGTCATGTTTTCAACATTATAAAAAGTTCTTCCACAAAAGTTGAGTTTAAATTTCAATTATTAGATCTATATTTTTGTTACGTTTATCTTGAGTTTATAACAATTAAAAAATTAGTATTGAATTCATTCCAAGTTAAAAAAAAAGTTCTAAATTTTTGGAGAGATTTTTTTTTTAATGTTCTAAACATGCATACAAAAAATTGTTCAAAATATATGTTGATATTACATGAAAAAAAAACTAAAAATATATGCGTGATAATTTAATAGAAGTAAAAATATAATTTTTTTTACATAAATTAAAAATAAAATTTTATAGAACTACAAATTTATTTAACTCAAACTTAATTTTATGGTAAAGTTGTAAGGTTATTGAAATACACATGCATGATTGTATTTTTTTTTTTTTGGATTTGTGATGTGCATGATTGTATTGTCCGATAAATATAGCGTAAATATGTAAGTTTCAATATTGTTATTTTTATATAATTTTGCATTATTTTTATTTTCCATAAAAAAATTTGAAATTTTCATTAAAAACACATATATAGTGTAAATTTGTAATAATTAACACGAATAGAGTAATATTGACTAAAAGCTCAATGCTATGAACTAAAGAAAATTTTACCCCTAGTCCTAGAATTATATCCGTAGTCTATAATATGAACTTTATCCGTCCATATAAATCACAAAATTGATTTTTCAGTCATTTTACCACAAACTTTTTGGACATGCAAAAGTGAGTGACAATTTTTTAAACATTTAAAATAACTTGCGCTAAGTTTTCTGAAACTCACATCAGTTCCAACAAACTTGGTACAAATTATTTGGCATGGATGTGTGTTTTGAAAAATTTGACTTAAGTTTTCTGAATTTTATGTGTTTCGAAAAATTTGAGCCATGTTTTTTGGAAATTTTTTATAAATAATTTAATTTATTATTATTTTTCCAATGGATTTGAGTTGTTGAGGAGGACGAGACGGAAAAAGTTATATTGGTGCAACATGAAGTTTCTACATCGATCTCCTAGAGAAACATACTTTCTTGTAGAACATACTGATGTTGCTCGACAAATTTGTTAACGACAACAGGATTTGACTGAGGAGGAGGTACATCAAGAGGAATGTGTTGTATAGCAGGCAAAGGAACCTATACAATAAAGAACTTGAGAAGTTTCATAGAGTACCATATGATACATATTTGCTTATGCTATATGAGCATCATATTGCTCATAAAGTGTGGTGGTTTGGAGAGATAAATTAATTGTTTTGATATATTTTATTTATTTATGGTTTATGTTTTATATATTGAACACATATATTTTATGTCTATGCAAGAGCAACTATGCAGAAGTTGGATGAACAAGGTAAGAAATTTCAAAACTTTACTCTGCAAGCACTACCTCGAGTTTCAAAGGCTTGGGTGCAGTCGTCTAACGTAGGACCACTTCATCTAGACAATATTAAATTGATTGATTACAACCTCATATAAACATTTGTGGAGAAGGGGTAGGTAGAGATGTCGTCATTTCACATGTCATTTGGCGAAATGATGATTGTACTTAATAATGTGGCCAACCTATGGCACATACCAACCAAGGGTGGGTTATTCATTTCATTAGCAGATATGGATATGACAACGAACATGGGGATGTTTGATGAGGAAGCTTGGGCTAAGACGAAGAAGACCAAGGGTGCCCATTATAGGTGGAGTAGTTGTGAGAGGTGTTTCATAGACATTTTGCTGCTAAGGTTTGAGTACATTGCAAAGGCATACTAGCTTAACTTGGTAGGGTTTACCATTCTTGCAAACCAAAGCAACACATTCGTATATGTCAAATACCTAGATTTGTTCAAGAACTTAGAGATAGTAGCTTTTTTGAGACGAAGTGGTTGAGAGGATTTATGAATCTTTTGCAGTATCAGTCATAAAAACTCAATCATCATCTAAAGATATATCATCCATGTCTAGTGTTGCTTTATGTGGATTGCATGGAACACATGACTTTTAAGGTGTACAAGTTAACCCATATGTTGTTCGAAGTTTGCAACAACATGTTGTTTTGTTTATACTCATGCAATCACTCATAAAATAGAATGTTGTGTGTGTGCTCTATTTCATTAAATTTTTCTGCAAAGAGGCTTCAACTTTTTTGATTTGCTACCTTATCATGTCATTCATATCCTCCCAACATTTACAAAAGTCATGTCTACTATGTTCCAATATCTTATTTAGTTTCCAATGAACAGACTCAACACTATCAATTTTTAATAATATATCTCATACCTGTTAGTTGTTGTGCTCTCTACATTGGTTTGTGCTTCAACAAATCTTTGATTGTTATGGAAATCAATCTCTATCACATATTCAACAAATATGAAATTATCAACACATGCTTGCTTAAAAATTTGCAAGCGTATTGATACATTCTCCATCTTGTCAGTAGAATAGACAATATCTTTCCACAATTCTATGATTGACTCATGATTTTCCTTTAAGACATATTGCTTGTATCTTGGTCCAAACTTTTATCAATGTGAACCCAAAAAAGCAAATTAACGAAATATAGAAATAAAACTTTAACTACTTTCATCAAAGCAATGTATTTGTCGCTCAATATCACCCAACATAATGAGCCTTGTGTAATCAACATATCTTTTTAACTTCTCAATTTCCCAACAAAAGTTATTGTGGCATATTGAGGCCACATTGGCAATTTCAAGCAATGAAATTGTGTTAAATGGTTTTGGACATGATGTCCATAATCAACACAAGAGGAAACAAGTTCAACGATTTGATCATAACACCTGAGTCTACATGTCTTCTATTCCAACACATGTTGCTCACTTTACACTAAATTAAATAGATTTTGCATCTATATTCTAAGACGTCTTGCCTATAATCAAATCATACTCCTTTACTTTTTTTAATCCCATCTTCTCAAGATCAGTGCGCTACAGCTTCTCAGGTATCAAAAATCTAAAATAATACGTAAAATAAAATAAGTTACAATAGTACATTACAATTATACATTAATAATATCGATTAACTTTATATATAAGAAACAAAATGGAAACTAAAAACCATGAGGTATTCTACTACCTCCTATACCATCAGCTAACAAAATACATAAAGTAGGCATAACAAAATCTAAAATAATCCAATCAAAAGACGAGGAAGAATGGCACAGATTAGCTAAAATGTTAGCACAATGATTAATTTCTCTATAGGCACGAGTCACTGATGCCATCAGGTGGAGGATATATATAACCTCTTGAAGGTGATGATGGAGAGCAACATTGGTGGAGTTTCTAAAATGCACCATATAGAGCCTACTATTAGAATATCTAATTATGCCTAGACAGCAAAAACTAGCCCAAGTTTATGAGAGCCATCAACATTAATTTTAAAGCCCTGATCTACTGGAAGATGCCAAGCTACATCACTACTAAGACCATCAGAAGTTGCTTTAGAACAAGACTGACTGAAAGTAGATTGCTCAATAAAACGTGTTTGGTTAAAAGCTTTAAGCTGCAGACGTGTTAGGAGAAAACCAAATTATTTTTATCTTTCCATATCTCATAAACTGCTACTTTGAAGAAAATTTTCTAGTCACCACGAATTTTTCCAATACTTGGCTCAGATAAATTCCAATATATCCAATTACCTCAACCAATACTAAAAAATTTACTCTAATGATCTTCATGGATAAGATCACTCCAAAAATTTCTAGCTTCTTCACATTTTCGGAGGAGGTGCATTATTGACTCAGGAAAATCAAGACATTAAGGGCACACATTATTAGATTCCATACCTCTAATACTTCTTTCAACATTTGTAAGTACTTTGTCGTGAACCAACTTCCAAAGGAAAGCTCTGTATTGGTTTAGTCTCGGCCACGACCACACTGTAGAGAAGATATGGTCTTGACTAGGAGTTGATTGACTGCGGCAATGAAGAAGAGTACAGGTAGACTTCAAGAAAAAATAATCATCTGATGTAGCCTTCCAACAAGGAAAGTTTGGTTTGTCTGGACTAGGAGGTTTAATAACAACAATCCTATCACAAATAAAGTTGGGAATATATCTAGTAATAATGTCCTATCTCCAACTTCCCTTAGAAACATAATGAGAAACCGAAAAATACTTTTCAATTGATGGTATGTTATTGGAAATGTTGGTTAATAATTTGTCGTGACCCTTAACCTAAAGACCTTTCCAAAACATGGTGTCAAGTCGATCTTGAATGATTCAACTAATATTACCCTTTTGATCTCCCTAGGAATTGACAATGGCCTCCCAAGTCACAAAATAATTTTTACAGGAGACAATGGTAGGGATGGAAAAGGAGTCACATTGGTACTTAGCCCTCATCACTTTCACCAAAAGCTTATTTATTCTAGCAACAAGACGCTAATGCAATTTCATCATATAAGCCTTATTAAGCATACTTAAAATTTTGAAGTTGAGGCCTCCCTCGTCTTAGGGCTGCAAGTCTTCTCCCAAGAAATTAGATGAATATTTCTCTATTCCGAATTTAAGGCCCATATGAAATCTTGACAAATATTTTCGACTTCCTTACAAATTGCTACAATAATTTGAATGCATTGTAAGACATATCTTGAAATATTAGCCAAAGAAGATCGTTCCAAAGGAATGTGACCAGCAAATGACAAAATGTTTGCTTTCCAACCACATAATTTCTTTCTCAACTTATCCAAAAAAAAAATTAAAAGATTGCTTGGAGATTCTCTGGTGGAGTATGGGAGCTCCAAGATAAATTCCAAGATCCTTCGTGATTTGGACGTGTAGCTCTTCACTCAAACTATTTGCAAGAACATCAGTAACATTATTTGAAAAAAATACCTAAGACTTGTGATAATTGAGCTTATGACCTGATATATTGTAGAATTCGTCTAAAATCTCCCTTAGTAGGATCAAATGACTCATAGAAGCTTCTGCAACCAAGATAAGATCGTCTACCAAACAAATATGGGAGATTTTTGGGCTATTTCCCCTACCAAATTTAAAAGGGCACCAATCACCTGAATCAACCGCATCCATGATTTTGTGATTCAACCGCTTCAAGCATAGAACAAAGAGATAAGGAGACAAAGGATCTCCTTGTCTAATCTCATAGGATGAAGTGATAGGATTTAATGTCGTTTCATTTTAGTTGATTCTAATAGAAGTTGTGGAGATACAATAAAACATGAGACCACGTATATATTCAGGAATGCTTAATTTGTCCAAGGTTTCCACAATAAAACTCCATTCCAGCCTATCATAAGCTTTTTCAAGGTCAAGTTTGAAGATGATGATGATGATGATGACGATGATGATGATGATGATGATGATGATGATGATGACGATGATGATGATGATGATGATGACGATGATGATGATGATGATGATGACGATGATGATGACGATGATGATGATGATGATGACGACGACGACGACGACGACGATGATGATGATAATAATAATAAAAGAATGTACCAATTCCTACAACAAAATAATATTATGAACAGTATTTCAACCAAGTACAAAACTACTTTGATACTCAAAAATCACATAAGGCATTATGCTTCTAAGACATTGTAGTATAACCTTTGTGACAACTTTGTAGACCACGTTACAAGGAGTTATACGTCTAAATTGGGATACTAATTCAGGGTCTTCACATTTTGGAATAATAGTTATAAGGATTTGATTAACGGAGCGGATCATAGCAAGATCGACAAAGCATTTTCTCATAAAGTCAACAAGTGAAGGCTAATAATTTGTCATTGACTCTTGAAGAATATAGGATGGAAACCATTTAGACCAGGAGCCTTAAGATTTTGCATGGAAAATAAAGCAGTCTTTGTTTGCTCCAAGTTAACCTCTCTACACAAGATACTTTTATCTCTACCATTGATAACTTGAAAGGAATGTCGGATAATATACAATGCTCTCAAGTTACCTAATGAAGTGTATAATGACATATAAAATTGAGCCACTAACTTGCAGATATTATCTTCATCTAAATGCAATTATCATCACAATTTTTAAGAGCAATAATTTTTTTTCTCCTTCTCCTGTTTAAAGTTGCTTCATGAAAGAATCTAGTATTTTTATCTCCAAGGGTGACCCACTTACTTTTAGCTTGATGAACCCAATATTGTTCTTCTTGATTAAGCATAAAATCATACTCTCCCACAAACTATCTCTATGACAAGGCAACCTCTCATTATCCTCTTCCAAAAGCTTCCTTCCAATCTTTGAAAATGCTTGATGATACGATGTTTCCTTCTGAAAAAATATTTCCAAAAATCACTTTGTTCCAACTCACCAAGTTACTTGTAAGTCTAGAGACATTATGGTTCCACTCATTAGAAGAACTCCATGGATGCTTAACTTGATTTTCAAATTCCAAATGATCAATCGACGAGCTAAGAAATTTAAAATACCGATTATGTGAGTTAGTACTAGCAAACATATGAATCCAAAATCCATAGTGGTCAGAAGAGTTAATAGGAAAATGGGAGACAAAGCTATTAGGAAAAAGTGATTGTCAACTTGAAGTACATAAAACTCTATCCAACTTTAATTTGTCCTCCCTTCCACGTGAACATTTGGACATTAAAACCCATATCCATCAAATGACAATCGACAATGCAAGAAGCAAAAGCATTTTTATTAGTAGTGTTTAAGGGAGCACCACCATATATCTCATGATCAAAAGAACCTTGATTGAAATCCCCAGCAAAACACCAAGGAGTAACTACTTCTAAACTATAGTTTTCCAATTCCTTCCATACCTCTAGCCTTTGGTAGGGATAAGTGATTTCATAAACAATAGTAAAAAAGCCAAGGGTTTGGAGAGTTATAATTAACTTGAAGTTGGATGCAAAATTGAGATCTAGAAATAACAAGGATTAGAGGACAATCATTTTTACGTCTAAATTGGGATACTAATTCAGGGTCTTCACATTTTGGAATAAGAGTTATAAGGGTTTGATTAACGGAGCAGATCATAGCAAGATCGACAAAGCATTTCCTCATAAAGTCAACAAGTGAAGGCTAATAATTTGTCATTGACTCTTGAAGAATATAGGATGGAAACCATTTAGACCAGGAGCCTTAAGATTTTGCATGGAAAATAAAGCAGTCTTTGTTTGCTCCAAGTTAACCTCTCTACACAAGATACTTTTATCTCTACCTTTGATAACTTGAAAGGAATGTCGGATAATATACAATGCTCCCAAGTTACCTAATGAAGTGTATAATGACATATAAAATTGAGCCACTAACTTGCAGATATTATCTTCATCGTAAATGCAATTATCATCACAATTTTTAAGAGCAATAATTTTTTTTCTCCTTCTCCTGTTTAAAGTTGCTTGATGAAAGAATCTAGTATTTTTATCTCCAAGGGTGACCCACTTACTTTTAGCTTGATGAACCCAATATTGTTCTTCTTGATTAAGCATAAAATCATACTCTCCCAAAAACTATCTCTATGACAAGGCAACCTCTCATTATCCTCTTCCAAAAGCTTCCTTCCAATCCTTTGAAAATGCTTGATGATACGATGTTTCCTTCTGAAAAAATATTTCCAAAAATCACTTTGTTCCAACTCACCAAGTTACTTGTAAGTCTAGAGACATTATGGTTCCACTCATCAGAAGAACTCCATGGATGCTTAACTTGATTTTCAAATTCCAAATGATCAATCGACGAGCTAAGAAATTTAAAATACCGATTATGTGAGTTAGTACTAGCAGACATATGAATCCAAAATCCATAGTGGTCAGAAAATTAATAGGAAAATGGGAGACAAAGCTATTATGAAAAAGTGATTGTCAACTTGAAGTACATAAAACTCTATCCAACTTTAATTTGTCCTCCCTTCCACGTGAACATTTGGACATTAAAACCCATATCCATCAAATGACAATCGACAATGCAAGAAGCAAAAGCATTTTTATTAGCAGTGTTTAAGGGAGCACCACCATATATCTCATGATCAAAAGAACCTTGATTGAAATCCCCAGCAAAACACCAAGGAGTAACTACTTCTAAACTATAGTTTTCTAATTCCTTCCTTACCTCTAGCCTTTGGTAGGGATAAGTGATTTCATAAACAATAGTAAAAAAGCCAAGGGTTTGGAGAGTTATAATTAACTTGAAGTTGGATGCAAAATTGAGATGTAGAAATAACAAGGATTAGAGGACAATCATTTTTACATAAGCACCAAATTCCCCCTGAAAGCCCTTGAGCTTCAACTTTTGCTCCCTCCATCATTTCAATTTTTCTAATAATTGAAGTTGCTTTTAACTCACTAATTTTTGGTTCAAGCACAACAATAAAATCCAAGTGATAAACACTAGTGAAATCTCTAATCAAATCTAAAAAAAAAACCCCACCTGCCCCTCTACAATTCAATATGAAGGAATTCATTGATCACTAGAGATGTTGGTGGGGGTTTCTCTCCCTGAATTGGGTTGCAAGATAGTTGTTGATTTGGAGTTTCAACTTCCATACTCTTGTTCACCTGCATATCTGAATTTAATTTTTTCCTTGTTGCACCTTGGTCACCATTGCCTTCCTTATTGCTACTGTTCTTAGAACCAAGTTTGGTTGCATTCATCATTTTTTTTTTCCTTTCAACTAGCATGATTATGTCTGCATCAGGAGCAACAAAAGTTTTCTTCAAAGGATTCTTGGTCATGGAAGAGAAAATGAAATCTTGTAGCATAGATTTTTGCGTAATACGAATATTTTCCATAATGGAGAAAGAGGAATAAGATTGTTCTTGGCTTAGTTTATTAATCATTTCTTGTTGGTTTGGAACCTTAACTTGATCAAGGATTTTATTATTTTTAGCAATAATAATAGACTTAGACTAATTTTGTTTATTTTAACTTGACCTCCCTTTTGAGGATTTTTTCCACCTAGTGGATTCCTTACTTTATGAATAATAGTTTGTTGACGTTGCATGTACACACCTAGTGGATTCCTTACTTTATGAATACACAAGGATATTGTACCCAAAAAAATTCATTTTTTTCACCAAGAATATAAACATTGTTTGAGCCGATACACACCATATTCAACCTTTAAATCGGAGTTCCCATAAAATGATTCCCTTCTTGGTCAGTCGTGTTCATGATTGGCACTAGAAGCTCATAACATAAAGCCAAATAATCAGAGAATGACAAAATGAAACATACTAAAATAAAAAATTTGTAACATGACAAACCTTTGTTGTCATATAAGGAATTGTTGATGCAATTGGCTTAATATATGTAGTAAAGTGGTCCCAATATAAAGGTATCCATTAGCATCATAGCATAAATCACCGATGTAGAGCCCAAGTGTAGTTACCTCTTGATAATATTTCTTTTAATGCTTGCAAAATTTTGACTGTTTTTTCATCATAATCTGAAGAGTAAAACTTAAAAATTGAAGGAAAGACTATATAAGGTGCTACAAAACTTCATAAATTGATTATCTTACTAAGTATATTGTAGTAGTATACATGTGTTTCAGTGGCAATGGAGTTAGCCCTGAACTATAAGAGCTGGTGAAATTGAGAATAGAAGATATTCTCAATGAATCTCACAATTTTGAGCAAACCTTAAGTAAACAAATAAGTGAATTTGCCACTGCTACATATTTTCAAAAAGCAAATAATAATTGCTTCTTCTACAGGTAAATATGTGAGCATTCATATAATTGTAAGCTGTTTTATAATATAGGTATGAAAAACTATGATATTCAAGATCAGAATGTGCTCAATTATATTATCCAGATCAAAAGCATATGATTTAGGCCAATTCATTAAATTAAATGGAACAAATGCAACACTTGTGATGGCAAAACTACAAGCAATATTATAACGTGTTTCTTCCCATAGAAAGCTAGTTGATTCACCAACAAGGTCAAACAATAATCATAAGTACATTCGATCAATTATGGTAGTACATTTTCATAGAGGAGATGCTCGGCAATGTTGCTACAATGATTACAAATGTACCTTTTTTTATTTCAATGTGGATGCACTCTTTTTCAGATTTGCAGTCACATAGACACAACAACTTCCTAAGATTTTCCAGCAAAAATTTGAAGAATGATCACTTTAAAAACCAGTGTTCATATGCACAAATTGAAAATTTTCCATTTTCTTCATTCATTAGCAGTGGCATTACCTCTCCTTCTATACTTGCATCAAACAACCCAATACAAATAATGTAGAAAGTTCTACCCACTTAGTAAACATATGAGTCAATAGAATCTCTCTAAATGATAGTTATTTAGGTTAGCACCAAATAACTGTGGTTTATGTGAATTTGTTACCAGTGACATTGTTAACAATAGACACAATCACTTAATTTAGATAGTAATACCCTAATTCCAAAAAGACTATGAAAGTGATATAATATTACTTCTTCTAGAGCATATAACAAACTAGTTATAGTGCATAATTTGATTAGGAACTGAGCTATTAAAGTGTATTGTAGTAATTATATATTTTTATTTTGAGTGTGTTTAGAAACACAAAAAATGGGGTTCGAATTGTGTGTCCAGTTTAAAAAAATATTTTGAATGGCTTAAAAAACTGAAGTGATAAATCTGAAATGATAAAATAAATGACTCAACAATTTTATCCTGATTCACCACTAACTTAGTAGCTAGGTCCAGTCCCTTCCTTTGAAGGATTTAACTCACTATATTTAGAACTTACACTTGAACACTTGGTTAGTCACAATGATTGTTTTCAATCTTCTCACCTACAACTTTGTATCGTCAGGTTCTTTGAGGAAAGGGCAGCCACTTTCGGATTGAGTTTACAAATTCTAACAAGCCTTCTCAACTTTCAGCTTATTGTTGCCAAGCCGTTAAAGAACACAATCAACCACTACTAGATTTGGTTACAAAAAAAAGTGTTTGTGGGTTTCAGAGTTTTCCCTCTAACTAGAGGATGTTTATATAATAAGCTCTCATATTTTTCTTACTCTAACACTTACATAAATTTGACAATTTTATAACTCAGTGTTTTTGCTTGCTGATTTGAGATTGTTTCACTTTGAAAGAATGTTATAAATTGTAGTGATTGGTTGTGTTATTTGAATTCAGAATCGGGTTCTATTTGTAGAGTTCTTTGCAGCATTGCCTTTGTCCTTCAAAGTATGGTTGAATGTCCTTCAAGGAATGACCTTGTGTCCTTCATGGTATGGTCTATTTGTCCATCAACATGGTGCTTCATTGTCTTCAAAAATATACCCATTGAGCATAAAACTGAAACTTAGAATTTTTCTATGTGTTTTTGGAATTCAGTTTTAGATGAAATAGAATGCTGGACCTAGAAGTATGAACACCAGAGGAATGATTATTGGACCAGTGGCAGGAACGCCATGTTGGAACCAAATTCATTTGATACTTAGAGTTTTTATGATAACAAAAGTATTTGATGAGCACAATATATTTGACTTCAAAGAGTATGAAAGAAGATATGGTCAAGATTTGAAGAAGATTTGATCAAGATTTATGTACAACAAAATACAAACAAAATCAATCTGAAGAATTTACAAACTCAATCTAAACAAGATGCAATTTAGAATTAAACAAGGACTAAATTGAAGCCAAAACTTTAACTATAAATAGATACTCAAGGCTAAAGAAGAAAATCATAGAAAAGCATAAAAGAGTAGTCTTTGAGTTCAAAGAGAGAAATACTTGTTCAAGTTAGAAATATTTTCTGAGTGTTCTTTGAAAGATTTTGTGATGAGAATGGAATCTCTCACAACTTCTCCTCTCCTAGAACACCCCAACAAAATGGAGTTGTAGAAAGAAAGAATAGATCACTCAAAGAAATGGCCAAAATCATGTTAAAAGATATGAATGTTGCAAAACACTTTTAGGCTGAAGCAATTAATATTGCATGTTATATTCAAAATAGAGTCTATATTAGATCTATATTGAATAAAACACCATATGAATTGTGGAAAGGTAAAAAGCCTAACATCTCTTATTTTAAACAATTTGGTTGTACTTGTTATATGTTAAACACTAAAGATAACCTTGGTAAATTTGATTCTAGATCTCAAAAGTGTACCTTCATTGGATACTCTAAAAGATCCAAGGCTTATAGAGTGTTTAATAGGGAAACTCATATTGTGGAAGAATCCATACATGTTAAATTTGATGACAAATAGCTTGACCTTGAAAAGTCAAAGCAAGATGATGATAGTGCAGGTTTACTAGAACCAAATGAAGCATATGCAGACAAACCAGAAGAACATGAAAAATTAGAGGATACAAGCAAATCAAAAGAATATGACAAATCTTCAAAGGATGAATCTGATAAAGTCAGAAATAGTCAAGATAAGTCATAGATGTAGATGGAAGTACCAGTCATCTCATCCTGAAACTCTAATAATTGGAAGTGCAAATGATCCTTTAAAGACCAAATCATCACTTAAAGATACCAGTTTGTTTGGCTTACTATCATCAATTGAGTCTACCTTTATTGATGAAGCATTGGCAAATGATGGATGGGTTCTTGCAATGCAAGAAGAGTTAAATGAATTTGAGAGGAATGATGTTTGGGATCTAGTACCTAGACCAGAGAAGAACATTATTAAAACCAAGTGGGTTTTCAGAAACAAGCAAGATGAAAAAGGTGAAGTGGTCAGAAACAAGGCAAGACTTGACGCACAAGGCTACAGTCAGCAAGAGGGCATTGATTACACTGAGACATTTGCTCTAGTGGCCAGGTTAGAAGCTATTCGTATCCTACTTTCTTTTGCTGCAAATAATAACATTACATTATTTCAAATGGATGTTAAAAGTGCTTTTCTAAATGATTATATAAGTGAAGAAGTTTATGTTAAACAACCCCCAAGTTTTGAAAGTTCTGAATTTCCAAATCATGTTTTTAAACTTAGGAAATCTCTGTATGGCCTAAAACAAGCACCTTGGGCGTGATATGATAGACTTAGTAACTTCTTGCTTAAAAATAACTTTGAAAGAGGACAAGTAGATCATACACTTTTTAGAAAATCAATAGAAGATAACATTCTTATTATTCAAATTTATGTTGATGACATTATTTTTGGATCTACTAATGGCACTCTTTGTCAAATTTTTTCTAAATTAATGCAACGTGAATTTCAAATAAGTATGATGAGAGACCTTAAGTTCTTCTTAAGGATACAAATTCATCAAAGTCAAAAAGGTATATACATTCATCAAACTAAATATACAAAAAAGCTTCTCAAGGAGTTTACCTTACCGCTTCCAGACCTGACATCATGTTTAGTGTATATGTATACGCAAGATTTCAAGCTGACCCTAGGGAATCACATTTAACTGCTGTTAAAAGAATCCTTAGATACCTAAAAGGCACTAGTAACCTTACCTTGTTCTACAAGAAATCTCCTAAGTACAAACTTAGTAGATACTGTGATTCTGATTAAGCTAGAGATAAACTTGAGAGAAAGAGCACTAGTGGCAACTGCACATTTTAGGTGACAACTTAATATCTTGGTCAAGTAAGAGACAAAACATCATTGCAATGTCAACAACAGAGGTTGAGTACATTTCAACAACTGGTTGCAGTTCTCAACTACTTTGGATGAAGCATCAACATGAAGACTACAAAATCCTAGAACCCAACATTCCCATCTACTGCGATAACACTTCTGCCATTTGTCTAGCCAAAAACCCTATCTTACATTCTAGAGCTAAACACATAGAGATCAAACACCACTTCATTAAGGACTTTGTTCAAAAAGGGGTACTAAACATTCAGTTTGTAGACATTGAACACCACTTCAAGTCTCTTTGTCTGATGACAAAAGAGGGAGAAATATATTTGATAAAGTGGGGAGAAAATGATACTTAGACTTAGGGGGAGTTAAAGAAATAAAAAGAAAAGTTGTTATAAAAAATACAAGTTTTACCATCATAAAAAAGGGGGAGATTGTTGGAACCAAATTTATTTTATACTTAGACTTTTTATGATAACAAAAGTATTTTATGAGCACAATATATTTGACTTCAAAGAGTATGAAAGAAGATATGGTCAAAATTTGAAGAAGATTTTATCAACATTTGAAGAAGATTTGATCAAGTTTTGTACAAGATTTGATCAAGTTTTGTAGAAGATTTGAACAAGATTTGATCAAGATTTATGTACAACAAAATACAATCAGAATCAATCTGAAGAATTTACAAACTTAATCTAAGCAAGATACAATTCAGAATTAAACAAGGACTAAATTGAAGCCCAAATTTTAAGTATAAATAGATACTCAAGGCTGAAGAAGAAAATCATCAAAAAGCAGAAAAGAGTAGTCTTAGAGTTCAAAGAGAGAAATACTTGTTCAAATTAGAAATATTTTCTGAGTGTTCTTTTCTTAGAGTGTGAGAGTTATTATTCTCATCATCTTTTTAGAAGCAACTACTCAATTTCCAATCTTTTGTATCCATCCCGATAGTGGTTTATTTCCTTCTTCAATCTGGGGTTGTCAGGTTGTTAGGAAAAGACTTGGCTTGTAGGGTCAAGGTAGTTAGTTTCTCAAAAGTTTGGGGTTGTCAGGCTGTTTGGGAAGACTGGCTTGGAAGGTCAGGTGCTTTGTAATTCAAGGTATTTGAATTAGTGGAATAAAGCCTTCTGAATGAGGGGACTGGATGTAGCCAAGTTAGTGGTGAACCAGGATAAATTATTTATGCTTTCATTGCTTGCTGCCTCTAAATTCGATTGCTTCTACTCCAAGTAAGTCACCAAAACCAAACTAGTTTTTTTTTTTATTTATTTATAAATTATCAAAAAGTTGTCAACTTTGACAAACACAACTCAACCCCCCGTTCTTGTGTTTGCACCTTCACGCCAGAGGAACGCTTACTAGACCATAGGCAAGAGCAATCAGAGGCACGATTACTAGACAAGAGGCAACAACCAGAAGCATAAGTAAATGACCAAATGCAGACTACCAGAGGCACTGACTATGTAAGAGTGTTGACTTTTACCAGAAACATTGACTTTTTCAATGTTGACTTTTTACCAGTGTGTTGACGTTTTCTAAACATTGACTTTTTATTAATGTTGACGTTTATCAGAATATTGATTTTCTTGGCGTTGACTTTGGCCCTAATGTTGATTTATGCCATATTGTTGATTTTCATAAGAGGCATCTTATTAGAGGCGAGAAATTTAGATGCTTGCTTCATCTCTAAAGGCAAATTATCAGAGGCGTCTGGTTAAAGGCAGTTTGACCAGAAGCTTGATTGCTTTACCAGAGGCAGACTTTCCCAAAGTTTATTTTGCTTCATCAAAGGCATAGTTTCCCAAAGTGCCTTCATCAGAGGCATACTTTCCCAAAGTCTCTTCATCAGATGCAGACTTTCTCAAAGTCTGTTTTGCTTCATCAGAGGCAGACTTCAACAGATGCACTAAGAGCATAATTGAATCAGAATCTAATGCAGTTTTGCCTAACCTTTTTGTACCACCAGAGACAGAGGCAATCTAATTCTTTGTATCATCAGAGGCAGTGTTTTAGAGGCACGTTTTCATTAGTTTTGTATGCGGAATTTTCATGAATTTTTGACCAATTCATTAGAGGATATATCCTAATATCCTTCAATGTTGTTTGTGGTCTTGGAACTACACACTTAAAAAAAACATTAGTGTCTAAATTTTTTCCCACAAACTGATTTTGTTATCATCAAAACAATTAAGATCTTTTGAACTTGAAACCAATATTGTTCTCACAATTAAATGTCAAAACCAAGCGTGAAAAAACAAATACACATTCTAATAGAAACTAAACAAAACCTCCACAACCAAGAGATGATAAGTATTTACGTAAAAAACAGCAAAAGGCAGCAAGAGCATATTCAATACCTTGATACTTCAAAATTTATTACATTGAAAAATAAAAAATCTAACAAAATTAAAATCACAGTGACAAAAATAGAAAAGAGATTTATGGTTTTTTATACCTTTCGAATGAAATATAACAAGGACGCCAAAGATATAAGAGGCAAATACTCAAAACGCTAGAGAGGAAGAGAACGCCGAGAAAGATTCAGAATGCACGAGACGAGGAGAACGCTGGAAAGGAGGAGAATGTCGAAGAGGACGAGAACGCAAGCAATCGCATGAGAATGCAAGAAAACGCATGGGATAGATGAAAATTTGGGGGAAGATTTCATTTGTGTTGTTTTTTTAAACATGAGAGAGAGAGAGAGATGAAAATTTGAGAGGGAAACGAGAGTGTTTTTTGATTTGGGGGAAAAACAAAAAAAGAAAAGAAGAATATGGAGGGTAACCAAAATGTGTGCGCGGTTCACTTTCGTTCAAGAGGAAAAAGGGTGGAAAAAAAATCTGAATTTAGCCGCGGTTTAATCGTGGCAAATATAAATTTTCTCAATGACTACAATAACTGTGGCTAAATGATCGTGGTTAAACGCCGATTTTTTTTGTAGTGCATGGTCTTTCGTAGAGAACGTGATTGTAAATCTCCTCAGAGGAAGAAAACACAAGATTAAAGTCATCTTTCAGGTCCACCAATTTTATATATCTTTTTCTTGTCTATTGTCTTTGGAAATTACTTTCTAGGAATTTGGAACTTACTTTCTTCCTCATAACTTTAATCACAAAGGTGTTTGCCCAAGGTAACCAGACGTTCCATTCCTCATCCGCCAAAGGTGTTTCAAGTCATGTACCAAACTTCCTAACACATTTAGGGATACACTACAAAAGGGAAAAACAGTCACAACAGGTAAAAACAGTCAAACTTCCTTCATTTGTTGAAAGTTCCCACAAAAGGGAAAAACAGTCACAATAGGTAAATTTGTGGCAACATAAGACAACCACAAATAACTCAGTCACAGTTTTTTGGCAGCTAAAACGACAACAAAAGTTGATTTTTTTTGTTACAATTTGTCAAGGCTTAAGCAGTCGTAGATTTGTGACGGAAAAGTCTACCAAAAATTTGTGAAGGTTTAGGCCGACACAAAAGATAAAGCTAATAGAAAAAACCACAGTTTGTGAGGGCTAAGGTCGCCACAAACTATCCCATTTGTGCGGGTTTAGGTTGCCACAAATGGATAACTTTATTCAATTTTTTTTATAAAATTCAAAATTAATATTAAAAAATATATTATATATAAAAAATTAATATTAATATAATTTAAAATATGAAAATATAATTTTAAATAAAATATTATATATATAAAAAAATATAACTACATTTTAATTTGAGTAAAAATGTTACAATTTAAATATGACCTTTATAACTTTTTTTTACTAATCTTACTAACATTAAAGTTTAAAAATAATATTAAAACCAATTTTAAAAATAATACATTCTACATTCTAAAATAAAATATTAACGTTCTAAAAAAAATTTACAACCATATAACGTTTTTTAATAATAATTATATAAATTACTAATTTATATTTAAAATACATTTCATACTAATTTGATATAAGATAGTGTCTGACTTGAAGTTTACGAACAAATAACAACTATTCGCAATCAACCCAATAATATCACTATCAAAATGAAAATTAAATAATTTTCATTAAATAAATAACTTCAAGTAAAAAAAATAACATTATAAAACAAAATATAAAATTAAGAGTTACTGAAACTCAAGAGAGAAGGTAGAGAGAAAAGTTGGAGAAAAATAAAAGTTGAGGATAAATATTTGTAGAGAGAAGATTGAGAGAAAATTTAGAGAGAAGGTAGAAATAAGAAATGAGAGGAAGAGTGATATATAAGGAGAAAAGAGGATATTTGTGGCAGTCAAAGTGGCCACAAAATGCCAATGGCTTTATTGTTTTTGTGGCAGCCTGGACCCTCAGAAAAGGTGGCCTTTGTGACGACATAAACCATAAAAAATGTTGCATGATCATACTTTGTGGCGGCCTAAGCTCTCACAATGCTCCAACATTATGATTTTGTGAGGGTATATGCCGCCACAAAATCCTGGTGATATTTTCAATCAATCAAGTTCGTTGTGAGAGTATTGTCCGCCATAAATTCAAATAAATTTTCCCTCAAATAATTTTGTGACCGTTTTTTGCCGTCACAAATGTTACAGCCAAAAAATATATATTTTTGATTTGTAAGAGTTTTTTTAGCCATTAATAACAACCAATTTGATTTTTAGTATTTGTGAGGGTTTTTTCGGTTAGTAATTTGTGAGAGTTTTTTCGACCATAAAATATTTTTAAGTTGACCATAAATTGAATGTTTTCTTGTAGTGTATCTCCCTAATATCTTTAGTAGTATACAAACAACTCTATGAAAGCTTTCTTATCCATCATTTTTTGAATTGATTCACCAAACAAACTATGGAGTTTATCTTTGTAAGATAGTTTTTCTCCAATTTATCATACTCTTCATTAGATTCATTCTCATTTCAAGATCGAACTTTCTTCTTGCTATATCAAAATAAATCCTATTTTTTTGTTGCTTTTGTTGTATATGGGCGTGAGGTGTGGTGAAACTCTAGCAGAGCTCATGAGAGCATTTTGCAAATGGTGTTTTTAATATCGATTAACTTTATTTTTATTTGATCAATTTTAAATACATCAGTAGTAGTTTTACATTGTTTATCACATAATAGCAGTATATCCATATCTATACCAAAAAAAAAATTAAAAAATTGTTTCGACAAATTTGTGCCGAAAATTCAAAAAAACTTTAAGACAAGTTTGTCGAAACATATACTTATTTCGAAAAACTTGATGCAAGTTTGACGAAACATTTTCTTAGTCTAGAAATCTTTTACCTTCTTAAAACTTTGATGGAGTTGAGAGCGTAAGTTTTCCTAAAAATATAAAATAAGAGTCAAAAGTGAAATAATAAAAAATAGTGAAATATGAAAAAGGTAAAATTTGTGATAGCATAATTGTGGGAGTAGGCTGAAGTAAAATTTTGTGAACTAAAAAAAGTTAAAGTCTCTTTGATCCAACATCTTTAGACTAAAGAATACGTTCAAAGTATGGTAAAATAAGAGTTCCGGAGTAGAGCTAAATAATAATAATAATAATAATAATAATAATAATAATAATAATAATAATAATAATAATAATAATAATAATAATAGTTTAGAATTAAATTTGTGAATGTTTGGTGAAAATATTTTTTAATTGGGAAAGCTACTTTTTAGCTTGAAGTTGTTTATTTAGTAAAATATTTTGTTTAAAACTTTAACTTTATGGAAAATTGTCATTAAAAAATGAGAGTTATTAAATTCATTAAAAACAACTCTGTTACTTTTTCTTTTATATACAAAAACAACAAATTTTTATAAATGAACGACAAAAAAATTATAGTGCTCTTTATAGAACAGTTCTTTAAATATTAGTAAGAACTTCATTGATAATTGATGACACTTATTATAAGTATAAATTAACGTTTTTTCTAGTCTATACAATTGAAATAATACTCCAATCAATAATGTGTTGTTTAAAATCCAATCATTACCAATCAATTGAGATATAAAAGAATCTACCTTATATAACCAACATATGCATATTACTCCATCGAAATTAGTCACCGATAAACAAGATGAACACTTCATTCTTGTAACATAGTTATAATAAATAAATAAATAAATAAAAATACATCATAAATTATGTTAGAAGAGTTTACTAAATAATTCATAATGGATATAAATCAGTATTAGTCTCGCTGAAATGCAAGGTCCTCAGAGATTGGTTTGTGTTCTTAGACTAGAACTGTGGATGCATCATCATAGGCAGTACACACAATTGGGTTGTAACAATATTGAAAGGACATGAACAATGCTTACCTTGCTAACATACCTCTTTTCATTGTGCATGCGACTACTGGTACTGTTAGTAATGATGCATCTTTTCCCTTGGCATGTGTATTCGGGACGGGAATTTAATGCGGTCGGATTCTTTTGACTGGTATAGTTAAAATGTTAAATACATTGAACCGTTTAGATTTTCGATTAGAATTTTAAATCTGAATAATCTGTTCTTAATTTTCAATTAGGATTTTAAATTTGAATTATATTCTTAGTTTAATTAACAAATATTGATATTATTAGATGTTTTGTTTTAAATTTAAATTTAATACTTCACAATTGTGTGAGTTAATTATGGTAAAATTTAATATCTTTTTTAAGATAAAAAAAAGTATATTTATTATAGTCTTTTAAAAAATGATGTTTATAATATTTTACTTTTATTATACCTTTATTAAAAACAGGAATTTAAAAAAATAAAGTTTTAAATGAAAAATTGTTTTAAATAATTTACTACAAAATATCATTTTAAGTATTTGCTATAACTTTTTTTTATAATAAAATTTCAAAAATTAATTAAAATAAAAAGCTATTTTACAAAATTATTCACAAAATTCATGTTTGAGAGATGTGTTTTAAAAAAATATATACAATTTTTATCATATTAAAATCTCTAATAATAATATTTAAATTTGGTACTGAATATTTGAAAATTTCGGAACAATATTTTGATGTAGTTTTAGAAAAAGAAGTATTAAAGTCAGTTGACCCAACAAAACTGGAAAAATTTGATATATGTGTTTGTTCCGGATTTTTAAAAAAGAGAAAAGTTTTAAAATATTTATTTTTTTTTAACATTGAATATTTGAAAAGTTAAACAATACAGAATAATTTTTAAGTATTTCCTTAATAAAATTTTAAGAATTTTTTATATTAACGTCAGTCCGTCACGTTCAAATGGATGCTAAACTTGCAAATATTAATATATTTTTTGAATTTTTACTAAATTGTGTATTTTAGCGTCGACTATCCGATGCGACTATTTTTAAGTTTTTAAGTGTAAATTCTTTTTTTTTTTAAATTTCTGTAATATATTTTCTTTATTGAATATATTTTATAAAAACCCAAGGATAAAAATAGATTTAATATAAATAGGGGTGTAAGGTTTAATTATTGAGTTGGATAGTAAATTTCTATGAATTAAATATTTTTTTTCATATTATCTACCATTCACATAGAAAAGTGATTATTATTGGGGAAGGAGTCATGCGGCCCTTGGCCTCCTCAACCCATTAGATACCGGAAAATTTTACCCTATACTCCCCTTTTATTCATATACACCCAAAATGTTGGTGAAAAGACCAAAATACTCTCGTATATATTAATACCGATAGTAATTTTTTCATTTCCCAAAATTTTCATTTTTATCGGAAAAACTTTTTTCAAGTTTTCCAGTACAGAACACCACTCCGGAAAACTTGAAAAAAATTTTCCGGAAATAATGAACTACTGGAAAACTTGTTAGTGACTTTCCGGAAGTTACCGTAGAACTTCACCCATAAGTTTTCCGGTAGTTTCAGATTTTTTTTTTAATTTTTTATTATATTAGTATTTATTTAATTCATTTGATTTTAACTATATTTTTTTTTTCAGTGGGTAGGGATAGAGGTAAAGACGACAAAGTTATAGCCAAGCGGAGCTTCTAGGCCACGGCCACCCAAAGTTTTCAATAATTTTTTAAAAAATACTACTATTTTTACTTTAATTTTACAAAGTGATCTAAAAAAATTAATAAAATTTAAATTTTTTTAAAAAAATAAGGGTGTGTACCGGAAAACTTGTCGATAAAGTTTTCCGGAAACACGTTCTGTACCGGAAAAATTGGAGAAAGTTTTTCGGTACACACATTTTTCCCTTCTGTACCGGAAATCTTTTTTTTAGTTTTCCGGAAACATCCTTCTGTACCGGAAAACTTGTAAAAAGTTTTCCAGTAAAACTCTGTGTACCGGAATTCTTGAAAATAGTTTTCCTGAAGTTACCGGAAAACTTGCACCTATCGGAAATCTTTTTTACTGCTCCGGAAACGATCAAATGGTAAAAAGTGAAAGTGAAAATAGATTTTGTAAAAAAAAAACTTGAGGGTATTTTTGGCATTTTCAAAAAATTGTGTGGGTAAAGGGATAAAAGGAGGTACATGGTCGATTTTTCATATGTACGGACAGAAATATAAACATGTTAGTTAATTGCTATGCACCGTTTAAGCCCGTTAATTGCAATGCACCGTTTAAGCCCTCTTACTAAAAAAGAGGAAGAGTAATAAGGAAAAACAATAAGAAAAATTACTTAATAAAATTTAAAAAATAATTTCTTTGTTCATTTGGTAATTTTAGTATCTCAATGAGACTAGTTCTAATAGTAGGTCATGAAATAAAGGTTTTTTTTTCTTCATATATATATATATATATATATATCTTTTTTTAAAAAAAAATTAATTAATATATTCTACATTGAAATTTATATATCAAAATGTCCTACTTTTTTTGACTTTCAGGATGTTGCATTCTCGCTCTAGAACCACATGAAAGATGATTTTTTTTTCTACATTAGGAGGTCGCATTTCCAGAATGCGACCATCTATAACCTTTCATTTTTTTTTAGCTTTTCTGCCGTAGGAGGTTATAGATGATCCCATCTTGGGAGATGCGACCTCCTAATGCAGAAAAAAAAAATCACCCTTCAAGTGATCGTAGGGTGGGGATGCGACCTCCTGAAAGTCTAGGGCATTTTGGTATATAAATTTAAATGTAGAGTATATTAGTTAGTTTTTTTTTAAAAAAAAAGGATATACATGCAAAAGTTCATGAAATAAAAGGTCTAATAGCTAAAAAATTCAACTAAACAATTGTTAAAATAAAAGCTCAATTAATGTAAATTCTACTTCTGACTTAAATATTTAAATTATCTATTTAAATCTAATTGCATTATCTATCCTTGTGAGTGTAAAAAAAAATCAACTTTTAGCACATCACAATTATTTATACGAACAACTTTAAAAATAATTATCATAATAATTAAATAGTTTTAATGAACTGACTCTTATGATTAACTAAATATTTTTACACCGCCAATATATACAAATGAAATCGTTAATATCTATTTTAAAAGTCATACAAGCAAATGATTTATGGTTGGTTATCGGTCTATCAAAATTAATCTCTATATTTAAATATTGAATTATTTCAATATAATATGTTATATTCCTTTTAACTTTGTACAATTTTATCTAGATCTAATCCATTAAGTTCTGTAATTAAAATAACAAAAACATTGCCGAAGCTAACACCACCAAATGGAAGAACATGGTACAACGCAATATATAATAGAAACTTTAAAATATGTATATGAAATTTAATTATAAATTTGTAAATTATAATAGTTGATAAGATATTCAATACTCTTCCCAAATAAAAAAATTCTAGATTCTCTTCTTCTTCCTCCATTAAAAAGTAATGGAGTGGTTTAAAATATTTTTTATTTAGAATCACCCTCTCAAATCATTTTTTGTTCATTTTATTTAAATAAATGACTTTCAAATAAATTTAGTTTTTCTTCCGTATTTTTTTTTTTGTGATTTCATCGTTTAAGTGCGATGCTATTTTGTTTTCCACTAGGACGCTTTTTGATTTTTCAGTTTTTATGCGTTATTTGTTTTAGTTCTGATTGACATAGTAGCTTGAATCAATTACAATTTTTAATAAATAATTTTGGCACTGTCAACACTATTGAAGGTATAGATATTTCAAACACTTTTGACATATTTATAGGCATGTTGTTTTATGCTATTAACTTGTGTGTTGTGAATTTATTCTTTTTGTTTTTAACAAATTTGAATTTGTAATGCATTGACATGTACTACAACTTGAGTAAATAAAAATAGTTTATTTTTGTAAAAATAAAAAGATATTCATTACTAGACGTCAAAAAAATTATATTCAATACTAGTTTAATTATAGTTGTAGTCCATGTAAATATGTCATTTTTAGATTTCTAATATATGTATTTTTACTTGTTTTTAATCCTTATAAATATACTAATTTTTAAAAAAAATTTGTATTTGATTTCATTCTATGCGAAATTTGTTCATTTTAAAAAGGATCCCTAAAATATTGAGAGAGATGTGTTAAAAAATATTGATAATAAATCAGTTGTTTAAAAATTTCATATCATTGATAATGAATTGATTATTCAATGATTAACATGAACTTGCATAGAAGACTATTATAAATTTTCTATGTATTTTGTTATTTTTATAAATGTGATTATAGTTTTACTTAATTTTTTATAGTTTGAACTCTAAGCTGGGGTCTTGGATCCGTTAGTGATTTGAAGTAGTCCAATATTGAAGAAACTAATCAAGAAACAATATTCTTTTTTTGAATTTCCTCGATATGAAAGAGATGCTTTGCCTGGTTTGGTCAATTTCATAGCTTTTCATGGAATGATATTTGGTTTATAATTTCAACTCAAACTCAGTGAAGAACAACTGTACATCAATATATGGAAGTAAATGACATATTATTTTTCCCTTTTCTTCTTTTGGCTAGAAAAATAGTACATTACCTTTTGTGGATTAGGACTACTAGCCAGTCTCACTACATTTAAGAGGGCCATTGAAATGGTGTCATGGTGAGGTTGTAACGTGGATGATGTCTCAATAATGCATGCTTTCATTTTTTTTCCTTTTACTTTTGTTCTGCCAAAAGAACAAAGAAATTTAGAGACTAAAAACAAAAAATTTGGGTTTTTTTTCACAGTTCCAATTTCTATTTAGGTAAATGAGATTGAACCACTATGAAATAGATTTTTGATGCCTATGCTATATTTTTCAATTGCTTTGTGATGTAAATGCTGATGTTGTAACACTATAGAAGTCACTATATACCAAGGGACAAGCATGTGAATGTAAGATTGAATTTGGGTTGTGCACATAATCCTCTCTATATTTGTTAGTTATAGTTTTCAATCATAAAAAAGGCATCCCAATTTGCTAGGAGCACTAACTTTTCACCTTTTGTAATGCTACTGATCAGAGCAGAATCAATTGTCTCCTCTATTTAGTTGAATCTCATCATAGCAAATTTTTTCAATAGGTAATCAATTTTTAGACATTATTATGGAAGATTCTTTATTTAGCTTATTAGATTGTGAAATGTCTTTATTCTAGTTTGCACAAAAATGTTACTATGCTGTTGAATTTTCATTAGTCAAAACGACAGTGAAAGGGGAGAAAGGATAAAAAAAAGTATTAATGATAGTTTTGATACTTCTATTTTTACCGATTCACGAAATTGGTTCCTTTATTTTAAAAGTCAACAATTTTGGTACTTCTCTTAAATTTTTGAATTAAAAAAATAACGATTTGACGTATTTTAAATAACGTGAAATACAATTATATGATATAGAACTATCTATATGCATTAATTATTCATAAGTCATTAATTAAATTACAAATATGAATAATTTATGAAGTTGAAAGTTAAGTTTTTATGGTGTTTTATTCCAATTTTATGGGTGTTAATCATTCTACATCATTGTATCGTATGACATGTTAAAATAAGATGACCAATTTCATGAATCAGTAAAAATAGAAGAACTAAAACTACAATTAACTCAAAAAAAAACTAATCCACTTAAAAATTGTAGTAATTAGAGTTATAATTTTTTTTACAATTGCACATCTCAATCTTTTAATTTTCATTAGACGACTCACATTTCAATATACATTATAATTCAAGTATATAATACAAAATTAAAATGTGAATTGTATGATATTTAATCGGACAATCTCATATATTCAATTGTATGAGATTTAAGATTTCCTAAAAATTTAAATTGGATAAGGATTTCACTTTCTAAACTTTCTTTTTGAATCAAAGAGGGAGAGATTGAGTCAATGACCAAAAGAAGATAGTCATGAAACTATTGTTATCACCTAAGGAAATGAAATATGACAAACAACCTAAAGTGGAAGTCTACAAGAAAAGAATATGAAGGGGAAGCTTTATATTGTGAAAGCATAATGGGTTAGGAAACAAATATTTGGGCTCACAAAAATACTAAAGCCTTAAATGGACATCGATTGGTGGAAATTGGTTGATGAAAGCCAGGTTGTTGATGATTCTATAATGTCAATGTTTGTTTGTAAAATCCCTAGATTATAAAAGCAAGTAGATTGAATCCAGCTCATAGTTTTACAACACTAATAGGACCCCACGTGGAGAGTACTGCCAGTTCACGGACTCTCTTATTTTGCAGGGTCTTTTTTAAACATAAAAAAGTAAATATCATTGATTTTGTGTCCTTCTCAAAATAATCTCTAAACATATTAAAATTGCAAAAATATAGTTAATGGTAACTTTTATTAATCAATTTAGTTTTATATGTTTTTCATTTGTTAATTTGATATATATATATATATATATATATATATATATATTTGTCATTTTAATCTATGAAGTTGTATCAGAAATATATTCAAAGATATTTTTATATTTTCGACTCATTCAGAAACATAATGATATTGTCTAAATGATTGTTTACTCTGTATAAAAATTAAAATGAATTTAGATTTTGATTTAGATTTGTTGCAGTTAATAATGTATACATTTACATAATCAACACCTGGTGGTCGTAAAATCGAGATGAAATGGTGTAAATTTTAAGTTCCACATTTCAAATTTTTTTAAAATAAAATATAGATTGTAAAGTAGACTATTCGATTTCGATCTAACAACCATCGACGTTTTAGGTGAATGATTGTGTGATAATGCTTACCACACTCAATCCAAATCCAAATAAAACCACAAAGTCCTTATAGCTGTCTCCTCGTCCCTAACGCTGGCAACAATTTAGATAATGACTCTTTCTGCCTCTTACCTTTCGCTTTGTGTGTGTGTTGCTCTGTTCTTTGTGGGTGGTGGGGATCGGTACGTGTGCTTGTTGTGCCTGTGTTTATGGTTAGCTCACTAGCAAAATGTCACACATATAAACTATACAAAAGGGTAACATGATTCCGTTAAATTCTTGACATAAGGGTTGCAATGTGGCATAGTTTAATTAGTGGTCGCGTTAACGTTTGCAATTACGGTTGTGATCCTTAATATTGTAGTGAATGACGGTTAAATGTGGCTCGTGTGACTTCAACTGCGGTACAATTTTAACAAAATAAAAAATCACTGTGTTGTAGCTTAACTAGATCACAATCGTGGATTTTTATTTAAAACCCCGACTAGTTGTATTATTATAAGGTATACCATAAATTAAAAGAAAACATTTTAAAAGGTTTTCCGACATTTTATTACGAAAAACTATAATTCCACATTAAAAATAAATCTGAGTGACACATCTCATTTTATAAATAAATTTTATAATAATAAATTAAACTTAATATAAAATTTTAAAATAGTAATATATATATATAAAGGAGTGTATTGGAAAAAATTCGTATCTCACGTTAAAAGAAAATAAAGTTTAAAAAGAATTTATAAAATGACACCCTTCATTTTATAAAAATGAGTTATATTCAATATAAAATATGATAATAGATCTCTTTAAATATATAAATACAGATAAGATGGATTATAATACGCTGATAGTGATCATGATATTTTAAAAAATAGAAAAATTAACTGTATATGATGATTAAAGCCAACGTCTAGAACAAAGAGGGAGTGCCAAACGTGTATGATCCAACTAAGACCAACGGGAAAAATCATCCTTGAAAAGGTCTTGACAATTAAGTGCCAGGAGGAGTGACTTTGTTATTCTCATTCTGGTTGGCTTATGGACAAGATCATGGTCTACCATTAGTAATAAAATAAGTGGGATATTAGCTTGACATTAGCATTTGTTAGTTAATGACACGATTCATTAGGGAATGATACGATGGTGATGGATCTATACAGCTCACAAAAGTCCTCAGATTTGTTTTCATCGTGGCTGCCTAATGCTACATTCAAGAACATGACTTCCTATCTTCACATAATTAACAACTCATTTTCATATAGAAAATAAATAAATTAATACAGTATACGCAATTAATGTTGTTCAATTGGTTGTGCAAATTGAGTTTGTGTTGAGGACTAGGTTTAATTAGTGGTCACATAAGCTTTTAAAAAACAGAACACAGCCGAGAAAACGGCCGCGGCAATATGGTATCCACAGTAAAGAAAAATCAGAAACAACCACAATGAAACCCTTTTACTGGTGCATCGTCCTTTTTTTCAACTTAGAAGAACATAATACACTTTCCAAAGAGATCAAAACACTACTTTATTTGCTTATCTGGTTTTGAGATTTTCTCATTTCTCGATCGAAATTATATATTATATGATAGTACTGTTAATTTTAATAACATTCGTGCAATATTGTAATTAATTTACACTACGACAACCACTATCTACAATGCAGCATTGGTAAGATCCAAAATATGAGATCCTTAATCCAAGTGCAACCATACCTTAAAGCTTCCGATATTTGATATTGAAGATAACTGTTGTCTAATGTGGCCGATAAGACCTCAATATATCACAGTTGTGTTGAAGTTTGAACAACATCAAAAACCTTTATGTCATGGTCTAGATCGCGGTCAAAAAACTTTATTAACAATCATTTTGAAGAACTAAGTTTGATTTATGTATAATACATTTTTGGAGAGGGACGAAGAACTTTAAGTTTGACTAAGCACCCGAACGAAATTGAGTGTCATAGCAAATCTAAAGATAGAAAGCTTGTAGAGATACTCCCTAAACCTACTGAGGAGCTAATAAACTTAATTAGGATAGATTTCTATAAAAATAATAAAGTATAACTTTAATTTCAAACCTAACTGTAACTGCCCTGTTCAATTTGGTGAATTTGTTATGTAATAGCTTATGATTAATGAATTTGGGGTCATGTGGTGGGATATAGTTTTGGTCCCAGCATAAAGAGAAAAATAAAATAGCAATATGATTGGTTGAGTTAATTTACTCAAGCACATGTGTCTGTAATCAAATTATAATTAACCAACAAAAGACACGGCAGAGGAAAAGGGGTTGAAGTCAAATTAAAACTTAAATTAGTATTTTTACTCTGTACACCACACACATGCAAAACTTTCTTTGCAACAAAACACCTTGGAAAAAGGAAGTTAACTCAATAAAATTTTCAGCTCATTCTTTGTCTGTGAACCAAAGCTGCCAGCAATAGCACGCACCCTTTCTTATCAATTATACAATTTCTTCTTTTCATATTAAAAGAGCCATTTGATGATCATCAGAGTCCATATTTCAGCCAATCTCCACAGCATGACTAATCAAAGTTCAAATCGTAGTTGGGACATGAGGCTACATTTAATCGTTAATAATATTAAATAGAATTATATCTGATGGAGGAAATTCTAAATACAAAAAAAAAAAAATGGTAAGATACAATTGGTAAAAAAGAGTATTATAAAAAAGGATTAATTCTCATTTCTATGTATTATGGTATTATAAAAACTAGTTTTATTTTGGCAGATAAAAAACTCTTGTCATAATACCTTATTGTAAAGAAAAATAAAATAAAAAAATAATAATGTGACTTGTGTGTTGTATGTGGCGATGCAAAATGTTGTTACAAAAAAGGGGGAAAGGCTTACAAGGCAAGAATGAGAAGTATATAATAGAGAATAAGAGAGGGGAAAAGGAAATAAGAGTTAGTTTAATTGAAAATTGATTGGATGGTGGGAGAGTATATTAATGCAAAGACAGGGAGGACACACTTCAAGTGAGACTAGATTAACTCACCTGTCACCTGTGTGTGATCATATACTACAAAACCATTGCATTACATTACATTACCCTCTCTTTGGCCACCATATTATAGTTTGCAGCTGTCATATTTCTCTCTCTCCTCTTTTTTATTAAATTAATTTTTCTTTTAATAAAAAATATTCCCTTTTTATATGTTGTTTTTAATTAACTAACTAAAACCTCTGTTCCAAACAACCATACCACATCATCATAAACCATACCCACCTCTCTCTCTTTTCTCTTCAAATTCAACCCTTCTTCTTCTATTGGGAAAGGAAGAAGAGGTGAATGGTGGGGTTAGACAAAAAAGGGCAATCACACACACACAAAACAAACCAGAAGAAAAAAAACTTTGTGAAGAAAACATAACAATGAGATAAATGATGAATGCATAAACTAGAAGCAGGACAAGTACAACAACAACAACATTACTCATTTTGTTGCTAATTTGATGCAATGGCTTACCCACATTACCGATCACAGTTCGGAGACACAACGTTCACTAAAGTTTTTGTTGGAGGACTAGCTTGGGAAACACCAACTGAAGAAATGAGGAGTTATTTTGAACAATTTGGTGACATTCTTGAAGCTGTCATTATCACTGATAAGAACACGGCAAAATCTAAAGGATACGGATTTGTATGTCTCTATCTCATTTTATTTTTTTCATTAATTCATTTGATCATTATCATTTGTTTAACATATGCTACATTGAATGAGCAGGTAACATTTCGTGATCCAGAATCAGCTAGAAGGGCTTGTGCTGATCCAAACCCAGTAATAGATGGAAGAAGAGCAAATTGTAACATTGCTTCTCTAGGACGTCCTAGACCATCCCCACCAAGAGGTTCATTTAAATTACATTACATGTTCTTTTTCTTTACCTACCTTTACAATACCAATACAATGTTTTGATTCTGCCATAAAGAGTCACCTAAGTGCTAAGAATCAGAATTCAAATCCCCTCTTAAACAACCATAAAAGTGGCAATTAGACCATGTCACCTTCATACCTCATCTCTCGAATTATTGTATATATGTCTCATTTAAAATATTTATTTATTTCATATTATTTTTTAGTTCTAAATTACCAACTAAACATAAACTATTTTTTCAATAATATATATTTATTTATTTATTATATTTCAATCCAGCCGATTGCTATACTAACTTTTCTTTTGAAGAAGGCAAAATATATTACTACTAGTTATTTAGATCATATATGAGACCCAAATAAGAAAACAATATAAAATCAAGAGTATTTTAATAAATTAAATTCATCATAATAAAAATTAGTAAACTCAATAATTTTCTTAAAGTATGTGCATAACATTAAAAAAACATTTAATACGAGGGAGAAGAAATAGTATATAATTTTCAATAATTGTTTAATCAAATTGAATATGAAAAAATTAAGGTAAATTTTGATTGGTGGTAACGATATGTAGGGAGGGGAACATATCAAAGTGGAGTGGGGACTGGAGCACCGGGAGCGGCCGCAGCATACGGTGGTGTTCCAGTGGGAGGGCCACCACAAATGGCAGCAGCAACGGGAGGTCCAGTAATGTACCAACCATATGGGTGAGTAAGCTATATTAATTTATTACTGTGGTAAATATGTAATGGTAACTCACAGTCAAAGGAACTGGTCCATTGTATTAATTAGATAACTGCATATAGACGCACACATTGCTGTCTGCATATGTCTCTTGACTGCTCCCCCTCCAATTACAGTAGGTCTCATTGTCAGCGTCAAAATCCTCACATATCATTTCATATAATATAATAAAATGAAGTACATGTCCAAATTTGCCCTGTCTATTTGTCTTCAAAAATCATGTTCATTTCCCTTACTCTATATATATTTGCTTTTTCTTATTTACCCCCTTAACCTTAATCAATTACAATAAATAAATTTTTAAAATAATAGTCTAAAGATAATGAAATTCCTAATTACATTATCACCATGCAAAGATGATCATTATAGATTCTCGTATGTACAAATAAAAAATGGCATTTTAGGCATGATAATGTAATTTGTTTCAATGTTGCTTTATTTGGTTGATCAAACTTGAAAGAACACAACAATACTTCTTAAAATTTCTGTAGTACTTGAGTTTGTGCCTATAGCTAGCTATACTCTAAAAACAAGTTCTATTTGAGTTAGGGTTGCATCTAATTTACAACCACTATTCAGGTCAATTACTATCTATTAACGTGAAAGTATAAACAAAATTAATTTTCTAGGTTATCATTTGGTGCGTGAATTAATTTTTGAATAATAACTATCATAAACTAGAGAAGGCCTAAGGAGATACGATATGTAGATATAGTAGAAGTGCTAGTGATAATAAGTACTCATCAATAGATATGTAGTCCTTTGCACCCAAAAAAAAAGATATGTAGTCCTTTGCACCCAAAAAAAAAGATATGTAGTCCATGGTAAACGCATGTACATATTTTTGTTGTGTTTCATATAGTGGTCCATGTTGTGGTTAATTTGATTTATAATCTTTTTACATATCATAAAATCCCCCATCTCTCGGTACTTTTGTATGTCTTGTACCATCAAGTCATTTTCTCACCAGCAATATTATTGTTGTCTTATGAGAACTGTATAAGTTGGTTAGTAAAATTAACAAATACCCTTCAATATAATTCAATTATAAATCCAAATATGGACTTTCTTGCTTTTTTTTTCTTCTAATAATTTTAATGGCCTCTTTTCCCGAGGGCATTAGAAGGGCACAACGTTATATAAAAAATAGCTTGAAATGCATATGAACCATGCAAGAAAATTAATACAAAGAAATATGTTAGAATGTCTCACCAAAAAACATGTTAGAATATTATTAATATTAATATATAGTAGTACATAATAAACTCTACTCTGTGAGTTCCCATAAGACTTCATAAGTTTGCATGAAATATTTTTGATACCCTCATAAAAAAAACTTCTGTACCATTGGATGCCATATTGACCATTCATTTTAATGCGTTTAATTCCTTCGATTTTTTGCTTGATGGGCAACATATTCATGATGTCTTAGTTACATAAAAAAAGGAGGCCATAACTGAAGTGAGTCATATTCAATGAAATCTTAGGGGTAATATTGCATACCATACCACAAAGCAGGAAATATATGGTACTAACTAGAACTCTCGTTACACATTGATCAATTTAGGGCCCCACACGGCAACCAAAAGCTATAGATATGAGTTAATGCTTCTAATTTCCTCACCAAAAAACCTTACATATTAATTTCACTATATACTAGTCCAAACGTACTACCATTTTGAGTGATTTCTTCTCTAAGAAAAAAAATACATTACTGCATTCAACGTATTTCATTCTATATTTGCTTTGTAATTAAATTCATTTCAACTTTGTTTGCAGCTACCCTACCTACACTCCTGAATATGGGTACCATCAAGTAAGCATCTCCCTCCCCCTAATCAATTAAGATCATAAAAACTCTTTTAGTAAAGGATTAAATTCATATACGCTGACCAGTGTAAATAGTTTTTACATTATCAGTCAATCACATACTGATTGTGAAATTTTATTCTTATTGACAGTGTATAACAATTAAATTCTTTAGCAAAAAGTGATTGATTATTGGATAAATAATTTTAGCTCAATGAATTGTAATTATGAGTACAGGCTACAATCTATAACCCACAGATTCAACAAGCACAATATTTTCAACAACTATATGGACCATCATCTTCAACTATGGGATCACCATATTACTATGGCTATTCTGTGCAAGCAGCAGCACCAAGGGGTACATTTTCTACACCCCGCATACAAGCTGCACCGTCCTATCTATACTACCCTACAACACCAATGGAAGGTTCTTTCTCTGCTGCATATCGTCCATTTCAACAACCACTTATAAGGCATCCCTCTCCTTCCCCTTCTCCTACTGGTAATTCATTTTTCTCTTCTTTAAATTAATTAATTCACTTTTAATTTTTTTATATTGAACGAAATTCATAATCACATAAATTGAATCATAAAGTGATGGATCTCTCTTATAAACGCATTTCAGACATTTATAACTTTTTATTAACAACAAATTAGTGATAGATTTTATGTTTTTATTTATGATTTTAACAAATGTGTATAGTATAATGTAGAATGTATAGATATAACTGACTGAATAAACAGTTAGGGTGGGGGTAAAAGAAAGAGAGATGCACAGAGATTTATGAATTATGATGCACACTTACTGACACACAATATATATATATATACTATATTATATTATATATTATGATATGGCTGTAACATGTGGCCATAGGGGTCCACATGGGCAACACCAGACCCATGTGAATGAGCTGTCTTGCTTGTGCTATTAACCGTATTATGTGTATGGGTCAATGTGGAGGGAAAGTCATGACAGAGAAGGAGAGGGTCATCATGTAAAGTCACAGTGAATGCATGTGGTTTCTGTATGAAAATTGTGCATGGTGGTTAATTCTTTAAAAAGATCCAGTCAAATGGTCTTTGCTTTTCATGCATTGGTCCACTTTGCATTTTCTCATTTTAGATTCTACCCACCTAGGAAATCGATTTCATATACTAAAAAATATTTCTTCAATCAAAATTACATGATTTCAATTTTCAATTTGTATTTTCAATTTAATTTATTTTTTATAAATATTGATATATATTTGAATTGTCTGATTTTCATTCTAGATTCTAGAGATTAAGTGTATTTTTTTAGCTCAAAGAATCTGTTTCCATGTGAGTTTCACTATAACTAGATCAATCTCTTATGTTATTTCTCCTTTTGTGAATACAAATTCTGGTACAAGATTTTATATGTTTTGTGCTTATTTGTGAACACATTTTCGACCACTTTTAAAAATATAGATTATTACAACTCACTGGTACTTCACTATACTTTTTTTTCTTCTTATCTTAACTCTTATCATGTGAAGGTGAGTCTAAAAGGAAATTTGTTTGTTTCTTTATCAAACAGGGTATAAAGAATATCGAAACTATGCATATCATCTCACTCTATTTTCACCAAGCTACAAATTTTGATATTTTTGGTTTTTACTTTCTCCAATTAAGACACCCAAAGTATGAGTCAAACCGCCAATATGTTTTTATTATAAAAGAAAAAAAATTAGAGTGAGCAATATGATTGATTTTATAATTCAATGAGCTTACGAAATGATTTATATTTGTTTATCTTATATGACATTAGTAGAGGTCGTGTTAATATGGTTTACTCTGTTACATTTAAATGAAACAAATATTAATTTTAATCTACTCCATTCCAATTCAAATATAAAGAAAAGAATAAGTCATATTTAAATACAAAAAATCCAACTAATTTCAACACATTTAATATTATTATTTCAAAAATATACTTTAATTAGTATTCTAGTGATTTTCTTTATAAAAAGTTAATAAAAAGAATACGTGAATTAATTATTTTATTACATGAAGAAAATTAGATAATACTCACTAATATTCTTAATTAATTTACAATTAATTACTTTTGTTTATTTATGAGTATTGTTTATTATTGATCTCTTTGTTTGACATATTTGTGATTGTTGAATATGATTGGTGTGATCAGATTCACAGACTCAGCAACGAACCTCAGCAGAGACAACAGCTGGAGTAGTTATAACTTCAGAAAGTTCGAATACCCAAGGGAAGAACAACTAATAAATATATATACCCCTTTAGTTTCAACTGTATAATAATCTTCAAATTAAATTTCATCACATTAATTCTTCATCTTTCTCCACACTATATCTTCAATTTTTTTGGGTCCACATGCCTTAGTTTCAAGCAATAGTACGGTTCTCTTCATGACTTGTGTTCTTCACGGCTATAACATTCAAGAGTTGGACCAATTAATCAACTACATGGATATTTTCTTCATTCTCTTTTTCTTGTCTTCAAGCATATTTTTTAACTTAAAATAATTATAATTTTTTAAGTATTGCTTTCTCTAATTTTAAGACATGAACATGTTACATTTAGGATAATGTAATATCAGGAAATAATAATAATAATAATAAACTTTACAATTAGATCTCGTGCTTATTCATTTTCAAACAATCGGAAAAAATGATGAATACTGGAACAAAGTCGTAGAAATTGTTGAATTTGCTCTAACTGAAACGGTTAGAGCTCATGGAGAAAAAATTGAGAAGAAAAATTTATTTATTGATCTCAAAGGGAGAAAAAAAGTGACAGGAGTTTTGCCACTACTTATACAAGTATTGTGTAGCTGTCAATTAACTGTAAAGGCCAAAATGCAACTAACTAAGTAAACTACTGGTTAAGTTAATAACACTTCAACACCCCCCTCAAGCTCAGGCTAAAAAATATCAAGGCTAAGCATGACTAGGACATTGCCAAAGAGACCAGGTTGGAGAGCCTTGGTGAAAATGTATGAAATCTGGTCCTAACTGGAAATGGGCATCAACTTCATCAAACCATGTTGGTATTGCTTCTGAACAATGTGGCAATCAATATCCAAATATATGTATATATGTAGAATATTTGAATGTAATGCTGTTTCAAAGTAAGGCTCTCCTTCGATATGAGCATGCTTAAAAAAAAAGTGATATATAATATTCTTACAAGAGACTTAAATGTTAGAAACTTGGAATTGTTCTCAAAACTTCTATTCCCCTTTTGTCATTAGACAAAATGCGTAAAAGACATAAAAGGAATATAGAGGGAGATGAAGGGTTAGTTGGTTGAAGTTCAGTTATATCATTACCACTAACACTACTAGTATTAACATAAGAATGAATAGGCTCTGAAGAAGGATTTACCTTCTGTCTTATCCTCAAGATGAGGCTTGCTTCATCCTCATTGGTGTTTTCATCATCTCCTTCCTTTTCTACTCAGTAGATACCTCGACTGCTCTTTTCCTTTTCTTTTTAAACTCTTGAGATGGTTTTTTAAGAGGAAAGCAAACAGGGCCATTTCTTGACCAGATTGATACATCCGAATGTACTCTTTGACAACCTCTTTATTGTTGTCCTAAAAAATTGGAGCATAGGAATCTCCGATCAAGAAGGGAATGTCTTGGGATCCATTGGTTTAACCTATAAGCTTCTTAACTTCATTACTTGGCTTTTATGGTGTCCTTGGTAGCAAAGAGCCTCATTTTAATTACGTTGTTGATGTTGAAAACTGGTGCAGTAGAGAATATCAAGTGCTCTTCCTTAAATTCTCCTCTTGCTTCTTCTACGACTTTAATGAGAAGTGTCCTCATTAGCATAACTGTGATAAGTCTTGAGTAGGGGATATTCTTGATCTTGCCTTATCTGGAGTAGACAATTCAAGACATCATATTCTCATGTATGAAGTTTGGCAGATTAGTCTTGATATTTTGGGAGATGTTCCACATCAATCCGTTGTAGTCTTTGCTGACATGGTCAGAAGAGCCACCTATTGATGAGGACGTAGAAAGCATAACCAAGGAAGGAAGCATAGAGGATATTGAAGGTCTTGGAACTACAATGACAAGAGCAAGGTCAAAGAAGGCAAATGAGGCTCTAAATAACTTTATAGCTACTTTATTTGAAGCAAGTCCAACTCATGAAGAATTGAAGCCCAAGATAGTAAGTTGCTTAATCCAAATTGCAGAAGTTAAGGAATGAAGGCTGCATTTATGTGTTATTAAATTTTAATATTAGTTTTAATTAAAGTAGTAGACTGAATTAGTAAGATTCGGTCTAATTTTAAAAACTTGAGTTAGGCTAAATTTAGAGAACTTGTAAGGTGGTGCCACTGTAAAAGGAAAACTCTTAGCTTATGCAAAAGGGATTTTTGAACATATTGTTATTTTGTGAGGCTTTGCTCTCTAGAGTTCTTGAAAGAATTCACTTTGAACTTATCAAGGCTGTTAATCCTTGTGACGTTCTTTTCGGCTTATCAATCCCTAGATTGTGACGCCATTCTGTTCTTTGCCCGTTTGCTGAATTATAATTTCCAATTTCCTTTACATCTAACCCTAATACACAAATTTTACCAATTTTCATGATCAGTAACCTGCGCTCATATCTCGAGTTTTACATAGTCTTTTTCGGTGATTCAACAACCTAATTTGCGTTTCAGAACGTCTTTCTTTCACCTCGTTTTGAAATCATTCGATTCGGGGTTTTGTAGCTTCAGTTATCGCTTTCTCTAGTAAAATGTGATTTTGGCTCCAATCTTTAAGTTTCCAACCAAGAACGATCCTTAAATTGATTCTTGACAAAGAGGATTATATCATTTGGTACTAGAGCTTGTCTCTAGGTTTGGGATTGAGTAAAATCCTGTTTATGCATTTTTTTTGTGAAACAAAAATTTCTAGTTTTGTTTCTTTTGTTTGAATTTTTTTCCTTGCTTAATTTGTGTGTTGCTGCTACTTGAAAAAAAATACAAAAAAAAAAGTGTTGTTGCAAACTACCTGTTTGAAAAAGTTCCTAAGAATATTTTTCAATCACATTACTAATGTTTTGTGTTACTTTACTTTCCTCTAACCAATTTTGGTTCAAAAATCTTGAGGTTTTTGTTGATTCAATTAAGAACTTGAAGAGAGGAATTGAGTGGAAAAAAGCAAGAGATTCATTATTGAAAAAGCCTAAATTGAATGAAACACAAGTGACATATTCTGTAAACACACGAGTTGTGTGGCGAGGTCTTTTTCTTTCACTTTTGTTTGTTTGTTGTTAAAAATATGGCAGGAATAGGTGGTGATGATAGCCCTCCTAAAAGGGTAAACAACATATTGTTATTGGAGGCTATAACTGCTCAAATGCAAAAGATGTTGAAGGAGCATACTAAAGATTTACATGCTAGAATTGAACAGTTAGAAAATCAAGAAAATTATGGTGATGATGGACGTAGGAGGAAGAGAAGAGAAACTGAGGATGGTGGTAGAGAAGATAAAATAGAGGGAGTGAAGCTTAAAATACCATTGTTTCAAGGAAAAAGTGATCCATAGGCTTACCTTGAGTAGGAGATGAAAATTGATCAATTCTTTTCATGCAATAATTACACGGAAGAGAAGAAGGTAAAGGTGGCAACCATGGAATTTACTGATTATGCATTCATTTGGTGGAGCCAATTACAAAGAGAAAGAGTGAGGTATGAAGAACCATAGGTGGATAGTTGGGTGGAGATGAAGAGATTAATGCGACAGAGATTTGTCCCTTCTTACTATCATAAAGACCTTCACAATAAGCTTCAAAGGCTCACACAAGGTAGCAAAAGTGTGTATGATTATAATAAGGAGATGGAGGTGTGCTTAATTAGAACCAATATTAGTGAAGATAAGGAAGCTACTATGGCACGTTTCTTAGAAGGGTTGAATGGTGATATAAGTGATGTTGTGGAATTACAAAATTATATGGAGTTGGAGGACTTAGTGCTTTAAGCTACTAAGGTAGAACAACAACTAAAGAGAAAAGGTGTCATGAGAAAGAATTCTACTAACTTTAATTCGTCTAGTTGGAATGATAGAAATAAGGAGGGAAGTACTTCATCAAACACATCCACGGTTGCACCTCCGAGAACTCAAAATAAACCCAATGATGCTCATAAGAAAATAAAAAGTAGTGACATTAAATGTTTCAAATGTTTGGGGAGAGATCACATAGCTTCTGAATGTCCAACTAAGAAGACCATGCTGCTTAAGGAGAATGGAGATATTACTACTGGATGATCTTCTGAATCTGCCACATCTAGTGATGAAGAGAATAGGAAAAAGTTGCTGAAGGCGGAGACTTGTTCATGGTTAGAAGAATGTTGGGCAGCCAATCAAGAGAATTGGATGAAACGCAAAGAAAAATATTTTTCACACTCGATGTCTCACTCAAGGTAAGTTATGCTCTTTAATTATAGATGGAGGAAGCTGCACTAATGTTGCTAGTGCAAGAGTGGTTTCAAAAATGAATTTAGTGACTAAACCCCTCCCAGAACCATACAAACTTCAATGGCTTAGTGAGGAAGGTGAGCATATTGTTAGTGAGAAAGTGGAGGTTAATTTTTCTATTGGGAAGTATGAGGATACAATTATATGTCATGTAGTGCCAATGGAGGCTTGTCATTTACTTCTCGGAAGGCCGTGGCAGTATGATAAGAAAAGCAATCATGATGGTTTTACAAATAAGTTTTCTTTTGTACATAAAGAACACAAAATTACTCTTACTCCTTTGCCACCAAGAGAGGTTGGTGAGTATGAATCCAAAATGAGAGCGAAAAGAAAATAAGAGAGAAAAGAAAAAGAAAGTGAAAAGAAAGAGAGAAAAGAAAAATGGAGTCAAAAGAAAGAGAGAAAAGAAAAAAAGAGTGAAGAGAAAAACACAAAAAAGCCAATGCTATGGCTTTTGAGCAAGGAGAGTGACTTAAAGGTTGCATGTCTAACTAACTCTTTTCCTAGTGATGTTGTTTCTTTGTTGCATGATTTTGAAGATGCAATTCCCAAAGAGGTTCCTCGCGGCATACCATCTATAAGAGGTATAAAACATCAAATTGATCTCATTCTAGGTGTTTCATTTCCCAAAAGGCCAACATATAGAGCTAATCCCCAAGAGACCAAAGAAATCTAAAGGAAAGTTAAAGACTTGATGTAGAAGGGATGGGTGCAAGAGAGCCTAAGTCCATGTGCAGTCCCTATTATTCTTGTGTCTAAGAAAGATGGAACTTAGAAGATGTTGATGAACCATGGATTAACTTAGTCATGCCCTTTGGATTAACAAATGCACCTAGCACTTTCACGAGGTTGATGAACCAAGTGTTAAAGGAGTTTCTAGGGAAATTTGTTGTGGTCTATATTGATGACATTTTGATTTATAGAAAATCTTATGATGATCATATTTTGCATTTGAGAAGTGTTTTGGATGCTCTTAAGCTTGAGAAATTGTAGGCAAACATGGAAAAATGTGTTTTATATACAAATCATGTAGTCTTTCTTGGTTTTGTTATTAGCTCATAGAAAATGCAGGTTGATCAAGAGAGGGTAAAAACTATTTCGCAGAGGCCAACTCATAAGAATGTTAACGAGGTAAGAAGCTTTCATGGCTTAGCTAGTTTCTATAGGAGGTTTGTCAAAGATTTTAGTACAACAGATGCACCTTTGAATGAAGTGATTAAAAAGAATGTGGGATTTAAATTTGATGAAAAACAAGAGCAAGCATTTGCTAGCCCCAAAGAAAAATTGACGCATGCACTAATTCTTGCATTGCCTAATTTTTCTAAATCTTTTGAAATTGAACGTGATGCATCAAATGTGGGGATATGGGCTGTTTTGGTGCAAGAAGAGCATCCCATTGCTTGTTTTAGTGAGAAACTTAACGGTGTTGTTCTTAATTATCCTAAATATGATAAAGAGTTGTATGCATTAGTGAGAGCATTACAAACATGGCAGTATTACCTTTTACCAAATGAATTTGTAATACACAGTGATCATTGATAGCGTTTCAGCAAGTGTACTGAATCGTTGCAAGTAATAATAAAACGGTAGTACCGAGTGTCGAACTCAAGGATTGCGTTTTACCATCGAATTATATTTAATTACTAAAACTGAACAAAAAGTTCCCATATTGATTGAAGTAATATTTAAAATTAACAACAGTAATAAAATTGATCCTTTATAATGAGAAAATTGTCAGGGATGAGTTTCACTTCGAATCCAACCTTAGTGTCTAATTTGATCCTAGTTACTGAATTCCTTTATTGATTTATTGCCGAATTTTCTTTATTATTCTTGCCCTAATGTCTTAGTGACAGAACCTTTAATTCCAAAGTAACCCCTAATTCCTTAGTGGATTTAAGATTAGAATTAAGCCTTATCGTACAAGAATTTTCTTGTTAAACTATTGCCTTTGCAATGAATTTAATTGGTTTCATGACCTACATATATCCCTAGACTACAAATTCATGAATTTCTCATCTCAAGCATTCGTAAAGTCCACTTCCGTTTCAAAATACAAATCGTAGAACATTTTAATGTTGATCAAGCAATAAAAAGAATTAAGCACAGAGATGAGAAAAATAATTCAATAAACTCATTCATATAACTAGAAATCAAATCAGAAAAATAAGGGTTTCATCTTGTTACACTCATCCCTAAAGAATAGGGTTTAGTTACTCATGACAGATATAGAAAAGATAGAGATTAGAGAAGAATTACAAGAAAGATTCATGAATGATTCTTGATGAAACTGCTCCAATGGTGTTAGCAACGGCCGTCTCCGAGTTTCTCTGCTAGGGCACAAGCCTCCCCACTTCCCAATAGTCAAAAAGATGCCTCAAAAGTCATAAAAACGAGTTTTAATATCTTCTTCTGCGCGTCGCCTGCTTCAGGCGCGCAACGGCAGGTCTTCAGCGCTGAAATGCGCTGCGGGCGCGCTTCAAGCGCACAACATCTTCTGTCTGGCATTTAGTGCATTTGTCTCCTCTTTTGATTTCGAATTTGATTTCGGTGTCTTCATGAGAGTTGTAGCTATGGATCTTAGCTTTCGTTTTCACTTGGTTTGACCCCAATTGGACATCTACAACTCCAAATATGGCTGAAATACTCTACATAGGTCATGTTGATTTCTCACCAAAATTCAGCACTGCACTAAAACAAAGAAACAACGCAAAACTATGAAAAATTTCTACTTAATCAAGGAAATAAGAACATAAATATTTCATTAAATCAAAGAACTAAAATCAACAAAATATATCAAATAACTACTTAAATTAACTAATGAATAAAAGATAAATAAGACTAAAAACAATGAAACATATGCATATGATGAAGAGTCATCAATCATGAATCATTGAAGTATTTAAAGAGCTAAGGTAAGCTCAACTATAGACATGCCAAGTAGGTTGAATTTCTTGAGCAATTTCAGTACGTGATCAAGCATAAAAAAGGTAAGTCCAATGTTGTTGCTGATGCATTTTCAAGAAGGTATGTTTTGTTCTGTACTCTTGAAACTAAGTTTATTTGTTTTGAGGTAATTAAGGAATTGTATGAGAATGATCCCGAATTTTCTCAAATATATAAATCTTGTGTGCATGCTGCCCAAAATGGGTATTTTAGGCATAATGACTATTTGTTCAAAGAAAAGAGGTTATGTGTGCCAAAAAGTTCCATTAGGGACTTACTTGTGAAGGAAACACGTGAGGGGGAATTAATGGGACATTTTGGAGTACAAAAGACTTTAGACATACTGCATGAAAATTTTTATTGGCCACACATGTAACGTGATGTACGTAAATTGTGTGAAAGATGCATTGTTAAGAAATCTAAGTCTAAAGTTATGGCTCATGGTTTGTATACTCCTTTACCAATACCTAACTCTCATTGGATTGATATTTCTATGGATTTTGTTATAGGTCTTCCTCGGTCTAAAAGTGTTAAGGATTCAATTTTTGTGGTGGTGGACAAATTCTCCAAGATGGCTCACTTCATAACCTTGTTGAAAAGTGGATGATGTTTGAACCAGGTGATTGGGTTTAGGAAAGAGAACGATTGTGTTTGAACCAGGTGATTGGGTTTAGGTTCATTTAAGGAAGGAAAGATTTCCTTCTCAAGGAAAATCTAAGCTTCAACCAAGGGGAGATGGACCTTTTCAAGTGTTGTCCAAAATTAATGATAATGCCTACAAATAGACCTTCCAGGTTTGTATGGTGCTAGTCCTGCTTTTAACGTGGCTGATTTGTCACCTTATGATGCAGGTGAAAAAGATTTCAATTTGAGGGCAAATTCAGTTCAAGAAGGAGGGAATGATGAGGGCAGAAAGCATAATCAAAGAAGGAAGCATATAGGATATTGAAGGTCTTGGAACTCCAATGACAAGAGCAAAGTGAAAGAGCATGAGTTGGGCCAAATTTAGAGAACTTGTTAGGTGGTGCCACTATAAAAGGCAAATCCCTAGCTTATGCAAAAGGGATTTTTGAAGATATTGTTATTTTGTGAGGTTTTGCTCTCTAGAGTTCTTGATTGAATTCACTTTGAACTTATCAAGGCTATTAATCCTTGTAGCGTTCTTTTCGGCTTATCAATCCCTAGATTGTGGTGCCATTATATTCTTTGCTCGTTTGCTGAATTATAATTTCTAGTTTCCTTTACGTCAAACCATAATTCACAAATTTTACCAAATTTTGTGAATAGTAACCTTTGCTTATATCTCGAGTTTATATAGTATTTTTCTGTGATTCAACAACCTAATTTGCATTTCAGAACATCTTCTTTCACCAAGTTTTGGAACCTATTAAAATCTTGAGGATCATATTACCTGTAGTCACCATGCAACCTATTAAAATCTTGAAGAGCACCCAATATCTGGGCTTTAGATGCACTAACTTAAGTTGACCTTTGGGTATTCAAATAGTTCCTTGTTAGTTTTCGTAGAGCCAACCGTTGATTCATATCCATTGTTCATTATCATACCTTCATCCAAACAACTATTAATAACAACATTGGTTTGTTGGGTGATCTTGAAAGGAAGCCTTAAGATTACACTTGGAACTTCTTCATCTTTGTTTGCATATGTAAATCGTTAACCAATACATCTAGAGCAGAGTGTTGGTCTAGGTTAAAGTAATCAAACTATTCAATACTAGCAAAATCTTCGATAAAGTTGAACCCATTCTTAGCAAGATTGGCGAAGTCTATTTGCAGTTCATTGAGATGTAGGTGAGAAATACACCAGAAATGGGGGGTTTGAATTGTGTATTCGGTTTTTAAGAAATTTCTTGGCTAGCAAATAGTGGAAATATAAAAAGTAAAAAGAGAGGAAGTAAACAGAGGGAAGAGGGATAACACAATAATTTATCCTAGTTCACTACCAACCCGGTAGCTACGTCAAGTCCCTTCACCCCAAAGGATTTAATCCAATAATTCACAACAGATTACAACCGCTTAACTTTCACCAGTTAAGTCTTATTAACATCCAACTTGAAAACCTCAAATCATTGAGGATTTACAGCCACTGTTGGACCAGGTTACACAAGTGTTTAGTTTATGTTTCTGGATTTACCCTCACTAGAGGATGCTTACAGAGTTGCTCACAAACTTAAGACAACTAGAATGATATTTTAATTGAGTGCTAAATAAAACCTAAGTGTTTAATGATTGATTGATATTTTAGTTCGTATATTTTTTGTTCTTGTTGCTTTGTATATGGTTATGTGGGGTTCCTCAAGTGGTGGGAACCATTTATAGATGCCAACCATTAGAGCTTTTCAAATTGCTTCTTCTTCTTCTTCTTCCAACGTTCTGATTATTTAATTCTGGTTACTTCAATTTTCTAATCTTTATGTTTCATTCAAGTTCTAATGATCGTTGCTTTGATTTGTGTCCAGATGCTTAGTCGACTATTGCTTTGAATTTGTTCTTGAGCTTTGAATTTTTTATCGTTGTTCGACTATTGCTGGAATTCATTTCTTGCCAATTACTGAAATTGAATTCTTGATTGTTGCTTTGATTTCAAGATGTTCTTTCTTTGATTGCATAGATCCGTTTTCATGAATTTGAATTTGACTGTTTCTATTTGATGAGATATTCAATGCAGTGCAATAAAGAATGTAATTGAATGGGCACTTAAATCCATTCAAGTGTGGACAAACGTAACTACTTGGTCATTTGAATCTCCAGTATAAGAATTAGAGGCAGTGAGCCTTCATCAGATTCTGTTTCTGAGTCGTGTGTAGAACGTGTCTTCTAAGTCAGCTTCTAGAGTCATGACTTTTATTAGAGTCAGAGCTGTTGACTTTTTCAAGTTGTGCTGACTTTTCATCAGAATTTGAACTTAGAGGACGAGGAGCTAGCTTTCATATCTAGAAAAATTCAGATGATATGGCACAACAGAAAGAAGCAATTTCCTCAAAGATATTCCAAGCAGTGCAATAAAGGAAGGGATGAAAAATCTAACCAGAAAAGCATCATATGTTATGTATGCAATGAACCCAGACATGTCAAGTCTGAATGTCCAAATCTGGAAAAAGGGAAATATCAGAGGAAAGATTTGAAACCCAATAAGAAGGTTCTGATGGCTATATGAGATGATTCTAATGATGAAGAGGAAGCAGATTTGGCTCTGATGGCTCACACCAACTCTATCTCTGGATCCAGCATAGACACTAATTCTGACTCTGGAAGTGAATCAATTGATGAACAAATTGAGGTATTTTCTAACTTAACCCCATATTATTCAATTAATGTCATAAAGGATTTCTTAAATAAAAACCACAAGTTGTCTCTAAAATTGAAAGCACTTAGGAAAGTAAATGCAAATTTAACTAAAGAAATTAATGCCTTAAAAACTGAAAGTGTTGAGGTTAAATATGAAAATAAAACCTTGAAAGGTAATCTTGTTTCAAAACCTTTAGAAAATTCACATGTAATTCTAATAAATATGAATAAGCATTCCAAGAATTTCTAGCTAACAGTATGGAAATAAGAAAATATGCTTCTATGATTTATGGAGTTAGTAGAAATGGTAAAAGAGGTATAGAATTTGAAGAAATTGTAATTGGACCTAAACTTATTTCCTCTGATATTTTGTGTACTGTTTGTTAAGAAAGGTCACTTTAAATTATCTTGTCCCATGTTAAATTGAAGGAAGAATAAGAAACCTTTCAAGACTAACAAACTAGGACCCATCCAAATTTGGGTACCTAAGAATAAAATTATCTATGTTGCCGATGTCCTCTACAGCCAAGTTAAAACCTCAATCATGGGACCTGTTGAGTGAATGCCCAGAACATATGACATGAGAAAATTCTATGTTATAAGACCTAACATTGATTAAAGGTGGCACAGTAACTTTTGGAGGAAAGCAAAAAGGCCAGATCATGGGGAAAGTCACAGTTGATAATGGCACCTCTCTTTCTATTAAAGATGTGTTGTTTGTTAAAGGTCTTGTCATAATTTATTAAGTACTAGTCAGTTAAGTGATAATAATTATAATATTATAGTTACTAAAAAAAGCATGCAAGCCAGTTAGTCAAAAGGATTGATTTGTCCTCTTTACAGGTCAGATGCAAAATAACATATATAAGATAAATTTGTTTAGTCTAGAGAAACAAGATGTTAAGTGTCTAATGTCAGTAAATGAAGAGAAATTAATTTGGTACAAAATGTTAGGTCATGCACACCCTAGATTAATCTCAAAATTGAATAAGCTTCAACTAGTTAGATGTCTACCTAAGCTTAGCTACAAAATTGAAATTATGTGTGAAGCTTGTCAAAGAGGAAAACAAACAAAGAACTCCTTTACCCCTAAGAACTTAGTCTCTACCTCAAAACCCCTTGAGCTCTACATAGATCTATTTGGGCAAGTGAAAAGAGCCTCACTAAATGGAAAGAAATATGGCTTTATGATAGTAGATGATTAGACTAGGTGGACTTGGGTAAAATTCTTAAGAAATAAAGATGAATGCCACAAAGTGTTTATTGCATTTTGGATACAAGTAATAAATGAAAAGGGTCTTAAGATTGTAACAATTAGAAGTGTTCATGGAGGAGAATTTGAAAACAAGTTCTTTGAAAGCTTTTGTGATGAGAATGGAATCTCTCACAATTTATCCTCTCCTATAACACCACGACAAAATGGAGTTGTAGAAAGAAAGAATAGATTCATTCAAGAAATGGCCAGATCCATGCTCCATGAGATGGATATTAGAAAAAAAAATTGGGCGAAGGCAATTAACACTGCATGCTATATTCCAAATAGAATCTTAATTAGGATACTATTGAATAAAATACCATATGAATTATGGAAGGGTAAAAATACTAACATCTCCTACTCTAAAAAATTTGGTTGTACTTGTTATATGTTAAACACTAAAGACAACCTTTGCAAGTTTGATTCCAAATAACAAAAGTGCACCTTCATTGGATACTCTAAAAGAACTAAAGCTTATAAAGTGTTTAATAGAGAAACTCAGATTGTGGAAGAGTCAATACATGTTAAACTTGATGACAAACAACTTGACCTTAAAAAGTCAAAGCAAGTTGATGATAGTGCAGGTTTACTGGAACCAGAGGAAACAAATGCAGAAGAACCTGGAAAATCAGAGGATACAAGTAAATGAGAACAAGATGACAAATCATCAGAGGATGAATCTGACCTAGTCAGAAGCAGTCAAGATAAGTCAAAATGGAGATCTGGATGGAAGTACAAGTGACCCCATCCTAAAACTCTAATAATTAGAAACGAAAATGATCCTTTGAAGACTAGATTATCCTTGAAAGACACAACTTTCTTTGGTATAATATCATCAATTAAACAACTATATTTGTTGTTGAAACACTGATACATGTTGGATGGATCATTGCAGTACAAGAAGAGTTAGATGAATTCAATAGGAATGAGGTTTGGGATCTAGTACCTAGACCAAAGAAAACATAATGGAATCAAATTGGTTTTCAGAAACAATCTAAATGGAAAAGGAGAAGTGGTCATAAATAAGGCAAGACTTGGTGCACATGGCTATAGTCATGAAGAAGGCATTGATTACACTAAGACATTTGCTCCAATTCTCAAGTTAGAAGATATTGGTATCCTACTCTCTTTTAGTGGTTATAATAACATGACATTATTTCAAATGGATGTTAAAAGTGCATCTCTAAATGGGTATATAAGTGAAGAAGTCTATGTAAGGCAATCCCCAAGTTTTGAAAGTTTTGAATTTCTAGACCATGTATTTAAACTTAGGAAATCACTACATGGTCGCAAATAAGCACCTAGGACATGGTATGATAGACTAAGTAACTTCTTGCTTAAATTTTTTTTTAAGGAGGATAAGTAGACAACACCTTGTTTAGAAAATCTATAGGAGATGACATTATTTTTGGATCTATCAATGGTACTCTTTGTCAAAAAATTTCTAAGTAGATGCAGCTTGAATTTCAAATGAGTATGATGGAAGAACTTAAGTTCTTCTTAGGGATACAAATTCAGCAAAGTCAAAAAGGTATATACATTCATCACACCAAATATACAAAAGACATTCTCAAAATATTTAAAATGAATGATTGTATACCTATGGCTACACCAGTGCACCTTACTTGTTCACTTGAAAAGGATGAATCAGGCCAGATAGGGTTGACCGGAAAACATATATAGGAATGATTGGTTCACTGCTTTACTTTATTGCCTCCAGACCTGATATTATGTTTGAACGTACACATACACTAAACATGATTTTAGGTCTGGAAGCGGTAAGGTAAAGTAGGGATCCTATCATTCCTCGATACGTTTTCAGGTCAACTTTTTGGCCTGAATCGTCTTTTTCAAATGAACTGGTAGTGTGCGTTGGTGTAACAATAGGTTTGAAATCACTCATCTTAAACTTCTTGAGAAGCTCTTTGGTATATTTAGTTTGATGAATGTATATACCTTTTTGACTTTGCTGAATTTGTATCCTTAAGAAGAACTTAAGTTCTCCCATCATACTCATTTGAAATTCAACCTGCATCAATTTAGAAAATTCTTGGCAAAGAGTGCCATTAGTAGATCCAAAAATAATGCCATTAACATAAAGTTGAATAATAAGAATGTCATCTCCTATTAGTTTTCTAAAGAGTGTATTATCTACTTGTCCTCTTTCAAAGTTATTTTTAAGCAAGAAGTTACTAAGTCTATCATACTATGCCCTAGGTGCTTGTTTTAGATCATACATAGATTTCCTAAGTTTAAAAACATGATTTGGAAATTCAAGACTTTTAAAACCTCGAGGTTGTTTAACATAGACTTCTTCATTTATATAACTCTTTAGAAAAACACCTTTAGCATCCATTTGAAATAATGTAATGTTATTATTTGCAGCAAAAGAAAGTAGGATACGAATAGCTTCTAACCTGGTCATTGGAGCAAATGTCTTCTTGCTGACAGCAGCCTTGTGCAACAAGTCTTGCCTTGTTTTTGACCACTTCACCTTTTTCATTTAGCTTGTTTATGAAAACTCCCTTGATTCCAATAATGTTCTTCTTTGGTCTAGGTACTAGATCCCAAACATCATTCGTGTTAAATTCATTTAACTCTTATGGTATTGCAAGAATCCGTCCATTATCTGGCGATGCTTCATCAATAGTGGTAGACTCAATTGATGAGAGTGAGCCAAACAAAGTGGTATGTTTTAATGACGATCTGATCCTCAAAGGATCACTTGCACTTCTAATGAGATGAGATGACTTGTACTTTCATCCAGATATTCCTTCTGACTTATCATGACTATTTCTAACTTGATCAGATTCATCCTCTGAAGATTTGTGATCTTTTGGTTTGTCTGCATCTGCTTCCTCTGGTTCTGGTAAACCTGTAGTATCCTTAACTTACTTTGACTTTTTAAGGTCAAGCTGTTTGTCATATAACATAATATAATCTGGTGGTTTATGCTTGTTTCTGAAAACCAAACATGTATGCTAGTTCTATTGAAGTGTTTAGGTTATGTGGATCTCCTTGTTCCTCTAAATTTTTGAGAACCTGCAAAATACTTATCTAGCTTTGATTTTTAAGATCAAGCTTCTTATTATCACAGTAAACATAATATCAAACAATAATTAAATTTAAAGAAAGATATAACCTATATGTCAACAGTTTCAGTTTCACTCTCAAAACACTCTTGTTTTTCTTTTCTAGTTTTCAGATTCTGAATTTGCATATTCTCTAATTAGAGGGTCTGAATGAAGGGATTTGAATTCCCATCTCGGTTTGTAATCTTGCTGAATTTGATTGGAGTGTTCAAAGAAGTCTCCTGATTCTAATTGTTAATCTAACATTTCTGTTTCTGCTGATGTATTAGGTTCCTCTGGTAATTTTGGAACTGATGGTAATTCTGATTCTTCTGGTAGTTCCAATTTGTTGATATGTGTGATTTCTCTATCAGTTTTGATTTTGTTGATATGTGTGATTTCTCTGCCAGTTTTGATTATGTTGATACTCTAGATTTTTTTGATATTTCTGGTCCATCATATGGTTCTGGTTGTGATTGCTATTGTGCTGACAAGTTCTTCTTCCACCAGAGTCAGTTGGCTTTTGTTTGTTAAGTCTTGGAACGTATACCTTTTTCCCTTCATATATTACAAGCATCCATTGACCAGACACCATGACCGTTGTTCCAATTTGGTTGCTTAGAACATCTGCAGCATAAACAATCTTATCCTTTGGTACCCAAATCTGGTTTTTTCAATTGATGTTGAACTATAATTACTTTTCAGAGTTAGATTTTCAGCCTTAAGTTCAACAATATAAAATTTCAAATTTGCATTCTCTATTTTAAGTTCAGTAATATCATTTTTCAGAGTTGCATTTTCTGTTTTATGTTCAATAATATCAGTTTTTAGAGTTACATTTTCTGTTTTTAATTTCAACACTTTGACTCTTTAAAGCATTAACTTTTTCAAATAGATTTGTATTTTCTTTCCTAAGTGTTTTCAGTTTTTAAGACAATTTGTGATTCTTATTTAAAAAATCATTTATAGCAGTAATTAAATCAGATCGAGTAAATTAAGAAAATACTTCAATTTCTTCATTTGTTGATTCACTAAATCCTGACATGTTGAACCCTTAGATTTTTCCTCTAACATTGTAAAGTGCTCAGCCTTGAGGCCGAGCTTTGATGCCAATTGAAGGTGCAAACACGAGAAGGGGGGTTGAATTGTGTTTGCCAAAGTTGATAACTTTTTTCTAATTTGATGAAGGTTGGTTGGTTTTGATGAATTACTTAGATAAGAAGCAATCGGGTTCAAAGGCACAAATAATAATAACATAAATAATTAGACACATAGATTTATCCTAGTTCACCACTAACTTGGCTACATCCAGTTCTCTCATTCAGAAGGCTTTAATCCACTAGTTCAAATACGTTGAATTACAAAGAACTTGGCACTCCAAGCTAGTCTTCCCAAACAGCCTAGCAACCCCAGGCTTTTGAGGAATTAACCACCTTGGCCTTACAAGCCAAGTCTTCTCCTAACAACCCCAGGTTGAAGAAGGAACTAAACCACTATCGGGTTGGATACAAAATATTGGAATTTTAAGTGTTTGCTTCGAACATAGCTGATAATAATAATAACTCTCACACTCTAAGAAAAGAATACTCAGAAAATATTTCTAACTTGAACAAGTGTTTCTCTCTTTGAACTCTAAGATGAATTTGGAATTTTGAGCTTGAGTTCTTTTACTCTTTTCTGCTTTTCGATGATCTTCTTCTTCAACCTTGAGTATCTATTTATAGTTAAAATTTGTGCTTCCATTTAGTCCTTGTTTAATTATGAATTGTATCTTATTCAGATTGAGTTTGTAAATTCTTTAGATTGATTATGTTCCTATTTTATTTAGATTGAGTTTGTAAATTCTTCATATTGATTCTGTTCAGACTGCGTTTGTATATTCTTCATATTGATTTTGTTCATATTTTGTTGTAGATAAATCTTGATCAAATCTTCTTCAAATTTTAATCAAATCTTCTTCAAATCTTGACCATATCTTCTTTTCAACTTGGTCAAAGATTTTCTTCAATTATAAATATGAATCAAATATTATTTTAGATTTTCTTCAATTATATATCTGAATCAAATCTTATTTTAGATTTTTTTCAATTATAAATCTGAATCAAATCTTATTTTAGATTTTATTCAATTATAAATTTGAATCAAATCTTATTTTAGATTTTCTTCAAAAACATGAATCTTCTTTCATACTCTTTGAAGTCAAATATATTTTTCTCATAAAATATTTTTGTTATCATCAAAACTCTAAGTATGAAATCAACTTGGTTCCAACAACTTGTTGATGAAGCACTAGTAGATGATGGATGTATCCTAGCAGTTTAAGAAGAGTTAAATGAATTAAAAAGGAAGGATATTTGGGATCTAGTACCTAGAACAAAAAAAAACATTATTGGAACCAAGTGGGTTTTCAAAAACAAGCTAAATGAAAAAGCAGAAGTGGTCAGAAACAAGGCAAGACTTGTTGCACAAGGCTATAATCATCAAGAAGGCATTGATTACACTGAGACATTTGCTCTAGTAGCAAGGTTAGAAGCTATTCGTATCCTACTCTCTTTTGCTGTTTATAAAAACATGACATTATTTCAAATAGATGTTAAAAATGCATTTCAATATGGGTATATAAGTGACGAATTCTATGTTAAGCAACCCCCAGGTTTTGAAATTTCATAATTTCTAGACCATGTATTTAAACTTAGGAAATCACCGTATGGTCTAAAACACGCACCTAAGGCATGGTATGATAGACTAAGTAACTTCTTGTTTAAAAACAATTTTGAAATAGGACAAGTAGACAACACTCTGTTTAGAAAATCAATAGGAGATGACATTCTTATCATTCAAATTTATGTTGATGACATTATTTTTGGATCTACTAATGACACTCTTTGTCAAGAATTTCCTAAGTTAATGCAGCTTGAATTTCAAATGAGTATAGGGAGAACTTAATTTCTTCTTAGGGATACAAATTTAGCAAAGTAAAAAAGGCATATACATTCATCTAACCAAATATACAAAAGAACTTCTCAAGAAGTTTAAAAGGAATGATTGTAAACCTATGGCTACACAAGTGCCCCCTACCTATTCACTTGAAAAGGATGAATCATGCTAGAAGATTGACTGGAAAACATATAGATGAATGATTGGATCACTACTTTACTGCCTCCAAATCTGATAATATGTATTAGTGTGTGTGCAAGATTTCAAGCTGATCCAAGGGAATCTCATTTAACTGCTGTTAAGAGCATCCTTAGATACTTAAAAGGTACTACCAACCTTAGCTTGTTCTATAAGAAATCTACTAAGTACAAGTTAAGTGGCTATTGTGATGCTGATTATGCTGGAGAGAAACTTGAGAGAAAAAGCACAAGTGAGACTGCACATTTCTTGGTGAAAACTTAATCTCATGGTCAAGTAAGAGACAAAGCACAATTGCAATGTCAATAGCAGAGGCTGAGCACATATCAGCAGTTGGTTGCAATTCTCAATTTCTATGGATGAAACATCAACTAGAAGATTACAAGATTCTTGAGAGTAACATTCCCATATTATGTGACAAAACATTTTCCATTTGCCTAACCAAGAACCTAATCCTACATTCTAGAGCCAAACACATAGAAAGAAAAGATCACTTCATTAAGGACTTTGTTCAAAAAGGAATGGGTTGACATATTCACCAAATCACTAGCTGAAGATAGATTTGACTTCATTAGGAAAAATCTAAACCTTACCTTTATAACTGAATGATGTTGTGCCAAGCTTAGAATAGTTTAGATTCATACTATTATTAGTTTTATGTTATGTTCATATTAGGTTATGTTTTATGTTATGTTCATTTTATTAAAAAAAAAAAAAGGAAAATACATAAAAAAAAAATTAAAAAAAAAGTTTCGCTTTCAAGTCTTTTTGTCTGATGACAAAAGGGGGAGAAAGATATTTGAGAACAATAATGTGCGGAGATAATGAAAAAATTACTTGGACTTTAGGAAGCCTTAAGTCAAGGGGAGTCAAGTAATAACAGAAAAATTGTTATAAAAAATACAGTTTAGTCAACATCAAAAAGGGTGAGATTGTTGGAACCAAGTTGGTTTTCCACTTATAATTTTAATGTTAACAAAAGTATTTTATGAGAACAATAAATTTGAATTAAAAGCTTCATTAAGTATGAAAAAATTGGAAGAAGAAAATCAAAGGTAAGTACTAGAGGAAGCGACCAGAGGAATGTCACTAGAGAATGAGATCAGAGGAACACAGAGTATATGCGTCTGTCTTTGAGCATATGCCTCTAAAAGTAATGTGCCTCTAAAGGTTGTGAGGATTGCCTCTGAAATTTGGGTCTGATGTTTGGTCCGAAGACTGGGTCTGATGTTTGAGTATGATAATTGGGTCGGAAGATTGTATCTGAAGACTAAATTTGAAGCGTACCTCTGAACTCTTTGCATGTGTCTGATGTCCACAAACTCAGCATGCCTCTAAAGAGATTATATCAAGGTATAATTAACTGTGAAGAGATTGCTCAAATCATAAATTCGAAGCTCACAATTGCCTTATCAAAATGGTGCAACACACTCCAAATGTTGCCTCTAATATGTAGTCTCTAATGTTGCATTGACTCTGAAGTTTCAACAACGTGATTTTCCAATGCCACTATATCTAAGTAATGTAATTCTACCTCTGACTATCATTAATCAAGAAACACAACATCTCACTCCAACAAGAAATTCAATGCCACTAATGGAGAGTCAACTGCTAAAATTGAAAGAATTAAGTATGAAAAGAAGACTTAGCCAAATCAAAAACTTGTGAAGATTCAAGAACAACCTGAATCCATTCCTGCTCAAATCAAGCAACAGTATGAAAGAAGATTCGTGATTTTGAAGACAATCTAAAATAAGATTTAATTCATATTTATAACTGAAGAAAATCTTTGACAAGGTTGAAAAGAAGATATGGTCAAGATTTGAAGAAGATATGATCAAGATCTTATCAACAAGAAGATATGAATTATTTACAAGAAGATTTGATCAAGATTTATCTACAATTGACCAAGTTGAAAATAAGACATGGCCTAGATTTGAAGAAGATATGATCAACATATATTTGACCAAGTTGCAAAGAACATATGGTAAAGATTTGAAGAAGATATGATCAACATCTTATTATCAATAAAATATGAATTATTTACAAGAAGATTTGATCAAGATTTATCTATAATAAGATATGAATTGTTTACAAGAAGATTTGATCAAGATCTATCTACAAGAAGATATTAATTATTTACAAGAAGATTTGATCAAGATTTATCTACAAGAAGATATGAATTATTTACATGAAGATTTGATCAAGATTTATCTACAAGAAAATATTAGTCATTTACAAGAAGATATAATCAATAATTCTTTACATGAAGAAACACTCACAAGAAGATACATTTATTATTTGCAAAGATATGATTCAGATTTTGACAAAGGACAAAATGCTGAATTGGACTTAGTCATATTCTTACTTGTGAAAGTTCAAGAACCCGTCTAACACTATGTACCCGCCCAGATCAATGCAAAGCAATCTTATCATAATACAAACAATATAAATATGAAGAATTTACAAAATCAATCTAAACAAAATATGAACATTATCAATATGAAGAATTTACAAACTCAATCTGAACAAAATACAAATAGTATCAATTTGAAGAATTTACAAACTCAATATGAACAAGATACGAACATAATCAATCTAGAAGAACTGCTCATATTGGATTCAGAAATAAAAAATTGGCTAAAGAACATATTATCAAAAAGCATCTTGGTCATAATTATTTTTGAATAAGATCATTGTTGACCAAGCTAGGAATGAAGATACAATTCAGAATTAAACAAGGACTAAATTGAAGCCCTAATTTTATCTATACATAGATACACAAGGCTGAAAAAGAAGATCATAAAAAAATTAGAAAAAGTTAGAAAAGCTCAAGCTCAAAATTTCAAATTCATCTTAGAGTTTAAAGAGAGAAACACTTGTTTGAATGAGAAATGTTTTCTAAGTGTTTTCTTAGAGTGTGATAGTCATTGTTATATTCAGCTTGTTAGAAACAACTATTCAAGTTTCAAACCTTTGTATTCAAACCCGATAGTGGTGTTAGTGTGCCTTCAACAATCTGGGGTTATCAGATTGTGTCGAGAAGACTTGGCTGGTAGAGTTAAGGTGTGTGTGTTCCGCAAAAGTTAAGGGTTGTCAGGCTATTTGAGAAGACTAGCTTGGAGGGTCAAGTGCATTGTAATTCAAGTTGTTGAATTAGTGGATTAAATCCTTCTGAGTGAAGGGACTGGATGTAGCCAGGTTAGTGGTGAAACAAGATAAATTAATTCTGTCACTTTATTCCTGCACGCCTTAGTTTTGTTTTTGCTTCTACTCCAAGTAAATCATCAAGTCTGAACCAGTTTAATCAAAGGATGAAAAAGTAATCAACTTAGTCAAACACAATTCGACCCCCTTCTTGTGTTTGCACCTTCAGAGCAGACGATGAAACAAATGATATTTCTACCTCTGGTAGTCAAAGTTAACTAGAACAAAAACAAGAATGGAGATACAAATCATCTCACCTAAACACTCTGATTATTGGGAATGTGGGAGATCCTTCGAAAACAATATCAGTATTTAAAAATCAATCCATTGAAGATAAATCAATTGTAGGACTTCTCTTTGTGATAGAACGTACTTACATTGATGAAGTATTTGGAGACGATTAATGGATTGTAGCTATGCAAGAAGAACTTAATCAAGATAAGTGATGTGTGGGATTTTGTACAAAAACTAAAGTGAAAAAACCTATTAGAGCCAAGTGGGATTTTAGAAAAAAGTTGAATGAAAGAGGTGAATTGTTACGAAACAAAGGTAGACTAGTAACTCAAGGGTTCAATGAGTAAGAAGTTGTAGATTACACTGACACCATTGCACCTATAGCAAGGTTATAAGCTATAAGAATTTTACTTTCTTTTGTTGTCAATAATAATATAATTATTTATCAAATGGGTGTAAAAAGTGCATTTCTAAATTGTTTTATAATGAAGAAGTGTATGTCATACAACCACCTGACTTTGAAGATTCTGATTTCCTAGAATATGTTTACAAACTTATAAAAATCTTTGTATGGTCTTAAACAAGTTCTAAGAGTTTGATATGAAAGATTAAACAAATTTCTTTTAGAAAATAATTTTACTAGATGAAATTTCTTTTAAACAAATTTCGAAGAGAATAAAGATTAACCTTTCTGACCTGATTCCTGAACACATGAAATCATGTGTGATTAACTCTTGAACTAGGAAAATAAAGAAGATTCCCTAATCCAAATTAATCTCTACGTTCCTTGAAAGGACTCTCTGATAAAAGCTATTGAGGAAATTGGGTCTGGTACAAAGGATGAACCGTTGAAGTTTTCCTATGGTCATTTTTTCAATGTAAGAAATCTAACCAAGATGAAGACCCTCAATGAAAAAGCTATCAAACCTTCGATGGAAGGAAAAAGAAACAATGTAGCTCGGGTTTGTCAATCTAGTGGTATTACAACCATTCTAGTTTTGGTGGAAGAGTCATCCACGTGTATGCAAAGAAGACAATAAGGAGGTTGTTCAAGAGTACATTAGGATGTCTTTGGAAGACTAGATGACGGAGAATCCTGAAATTCCTCTGGTTTCATTTTCTCTTCCAAAGGCTAATCGTTTGAAAGAAAGAAGAAGATGAAGGCCAAGGAAATTGCACAAGAGGCACAAGAAGAAGATGAAGCTTATGAGGATAATCAATGCCCTCATCTGAAAAGAAAGCGAAAGGTACATGCAGTTGCTTGTTATTATTGATAATTTAGTTTATAGTGTTACTAATATATATTTAAATTCATCTTTTGAAACCCATGTTGAACCCTCTTTTGATAACTTACACTTTATTCCTTCACCCTCTCTTGAAACCAATCATGAACCATCTATTGAACCAAATCCTGATTCATTTGTTGAACCTATGATTACTATACCATCTGCACTTTTAGAACCCTTTGAAATAGCGGCCCAAAACACTAAAACCAAACATAAAACACTCCCTTAGCTAAAACCACTACTCAAACATCAGTTGAACCCTTTACTAATAGCATTCCCTCTAAACCTAACTCCACTCAAACAGAAATTATTCATATTTTCATCTAACATATTTAATGATGACTAGATAAGTGGAAAAGAAGCTTCTCTAGAAACCCTAATTTATATTTCAAATATGTTGCGTCAAAAACACACTTAAAAGAAGTGTACTCTATCGTAGAAGTAGTATAAGAGATTATCATATCCACATATATTAATTAGCAATGACAAACTAATTAAAATTATTTATTATTTAAACTAACAATAATTATTGAATTGATTGTGTAATTAACTAGCAAATAGCAAGTAACAAAGAAAAAGAATAAAAACGTAAAGTTGTAACTCAATGGAGAGAAGTCTAGGATCACAATTTCACTTTTAACTTTGATTATCCCCGATTCTAGTTCTATTTGGATTCCTTTCTTTTGATTCAATTACCAATCCATTTACTAAAACTATTAATTCATTTGGTCATTCCTGATAAATACTTTTTTTCCTAGATTAACATCTTGTTTACTCATGCAAAGAGTTTAAATTTAAGAAAAGTAGAACATAAAAATGTTGAATGATAGAAAGATTAAAATCAAGTTTGGTCATACAATAATAATTTATAGTATCAATTATCCTATGGGTCCACCAATTAATTGTAGTACGATTGCTAACAACTAATTAATTAAAAACATGTAAAGGGTGGTCAATCCTAATATGTGACTAGGGCAATAAGAAAATTTAATTGAACAATAAAAAGCAATCAAAATAAAATTAAAATAGATAACTAAGACACATAAAAGGTATCTCAATTACAAGATTCACCAAAAATCCTAAAAGAGAGTTTAATTACTCATTGTTATAAAAATTAATAATAATATTCATCAAATTAAAAAAAAAATGAAGAGAATAATTTTCATTCTTAAACTTAGAGACATTTTTCTCAAACTCAAAATAGTACTCAAAAGCTCTTTACTTGCTTCTATCTCCAATATAGTTTTTTTTTCCTCCTGGAATCAAATAACGAGAATTGTACCGTGCACCCCCACTTTTACCTCTCACCCCATTTTTTGTTAAAGACCATTTTGCCCTTTTTTATTTTGTATAAAACTATGAAAAAAATTTACCATTCTATTTTCTCACCCCCACTTTCGAAAATTACAAAAATATTTCTTAATAATCGAAAATTACAAACGTTCGAAATAATAACAAAGTGAGTTTTTTGATATCTTCGAAACTTTTGTTAAATTTGAAACTTTCGAAATGTAATTATCCAGAAATATTTACTAATTTTCCAGGAACATTTGAAACTTTCGAAACTTTGGATGAATGTGAAAGTTCCGAAGTGTAATTTTCCAGAAAGTTTCAGAATGTCAAAATACGGTGATCCTGTTTCTTCTTATTATGTTTTCTGTGGCTTCAGTATTATACCGTCCCCCCTTATTTGGTTCACGCCCTTCTCCTTTTATAATTAGAGGATTATACCATGTACCCCCACATCTAAACCTACCACCTCCTCAATCAATGTCAAAATACATTTTTGCCCTTTATAAAAAATCTTCAACTTTTTTAACTTCTCATTTTGTCACCCTCTTTTTAAAATATTCGAAAGTTTCCAAAGTTTCGAAACGACAATTTTCAGAATTTCGAAACTTTCGAAGAATTCGAAACTTCCGAAATAGAAAATTTCAGAATTTTTGAAACTTTCAAATAATTCAAAACTTTCGAAATAGGAAAATTTCGGAACTTTCCATATTTGGAAAATTTCGAAACTTTCCAAATTTTCGAAATGAAATCCTTATTTCGAAAATTTCCAGATTTGGAAACTTTCGAAACTTTCCAATTTTTCAAAATGTAATCCTTATTTCGAAAATTTAAAACTTCCGAAACTATCAATTTTGAAACTTATTATAAATTGTTAAAAGAATAAAATTGTATTTTCATGTGTCTTGAGGAGGTGGAAGGTATAAGTGTGGGGGTGCATGGTATAATCCTCTTATAATTATCGGTAACCTATTTTTCTTTTCACACAACCTTTTTCCAAATTGGGCCACGTGCTTTTGTTGGTTAGGCCTATATCGATTATTTATTTATTTATTTATTTATTTAAGTCTCTCTATTTTAATGTGCCTTTATCTTTGAGAGGACATGGTCATGAGTAAGGTCAATGGATACAAAATACTTCTTATTCATCTTTTTACTTCCTTTTTCTATTTTCTCACATTAAAAAAAAAATACAATGGGTAATTATATAAATAATAATAACACAAAATGCAATAAATTATACCCAAAATTTCAATAAAAATTATATAATTTAGAGATTTATCAAAATCCTTATCTACTTGAAACAATAATTCCGAAAACGTCACAAATTTTGGCTATTGAAGGCCCATTTGCCTATAACCCTCAACCAATTTCCTCAACCACTGCCGCACTTATCCTCTCCAAATTTTGTATAAAACCAAAACTCCCCTTACCACATTGATTTAGCCTCTAATATAGCTATTGAGCTAATTGAACGTAAGACCTATAAAAAATATTCTTTTTCTAAGTTATGTGTTGGTATGTATGGTTCTAAAAATTTGTTGTTAAATCTATCAACTAACTTTTTAAAATGAATAAAAATTCAAGGATTACGTTTTTATGATTGAATTACTTTTATTTACTGGCTATATAAATTTTTTCGAAATCTATATTTAAAATTTTTCCTGTATTTGAAACAGTCAATCAATTACACCTCAAATTTTTAAAACATCTTGGAATTCCACGAAATTTTTATTTAAGTTCTTGGGTTGATTGAGGGTTGATAAATTGTTAATAAATACTTTTCCGTGCGAATAATATTAAACTTCATTATTTTAACAATTAAATTATTTTTCTTGTAAAAATAATAATTGATGTGAGTTATTTGTAATTCTTTTTTTTTTTTAATCGAACACATCGTCAATCGATGGGATTGATATAGATTTTGGACGAGAAGCGGGTGATGTGTTTATGATTAAGTGTCATAAAAGATAATTGTAAAAGTTTAAGATTAAATTTGAGTGAGTAATTTTTGTGGTTTGATAAGTCTTCATCGGTTCTTGTTTTTAAGCATATTTTAGATAGTTTCATTTAAAGTTTTATGCTAGCTTATATAGTTTTAGATTTAATTTAATAAAGAAAATGAATTTCAATCTTCTTAAATCATTTTGGACGTTTTGCTGTTAACTCTTTCTAACCAAAAAAAATTTTCAGAGTATTTTCTTCTTGTTTTGATTTGACAGGTCAATTACAATGAGGAACAAACACAAGGGAAGTTCCAGAGGATTACTGCATAAGCAAGATGGATTTTGCAGTGCAAAATGTCTTTTATTGAAGTCTGGAGCGCAACAAAAAAGAGTCAAGACAGGTTGCGCCAATCTATGCGATGCAATTTACTTACTGGCACATTTTGTTTCCTTTGAGCGCAATAGAGAGAGAAGTTGGCACATTACCCCAGGTGATGTGCCCCTTTGTGTCAGCTAGCATCCGCATTGCGCCCTGAATTTTTTATGCAAAGAAGGAGAAAACTAAATCTTAGAGGAGTCCTTATTCAACCTTTATGTGTAATTCTTTTCTTCCTTTTTATTTTTCATCAAACATTATAAGTAATTTACTCTTTGATTAGGGCATAGATGAACTTCCTTGAATCTATGTAATTTTGGTTTTATATAGTATTTATGCAATTATAAAGTATTAGATTTTTCCTCTATTTTTGTTCTTAATACTTTTATGTTACTAATCAATATAGAATTGTACTTAGGTATTGCTTCATTATTAGGAAATAGGTTGTAATAACTTGAACTAATATAGATGTTCGTGTTTCAATATTGCTATAGGCATATAAAATATTAACACGTGTCGCTAGCAATTAATGATCGTAAACACTTTGAGTAACAAGTTAGATAACTTAAGGGATTTGGGGTCATTGTTATGAAAAAGGGAATTTGAGCTAAAGAAATGATCTTATTCCAATAGGTTAATTAGATGTAATCAAATATATTAGATTGTTAAAATAGTAAATTGATAATTACATTGTGAAAATGAGGTGATTCGAATCTCTAATCGTTTTTCTCATAATCTTTATCTTGTTAATTTTATTTCATTTGTATTTAAACAACCCATTATTAAAGTTTTTACTTGGCTAAGTATTTAGCGTCTTTCTAGCGTTACTAAATTAATAATAATCACTGTAGAGACGATTTTACTTATTATGATTAATACTTGAAAGATTTCGTATATACACTTGTCAAAAAGTCATGGTTATAAATTTTTGGATTCTCATTTGTAACTAAGATAGTAAGTTAATTAAAGAAATGAGAATAAAATACCCCCATAGCCTTTATAAGAACCACATGACTCCATCTCTGTCTCTCTCTCTCACTACTGTCATTTTCATTTTACTTGTTTTTGTTTAAACTTAAAATTTGTGGTGTGTTCATATTGAACATGTTACTTAAAAGACAAGAAAACAAAAACTCTGAATTTAATTTAAAAGTGCCGAACTCTAAATTAGAAAGGGGAAAAATTAATTTTTGTTGGGATTGAGATATGTAATGAGTTGATTTAAAGTAAGTGAATTTGAATTGACATTAGAACCTCTACAAAAATTGTTTGAGTTATTAAAGTTGTGAAAATTTCAATTTGTAACTAAGTTCATGAGTATAAAAAGTTTCAGTTTGAAAGTAATGTGTTTGAGAAATGAGATGGTTTGATTTTACTCTAAAGTTGTAGTTGAAAAAAGAAAAATTTGATTATGTTAAGTCAGTTTCAGATCAAAATTTGAAAGTTAGAATTTTTATGTTAAGTGTATAATTTTTGAAGGAAATGTTTAAGGGATTTATGTGGTGGTGGAATAATAACTCTTTGAATCTCGAAACGAAATTAAAATTATTTACACCGTGTTAGCAATGGGAAGAATTTCTTTTATGTATATCAAAATTTTTCAGGGAAAGAGAAAAGGTAATAAAGAGGACATGACAAACTTTTTGAAAATTTGAAACAAACGGAGTATTAAATTATGATTTGATTTATCTCAAATAAAATTAAGAATTAAGAATTAATATAAATTTTCAAGAGAATCAAAAAATATTCTCTTTGATTTTAAATATAGTATGAGTTGCTAGTTTTTGGGATGATTATTGTTAAACTTTTTAAAAAGTTTGAAAGTTTTAATTAAAGTGCAAGTTTTATAGTAAAGTTAGAATTCAGTAACGAAGCTTCAATTCTTATTAACAAAGTTTGTATCCTTGTGCCTAAATGAAGAGTTTAGCCTTTAATTTGAAAGTTTCCATCTTTATGTATTAGTTATGTTGGTTAGTAAACCCTTGATTTTAATCGAGAGTTTGTGTTGAATTGCTTAGGCTATTAGTTGAATTTCTATTTTAAGAATTAAGTACCAAAAATATATTTTGTTAGAGTTAGTAATATGCTTAAAATATATGTGTGTGTCTATATATATATATATTTGGAGACCCGATTAAAATTATTTATCGGAGAGTAATTTAAATAAGTTACTGAGAATTTATTATCGACAAAAATCTTATAAGATCTCACATGTTATTGATAAATTTATCTGTCAATTGAGTTGCGACGAGAGTAGATATTTTTATTAAATTAGATTGAGAAGTCAGTGATGTGATATGTGTAAGAGTGATTAGATGTTGTAATGATTATTTTTCCTATTTTAAAAGTCGACAATTTTGGACTCTCCCTTAGATTTTTGAACTAAAAGATGACGATTTAACATATTTTAAATGACGTGACATACAATTCTATGATATAGAATCATCTAGATGCATTAATTATTCATATGTTATTAATTAAATTAAAAATATAAAAAAAATTCGAAGTTGAAATCTATGTTTTAAGGGTGTTTTATTCTAATTTCATGGGTGTTAATCATTCTATATTATCGTATCATATGTCACTTTATTTAAAGCATCCCACGTCATCAAATTTTAGTTAAAATATTAGAAGGAGGGACCAAAACTGTCAATTTTTAAAATAGGGGGACCAATTAAGTGAATCAGTACAAATAGGGGGACTAAAACTGCAATTAAGTCAAAAAATAAATAAAAAGGAACCCAGCCATTTTAAAAAGGCATAAGCGACCCCTCCCTCTTTTTCCTCATTCTACTTCCTTCCCTTCCGTGCCATTCTTCTTTCTTTTCTTACCAAAAAACAAAATAATAATATAGTGTGTTGGTAGTTTTAAAAAAGAAACACAAACCTCCAATTTTCAATTAGATCTAAGCTTCCATTCAAGAAGTGTTAGGAAGGAAAGCTACTCCGCTCTACAAGGTGGTGCTTGTGAACTAATTTATTTGAGGTGAGACACTTACTTCCCTCCCCTTTTTCCTAAATTCGTAAGCTTTTATATGTGTGGGTGGGATGAGTGAAATTTTTGAGTTCTTAACAAATATTTTTATGCTTGTTGTAGTTGTTGAGAAAAGTGAAATGAAATGAAAACATTTTCCTTCTCTCCCTCTCAAACAATTTTTTATTTACTTTTTCTTCAATTTTTAATGTCAGTAACAATTAACTTAAACAATTTATTATTTATTTTAAGTATTTAAGAGTTTAAAATAAAGTCTTATATACCCATTTTACTAGCTTTAAAATTTTGGTCAAAAAACCATGATGAACCGTAGTTCGAACTCCGACTTGAGAATATATGTTTACATTTAGTGTCCACCAATACTTAAACATGAATATTCCTAGTGTGGGAAACCAAAACAATCTTTTGTCAAAGTATTTAATGCATTCTCTAATATATCATTCTAATATAAGAGACTTCATAATTATATATTAATGTTTTCTTTAATATTTATACAGTTCTTTGCAAATTAATACTGAAATTCACACCAATGTGTGTGCTGCATCACATCAAACAAAAATCAATGTATTTCATCCTTTTCGTTAGGGTGTGTTTAGGAGTTGAGAGGGAAAGAGATGGGATGACTTTGAAAAAAGAAATGAATGAAATGGAAAAAAAAATGGAGTTTTGGGGAATTTATTTTTCTTTATAATAAAAAATTACTCTAATTTGGAGAACTCAAAAACTGTAGCATTGAAGGAGAATCGTGGAGAGCTTGAATTATTTCTCCAAACTTAATCTATGTTGTTATAATACTGTTATATAAAACATTCAACAATTCAATGTTAGAGTGCTAAAAAAAAGTCAACAAGAAAACAATTATATGAAGGCACGAATATCGAAGGATTAAATTTCGAGCAAATGACTTGAAGATCAAAATATTAGAGTTTCAAGCGAAATGTGAGACCAAGACTTCAGGGGAAAATGGAAATATAAGATTTCGAAGCCTAACACTTGGAAGTTTTTGTACTAAAAGCTTGATAAAAAAATCATGGAGTAGTTAAGGAAGTAGAAAGGAAACACATGTGACATTCTCAACAAAGACTACCTGTTGCAACACTTAGTTTATATATAAGAATTTTATTTTAGTTTTTAGAGGACAAACAATTCATTTAGAAAATTTCCCAAAAGATGTACACATCCACCATGTTCGGATTCTCAATCTGACTTTTTGATTTCTAATGTATGTTTGTATTCTTAGTTAATTAACTATCTCTTTATTATGACTTTACTTTTGTAGTTTTGTTTTAGGAAATTCTTGTTTTGGCTTTTACAACTAATGAATTCATTCTATAACACATGTAGTTTATCTTGATTCACCACTAACTTGGCTACATCCAATCCCTTCACATAGAAGGATTTAATCAACTAATTCAACAGCTTGAATTACACAGAACCTGACTAACTATGAATCGTATCTTTATTCCTCTATAGGTTTTCTGGTCAACTTTCTAACCGAATTCATCTTTTCCAAGTGAAACAAGTAGGGTGCATTGGTGTAGCCATAGGTTTGCAATCACTAATCTTAAACTTCCCAAGAATAACTTTTGTATATTTTGTTTGATGAATGTATATACCTTTTTGACTTTGCTGAATTTGTATCCCGAAGAAGAACTTAAGTTCTCCCATCATAATCATTTGAAATTCAAGTTGCATCAATTTAGAAAATTCTTGGCAAAGAGTGTCATTAGTAGATCCAAAAATAACATCATCAACATAAATTTAAATAATAAGAATGTCATCTCCTATTGATTTTTAAAAAGTGTATTGTCAACTTGTCCTCATTGGAAGTTATTTTTAAGCAAGAAATTACTAAGTCTATCATACCATGCCTTAGGTGCCTATTTTATACCATACAGAGATTTCATAAGTTTAAAAACATGACTTGGAAATTCCGAACATTCAAAACCTAGGGGTTGTTTAACATTGACTTCTTCACTTATATAATCATTTAGAAAAACACTTTTAACGTCCATTTGAAATAATGTAATGTTATTATTTGCGGCAAAATAAAGTAGGATACAAATAGCTTCTAACCTGGTCACTGGAGCAAATATCTTAGTGTAATCAATGATGTCCTGCTGCTATAGCCTTGTGCAACAAGTCTTGCTTTGTTTCTAACTATTTCACGTTTTTCATTCAGCTTGTTTCTAAAAACCACTTGGTTCCAATAATGTTCTTATTTAGTGTAGGTACTATATCCCAAACATCATTCCTCTTAAATTTATTTAACTCTTTTGCATTGCAAGAATCCATCCATCATCTGCTTATGCTTCATCAACAGAGGTAGGCTCAATTGATGAGACTAAGCCAAACATAATATTGTCTTTTCGTGACGATCTGGTCCTTAAAGGATCCCTTTCATTTCCAAGTATTACAGTTTTAGGATGAGATGACTTTTACCTCCATCCATATTTTCCTTCTAAATTATCTTGACTGGTTCTTACTTGGTCGGATTCATCTTCTGATGATTTGTTATCTTCATCTGATTTGCTTGTATCCACTGATTTTTCAGGTTCTTCTGGTTTGTCTTCGTCTGCTTCCTCTGGTTCCAGTAAACCTGCATTATCATCATCTTGCTTTGACTTTTCAAAGTCAAGTTGTTTGTCATCAAATTTAACATGTATGGACTCTTCCACAACCTAAGCTTCCCTATCAAACACTCTATAAGCGTTGGATCTTTTAGAATATTCAATGAAGGTACACTTTTGAGATCTCGAATCAAACTTACCAAGGTTACCTTTAGTGTTCAACATATAACAAGTACAACCAAATTGTTTAAAGTATGAGATGTTAGGCTTTTTACCCTTCCATAATTCATATGGTGTTTTATTCAATATAGACCTAATTAAGATTCTATTTTGAATATTGCATGCTGTGTTAATTGCTTCTGCCCAAAAATGTTTTGCAACATTTATCTCATTTAACATGGTTCTGGCCATTTTTTGGAGCGATTTATTCTTTCGTTCTATAACTCCTTTTTGTTGGGGTGTTCTAGAAGAGGATAAGTTTTAAGAGATTCCATTCTCATCACAAAAACTTTCAAAGAACTTGTTTTCAAATTCTCCTCCATGATCACTTCTAATTGTTACAATCTTAAAACCTTTTTCATTTATTACTTGTTTGCAAAATATGATAAACACTTTATGGGATTCATCTTTATTGCTTAATAATTTTACCCAAGTCCACCTAGTGTAATCATCTACTATAACAAAGCCATATTTCTTACCATTTAGTGAGGCTGTTTTCACTGGCCCAAAAAGATCTATATGTAAAAGCTCAAGGGGTTTTGAGGTAGAGATTGAGTTCTTAGGGTTAAAAGAGTTCTTTTTTTTGTTTTTCCTTTTGACAAGCTTTACACATACTTTCAGTTTTGTAACGAAGCTTAGGTAGACCTCTAACAAGTTGAAGTTTACTCAATTTTGAAATTAACCTAAGGTTTGCATGAGCTAACCTTTTATGCCAAATTAGTTTATCTTTATTAACCTCTTGTTTCTCTAGACTAAACAAATTTATCTTATAAATATTATTTTGCCTATGACCTGTAAAGAGTACAAATCCATCCTTTGGACTAATTGCCTTGCATGTTTTTTGATTAAATATAGTATAATTATTATCACTTAGTTGATTAATACTTAATAAATTATGCTCAAGACCTTTAACAAACGTGATATCTTTAATGGAAGGGGAAATACCATTAGCAACTGTATCATGACCAATGATCTGACCTTTTTGTTTTCCTCCAAAAGTCTTTGTGCCTCATTTGTTCAATGTTAGTTCTTGGAACATAAACTTTTCTCCCGTCATATGTCGTGAGCATCCATTGTCTAGGTACTATGATTGGTGTTTTAACTTGGCTGCTGAGAACATCTGTAACATAGATAATTTTTTTCTTAGGTACCCAAATTTCGATGGCTCCTTGTTTGTTAGTCTTGAAAGGTTTCTTGTCTTTCCTTGTATTTAACATTGGACAAGATAATCTAGAGTGACCTTTCTTAGAACAAATAGTACACAAGATATCAGAGGGAATAGGTTTAGGTTTAGTTACAATTTCTTCAAATCCTAGATCTCTTTTACTATTTCTACTAACTCCATAAATCATAGAAGCATATTTGTTTCTTTCCATACCATTAGCAAGAAATTCTTGAAATACTTCTTCATGCTTATCAGAGTTACATGTGGTATGCTCAACATGGATATCTATCAAGGTTTATCTTTAAGTTCAGCAATATCAGTTTTTAGATTTGCATTTTATGTTTTAAGTTTAGCAGTATCAGTTTTCAAAGTTGCATTTTCTGTTTTAAACTCACCACTTTCGTTTTTTTAAAACATTAATTTATTTAGTTAGATTTGCATTTACTTTCCTAAGTGCTTTCAGTTTTAGAGATAGTTTGTGAGTTTTGTTTAAGAAGTCGTTTATAATAGTAATTAAATAAAATTGAATTAAGTTAGAAAATACTTCAATTTCCTTATCAACTGATTCACTTCTAGAGTCAGAATCAGTGTTGGATCCAGAGGTAGAGTTGGTATGAGCCATCAGAGTCAAATCTGCTTGCTCTTCATCATCAGAGGATTCATAAGAATCATCCTATGTAGCCATCATAACCTTCTTCTTGGGGTCTGAAATCTTCCTCTGATGTTTCCCTTTCTCCATATTTACACATTCTAACTTGATGTGTCCTGGTTCATTGCATCCATAGCAGATGATACTTTTCTTGTCATATTTTCATCCTTTCTTCTATTTGACTGTTTGGAATATCTTTGAGGAAATTTATTCTTTCTATTGTGCCACAACTTCTGAATTTTTCTAGATATGAATGCCAGTTTCTCTTCCTCTGAATCTCCATTTTGATCCTCTGAGTCATCATCCTTTAATTTTGTTGTTGCCTTCAAAACCTTCTTCTGCTTGGATTTTGAGGCCAAGGTTGGTTGTTACTTCTTAGGCTTATCTTCTTCAAGTTCTATTTCATGTGATCTGAGAGAGCTAATTATCTTCAAGCTTAAGAGTGTTCAGATCCTTTGCTTCCTAAATGGCACTGATTTTAGGTCTCCACTTCCTTGGAAGACTCCTAAGGACTTTCTTAACATCATTAGCAGTAGTATAACATTTCTCAAGTACCTTTAATCCTGAGACCAAAGTTTGGAATCTGGAAAACATTATTTCAATGTCTTCATCTTCTTCCATCTTAAACTGCTTGTACTTTTTGACTAGGAGGTTGGCTTTTGCTTCATGAACTTGTTTGCTTCCTTCCAATGTTAGAATGAGACTATCATAAATGTTTTTTGTTGTCTCCTTGTTGGTGCACTTGTCAAACTCCTTCAAGGTGATAGCATTTATCAAGAATGTTCTGAACTTATGATGCATTTTGTAAATCTTCTTCTGATCAACATTCACCTCTTTCCTTGGAATCTCAATATCATCAGTATTCTTTGGAGTAGTATAACCATCTTCCATAAAGTCCCAAAATTCAGGATCTTGTGAAATAAAGAAACTCGCAGCCTATCCTTCTAGTACTCAAAACGTTCACCATCAAACAGAGGTGGTATGTTGATATTTCCTCTAGCAACTTCTTCACTGAATCCAAACATGTTGAATGCTTGGATTTTTCCTCGACCATTGTAAAGTGGTCCGCCTTGAGACCCAGCTTTGATGTCAATTGAAGGTGCAAACATGGGAAGGGGGTTGAATTATGTTTAGCTATGTTGATAACTTTTACATAATTTGATTAAAACTAATTCGATCTTGATGATTTACTTGAAGTAGAAGCAATAACAATACTAAAGAATGCAGGAGTAAAGTGACACAAAAAATTTATCCTAGTTCACCACTAACTTGGCTACATCCAGTCCCTTTATTCATAAGGATTTAACAACTTGAATTACACAACACTTGACCCTTCAAGCTAGTCTTCTCAAACAACATGACAATCCTGGAATTTTGAGGAACACAAACACCTTGACTCTACCAGCCAAGTCTTATCCGGACAACATGACAACCTCAGATTGTTGAAGGCACACTAACTCCACTATCGGGTTTGATTACATAGATTTGGAACTTTAGTAATTGCTTCTAACGAGCTGGTTTGACATAATGATTTTTCACACTACAACACTTATAGTATTTTGCTTTGAACGAGTGCTTAGAAAATTGAGATTCTGAGGTTTTCTGAATACTTAGAAAATTGAGCTCGTGAGGTTTTTTGAGAAACTTGATTTTTTAGGATTTCTGAGTTTCTGTATTTGAATTGTTATTGTGTTTCTTCTTCAGCCTTGATCTACTATTTATATTTGAAATTAGGGCTTCAGTTTAATCCTTGTTAATTCTGAATTGTATCTTTATTGCAGTTTAATCAACAATGATTTTCTTCAAAAATAATTCTGAATCATTTCTTCACTCCAGCTTGATCAACAATGATGTTCTTTAAAAACAATTCTGGAAGATACGTTTTGATAATAAGTCCTTTAGCTAATTCTTTATTTTCGAATCCGATCTGTGCAGTTCTTCTAGAATGATATTGTTCGTATTTTGTTCAGATTGTGTTTGCAAATTCTTCAGTTTAGTCTTCCTTCCTACGCTTAATTTGATCTAGGCGGGAACAAATGCTGGATTAGGTTCTTGAACCTTTAGATGTAGGAATATGTCTAAGTCCGACTCAATATTTTTGTATTTTATAAAATCGTTGACTTTCCCTTCGGAGGTATTGACTTTTCTTCATCAGAGTATGACTTGCTTGTTGAACTCAGATGATGTATTCTTTGTTTTAACAATCAGAGTAAAAGGCAGATGCAGATGTAGAGCTACGTGACTTAAAAGTAGTAGCTTGGGAAAATCATGTTTGTTTCCTTATTAGAGTCAGAGCCACATCAGAATGTGTTGTGTATCAGAGCCATCACTCTAGCACTTGTTGCAGTCTTCAAAGTTAGCGCAATTTCATAGCTTTAGAGACATGCTAAAATTACTATTCATCAGAGGCATGTAAAAGTACTATTCATCAGAGCATGCAGAAGTACCGTTCATCGGACCATGCATCAGTTTTGTTCATCAGAGCATGCAGAAGTATCGTTCTTCAAAGCATGCAGAAGTATTGTTCATTAGAGGCAGACTTCAGACTTAGTTTCAGACTCATTCTTCAGACCCAATTTTCATACTCAAACATCAGACTCAAACATCAAAGGAAAACATCATAGATAGATGCACGTTTTTCCAAGGCGTGCATTTGTCTAATTTTGTTGACTAAATTGATTTCGTTACTTCTAGTGACTTTCTCTAGTGACTATCCTCTGGTGACTTCCTCTAGTTGTTTCCTTTGATGGTTTCCTCTGATCGTATTCCTCTGATGGTTTCCTCTGATTTTCTTCTTTCAATACGTAGCCATTTTCTTTTTTGCATACTTAGTGAATTTTTTTAGTGAATTTTCTTGTTTACATACTTAGTAAAAATTTATTGTTCTCATAAAATACTTTTGTTAACATCAAAACTCTAAGTATAAAATCAACTTGGTTCCAACAAGATTGACCTTCGAAGTCATTCAAACCAAAAATAGGAACAACAATCATGAAAAGATGAATATGATTACTCATCAAATTTCCATTATATTTAACTCTGTTATAGAAACACTAATATCACCTATGAGGACCTAATTAGGGAGATGAGTCACATTATAGATGTTTTTGGAGCTTTGAATGAGAGAGAAATTAACAATGGACTAATCAATAATAAAATTCTATAGGCAATATTATTAAATCAACCAGTTCGATTTTACCCTCAAAATGTAGCAACAATTAACATAAACCAAAATGGATATGATGTACTGCACCAAATAAGGTAAAATGATGGGGGGGGCATCATGTCGAGAATGCAATAGAAAGGGTTCTAAATAGACACGGTTTCAACGTAGGATATGCTAACAGTCCTTATTTTGTTTTTACATTTCCTAATTTGGTGCTACAGTTTGAATTACCTCGAGGAATCAATGTTCTAAAATTCACTAAGTTCTCTAGAGAGGTTGGTAAGTGTACAGTAGAACACGTTGCTAGATATCAAACCGAGTGTGGGGATTTGGCTAATGACGAATATTTAAAAGTGAAATATTTTCCAAGTTCATTAACTAGAGATGCGTTCACTTGGTTCACTACATTGCCACCCAATTCATTCTCGAGGTGGAGACATTTATAAATGATTTTTCATGAACAATTCTTCAAAGGACAGAATAAAGTAAGCTTCATAGACCTGACAAGTATTCAACAAAAAGATATAGAGTATGTTGATGATTATATCAGTAGATTCTGTTAGATGAAAGCTAGGTGCATGACAATAATTCTTGAATACAAATTCGTAATAATGGCTGATACAAGCCTAAATTATGTCATTTGAAAAAAGATGGTAAGCCAACATATAAGAGATATGTCTCAATTGGCTGAAACTGCAAGACACACTCTAGTAGGCTATAGCACAAGGTTAGTTAGTATTTGAAGATAAGCCTAAACTTCATATGAAAGTTGATGACGATCCATTTCAACCATCTGTAAATAATAGGGGAACCTGAAATGAATATCTATATGGTGGACATTACGTATATCGAGGAAGGGAATGATGTTGATACAATAATTGAACATTTTGAGGATGATTTTTCCATGTCAATCTATCCTCGAATTGGTGATTTGTTGATTGATTTGCTACATAATAAGTGCAACTAAAGCAAGAGGTCCTATTATTTTCAAGATGTAGTTAATAGAGAGGAATAAGATGAAGGTGTTGGAAAACACAAGAAAGGGGGGGTTTGAATTGTGTTTTACTATTTCTCAAAACTATTCTTTATCAAAACATTCAACTTACTTTTAAAATAGGTTTACACAGAGTAAGGTTGAATCATAAATAACTAAGATGTGAGAAATAGAAGAGAATAAAGAAAACAAATACATTTTATACTAGTATCACAATAAACTGTTGCTACATTTAGTCCTCCCCTTACAAAGAGATTTTTCCTCAGTACAGGTGAGGGCTTAATCTATTATTTCTATAAATAGCATACAAGAATTCTTTACTCTGCCTCTTCAGGCTTTGAGTATTTTTTCTCTAGCCTATCCAAGTTGTCGTCCCCAGTACCTTATTAGATATTTTGGCATCCTTCCTTTGAAGTTCATGAGGGTCATTGTACCCTTTCAGGTAGCTCTTGAGGATGAGAAGGTAGTTTCCACTATCACGCTTATTTACATCAGTTCTAGTTTGTGTTTGATTTGACACAAATATGTTTTTAGGATTCTATGTCTCATTTAGAGGATGTTACAAATTAAGTCATATATCAGTACAAGTGTGTGAGATCACTTTAAATGATTTACATCAACTCTAATAACTCACTATGAGAAGATACTTCACTTATTCATTTAGTTTTATGTGTTCTTGGCTTTTTCAGATTTTCTTCTTAACACATATGCTTTTTCATTTTCTCTCACACATACTCTGTCTTGCTCTCTCATAAAGGATTGAGTGAGTTCTTCTTAAATTCAGAGATGAAGTGTCCATTGAGAATGTTACCGTTAGATCTTTAATCAACATTTAAGGCAAATCAGTCTTTAATAGGTGTGTATATATATATATATATGGATTATTCTGCGTATCTTGATATTAAGGACAGGGAATCAAAGGATAGTATGATTAAATCAAACCTTAAAGAATTTCAAACACATAGCAGATTCAGAATGTTCATCAGAGGATGTGTGATCAAAGCATTTTGGGCACATGTTTCTAGCTTTTCACTGTGACATTTTAAAAGCTCTTTATAGCTAAGATTAATTTTTTAGCTTGTTTGAAAACGTTTGGTTGAAATTGAATTTTAATTTTATTATTTGCATACTTACCCCTGCTCGCTCTGTAGGCCATAACCTGAGCTCTGGATATCAGATTGGCACATGCAAGCAGGCGTTGGAAAGCTAAAAATCATAGCTACAACTTTTGTGTTGGAATAAAAGTCCAATGCTGAATTTTACTGGGTCTAAACTGCAGATTTCGTGATCTAAGCTTTTGTAATAATTTTAAGTAGGGGGCCACTTGTTTTAAAGCCCAAAAAGCGAACACAATATTTTCGAAGTTTTCTTCTATTTTGGGATACACGGTGTTTTTCGGATTCAGAAAAGATAAACAGTTCTTATTTTATTTCTTTATTTCATGGAAGGCTAATTTTTCTCAAATTGATCTATTATTCAGAGTTTCATCAATACCTTGAGGTTCGGTTTATAATGTTAATTTTGAGTTGTGATTCTATTACTCTTTATTCGATTATATTGTTATTCAAATTACTTAATTCGAATTTCAATAGGATTGATTAAATTAGTTTCATAGAATTCGGTTTCTTTATTAATTAAATTATAGTTTTGCGATGTTTGATCGTTAACTGTAATACATCGATGACTGTGATGCTTAATCCAGTCAAAGAAACCGAATTCACATAGGATTGATTGCGCTTGTTTGATCAATTCTATGGTCAAATAGGAATAGAGTCACAGTTTAGAAATTAAATCCGTTGATAGAATCGGTGATAGGTCTGAAACTCTTGAATTAGTGGATTAATCATTTTCTTAATCTGTTCGAACAAAAATTTGAAGACTCCCCTTTCTAATTTCGACTTTGAATTTGGCTAATATTATCATATCAGAAGTCCTTGCGTAACGACTTGAGTTATTACCCCTACCTACGTTTTATTATTTGTATTTGACCCATGTACGACAACGGTTCAAATTGGTGCCGTTGTCGGGGACTCTCTTATAACAATATTAACCAATTTTAGAGTGTTACTAACCATCCTAACATTGTTTTTTGTATTTTATTGCTTTGCAGGTCGTGTAGGCTTGTTGCTAGCTCGTGTAGGCACTTTGCTAGTCAAAAAAACTGGTTTTCAGGCGACTATCTCGGGTTGCTATGAATTTTTGCCAAAAAATCACAAAAAAGTCAAGGATCAAGAAAAAAAATCCCAAATTCCTTTGTTTAGACCACATTTTTTTAATTTTTTGAATTTTTCATATTCTCAAAAAATTCCAAAAAACTTGCATGATCTTTATTTGATTTTTAGAAATTTATTGTTAGTATTTTTAAATTTTTTGGATTTTATTTGATAGGGTTTTTCATTTTCCACTTCAATTTTAGCGATAGGGACATTGTTAGAATTTTCATAATGGTGTGTTGCATTGCATTGTTATATTCTCATGAAGCATAACTAGGGCTGGTTCTGTGAATCTGCATTCCCTTGACCCTGAAATAGATAGGACTTTTCATTTACTTCGTAAACTTAATAGAGCTGCTAGTGCTAACAAGTTAGAGTCAGATAGTGAAAGTGACAACTTGCTGCAAAATATGGATGATAATAATATAACCTTAAGACAACTTGTTGCACCTGATGTTACTTATAATGCATTGTGTATTGAGTATCCTGAAGTTACTGTACCAATTGAACTTAAATTTGGTTTAATACACTTGCTTCCAAAGTTTAATGGTCTTGCAGGTGAGGATCCCCACAAACACTTGAAAGAGTTCCATGTTGTGTGTTCTACCATGAAGCCTCAAGGAATCACAGAAGACCATATCAAGCTGAGAGCCTTCCCATTCTCACTCCAAGATGCTGCCAAGGGCTGGTTGTACTACCTTCAGCCTGGTTCTGTTACAAGTTGGAATGATCTAAAGAAATTATTTCTAGAAAAATTATTCTCTACCTCAAGAGCTGTTTCAATCAGATAATAAATATATGGCATTATAAGTATTGGGAGAGATTCAAGAAATTAGTGTCTAGTTGCCCTCATCACCAAATTTCTGATCAATTACTCATCCAGTATTTTTATGAAGGTTTGCTGCCTATGGATAGAAGCATCTTGGATGCTGCTAGTGGGGGAGCACTTGTCGATAAGACCCCAGAAGCAGCAAAAGCCTTGATTAAGAACATGTCCATTAATTCTCAGCAGTTTACAACCAGAAGCAATTCAATAGTGTTGATAAAGGGAGTGAATGAAATTCAAGCTTCTTCCCGCAAGAATCTAGAAAGCATACTTGATGAGCTTACGTCTTTAGTAAAAAAATTGGCAGTGGGTAATATCCAAGTAGCTAAGGTCTGTGGTATTTACACTTCTCCAGAGCATCCTACAGATTTATGTCCTACATTGCAAGAAGATCCAATTGCTGATGCTACTCAAGCATATGCAGCAAACATATACAATCCTCAAGCCAACTATGATTTGTCATCTAACAGGTACAATCCTTGTTGGATAAACCATCCCAACCTGAGATGGGGGAATTCATCTGCACAACACCGATAGCAACCTAGGCAGCAATAAAAACTTTCCGCATCAACAACAACCTAGGCAGCAGCAAAACACTCTACAGCAACAACAACAAAACATTGTGCAGCAGAGCAACGCACCTTCATTAGAGGACCTTGTCAAATAGATGGTTGTCTAGAATCTCCAATTTCAACAAAGAATAGATTCCACCATTCAGAATTTGGAGACAAAGATTGGCTAACTGGCCACTTCAATTAATCAGATGCAGATTCAAGGATCAAACCAACTACCTGCCTAGTCAGTAGTAAATTCAAATGCTCCTGATGTCAGTCCAATTACCTTGAGGTCTGACAAGACTGTTGAAACATCAAAGGTACCTGAAATTGCTATTGTGAAAAATAACAAGGTTACTGAAAACAGACCTGAAACTGCTGATGTTGAGCAAGATATACCACTTCCTTTTCCTCAAAGGGCAATGAAGACTAAGAAAATGGACGAGGCAGATAGGGACAAAGAGATCTAGGATACATTTAGGAAGGTGGAAGTGAACATTCCCCTCCTTGAAGCAATTAAACAGATTCCAAGATATGTCAAATTTCTGAAAGAATTGTGCATACACAAGAGAAAGTTAAAAGGTAATGAAAGGGTAAATATGGGGCGCAATGTTTTAGCCCTCATTCAGCCCATGCCCCAGAAATGCAAAGATCCAGGAACTTTTTCCATCCCATGTACCATAGGCAGTAGTCAATTTGAAAATGCCATGTTAGATTTAGGAGCTTCCATTAATGTTATGCCTACATCTATTTTTAACTCTCTTGCTCTTGGATCTTTACAGAGTACAAGTGTTACCATTCAATCGATCTGTTGGAATGGTGGAGGATGTACTTGTTCGAGTTAATGAATTAATATTTCCTACAGATTTTTATATTCTAAACATGGAGGGAGAGACTAAGTCCAACAGGGCGCCTATCATCTTAGGCAGACCATTCTTGAAAACTGCTAAAACAAAAACGGATGTTCATGCTGGAACTCTATCCATGGAATTTGGTGATAACATTGTAAAATTTAACATCTTTGATGCTATGAAACACCCCATGGAAGATCATTCTATTTTAAAAATTGAATTGCTTGCTGATTTGGTTGATGACACGTACCCCGATATGTTTGCTATTGATTTTCCTTCACTGTTTGGTTTTGATGATTCTTATACTTGTGAATTCTGCATAGATACTCAGTTGTGCTCTATGTGTTCTGAGATCGAAGTTGCTTTGCGGGTTGATCATTGTGTTGATATTGATATTTCTACTGACATAATTGATTTTGCACACTTAGCTTCGGCCATTAGTGTTGTACCCTCCATTGAGCAGCCACTAGCTATAGAGCTTAAACCACTTCCTAAAAATTTGAAATATGCATATTTAGAAGGGTGTGGCAAGTTACCTGAGATTATTTCAGCCAACCTTAAAGATGAATAGGAAGAGAAGTTGTTGCAGATTTTGAGAAAACACAGGAAGGCAATTGGATGGACCTTGGCTGATATTCCTGGTATTAGCTCATCCATGTGTATGCATATGATACTATTGGAGGATGGGGTAAAATCAATTAGGCAGCCCTAGAGGCGACTTAACCCCTTAATTCAGGATGTTGTAAAAAAAGAAGTGACCAAGCTCTTACAAGTAGGCATCAAATACCCCTTCTCTGATAGTCAATGGGTGAGTCCAGTGCAGGTAGTCCCTGAGAAAAGTGGACTCACAGTGGTTAAAAATGAGAATAATGAACTTATCCCCACACAAGTGCAGAACAGCTGGAGGGTATGCATCGATTACAAGAGACTAAACCAGGCAACTAGAAAGGATCATTTTCCTTTACCATTCATTAATCAGATGCTTGAACGATTGGCTGGTAAGTCACATTATTGTTTTCTTGATGGTTTTTCAGGTTATTTTCATATCCATATTACACCAAGAATAAAAGCCCAATGCCGAATTTTACTGGGTCTAAACTGCAGATTTCGTGATCTGAGCTTTTGTAATAATTTTAAGTAGCGGGCCACTTGTTTTAAAGCCCAAAAAGTGAGTACAATATATTCGAAGTTTTCTTCTATTTCGGGATACGCGGTGTTTTTCGTATTCAGAAAAGATAAACAGTTCATATTTTATTTTTCTATTTCATGGAAGGCTAATTTTTCTCAGCTTGATCCATTGTTCAGAGTTTCATCAACACCTTGAGGTTTGGTTTATAATGTTAATTTCGATTTGTGATTCTATTTCTCTTTATTCGATTATGTTGTTATTATGATTGGTTCTTTTGAATTTGAATAGGATTGATTAAATTAGTTTGACAGAATTCAGTTTCTTTATTAATTAAATTATAGTTTTGCTACGCTTGATCGTTAACTTCGATGACTGTAATGCTTAGTCCAGTCAAAGAAACCGAATTCACATAGGATTGATTACACTTGTTTAATCAATTCTATAGTCAAATAGGAATAGAGACACGGCTTAGAAATTAAATCCGTTGATAGAATCGGTGGTAGGTCTGAAACTCTCGGATCAGTGGATTAATCATTTTCTTAATCTGTTCGAACAAAATTTTCAAAAACTCCCCTTTCTAATGTCGACTCTGAATTTGGCTAATATTATCATATTAGAAGTCCTTGCGAAACGACTCGAATTATTACCTATACCTACATTTTATTATTTGTATTTGACTCGTGTACGACAGCGGATCAATGTGCAATTGCTTTGTCTTCTTTGAAGTGTTGACTTTCATCAGAGTGTTGACTTCTTCGGAACGTTGAATTTTTCAGTTTTGACTTTTGCAAAGGATACATAATAATTAAAAGTTAGATGATCAGATTCTTGACGTGATTATCAAAGGTAGAGACAATTACTTGCTTGCCATGTCTATCAGAGACAGAGGCATATTATTACTTATCATGCTTGTTAGAGGCAGAGGCAAATTATTGCTTCTCATGCTTATGAAAGACAAAGGCAAATTATTGCTTGTCATGCTTATCGAAGGTAATAGAATCAAGGCCTTGTTTGCATTTCTAGAGGCAACTAAGGTACAATGTCGCTCGCATCCTAGAGTCAATTGAAGCTTGCGACAACAAGGGGTGTATCGCCCGACTTAGGTTGTAGATCTAAAGTGAAGTCTTGGTTTCTTTTGCTTTTGTCCAATCATTGGAGGATAGAACTTACATTGAGACGCATGGTTTGTTGTTCTTGTTTTTGCAGTATTTATTTTGCCTTTATATAACTTGCTCCATTAGTAGATATCTAATATACTTGTAATATGTGCTACTTTAGAATGGATAGTTATGACTTTTGTCTTTAATTTGCACACTTAGCATATAAAGTTAGGGGATAATTGTTCTTTATTTGTTTGTTTTTGTTATCATCAAAGTATTAACCAAAGGATTGTAACTAAAAACACTTTTGCACTAACTGAAGATGCCGCAAGGATGTTCGTGGAGGAAAACCAAAAAGGTTTTTTTTAAAAAACACTTATACTCCTGAATATGGAAACATGACATATATTCCGTATCACAATGTACCTCCAATAAATTGGTATACAATATCTAACAAGGTTGTGAATACCAATTCAATGGGAAGTGGAATCCCTACACTCAGTCTAGTCGATAGAGGAAGCAGTTCAACACCTGCAAGTTAAGGCAGTAGTTTGAAGGCGTCTCTCTATGGAAAACCAAATTGTTCAAGGGATAGTTTAATCAAGACGCAGATTCAAAGAGCACAATGTTTTCGAAAACAAGCATATCAAATTTTTGAGAATAGAAACAAACTTGTAAATGTCACTATTAAGCAGGGTATGATGGTAAAGTTACATATCAAGGAGCGATGGGGAAAACAATGGGAACAATTTCAAAATTAGTGGATTACGATGATGAAGATGATCTCGTCACAGAAAATTTTGAAATAGGTTTTGAAGATGAGATTCATGAAATATGTGTGGTGTTGACATGATTTCAATACTACCTGCAGAATATGCAAATGAAGTGAGGGGCCTTGAGGCTTTGGAGGATTATTTCAATTAAGTGTTGTTACATCAAAGGTGAAGCATGATTTCTTATGTGCCAAAACTGTTGAGTAAACCAATATGGAACTCGACATTCTTTGATTGTCCTTTTGAGAAAATGAAGATTCGCTTAAAGCCTTTGTAATAAAGGTTGAAGTTGAAAATGGAGTGAGAATTCACAAAGTCTTAGTCGATGGCGGGGCAGCTGTGAACATGATGCCTAAGGGAACTATGAGAAAGCTGAAGAAAAATGAGGAAGTCTTAATACCCCGTGAAATGTGGATTAGACACTTCAACGGAAATTCCTCGAAGTCATATGGAGTTTTGGCTCTTAATGTGAAAGTAGGGTCCATCATGAGGCCCATAATGTTTAGAGTAATTCCTTCCAAAGCAAAATTTTATTAGGGCGTGAATGGATTCATGCGGTAGGTGTTGTTTCATCAATCTTTACACCAATCTATGATACTATGGGATGAGGAAGGACATTATGAGTATACTGGAACTGATGAAAGTGCTTTCAAATGAGTGGAAGCTGAAGTGCTTAGCACATAAAGAATATAGGATAAGTTAGGTGCATGCAAATAAGAAGTTGATGAATCTAAAAAGAAAGGCAGCCAAACACATGTTGGATTCGAAATGAAAGAAATAGATCAAGGTCATTATACAACCCACAAATAGATTTTAGGACGAGTTCATTGAGCTATATAGCTCAAATATCAGCCTACCTAGCCGAAAACAAATTAAGAGTGGCTATTGAAACCGAAAGTGATGAAGTGGCTATGATAGCCAAAATTGAAGAGTTACAAGTAGCAAAGCCACTAGGCCTAGCTACATCCAAACAAAATTTGGATAAACACATAGATTGGCCAATAGGAGTGGCTTTCGAAAAAGAATATTCGAGTGATATTCATTTGAATAACTTGTCCACTAAGAAAGAGGTTGAAACAACCTTAAATGTTTTTCTTGATTCCATACTTGATGATTCACCTTGGAGTTTGAAAATGGATGGTTTGATGAAGTTGAAAAGCTAGAAGCTCAAGATCCGCTCAAGAAGTTAATTTGGCGGATGATGGAGCAAAACTATGCACTATTAGATAAAGATTTGAAAAAAGAAATCATAAAAATACTTCATGAGTACAAGGATTTTTTTTTCTTAGGAATACAAATACATGCCAGAGTTGGATCAAAGGCTGGTTTAGCATAGATTACCCTTAAAACCAGGAAAGAAATATGTGAAACAAAGTCTTCGAAGGTTTGCACCAGAAATCATAACAATAATCAAATCAGAAATTGAAAGATTGCTTGAAGAAAACTTCATTAGAAATTCCACATATTTATCTTGGCTTTCAAATATAGTTCTAATAATGATGAAAGATGGAACTCTAAGAGTGTGCATAGACTTTAGAGATTAAAATGCAGCTACTCCTAAAGATGAAAATCCTATGCCTATAACTAATATGTTGATAGATTTTGTTTCTAGAAATGAAATGTTAAGCTTAATGGATGGATATTTAGGGTCCATCCAAATATTCATTGCTGAAGATGATGTCCTCAAAACTGCATTTAGATGTCCATGGGCTCTTTGAACATTTGAATGGGTCATGATGCCTTTTGGTTTAAAAAATGCCGGTGCTACATATCAAAGAGCAATGAATTTAATTTTTTATGATTTTGTAAATGTTTATATTGATGATATAGTGATCAAATCAAAATATAGATTAGACCAGTTGTCACATTTAAGGGTAGCATTCAAAAGGGTGAGAAAATTTAATTTAAAAATCAACTCTATTAAGTGTGCGTTTGGTGTAACTGCATGCAAATTTCTTGGTTTCCTTATTCAAAGGAAAACAATATAAATGGACACAAGAAAAACCAAGGCCGTCATAGAATCATCTCCCCCAAAGAACAAAAAAGAACTTTAGTTGTTTGTGGGCAAAGTTAATTACATTCGAAGCTTTATTTCGAACTTGTCAAAAAGAACAATGGTGTTTACCCCTATGTTGAGAAAAAAGATGTGTTTCGTTGGGATGGTGACCATCGAAAAGCTTTTGAAGAAATAAAAAGGTACTTAGTCGATCCTCCAATTATGATGTCTCCCATGAAAGGAAGACCTTTAAAATTATACATCTTTGCCTCGAAAGAGACCATAGGTCGTTTGTTAGCTCAAGAAGATTTAGATGCCAATGTAAAAACCATCTATTACTTAAGTAAGTCTTTAGTAGACGTTGAAGTCAGATATAGTGCTATAGAAAAGCTTTGTTTGGCTATGTATTACTCGTGTACTAAATTGAAATATCATGTAAAGCCATTCGAAGTAATTGTAACTTCTCACTATTACATAATAAAGTACATGTTATGGAAACCTATTTTGCATAATGGATTAGATAAATGGGCTTTAGCTCTAACAAAGTTTTCTTTAACATATGTTCCGCTGAAAGCGATGAAAGGCCAACTAATAACAAATTTTTGGCTAATTACTAAGTAGATGACAATAAGATGTTCGAACAAAATAATGTTGGTGTAAATCCTTGGAAACATTATTTTGACAAATCATGCCATGGTAAAGGAAGTGGCATTGGGATGATGATTGTGTCACCTCAAGTATATCCAACCAAGTTTATGTATAAGTTATCTAAGAGATGTTCGAATAATGAAGCAGAATACAAAGCCATAATTACAAGACTTGAATTTTTGCTCGGTGTTATAGTTAGTAATATTTTAGTTCGAGGAGATTCACAATAGGTTATCAACCAATTAAATCGAACTTATAATTGTGAGAGTCCAAATTTGCTAAAATACATTGAGCGTACTAACAAATTGTTGACATTGTTTGGCATAGAAAATCTGGAATACATCCCTCGAATTGAAAATTTCCAAGCAAATGAATTGGCTCAAAATGCTGCTGATTATAAACTGTTGAGAAAACATTTTCAAGAAAACATCAAGATTCAGAATGTTATCAATGAATGTGAATTGAAAGTCATGAATATTGATGAGATCGAACCCAATGATTGGAGAATTGAACTTATAGAATACCTATGCAACCCGAGTTTGTAGCCTGATTAAAAAATAAGATATAGAGCTCTATTTTATACTATACTTAGTGATGAATTATACAAACAATTTTCTAATGGTACTTTATCAAGATGCCTAGGCAAAAAAGAAGCTTACATCGCGTTAGTTGAAGTACACAAAGAAATTTGTAGAGCTTATCCAGTTGAGGACAAGAAACAATGGTTCTTAAAAAGTGTTTAGGCCAACAAAGATTAAGGATTGATTTAAATTTGCCAAAATGTGTGAAGAGGGTCAAAAGCATGCTAATATTCAACATGTGCTTGTTGATTAGTTGAATTATATCATCAAGCCTTGGCCATTTCGAGGATGAGCTTCAAACTTGATCAACCAAATCCACCCAACATCTTCGAAAGGACATAAGTATATCTTGGTGGTTGTAGATTACTTTTCGAAGTGGGTTGAAGCCATTCCCTTAAGAGAAGTAGAGCAAAAAGATGTCATATTGTGTCGGTTTGGAATCTCTAAAACATTAGAAACTATTAACAAGAGGAACGGTGTTTGTTGGAAAAAAGATGGTACAAATTACTTGCTTCGACTCCTTATTATGCCCATTCTAATGGTCAAGTATAAGCTATTAACAAAATTTTGATCAATTTGATCAAGAAACATATTGATCATAAGCCTCAAAATTGGCATGAAACATTAAATTAGATACTTTGGGCATATTAAACTTTCATCAAGGTATAACTGGCACCACCCCTTTTCGATTGGTGTATGGTCAAGAAGTTATGTTAACAATAGAAGTAAATTTGCAATCTTTGAGAATCCAAACGAAAAATGATTTACCAGTGCAAGACTATTAGAATATGATGTATGACCAATTATATAAATTGACTGAAGAGAGGATGACATCATTGAACAATATTATTCGATATAAAGAAATGGTGACTAGGTTGTATGACAAAAGAGTTAAAAAGAGGGGTTTTCAAGCTAATGACTTTGTTTGGAAAATTGTTCTCCCAGTTGATACCAAACAACGTGCATATGGTAATTGGTTTTCCAATTTCGAATGTCCTTTCATTATAGAAAAGGTATTTTCGAATAACACCTATTTGGTTCAAAAACTAAACTCAAGAAATGGTAGAACCTTATCGATAAACGGGAAATATTTAAAATACTCTAAACCAGATGTTCAAGAAAGCAAAATCAAGTAATTCATACAAATATTAATAGCCTGGAGGCTATAAAATATGCATCAATAATGAACATTCAAACAAATAAAAAAGGTGGAGCTTGTTTAAACTTAGAATAGATGTCCTTTAAAGCTGTTAATTTCTTCTCAACAGTAGACATTTGAAGACCAACAGTTTCAGCTTGACCCCTCGAAAAAGTCAGGTATGAGGCTTGACCTACTACTTTCGATAAAATAGGCCTCAAATTTTGCTGAGCTAGCTCTTGTTGATGTGTGATCATTCTCTTTTCACCTTCCAACTCCTTAATTTTGCTCTTTAGTTTAGCAATTTCCTTTTTAATTTCAAGGTCTCGAGATATAAAATCTTCAAGTTTTTGTTTCTGTTCAATAATGCTAGTTCTTGTCTTCGAGATCTCTTGAAGATGTTCAATGGCTTGGTCAAATTTAATTTTGTCATCAATGGCTCTTCCTAAATCATTGTTAGCCTTGGACATTTATTCGATTATCTCTAGGAGAGCTTTCATACCTTTGATTTGCCTTGAAGTAAACAATATTTCATGCATAGAAAGGTTAGATTTAAAGCTATCCAATGCATATTGAAGTGTTAAACTTATTGAATAATTCACTGAGAGGTCACGATCGAAGGAAATTTCTTAAAATTTTTGAATCAAGGACTCAACAGTCACTTCAGCCTTCGACACCTTACTACCAAGCGAGCCTCGAACATTGGAATCTTTTGAAGGGACAAAAGAAGATATCAAAATGTCAATTGTAGTCAAGGAATCTTCATTAAGCTCATTTTGAAAAGCATTGACGTCGAATCCTACGCTACTCGAACCACCGATGCTAGTAAATGACAAACAATCCAGCTTCGCTGTAGGTTTAGGGTCGAAGCCAATTTCGAGGTTACTCCTTCCAACTCTTGATCATTCGCTTCATTTCCCTCTTTAGACTTCTTCGAAGGAGAAGTAGCAGGAGAGCTTGCTTCATCAGCCTCGGAGTTCAAGGCGCCTTGTTTGCAAATTTTGTTGTCTTAGGTACATCGAGAGGTTTTTTTTTAACCTAGGATGGTGTGTCTTATCCGACCTCGTTGTAATGTCTGCCTGCAAACAACAAAGTTCAGAAACCAAATAAGTTTAGGTAAAATAGAAAGACATAAATTAGCTCAAAACAATAAATACCTCAATGGTTTATGGAGAATCAAGTGATTGAGGATTTGACTCAGAAAGATTTAATTGGCCGTTTTTATTCGTGTTACAAGGGGGAGATAGTTCATTAAATTCATCATGCGATGTCTTGCTTCGCTTCAGCAGTTTATTGTCCCTTTTGAGCTCAGGGTTTGAGTTTAAAAAGAACTTCAATCGGTTTATCCTGTTTATTTCGAACATATTGACAGTTAGAGCATAGTAGTGAAAATATATTTGGAGTTTTTCAGACTTTTGAAGTAAAACCCACATCTTCGGAAGAGCCTGTAGGTTCTTTAACAGGATATTTATTTTTCCGTTTTCCTTCTTTGAAGTGGTTTGCTGGTTCTAAATGAAGAAAATTTGAGTTGACTAAAGAAATTGGAATCGAAAATGAAGAATAAAAAGGTAGATACCTCTGTAACAGAAGAGTGAACTGAAACACTTGTTTTTAATTTAGGTTTTTTCTTTTCTTTGGGTACTTCATCTTCATCTAAGGACTCAATCACAACAAGTAGAGGTTGTTTGAGTTTCTTCTTTTTTCCAGTTAACATAGTTTTCTTCGAAACATTGATAGGAATTGCATATGTTGAAAAGACAAGAAATGAGTTAGAAGCATATGGGTCAAGTTAATATGATATATAGAATTGAAATTACATTTGGGCCCCGAGAAAATCCTACTCGAACGTAAGTTAATACCAAGTGTAGAGGTAAAACTCAAACGATTGTAAGGGCTAGCTATCACTTGTTGCCTTTTGGGTTTTTTATGTAATAAATCCAGTTTCAAAGGCATAAACCATTCAGATTCGGGTAAAGGACGAAATTTTGGACAAAAAAGCTCAATTTCACTTTTATGTGAGGAGCTATTTCGAAACTTTTGTTTTAAATTAAGAATTGTTTTTCGAACTTCAAACTTTTCAAGCAAGACATCAGCATCATACTTCACAGTTCGAGTTATTTCTTTGAAGTTATATGAAGTCTTAAAATATTTCTCGAATTTGATGATATCCATGAGATACATACCTGAACTTTTCGAGATAGGATCTCCTGTTTGAAAAGAAGAAGGATCATTAGTCTGCTTCTTCAAATAATCATTGAAAGACTTCGACACCTGGGTGAAACTCTTATTCCACCAAGTATTGAAGCTAAGTGTGGTAAAGAAACAGTTGGCAAGTGGAAATGGACAATAATCTAACTTCATTTATTTTTCTTTTCTTCTCGGGAAGTTCTTAAGAAGACCAAGGTGGTTAGCCAAATGAAGGAATTTCTTTTATACCTGAAGTAATGGACACAAGTAACATTTGGGCAAGACCAAACTGCTAAGAAACGAGTTGAGGTTGATAAGGATAAACTCTAGTTTCCTTTCCGCTTAATCTTGAAGATAGTAGTCTTTATATTAAAATCTCTCCAAATTTCAATAGACTCTCTTTGAGCACCTTTGGTATCACAAGGAATTGATTGTGTAAACCAACTAAGTCCCATTTCTCGGGAGGCAAAAGGGGCAAGATAGGAGTGATGTTTTTTTAGACTAATGAAGCATGCGAAATATTCCTTAAAAGTAGGAATAGACTCAAAAGAACCAACAACTTTGGTTAGGTGAACAAGTTTCTAACTATAAGGAGTCCCTGTAGGCATAATAATACTAAGATCCTAGAAGTAAGGAAAATAATTGAAGTAGCCAAAATGGACCTCCCACATTTGAAATAGAGTCTTGGTTGTTTGAAAGTAGCTCATACAGGTCACTCAGAAACTCATACAAATGGGCTAAAAGTAGCTTGCTAAGGCTAATATTTTTTCTTGTATGGATAAGTCTAGCTAAATGTAAAAAGGGCTTTACCTATGGAAATTGATTTTGAACCAAAGAGAGAATGTAAAGCCAATATAAAATAAAAAGTGATGTGTTCTTAATTTGTTAGAAATCCTATCAATATTGGCATTATTATTTTGTATATATTGTTTGTAACTAGAAGAGAATACTATAGGTTTGAGGGTACTCTCATGGAGGACATTTGGGGTTAAGATTCAACCAATTAGCTTTAACCCATAGCAGCTACATTGAGAAAGGTAACTGTCAACATCTCATAAGGTAATTGAAACATGCATGTTGAAGGGTCCCAAAAATACTTAGAACTAAAGATTTGGGAAAAATTGTAAACCAAGTTGGCTTTGCTCAACATGATCAGGTCATAAATACCTATTTGTTTCTAGAAAGCATATTTATATTTAGCAACTCTTTCAAGCCACTCCAAGTGAAGAGCTTTAAGAGCAGATTTCTTAGTGGTAGATTTAGGAGGGTTGAAGTTCCCAGGCATGGACCTGGATGCATTACCAATTATTCTAGAAACCTAGGGTTAACTCGAGATTTAAAAAACTAATAAGGGTGATAAAGAATGACGACGAAAGAAAGACTCAACGTCTTGGTGATAGTTAGCATGAGAATACATCCCAAGAAAGCAAAAGTTTGGTTTTCTAGGAGGAAAGGAATGAGTACCTGAGATTGACAAATAGTCTTTTTGATTTCATCATCGTCTAATTCAGAAGCATACTTTGGTTGACCTATTGTAACAGGTTTGGATGATTGAAAAGTCATGGGAGGAATATTTGAAGTTCGAGAAGTGGAAGACATGATGAAGGTGAAGAAAGTTTTGAAGCTGAAGATTGAGGAATGAGGGTTTGAGTAAGCTAAACACACACCTAAATGCATAAGGAAAAAGGAGAAAATGCTAACAAATGGAAAATTCAAGTTTAATAGGTAGAAAAACCTATATGATGATGTATGGTGAGTTAACCCATGATTGCTGACATGGACGACAACCAACTGATGTTGGAAAACGTGTGTCGCTATTGTTGAATTTGAGGCGTCACGCTGCTGCACAAGGCAGTTATGACATGCAATCATGATTGCAAACAATTAGGAATTTTACATGGTAGCTAACAATTAGTTTTTAACAATTTGAATTTTATATTAGTTAAAGTAAAAAAAATACCAATTCAAGTTGGTGCCCATAACACAACCAATTTTTTTTTGGGCATTTTAAATATATAAAATTCAACAATTCGACTTTAGAGTTCGAATAAAAGAAAACATGAAAACCATAGTATGAAAGCGCAAAGATCGAAGGATTAAATTTTGAACAAGCGACTTGAAGATCGAAATACTAGAGTTTTGAGCAAAATGTTATACTGAGACTTCAGGGAAAATGGAAATATAGGTTTTTGAAGTCTGAAACTTGGAATTTTTGTATTCGAAACTTGATAAAGAAGTCATGAAGCAGTTAAGGAAGTAGAAAGGAAACACACGTGGCATGCTCAACAGAGACTAGTTGTTGCAACACTTAGTTTATAAATAAGAATTTTTTTTTTAGTTTTTTATAGGGCAACCAATTCATTCAAAAAATTACCTAAAAGATGTACACATCTACTATGTTCGGATTCTCAATCTATTTGGCTTTTCGAATGTTTTACTTTTCTTAGTTATTTTTTTTTAATGTACACATCTTAGTTAATTCAACTATTTCTTTCTTATGACTTTACTTTTCTTGTTTATTTTCTTGCAATTCTTGCTTTGCCTTTTACAACTAATAAATTGATTCCATAAACCTATCCACTTAGAACCCATAAGGATCTAATTCGAGTACTAAATTGATCTTCGAATTCATTTATTGAGGTTTTAGAATTCACAGTCAACAAATACCCTCAATATTGAAAGTATATTAATTATAAATATTCATTTATCATTTTTTTACAAAAACACTTTCTACAAAAGTTGGAAAAATTTATGTATTTTTTCCTATACTCCCCTTCCTCCAAAAGCACTCCCCTCCAATCCAAACTCCCAAAAGAGTTTTAGAGGAGCTCTATAGTCTCCACATGTACTGGTTTTTTGGGGTTATTACTAAATCTATTTGTTTTATAGTTTTTGTCCTTTATTTATGAAATTTCATTCATACCTTATTTCTTTGTTGGTCATGTGAGAATGATAAGTCTCATCTGGGTTAAATCCTTAATAGTAATGTTGGTGTGAAATCTCCAACTAGACCTAGTAAATATTTTACATGAAGTTAATGAGAACAATAGGGTTTTTTTGGGTTCTTTTTGCATCGATTTAAAGTTTTGAAGTAGAGAAAGGTTCAATTATAAATGGTTGTTTAGTTAGATAGTGTTGTTGTTGTTTGTTGTGCATGTGATAATGGAACCTTAGATGAAGAAGTATATGCAAGTGAGTCAATAAAGGGCCAAAATGTTGACCGAGAAATCACTAAAATCTGAAGGTACATGTGATTTGTTATATTTGTCTGCATATGCAACTAGAACACCCTCATTTTATGGTGGAAAGGTACAAATGGAAAAACCAATGCTTGTTGTTTCAATATTTTTCTTTTTGGATTTTGTGAATGTTATTATTGATTGATTTATTTAAGACTTTAGGGTGTGGATTCAGATAATTGAAATAAATTTAGAGAAATTTGAATTGAGATGATCCAAAATTTACATCTATATCACTTAAATACATCATAGTTTCAAAAAAATGTGACTAGGTAGTCCTCTATTTACTAAGTTCTAAGTCCTCTTCTTTACATACTAAAATTATTTGATAAGAAATAAAAAATAATAATTTTAAAATTTGTATATTTTGTATTTAAAAATTTAAAATATAAATTTTTTATAAATATTTTTTTAATTTAAATTTTTATTCTTTAACAAATATCGAATCACTGGTTAGAATAACCTATGTTTATAAATTAATTATTTTTTAAAGATTTGGAGTTTGAATTTTGATCTCTAAATTATAGCTGTTTGAAAGTTTCTTTGGGAAAGAATTAAACTCTGATAAACTTCGATGAGAAAAAAAAAGCTATAAATCATAAAAACTTTGTAAAAGAATAAAATGATAAGGGAAAAAATAAATAAGAGGAAAAATATGTGAACTATTTTTTTTTTACACAGCTGGAAAAATATGTTAACTGAAAATTGTAATTTCTCGAGGTTAGCGTCCCTTGAGAAAGTTGCGTATGTATCACTTAATTTAGAGCTTTAACTCCATTTTTCTTTAGCTTACTTTCTTCGCTTTTTTTAGTTTTACTTATATTTTAACCAATTACATACAAATTGATTATCTAAATTGAATTTACGGTAGATTAAGTGTATTTAATTCACTTAATTTATTTGAGTGTAATTCGAAAAAAACAAGGTGAAATTAACACCGATGTATTTTCTTTTGCGTACAAAATAATAAGGTTGATGGAAATTTTTATTCACGAATATTTGTAAATAATTAGTTAGATGTATTATTTTCTAGAGCTCTTTCTCACGGTTCTTTAAATATTTTTTAATTCACGGATCGAATTACCTTTACGGAGGTGGTTGAACTTATGTATAGCTGAACGTAATAAAAATAATTTATATATATATATATATATATATATATATATATATATATATATATATATTGTATATGATTTACTAAGGGGTTATATATGGACAGGGAAGGACCTCAAATTTAATTGAGCAGACACAACTGTCCCCACAATTTTTCAAGATTATATAGTACTACTATATATAGTTTGTATTATTGCTGTACTAATTTTGTTGATTTACCTCAATTGTAATACTAATTGCGTCACTAAAATATTCTGGTTGAGAAAGTCATATTCAATTTCAAGAAACAATTGAAATTTTGATGTGTTAGATAAATAATCATAATTCTGATGTATACTTCTAACAGTATTACATCATAACTATATATATACTATATTATGCTCTGTAATTATGCTTTTAACAAATTTTGGTATAAAAATCTCCCTTCCATTAATCCAAAATCTACACATACATTGGTTGTAAATCCTAGCCCCAATGGGAAAACTATCGTGGGCTATACACATACAGATATTATCTATAATTATTTAACACTCATCGGTCAGAATTTTACAGTTATTTACATGCAGAGGAAATTAAAATCACATTAAAGTCTATAGTTAAATTCTTAGTGTCTAGTGTCAACCCAGAGCTAAAACTCAGAGGCAATTTGAAATGTGTCTGACATTTTCAAATATGCAAAGATTTTGCCCTCTAATTAAAATCCACTGCTATGCAATTTTGCCTAAGTTTGGGTTCTATGGTCCACATAATTTATGGTATTTCTTATCTAAGCTAAAAATAGACAAAGTAGACATGAGGGAAAAAAATTATGACCCTCTAACAAAGGCCCTTTTCATTCAACTGTAATATTCTCCGGCCACCTATCACACCATTTCTTTCACTCCTCATATTTTCTATCTTCTATTACATTCCAATTTATCTATTGTTGCTCCAGTCATTATTATACTTCCAAAATCTGATAAAATCTAACTTGTATTCCTTTTAATATTTTGCATTTAATATTCAAATTTACATTTGTATGCACCGTCCGAACATTTTTTAAATTATCTTAAATTGTAAATATTTGTAGAAATATTTTAGCAATTAACATAATAAAATAATATCATTATGTGATACAATTAGATGTACATGTAAAATAATTTTATACCGCTACAATGAGTATATAAAAATTAATGTGTTGAAAATTAAAAATAAAAAATACCAAGGATTAAGAATCCCTTAGTTATTTTAAATATTATATATCATGTAGCTACTATACCCTGCCTCATTCACATGCAAATCATATCAATAACTTTATACTCTACACATTGATATGAATTCGAATCAAAATGATCTTCAACCTCTACCTTTGCTAAGTAGTTTCCTTGGTTCAACTTCACAAGAACCTTTACTTCAAAATGAAAATCATAAATCATGCTATAATAATCAAGCTGAGGATGTAACAGTGGCCTTACACATAGGTCTGCCTGACAATTCAATTGAATCACCAATTGATAATGGATTTGTGAATGTCCCAACTCAAGTTCCAAATAATTACTGGATTCCAACTCATGAACAGATTCTCATTGGATTCAGTCATTTCTCTTGTCCTGTTTGCCTCAAAACTTTCAATCGTTACAACAATCTTCAGGTGTAGTTTTCTTCTTTTTTTTTTTTTTTTTTTTTTTTTTTTCTTAATCGCTTGAAATCTCAAAGTTGAAAAGCTTTTCACGTTCAATTATTGAGGTTTTGCATGACACATTCCACATTTTTAACTTAGTGAAATAGAAATAATACTGTGTCTAACTTTTGTTTCTTTATCCTATATAAAACACTATTGTCAATTTTCAACATGTTTACATAAAAAATAGGCTTTTAGGACAATACTAAAAAATTATTCTAATTTTTTATTTATATCACATTCTATAAGAGTATATTAGACTAGAAGCACATGAATAAATTTTTATATCATCATTATTATATCTATATTCTAATTCTAAATATATAACGGTTGCAGTCGTTTCACAGTTCTTGATATTGATAAGAATCATCTTCAAATGCGATTTATTCTACATCAATTGTGATTGCACATACATAAAAAACAATGATATTGCTTAGACATCAAAAACATTGATGTCAAAATCTAGAGTCAGTCAAAAGCACTTATATATCACGTGTTGTCATTGTTGAGACATCAAAATCTTCCATGTCGCAATATGGATATTGGTTGCAAATTTTTGTTCTAAACGATGATTATATTTTTCAATTTTGTGGCAGATGCATATGTGGGGACACGGTTCACAATATCGAAGAGGACCGGACTCATTGAAACGAACACATCCTCGACCGTTGTTGGACATTCCATGCTATTGTTGTTCAAAGGGATGTAAGAACAACATTGAGCATCCAAGAGCAAAGCCATTGAAGGATTTCAGAACATTGCAAACGCATTACAAGAGAAAGCATGGTTCAAAGCCTTTTACTTGTCGCAAGTGTGGGAAACCTTTGGCAGTAAAAGGTGATTGGAGAACTCATGAGAAAAACTGTGGCAAGCGTTGGCTTTGTATTTGTGGTTCAGATTTCAAACACAAGAGGTCACTTAAGGATCATATCAAAGCATTTGGATTTGGACATAGTCCTTTTTCTTCTTCCTCGGATGGTATTTAAGTTTTTGTTACAGTGATGTGTCTTGAGTGTCTTTTCTACTACTCTTTGAAGGGAAAAATATTATAATTATGAGGGGGTGTTATTATCAATTAATATACAGAAATGTATTTTTAATTTGAAGTTATCAAGGGTAAAATAGAGGTACAAAAATAAATAAATTGGAGCTTAATATTTGATTCGAATGGATTGTTTCCCTAGCATGTACTTCAATTTCTGCTTCGAAATGTGTTAGTTTGGTTCTGTGCTGCCTTAAGACCTTTTATATTAGTCATATATATATATGAAAAAGAATCTATAAATTAAATTATCAATTGATTTCTTCTTCTATATCCAGGAACTGAAGTATATCTTTTTTTACAATTTTCGCATTTTTCATCGTAACATTGCCTAACAAGAAGTCATTGTGATAAATATCGATGAATTTTTATGAATACTATATATATATATATATATATATGTATATATATATATATGTATATATATATATATGTATATGTATATGTGTGTGCGCGCGCGCGAGCGTGTCTGTTACGTATAACAAAATTAAAATAATAAATTTTTATCAAAAATTAATATTATTTCAAAAAATATTAAATTAATTATTAATTAAAAAAGAAATATTATATAAAATTGATTATAATAATTTAATAAATAAGTTTTTATTTAAAAGTGTTTAAAAAATAATATTTCTTAAAAGAAATTAGTAATTTTACTAAAATGCTATTATGAATTTTAAAATGTTTCATATTAAAATGTACTATAGACTTTCATGTGTCTTCAGCCGACCGTAACACAAAGACATTAGGGTAAAATAGAGGTACAAAAATAAAGAAATTGAAGCTTAATATTTGATTCGAATGGATTGTTTCCCTACCATGTACTTCAATTTCTGCTTGGAAATGTGTTAGTTTGGTTCTGTGCTGCCTTAAGACCTTTTATATATATTAGTCATATATATATATATATATATATGAAAAAAAATCTATAAATTAAATTCTCAATTGATTTCTTCTTCTATATCCAGGAACTGAAGTATATCTTTTTTTTACAATTTTCGCATCTTTCATGGTAACATTGCCTAACAAGTCATTGTGATAAATATATATATATATATATATATATATATATATATATATATATATATATATATATATGCGCGCGAGCGTGTCTGTTACGTATAACAAAATTAAAACACAAAGCATGTCGGTCCATTATTTTTACTTAATAAAAAGACTTTATATTTTAGTATTTTTATTAAAATAATAAATTTTTATCTAAAATTAATATTATTTCAAAAAATATTAAATTAATTATTAATTTAAAAAAAATATTATATAAAATGGATTATAATAATTTAATAAATAAGTTTTTATTTTAAAGTGTTTAAAAAATTATATTTCTTAAAAGAAATTATTAATTTTACTAAAATGTTATTATGAATTTTAAAATATTTCATATTAAAATCTACTATAAACTTTCATGTGTCTACAGCCAACCGTAACACAAAGACAATAGTAAAGTAATTTCAATAATATTTTTACTACTATTATTATTACTGATTTTACTACTATTATTATAATTGTGCTTGTTGAGAGCTTACCATTCCAACATTAGCATAAAATTGAAATTTTTGATATTTTTGAGTAATTTAAGTCAAACTATATGTGTGAGTAGAGATGTGCGAAAAATCCGATAATAAAGCCTAAATCTATAACCGGATCTAAATCCATTTTAAATATCTGGTTAAAATAATATGGTTATAATCCAATTCATTTATTAACCAGTTGGATATCCACTCATGTTTTATTTTTGGATTTAAATTTTATCCGGTTATTATCCGCTCATATTTTATTTTTGGATTTGAACCCTAAATCCTTTTTTGGAACGCAGCAAAAATAAAAAATAAAAATCGCTGCTTCTTCTTTGATTTCGACGACAACAACGAGGTAACCATTCTTGAACCCCAACTTCATTCTTCCATTTATCTCATTTTTCTACATTTCAATTTCTTCCTAACTTAACATTACTTCATTTTTTTTCTCCATTTCTACATGTATTAAGTTTTGTATCATTCCTCCCGTAACACGAGTTTTCGATAGAAATTTCACTATTTTCATGACCTTAACAAACTCTTATCTTTTCACAACAAAAAACCTATTTCCTAAAAAACATATTTGCCTTTTTTAATAAAATAAAGTTGTTACATTCAGTTTTCAAATAATGCATAAAAATATAACTCATTTTTAATTACTTCATTTTGTACAAATTAGTCTTTTTGTTCATCTTAGGTTTTTCCTTTATGTTTTCCTTTTGACATCTTGTATAAGTTTAACCATTTTTTTGCTTTCATATTTATATAAATGTTAAATATTATATTTTGTCAATATTTCACCCTATTGTAAATCATGTATTGATTTCCATCTTTTCTTGTCTTCTATTTTATCTGAGGATAAATGTCAAATTTGGAGAGTGTTGTTGGTTGTGGTGTAATACGGTGTATAAATTGTAATTTACATACCTTCATTATTGATTGGATTATATGGTGAGGATTTGTTTAAGGTAATGAAAAGAAAAATATGCTCAAGTTTTCTTGTAGTTTTGTCATCATAGTTTCATAATGCATCAAATTCTTGAAATTAACAAGTTATATCAAGTTTTTCGTATATAATGTCAAGTTTTTAAATTAATTAAAAGTACGCAAATCAATTAATAAATAACTAGATTTTAACCGATTTTGAGAAAAAAAAATCGATTTTAAAATTAGATTTGTCGAAAACCGGTTGCATAATCAGAAACCGGTTATTTAACCATAACCGATTTTACAATCGATTTTGTAACTGGTTTTAAACCAACAAATAGATTTGGTTATAAATCTTAATCCATATAATGATTTTAAAATGGATATGGTTTGGTTTTTTTAAAACACCAACCATGCATAGCCCTATGTGTGAGAATGCGCATACAACTCTAACGACTTCTTATAAAAATGAAAATTTAGTTAATGCTAAGTATTGAATCTTTAATTATATTATCGTAATAATCATGTACCAAATTTTACATAATTAAAATTAAAATATAATTTAAATTTTCGTAAAAATAAATATTATTTCATTTGCATACATGCAAAGTCAGTGTACAATTTTTCTATCAACTAAAAAAAAATAGTATCACTAAACCGAACAAAGTTACTAACGAGGGTTGAGTCTAGCACAAGGAGTAGATTTTGACAACGTGATAAACTCATATTTGAATCCTCTTTGAAAGAATCATGTATATGTAGTGTTCGACGTGCCTAAAGTATAATTTAGGAGAAAAAAAATTGGGTCTACAATTAGGGGTGAGAATAGGCTAGGCTAGGCTTTGAAAGGCTTGAGTCTGGCCTACGATTATAAAGGCCTGAGTACGGCCTATCATAGGCTTTTTTTTCGGTGTGGCCTGACCTTTTTAAAAGTCTGATCTGCCCTAAAAGCCTATTTAACAACCTTATTCACATTAAAACATTTAAATGTTATATTTTACATTTTTTTTAAATAGGCTAAATTAGGCCTTTATATACAAGGAAAACTAATAAAATTATAACCAAATCTAATAAAATAATAACTAACAAATCTGCAATGCAATAACCTTCCAAGAAAACAAAAAAACAAAACGATTTACATGATGCTCTATCCATACCAATTTACATGATGCTCTACCCATACCACATGATGCTCCCCACATACCAATACCAATGTACATATGTATATATATATTAAACAAAAAATGATTTTTCTAACAAAATGATTTTAAAAAAGTCTGAAACAAACACCCTTTAAACCCTAAAAAATGATTTTTGGTTTCAAAGAATAGATTTTTTCCTGAAACAAACGCACCCATTATTACCTCTCAAACAAACTCGGACATATTTAGTAATAATATAATTAATATTATTATCAACTTTGAAACACTTGGACTGCACCTATTTTATTCATTTTTTTTACTATTTTTTTTACAAATTCACATATACTATTTTGATTTAAGATTTATTTTTATTTATAAAACCTAAAATTAGAACAACTTCAATGGAGTTTCTAGAAGATTTTTATGAGATTTAACAAAGGCTAACTTTACTAAAGGAATACAAAGATAAAAGAAAAAAAAAATATTTTGAAGTAGTAAATATTGAACGATTCAACTTGAAAAGAACGGGAGAAGAAAAGAACGGAGAGAAAACATAATATAATAATTATATAATAATATGAACGATTCAACTTGAAAAGAACGGGAGAAGAAAAGAACGGAGAGAATATGGAACACTACTGAATATGGAATGACTATTGAGTGATAGTCTAATTGATAGGCTTTAAAATAAGAAATAATATTATTAATAAATAATAATAAAAAATAACATTAATAAATAATAAAATATATATAGGCCGGCTTTTCAGGCCTAATAGGCTTTTTTATAAGTCTGAGTCTGGCCTATTTAAATAAATAGGCTTTAAAAATAGTCTAAGCCTAGTCTTTTTATTAAACAAGTTAGCCTAGGTCAGGCCATAAGTAGGTCAGGCCAAAAACCCCTGACGAACGGCCTAGCCTATTACCACCCCTATCTACATTAAAGAATTATGGTTCAAATCTCGATAAGAAGAGATTTGATATGGTGTCCGACAAGATTTTCATCATGATTTTCTCTATTGGAGAAAACATGTAAAAAATAAAACATAGCATTACTAAATATTAGAATGGAATGATCATAACTATTTAAAAGTTATATACAAAATGATTTGTGAAATGCTTGCGTTTTTCTATAATGTATAAAATGAAACTGATATATGTAGTTATGAATTAATTGTCATCTCTCATCAAAATTTTGTAAATTTGATCTATGAACATTCAAGTTAATGATTGAGTTTATTAAACTTGTTAGTACAAAGAAGTTTGAGCTATAAAATTTCAATTTTACCATTAGTGTCAAAATATATATATATATATATATATATATATATATATATATATATATATATATATATATCAATCGCCTTATATAAAGATATAGATTGTGTTAGGTCATGAGAGGATCAGGTGGATCATTACATTGTAAGTAAGTTAGACATCATATTTTTATCCAAAACCTTATGGTAATGTGAGACTTCTTTACTCACATTTGATATATCTACAATATCTCCTTCAAGTGTGAGTCCATCTATTCATCTAGGCATGCTTCCCTCAAACGTAAGTTTTTTTCATCCAATTGCACAATTGTTGGAAACACAACAACAAGACATGCCGACTAAACAACACCCTTGCCCAGGAAGACTTTCGATACAAAGAATATGTCACATCAAATCATCAGCTCTGATAACACTGTGGGGTCATGAAAGGATATGAGTCATGAGGTCATGAGTTTATCAAACATGTGGACATTATGGGCCTAAATTATTTTAGCAATATCTTGAGTTTCCGAAGTTCGATTGAGGTATTGTTTTATATGATGAAAACGTAACAACATTTCCTACAACTTATATTTCACACATCATGACCAAATTCAACATCTATAATGGTCAAAAATAGGATGGAAGTTGACCACGAATTATTGGGGTTTTTAATTATTTTATGGGACTTATTAGAATAATAGCTAAATAAAATAAATAGGGACAAACAATAAGGAGTTGCAAAAAAAATGTCTCTTGACTTTTCTTTAATTGTTTTGTAACTATTTTCTAATTAAGATTAGACAAGACAATTATTAAAGAGCAACCACACAAGTGGGTTGAACACCACATCTTCACCCAAAACTTTAAGGCAATTGATTTATGGATCCTCCCACTTATATAGTATATTTATTTTCTATTCAATGTGAGACTTCTATACTCACACGTGATATACCAACAAATTGTGACATCAAATTCTTCTAACTATCAATGCTTATATAAAGTTGAATATAGGTAAACCGAAACTTGGGAAGCAACTCAGAAACTTGAAGACTTAATTTATAGTTTATGAACAATGTGTTGGGGAGCCGGAGGAGTGCAGTACAAATAATAGATCAAATGTTTCAAAATCGCAAGAGACTTTGACACTACATCTCCATCTAAAACCTTACGACATTAGATATATGAGTCACCACTCTTCTATATCTAATATTTAGCTCATTCTTAGTCAATGTGGGACTGAACCACTCACACTTGAAGCCAACAATCTCTCCTTCAACTGTGATTCTCCCACATCCTATACTTGCACCGCCGTTATTAGCAACGATATCGGCTTTTTGACTATACCGCTAGGAAGGCTTTCAATATAAGGATCCAACACCAAGATCAACTTATGCTTCCCACCAAGCCGAACAAATGCTCTAATACCACTAATTTGGGGAGTTCGGGGAGTCTCGAGAGCAACAATGGGCCAAATGTTCCATGACCACAATAGATTTTGACACCACATCTTCACCCAAAACCTTAAGATATTACATATATGGGTCACAACTCTTATCTATCCAACATTTATCTCATTCTTAGTCAATGTGAGACTTAACCACTAACACGTGAACCCAACAATTTAATCCTTAAGCTTGTATCTGATTCTTTTGTTTTATCTTATACTTTGTGTTAGTGTGTTATGAGATGTAGTTTAAATATTTTCTTTAGAGTGTGTGGGTGTACTGGGGGCCATGGAGAGTTTTGAGGGGAGATTTATGTCGGGAAAATAAACAAACAAATAAATTTAAACAACAATCAAAAACAAGAAAATAACGTGGAAACTCCAAACTAGAGAAAAAACCACAACTAGAGAATAACACTATTTGAAAATTGTTACAACACATAGACTTCTCTCAAATACTCCACATCCCCAATAGAACCACAATCTCCAAAGGGAATATCTAACTACCTCACAGAACTCTAAAACAAAGAGAGAAAGAAAAAGTTAGATATAAAGTTAAAGTATTTTTGATTGGTGCGATTTGTAATGAAGAATTAGAGCCACATATATAGCTCTTCCTTATAAGGATCCAACACCAAGATCAACTTATGCTTCCCTCTTCCTTTACAATTTTAAATAATGTTGAACTTTTCAATATTCTTGAATTTCAACTAAATCCCACACAATTTGTTACCAGTATGTCACTACACAGGATATAAACTCGACTTGTTTTTATTTTTATAAATTTAAATATATTTTAAATTAAAATGAAGTTGTATTTGAGTCAATATAAATATACAATACAATAACATTAAAAGTTAATATTTTCTTTGGGTTACTGTGGGTATAGGTACAAAGTTTTCATCATCATTTAACAGTGACAAATCATCGTTAAGGAACTTATTTGTCCATACACAAGATTTAGGAATAAAACCCTTAATCATTTGTTTAAAGGGTCCAAATCTCTTACCACTTGGGCCAACTCATTGCTTAAAGGGCCCAAATTCTTTACCATTTTAGCCCAACCCTTACCATTATCGTATTTATCCCCAATTGTCATATATGTTTTTTGCTGTTTATTTGTTAGTGCAACTATCAAATTCCTTGAAGGTGATTGCATTGATCATGAAGGTTTTGGACATGGAATGCATCTTGTATATCTTCCACTAAGTCCCAAAGCTCAGGATCTTGTGAGATAAAGAAACTCCTCAGCCTGTCCTTCCAAAACTCAAATCGTTCACCATCAAACAAATATGGCCTATTAATGTTTCTTTCAGCAACTTCTTCAAAAATCCAGATATTGTTGAATCCTTGGATCTTTGTTCAAACACTGTAAATTGCTAATTTTTTAAATCGGTTTCTTGATGTCAATTGAAGGTGCAAACACGAGAATAAGGGTTGAATTGTGTTTGACTATGTTGGATTCTTTTTTCTAATTTATTTAAAAACCATTCGGGTTCGGTGACTTACTTAAAATAAAAGTAATAGCAATCGGGTTAAGTGATTAGAGGCATAAGTAAAACAAGAATTGTAGAATTAAAATGACACAAGAATTTATCCTAGTTCACCACCAACTTTGACGCTACGTCCAATCCCCACACTCAGAAGGATTTAATCAACTAATTCAAAACTTGATTTACACAACTTCTGACCCTACAAGTCAGTCTTCTCAAAACAACCTTACACCTACAGACTTTTTTAGGAACACAAACACCTTGACTCTACAAACTAAACAATGACTCACCATGATGGATCTATCTAGTTCCTTTTAAAAACCAACGACTCTCCATATAAGATACCTAATGCAAATCGGATGTACACTTAACATATCTAGATAACATTCCGCAAATCTTGCAAAAACACATTGTCTTTTAATGTAAAAATTAAAAGTCAAAGCAAAAAATAATAGAGCCTTTTGTTTTTGGTCAACAACTAATAATAAAGCTAAGTGATTCAACTTGGACAAGCCAAATCAACAACACTTTTTTTATGAGCCCAATTCCACTCTAGTTGGGCATGATGTTTATTAACTCGGCCCATAATTTCCCTTCATTCTTGCAAATAGAGCTGTCAATAAAATCTCAAAACTCAAAACTCCTTAAAAAATCTCCTACTAAGTCCCTAATATTAGCTCCCTATTGAAATAAACTTTTTAAAGCTCCAACCTATTATTTTATTATTTTTTGTGGGTTTAAGTGAGTTGGTTCATAGGCTCAAAGTGTTGTTACTTGAAATTTTTTTCTTGAAAACCATTTGAAATTTATTTTTTTCGAAAAAAAATATCGAAATATTTCTCAAAAAATATAAAACATTTTTTTCTTAAAAATATTTTTAAATTATTTTTTTTCTCAAAAAGTTACGTGAAAAAAATCAAAAAATTATTTTTCTCGAAAAAACTCGAATTTATTTTTTCAAATTAAAAAAAAATTGTAAATCATTTTTTTATCAAAAAATCTTAAGAAAAAAATCAAAAAAATATTTATCGAAATTTAAAAAAAAAATTTGAAAAGTGGGCTAGTAAAACCTACTAAACCCACAAAAGAGTAAATCACCTGTACGCAAGCTAGATGGAAGTCAAAAATTCAAATGCATGTCGAATGGTTTTTTTAAGCCCATATCCAAAATGCTTCAGCAAGTGTTTTTTTTTTCAAGTGTGGTAACCGATGTGTCCCAATTTCCATCAGATTTTCAGGTAGAGTCGCCAAAAGGCTGGGCCCATCATTCACGTTTGGTAGTAAAAGAAAGTAACCACAAACGTCAAGGCAACTCCTTTGCACGAGATCGCCAATTCGCCATGGCACCCAAGCCCAACCAGAAAAAAACTCGAATTTATTTTTTCAAATTAAAAAAAAATTGTAAATCATTTTTTTATCAAAAAATCTTAAGAAAAAAATCAAAAAAATATTTATCGAAATTTAAAAAAAAAAATTGAAAAGTGGGCTAGTAAAACCTACTAAACCCACAAAAGAGTAAATCACCTGTACGCAAGCTAGATGGAAGTCAAAAATTCAAATGCATGTCGAATGGTTTTTTTAAGCCCATATCCAAAATGCTTCAGCAAGTGTTTTTTTTTTCAAGTGTGGTAACCGATGTGTCCCAATTTCCATTAGATTTTCAGGTAGAGTCGCCAAAAGGCTGGGCCCATCATTCACGTTTGGTAGTAAAAGAAAGTAACCACAAACGTCAAGGCAACTCCTTTGCACGAGATCGCCAATTCGCCATGGCACCCAAGCCCAACCAGAAGCAGCACCAAGGTCGGCGCCCCTTACCGTGAAATAAACTGTTGTCGAAGGTGTTGAGAACGGAAAAAAGCAATTAATGATATCGGAAGAGAGGAATTCATATGCAGAAAATGTGAAGCCAATAAAATGTCGTAATTAGAGACGGCAGAGCACGACAGAGCATGAGGTCGTTGAAACTATTCCACCAGGATCGAAGATGTCGATGGAAAAATCAGGGAGATCAGAAGAATGAACGGAGTTGTTGACAACAAACGTGAGAATCATGACTCTGTTTTCTGTTGCTCCGATCAAAGTCTTAGGGTCCTGGAGTTTTGCGTCATTGAACCAGTATGGTGGTGGTGAAGAACATGCAATAATCGGAGAAACTGGAGAGTCGCAGTGAGGTTCTGCTTTTTTCTCCTTAACAGTTGCGTGAGGTTTTTATTTCGCGACAGTTTATGTGATGAAGAAAACGCTCTCTTCGATAATATGTTTCTTATGTTCCTCAAAAAAATCAGAAACAGATTTCGAAATGGTGGTGAAATGTGGTTTTAGCTTCAATGGATCTGGATCCTTAAAAGACTCAACAACAAAATCGTTTTGTTCTTTGATGACTTATATGGTTGGATAGGAAATGACAGAATAATCGCTTTCAACATTGATGAGGTCCTGTGATTTCCCTGTTTCTTTTTCATCGCTCAGTGTTGGTGTGAATGGTTCTTGCGAATTTCGTGTTGCATTATTACTTTGTATTGTTGGATTAAGGATTAGTGATGGAAGGTTACTGCAGATGGGGGTGGGTTTCTACTAGATGTATTTGATATGGATAATGGGATTGGCGATCATGTGGCTACTAGTAAAAATTAAGGTTGTAATTTGGTGAAAATTGTGGGAAGGGGTGTTGGTTGTAATGGGTGTTGGAGTTGCAAACCCATTCTAATGAGTTATGGTTTTCAAAGTGGGCGAGGCTTGGTGTGAGTTAAGATGATATGGTGGAAAATGTTGTTATTACAAATTTAAAATTAGATAAGTCTAGAACCATGTAGAATTTCTATGTAAGAATTTAGAAGTACTTTAATTATAGAAAAATGTGAGAAGTATCTAGAAGTGAGTATTAATTAGGAATCTCCTAGAAATGTGTCTAGAGTTTTCTATTTGTACCTATAAATATCTCATTGTACTTGACATTAAGCATCAAGCAAATTGTGAGTTTTCTATTAGAAATACATTCTTTTCTCTAACAAAGTGGTATCTAGAGCTTGGTTGTGAGAGTTGAGAAATGGTGAATCGTGATTACACTACTTTCCACTTTCCTCCTCTGAAAAAAGAGAATTATGAAAAATGGTGCCTTCACAACTCATGGAATTCTTAAAGCAAAAATCAGAAGCTTTTGTTGCTTTCAAGAACTTCAAAGCTCTTGTAGAGAAGGAGAGTGGTCATGAAATCAAAGCTTTGACATCTGATCGACACGGTAAATTCACTTCGAAAGAGTTTAATGAATTCTATCCAACTCATGGAATTCGCCGTCCGTTGGCAGTTCCAAGATCTCCACAACAGAATGGAGTAGCAGAGAGAAAAAATAGAATTATTTTGAACATGGCAAGATGCATGCTCAAATCCAAAAGGATGCCAAAAGAGTTTTGGACTGAAGTAGTTTCTTGTGCGGTCTATTTTGAAAATCGCTCTTCGACTTCAAATGTCAAATATGAAACCCCTTTAGAAGCATGGAAATGGAAGGACGCCTAGTGTTAATCACTTGCGTGTCTTTGGGAGCATAGCATATACACATGTGCCACAACGAGAAAGATCCAAACTTGATGATCGAGGCATTAAACATGTCTTTGTTGGCTTTGATCTGCATTCTAAAGGTTACAAGTTGTACAATCCATGCAACAATAAGGTAGTGGTGAGTCGCGATGTTGAATTTGATGAAGATGCTACATGGAATTGGAAGGGTCAAGAAGAAACAAACTATAATTTCCTTCCATATTTTGAAGAAAGATCAAGAGGCCACAACACCAGTTCAACATGCAACTCCACCTTCTTCACCTCCTCTTTCACCTACTTCTCTATATGAAAGTTCAAGCGAAAGAACAAGTAAGATGAAATATATAGAAGACATTTATGAAAGGTCGACTAAAATTACTCTTGAACTTGAAGAGTTGTATTGTCTCTTGGTGGATAGTGAGCCATTAAATTATGGAGAAGTAGTGGAAGATAAAAGGTGGAGACAAGCCATGGATGAGGAGATCAAATCAATTGTGAAGAACAACACTTGGGAATTAGCAACTCTTCCAAAAGGCCATGAAGAAATTGGAGTCAAATGGGTGTACAAGGCTAAAAAGAATGCTAATGGAGAGATTGAAAAATACAAAGCAAGACTTGTTGCCAAAGGCTACAAACAAAAACATGGAGTTGACTATGAAGAAGTTTTTGCACTAGTTGCTTGCATGGACAATATTCGTTTGCTAATCTCTGTAGCAGCTCAAAATAAGTGGAAACTTTATCAACTTGATGTAAAATCGGCATTTCTAAATGGCTATCTTGAAGAAGAGATCTATGTTGAGCAACCAATGGGGTACGTGATTAAAGGACATGAAAATAAAGTTTTGAGATTGAGGAAACGTTGTATGGATTAAAACTTTATCTTCATGTCCTTTAATCACGTACCCCATTGGGTTAATCTTCATGTCTTTTAATCACGTACCCCATTGGCCTGTAATGAGTACGCATCGACAAATACTTCCAAGACAATGGGTTTACTCGTTGTCTTAATGAATATGCTATTTATGTCAAAATTTGTGATAATGGAGATATTTTGATTGCTTGTCTCTATGTGGGTGATCTTATATTCATTGGGAACAATCCAAGTTTATTTGAAGAGTTCAAAAAGGCCATGGCGCTTAAGTTCGAGATGACTAATATTGGGCTCATGTCATACTACTTAGGCCTAAAAGTAAAGCAATTGGAAGAATGTATATTTATTTCTCAAGAAAACTACGGAAATGAAGTTTTGAAGAAATTTAAAATGTTTGATTACAATCCGGTGAACACACCAATGGAGAGAGAATTGAAGTTGTCAAAGTTTGAAGATAGACAAAAGGAAGACCCTTCTTTTTTCAAAAGCCTCGTTGAAAGCCTAAGATACTTAACATGTACAAGGTCTGATATTCTATATGCGGTTGGAGTAGTGAGTCGTTTCATGGAAGTTCCTACTACTACACACATGAAAGTCACTAAGAGGATACGCCGCTACCTTAAAGGTGCGCTTGATTATGAACTATTTTACTCTTCTTCTAATGATTTTAAACTCTTTGGATTCTATGATAGCGACATTGCGGGAGATATTGATGATAGAAAGAGTACTAGTGGCTTTATATTTTTCATGGGGGACTGTGCTTCTTCGTGGAGCTCAAAGAAGCAATCTATTGTCACACTTTCAACATGTGAGTCAGAGTATATAGGAGCAACATCTTGCACTTGTCATGCCATTTGGCTAAGGAGATTATTGAAGGAACTTCATATGCCACAAAAGGAAACTACTGATATTTGTATAGACAACAAGTCTGCACAAACACTTGCAAAGAATCCAGTGTTTCATGATCGCAGCAAGCACATAGACACAAGGTACCATTTCATTTGAGAATGCATTGCCAAGAAAGAAGTTGAGCTTAAATATGTGAAGACTCAAGATCAAGTTGTAGATATTTTTACAAAGCCGTTAAAATTTGAAGACTTTCAAATGCTAAAAGAAAGACTTGGAATGAAGAAAAAAATTAAAATTAAGGGGGAGCAATGTTACTACTAATTTGAAATTAGATAAGTCTAGAACTATGTAGAATTTCTATGTAAGAATCTAGAAGTGCTTAATGTGGGAAGTATCTAGAAGTGCGTATTAATTAGGAAGCTCCTAGAAATGTGTAGAGTTTTCTATTTGTACCTATAAATACCTCATTGTAACTGACATTAAGCATCAAGCAAATTGTGAGTTTTCTATTAGAAATACCTTCCTTTCTCTAACAAATGTATCAACACAAATTGACATGTCACAAAGGCAAGGCTCTTGATACTGTAAAATTTGATAGAGAAAGGTAGAGAAGAGAGTCCATGACAATGAAAATACTAATGTAATATATCTTTATTAGGGGTACATTAATGGAGGATGAAAGATTCTAAAAGACTAATGCTAAAGCTATTCTAAAATAACTACTTTCTTCATTCATTTTCGTGGTAATCATTACAATCACCAATTTCCTATTTATATTTATATCATAGGAAAAAACATAATATATCATAGGAAAAATTATATTCTAACAAACTAAACAATGAGTCATCATAATTGATCTATCTAGATTCTTCTAAAAACTAGTGACTCTCATCTAAAATATCTAATGCAAGTTGGACATACTCTTAACATATTTGGGTCATAACATATTCCTTTATATATATATATATATATATATATAGTTGTGATTTTTTGACATTTGGTTTTAGTTAAACTACGTACACCAAATATCGATTGTTAGACTTTACTTATCCTAAAGCTAATAATATTTCAGCTTAAAAAGAAAATTTTAAAAAGTCTTGTAACCGTATCTACATGTTTTTCATCCTCTTTTAAGAGTACCTCACAAAGCCATGTTTCATAGAGTCACATAGATTCATACACCACCATTGATGAAATGTTGTGTATCTAGTGAGTGTTTTATCAAAGATAAGTGCATAAGGTATTCTAGATGGCGATTCCACAAGATAACTCAGTTGAGGATAATTACTTAGCATTTTTTATTCTATTTTTTCTATGTCGTTGTGCTATCACTTTCTCTTAGATGATTTGATTTTAACTTCGTACTTGTATATCGACATTTTCCTCTTTGTTCATTAATCAAGAAGTTGAGTTGGTTTTCTCTCTTATTGTGGAGAAACCAATGGCTATGAATTCCACTCTGAGGTTATCAAAGTTGGTTATAGCCTATCTGCTTCTTCATTGCTTCTGGATATTGTTAGATTTGGTACATAAACCTTCTTCAATCTTATTTTTAAGCAAAAATAGTGCAAAAGTATCAGAAAGTTATCCTGGTAATATAACTATGTTGGCACCCCAAACCAATGATCTATCATTTTTAGCAAACCAAAATTATTATTAAAAAGAAAAACAATAATAAAAACAAAGGGTGTAGGGAACTAAGCTAAAATACAAAAAAAAAAAAAATAATAATTAATAGGGATACAAACTACTGCCTCATCAAAAACCTTTCTAGAAAAATCTAAAGGGATAAAACCATAGAAAAGGATAAAAGTGTCTTGTAAAACACAACAAAAATCAACAAAATCTATATTAAGGAAGACCAATCATGTTTCTAGTTAAAACATAAAAAATACTAGTTGGAATTGTATCCCACCAATGATTGTTGATAATGTGGAGACCCAAATTAGCAATCATGTATGTAGATGTGCTTTTATGTAAATGTGAGAGATAATAAATCTCATTCTTTTAGACAACTCAAGGCAATTAAGCCATCTATTTCTTACAAACTAAGGTTCAAGGTGATGATTCTTGAAAGCAAGATTAGTCAATTGAGAATTAGATTTAATCCATAGGTAAGGCCACCCCTTCTTGTAAGTTATTTCAATAGAAATCATGAGCTTAATAAATTCAGCATGTAGAGTAAAGGTGATACCCAAATTCATGGCAAAATGGCATAAGTGTTATCCCTAAAGATACCACCACAAGCAGTAGGCCTAGGACAACTAATCACTGCCCCATATGTAAACACCTAATCTAATAAGGTTTGGGAGGACGCTAGATCATTTCTTTTAAAATAGATATCTTAGGAGGATGGGTACTAACTAGAAAAGACTTGAGAATTTGAAATTCCTTAACAGAAGAAGAGGTTGTGATATGCGTGTGATTTCTAGATTTAGAAACATTAGCAATAATCTTATTAATGGTTGTTTGAATATCAAGATTTTTTCCTCAAAGCAGGCTTGATTTCTGCAAAACCAAATTGTGTCAAAATTAAAAATGATGCTACCTAGAATTACATCTCTACATTATTGAGACTAGATTTTGTCACAAATAGCCAAAAGATTATTCACATAGCGATTATCAATCCAAGTATGCAAAATAGAGGTTAACCAAGACCATGATTTATTATCAAAAACACAAGAGAGAGAAAAAGGTGTGTGTTTGTTTTCACCACACGCGACAAAGCTCACATCTAGATACCATTTTATAGACTCTAGAAAGTAAATTATTATCTATAGGGATCTTATGATGCTCCAAAACCTTAGAGATTTAGAAGGGGTAATGCATCGATGCTAGATGGATTTATCCCAAGGGAAGCGCTACCCCTAAGGCTTGTAGAAAAGGTATGCCTCATTGAAATTCAAGATTCTATAATTGCTTAACTTCAACAGCAAATGATACTCACAATAAATAATAAGAATAAAACCTTGTGAAGTAAGGAAGCCAACTCAAGATAATTAGTCAAAAGACAATAAGGAACTATCTAGTGACCATCTTGAATGAATAACTAACAATATCTTGAAGATGAGAAGGCTTGTCTTCATCAATTTTAAGAATAGAAACCAAGGTCATCGAACCAAGTATTCACCTAGAAATTAATTTTATCACCCTTGCTAGTTTCCTATTTACAATTATCATAAAGAAAAGAATGTTAAGCTTTAAGACCCGCCAAAATATAAGAACCAATGTGGTAGCTGATATGACCATGCCTTCTTAAAGCCCTGCTCCTAAGAAGAATCTCCTAGTGCTTATTAGAAGTGATTAATTCCTATATTAGCTTAATAATTGCTACATCATTTCAGTCCTTTAGAGATCTAATACAAAGATCACCTTCGTTGAAAGGAGAACAAATTTTGTGACAGGCAAACAGTAACCAATTTTCTATTCTCAATATCTGTAGACCAAATTAAATTTATAACCCATTTATCCATATCTTTTAAAAGTTAAATAGGACAAGTGTATATGTGGAAGCTATAGATCAAAATGCTACGAATAATAGTTTTCCTCCATTGAATTCTACATGCCGTAGAAAGAAGATAAGCCTTCCAAGTTGTAAACTTAACTTTGTTGGAACCAAGTTGGTTTTACACTTAGAGTTTTGATGTTAACAAAACTATTTTATGAGAATAATATATTTGACTTCAAAGAGTATGAAAGAAGATTCATGTTTTTGAAGAAAATCTAAAATAAGATTTGATTCCAAATTATAATTGAAGAAAATCTAAAATAAGATTTGATTCAAATTTATAATGGATGAAAAATCTAAAATAAGATTTGATTCAAATTTATAATGGATGAAAAATCTAAAATAAGATTTGATTCAAATTTATAATTGAAGAAAATCTAAAATAAGATTTGATTCAAATTTATAATTGAAGAAAATCTAAAATAAGATTTGATTCAAATTTATAATTGAAGAAAATCTAAAATAAGATTTGATTCATATTTATAATTGAAGAAAATCTTTGACCAAGTTGAAAAGAAAATATGGTCAAGATTTGAAGAATATTTGAAGAAGATTTGAAGAAGATTTGAAGAAGATTTAGTGAAGATTTCAAGAATATTTGATCAACATTTAATGAAGATATGAAGAATATTTGATCAACAATTAATGAAGATTTGAAGAATATTTGATATGAAGAATTTACAAAGTCAATCTACACAAAATTGGGACATAATCATTCTGAAGAATTTACAAAGTCAATCTACACAAAATAGGAACATAATCATCATGAAGAATTTACAAAGTCAATCTACACAAAATAGGAACAGAATCATCATGAAGAATTTACAAAGTCAATCTACACAAAATAGGAACAGAATCAATTTGAAGAATTTACAAACTCAATCTAAACAAGATACAATTCAGAATTAAATAACGACTAAATTGAAGCCCAAATTTTCACTATAAATAGACACTCAAGGCTGAAGGAGAAAAGCATCGAAAAGCAGAAAAGAGTAACTCAAGCTCAAAGTTCTCAATTCATCTTAGAGTTCAAAGAGAGAAACACTTGTTCGAATGAGAAATATCTTTTGAGTGTTCTTTTCTTAAAGTGTGAGAGTTATTGTTATTATCAGCTTTGTTAGAAGCAACTACTCAAGTTTCAATCTCTTGTATCCAACCCGATAGTGGTTTAGTTCCTTCTTCAATCTGGGGTCGTCAGGTTGTTAGGAGAAGACTTGGCTTGTAGGGTCAAGGTGGTGTTGTTCCTCAAAAGTCTAGGGTTGTCAGGCTGTTTGGGAAGACTGGCTTGGAAGGTCAAGTGCTTTGTAATTCAAGGTTTTTGAATTAGTGGATTAAAGCCTTCTGAATGAGGGGACTGGATGTAGCCAAGTTAGTGGTGAACCAAGATAATTCTACACGTCAAATTATTTATGCTTTCATTGCTTGCTGCCTCTAAATTCGATTGCTTCTACTCCAAGTAAGTCACCAAAACCAAACTAATTTTTAATTATTTATAAATTAGCATAAAGGTATCAACTTTGTGCAAACACAATTCAACCCCTCTTCTCGTGTTCGCACCTTCAATTGGCATCAGAGCTCGGTCTCAAGGCTGAGCACTTTACAGTGTGTGAGAAAAGATCCAAGGGTTCAATATGTCTAGATTCAGTGAAGAAGCTGCTGGAGGAAATATCAACAGACCACCTCTGTTTGATGGAGAACGTTTTGAGTATTGGAAAGACAGGCTGAGAAGTTTCTATATTTCACAAGATCCTGAACTTTGGGACTTGGTGGAAGATGGTTATATTGCTCCAAAGAATAAAGATGGTATTGAAATTCCAAGAAAGGAGATGAATGCTGATGAGAAGAAGATGTACAAGATGCATCATAAGTCCAGAACATTCATGATAAATGCAATCACCTTCAAGGAGTTTGACAAGTGCACCAACAAAGAGACAACAAAGAGTATTTATGATAGTCTGACTCTAACCTATGAAGGAAGCAAGCAAGTTTAAGAAGCAAAGGCCAACCTCCTAGTCAAAAAGTATGAGTTGTTCAAGATGGAAGAAGATGAAGACATTGAAACAATGTTTTCCAGATTCCAGACCCTGGTATCAGGATTAAAGGTACTTGAGAAGAGTTATACTACTGCTGATCATGTGAAGAAAATTCTTAGGAGTCTGACAAGTAAGTGGAGACCTAAGATCACTGCCATTCAGGAAGCAAAGGATCTGAATACTCTAAAGTTGGAAGAATTAATCAGCTCTCTCAAATCACATGAAGTTGAGCTTGAAGAAGATGAGCCCAAGAAGAAGAACAAGACTCTAGCCTTGAAATCTAAGCAGAAGAAGGTTCTAAAGGCAACATCAGATTCAGAGGATAGTGATTCAGATAATTAGAATCTGAACTCAGAGGAAGAGGAGATTGCTTTCATAACCAGAAAAGTTCGAAAGATGTGGCACAACAGAAAGAAGAAATTTCCCCAAAGATATTCCAAACAATCCAACAAAGGAAATGATGATAAAAGCATCATCTGCTATGGATGCAATGAACCTGGACATATCAAGTTAGAATGTCCAAATATGGAGAAAGGAAAAAGGAAAGATTCTAGACCCAAGAAGAAGAGTTTGATGGCTACATGGGATGATTCTGAGGAATCCTCTGACGATGAACAAGCAGATTTAGCTATGATGGGTCATACCAACTCTACCTCTGGATCCAACACAGATTCTGACTCTGGAAGTGAATCAACAGATGAAGAAAGTGAGGTATTTTATGAATTTACTCGATCTGATTTAATTACTGCTATAAATGATTTTTTAAATATTAATCACAAATTGTCTTTAAAACTAAAAACACTTAGGAAAGAAAATACAAATCTAATTGAAAATGTTAATGTTTTAAAGAATGAAACTACTGAATTTAAAATAGAAAATACAAATCTGAAAACTGATATTACTGAACTTAAAATAGAGAATGCAAATCTGAAAACTGATATTACTGAACTTAAGACAGATAATGCAACTCTGAAAACTGATATTATTGAACTTAAAACAGAAAATGCAAATCTGAAAACTGATATTGCTGAACATAAGGCTGAAAATCTAACTCTGAAAAGTAATTATAGTTCAACATCAATTGAAAATACCACATGTAACTCTGATAAGCATGAAGAAGTATTTCAAGATTTTATTGATAATGGTATGAAAAGAAGCAAGTATGCATCTATGATTTATGGGGTTAGTTGGAATGGTAAAAGAGGAATAGGATTTCAAGAAAAAGTAATTGAATCTAAGTTTATTCCCTCTGATGATTTATGTATTATTTGCTATAAGAAAGGTCACAATAAAATATCTTGTCCTATGCTAACCACATGGAAAGACAAGAAATCTTTAAGATCTAACAAACCAGGACCCAACCAAATTTGGGTACCAAAAGATAAAATTGTTTATGTTGCAGATGTTCTAAGCAATCAAATTGAAACACCAGTCATGGTGCCTGGTCAATGGATGCTTGCAATATATGAAGGCAAAAAAGTCTATGTTCCAAGACTTAACAAACAAAAGCCAACTGACTCTGGTGGAAGAAGGATTGGTCAACACAATACATATCAGAACCAGAACCAAATGATGAACCAGAAATATCAGAGAAATCACACATATCAACAAAATCAAAACTGGCAGATAAATCACACATATCAACAGAAGAATCAGAATTACCATCAGACAAACCCGATGCATCAGCAGAAAAAGAAGTGGCAGATTAAAAGTCAGAATCAGGAGACTTCTTTGAACACTCCAATCAAATTCATGAAGACTACAAACCTGGATGGGAATTCAAATCCCTTCATCCAGACTCTCTATTCAGAGAATATGCAAACTCAGAATCTGAAAACCAGAAAAGAAGAACTAAGAGGGTTTTCATAGTGAAACTGAAATTGTTAACATATAGGTGATATCTTTTTTTTTTTAAAGTTAATTATTATCTGATATTATGTTTATTGTGATAACAAGAAGCTTGATTATAAAAATCAAAGCTAGATAAGTATTTTGCAGGTTCTCAAGAATTTAAGAGGAATGATGTTTGGGATCTAGTACCTAGACCAAAGAAGAACATTATTGGAACCAAGTGAATTTTCAGAACCAGTGAAGTGGTCAGAAACAAGGAAAAACTTATCACATAAGGCTACAGTCAGCGAAAGGGCATTGATTACACTAAGACATTTGCTCCAGTGGCCAGGTTAGAAGCTATTCGTATCCTACTTTCTTTTGCTGCAAATAATAACATTACATTATTTCAAATGGATGTTAAAAGTGCTTTTCTAAATGGTTATATAAGTGAAGAAGTGAATGTTAAACAACCTCCAGGTTTTGAAAGTTCTGAATTTCCAAATCATGTTTTTAAACTTAGGAAATCCTTGTATGGTCTAAAACAAGTACCTAGGGCGTGGTATGATAGACTTAGTAACTTCTTGCTTAAAAATAACTTTGAAAGAGGACAAGTAGATAATACACTTTTTAGAAAATCAATAGGAGATAACATTCTTATTGTTCAAATTTATGTTAATGACATTATTTTTGGATCTACTAATGGCACTCTTTGTCAAGAATTTTCTAAATTGATGCAACTTGAATTTCAAATGAGTATGATGGGAGAACTTAAGTTCTTCTTAGGGATACAAATTAAGCAAAGTCAAAAAGGTAT
>JBBPBQ010000004.1:34685870-34773648 GCA_037974755.1 Cicer yamashitae
AAAAAAAAGAAAAAAAGAAAAAGAAACGAAAAAAAAAAAAAGAAAAACAGAGTTTCACATTCAAGTCTTTTTGTCTGATGACATAAGGGGGAGAAAGATATTTGATAAAGTGGAGAGAAAATGATGCTAAGACTTAGGGGGAGTCAAAGAAATATAAAGAAATGTTGTTATAAAAAATACAGGTTTTGTCATCATGAAAAAGGGGGAGATTGTTGGAACCAAGTTGGTTTTACACTTAGAGTTTTGATGTTAACAAAAGTATTTTATGAGAATAATATATTTGACTTCAAAGAGTATGAAAGAAGATTCATGTTTTTGAAGAAAATCTAAAATAAGATTTGATTCCAAATTATAATTGAAGAAAATCTAAAATAAGATTTGATTCAAATTTATAATGGATGAAAAATCTAAAATAAGATTTGATTCAAATTTATAATTGAAGAAAATCTAAAATAAGATTTGATTCAAATTTATAATTGAAGAAAATCTAAAATAAGATTTGATTCATATTTATAATTGAAGAAAATCTTTGACCAAGTTGAAAAGAAAATATGGTCAAGATTTGAAGAATATTTGAAGAAGATTTGAAGAATATTTGAAGAAGATTTGATTAAGATTTGAAGAAGATTTAGTGATGATTTGAAGAATATTTGATCAACATTTAATGAAGATATGAAGAATATTTGATCAACAATTAATGAAGATTTGAAGAATATTTGATATGAAGAATTTACAAAGTCAATCTACACAAAATTGGGACAGAATCATTCTGAAGAATTTACAAAGTCAATCTACACAAAATAGGAACAGAATCATCATGAAGAATTTACAAAGTCAATCTACACAAAATAGGAACAGAATCAATTTGAAGAATTTACAAACTCAATCTAAACAAGATACAATTCAGAATTAAATAACGACTAAATTGAAGCCCAAATTTTCACTATAAATAGACACTCAAGGCTGAAGGAGAAAAGCATCAAAAAGCAGAAAAGAGTAACTCAAGCTCAAAGTTCTCAATTCATCTTAGAGTTCAAAGAGAGAAACACTTGTTCGAATGAGAAATATCTTTTGAGTGTTCTTTTCTTAAAGTGTGAGAGTTATTGTTATTATCAGCTTTGTTAGAAGCAACTACTCAAGTTTCAATCTCTTGTATCCAACCCGATAGTGGTTTAGTTCCTTCTTCAATCTGGGGTCGTCAGGTTGTTAGGAGAAGACTTGGCTTGTAGGGTCAAGGTGGTGTTGTTCCTCAAAAGTCTGGGGTTGTCAGGCTGTTTGGGAAGACTGGCTTGGAAGGTCAAGTGCTTTGTAATTAAAGGTTTTTGAATTAGTGGATTAAAGCCTTCTGAATGAGGGGACTGGATGTAGCCAAGTTAGTGGTGAACCAGGATAATTCTACGCGTCAAATTATTTATGCTTTCATTGTTTGCTGCCTCTAAATTCGATTGCTTCTACTCCAAGTAAGTCAGCAAAACCAAACTAATTTTTAATTATTTATAAATTATCATAAAGGTATCAACTTTGTGCAAACACAATTCAACCCCCCTTCTCGTGTTCGCACCTTCAAACTTTAATTCTAACAGCAATAGACATCAAATTAGAAACTTTAGGCATTCCCTTGAAGATGGGAATCCCAAGGGTAATGAAAGGGATAGTGCCAATAAAGAACCAAGCAAGAAGCTATGATATTATGCCTTTTGGTGGAAATAGAACTAGTGTAAATGATAGATTTGTTTGAATTAATAACCTAACCACACACATTATACTTATCAAAAAGTTTCTAAATATTGTTAACATTAGAAATAATGCATTGCAAAAAAAAGCATCGAGTCATCTGCATACAAGACATGGAAAATAACATAAGTGCGTTTAGGACCATTAATTAAAGGGAACCATCAGTCACTAACCACTTAATAGCTTTGCTAAGTACCTCTTTAGCAATGCAAAATAGAATAGGAGACAAAAGATCAACTTGTCTAACCCCCATTGACAAGGAAAAAACCCAACATATTTTCCAATGACAAATTGGAATAACTTTGGAGACTTGAGTATTATGCTAATCCTATGAAAAACATTTATGTCGAAACCAAAAGCATGGAGTACTTTGATGAGGAACTGCCAATCTGTAGTGTCAAATTGTTTCTAATGTCAATCTTGAGGGCCATATTACCTCCAAAAGATATGTGATAAAGCATATTCATTGCTTCATAAGCAAGAAAAATGCAATCCCCAATGTAACTTTTTTGAATGAAACTCTTTTGATGAGGTGAGAAGATAGTAGGCATCAGGGAAGCCATCCTATCAGCAAGCACTTTGGATAAAATTTTGAATTTAAAATTTGCAAGAGAAATTGGTCTATAACGTTCCATTTTGATGGGTTCATGAAGCTTAGGAATCAACACAACAATATTGGAGTTATAGTTGGGAAGCAAGCATCTGATCATTCTCAAAGATTTGAAAAACTACTTGGAAAACTTTCTTACCAACCACATCATAAAAAAAATTTCATTCTAAAAACAACATTTCTTAACTTCCTCATTCCTAGGTAGATTGGTAAGCATTGCATTCATAGAATTGTACACAAAATGAGGGATAATGTCTTCAATCATACTATTCTCCTCACAATTATTATTGGTCTTAAAAATATCTTCATTGTAAGGCATAAATATAAACTTAATGTGAGAGAGATTGTAGATCAAAACATCATTATGAATAATGTTGGTCATAGTTTTAAAGGCTTATTGATCTTTGTTGTTTTATGAAGAAAAAAAAATGTCTCTCCCCATTTGTATGCCACTTAATATTAGCTTTTTGATCCCAATATTGCTCTTTCACATAGAGAGCTACATTGACTTTAATTTAGGCATGTGTATCCTCATTTAATTAAGCATCCGAGAAGACCAGAGAAACAATTCTATTTTGAATACTATCAATATTTGGGACAACAAATTGGATTCTGTTACAGATGTTTCCAAACACATCTCGATTCTAGTTTTTGAGATTCTTTTTAAAAAAATTTAACTTCTGGTTAGGAATAAACATGAAAAAGGCTTGAATGGGATAATTCCAAACTTTTTTTTACCACATTGATATAGTCTTGTGAGAACTAGATTGGTTCAAATACAATTACCTACTATTGATGTTTTGATGATAACAATGTGAAAGAACAACTATCCAATATCTAGTTACCTTAAGTGTGCAAGTTGTTTAAAGATATAACAAGAATCTATGTTATTGACTATTTGACATGAGTGACATAAAATATTGTGACTTAGTGATAAATGTTTATGTGCAGAGCACAAAAACCATATTATCAACTAATCAACAAATGAATATGTTTACTAGTGGAAGAGCTAAGCATAACTTAGAAGAAAGTTAACTTGATCAAAGCTCTGGGTTCGCATTACAATGTGAAACTTGTCCTCTGAATAAGAAGATAAATCACATATGAAATATTATAACAAATGGATGTAGTCCAAGCCTCTAATGAGTAAACTTTTTAAGCGACGAGTAGAAGAATTAGAATTGATCAAAGCACCTAAAGACAAATCAGGTGATTAATCGTCTGATAAAAATAGAACGAGAAAGACATTCCTCTGGCCTACATTTGTGTTTTTGTTCTAACTAAAAAGATAAGCTTTTGATAAGGAATCTATTTAAAATCATCTAAGAAGATTTTAAAAATGATAAACACAATTCAAACCTCCATTTCTTATGTTTTTTAGTACCTTCAATTCTTGAAGAGAAGTTCACATCCTTATAAATTTGAAGGACGAAATATGTATAGTTTCATTTATTTGTAAGTTGACATGATGGGATAATGATCAGAGTTTGATTTGGTGACTGTAAGGCACGAACTAACACTACAAGTGTCCAACCAACTATGATTACAAATCATTCTATCTCATTTCTTCTCAATGTGAGCTCGACCCTTCCTCCCATTTAACCAAGTGTATTGAGCACTTTTTGGTAGGTGGGCGAATAAGGCATTTGCAGCTAGCCCATTTCAAAAAATCCTCCATAGGTATCCTTGAAGGAGTGTTTTTGCCTATAACTCAACCACACCTAAAATAGTGTAGAAATCACCTATGAAAGACCAAGGAAAATCATGTTGACTATGCACATTTGTGATACGCGACCACATAGTTCTCTCATGGCAATGCAATTAGTACAAGCATACACTGCAGTCAGACCAAAATCCACAAAATTATGCTATAAGGGGAAGGAAATACGTTGATAATTCTGGCTTCCAGTTGTGAAGAACAAAAGCACCATAGAAAAAAGCTTGTAATGCATGTGATGTAACATTCTCTTAGAAAAATCATTAAATTTAATCCAAGGTTCGACTATAAAGAAAAAATTAAGCTTATCTTGAGCAGATAACCTTTTGAAGGAAAATGTTGATAGGGAATTGACCATGCCCCTAATGTTTCTGAAGACATAATTCATTTGGACAGGTTCTTGGAACTTGCGCTAGTATGGGTGCTTGTGATCTTAGGTGCAAGAGCATTTTTTTTCTACTCCTTTTATTTTGAGACTTAGACAACATAATTTCAAAATAATCATTGGCACTATCTTCATCAATCATGTTAGCCCAATAAGAATTCAAGGCCTCAATATCATTTTGCACTACTTTTGGAATGTTATTACTATTATTAGGGATCTGAAACACATTTTATACGACCTTAATTTTCCCATCCACATTCTCTTCATCTACGAAAAAAGGAGTCGAAGAGTTATGGCTAGCATGTTCATCAATTCTATCATTTTTACTACTATTCCATTCCTTTTGAGGGTGTTATTGAGCATGATTATTTTTGACATTAGTATGCAAGAAAGAAGAATGCATTCTAAGGGCCTCTTTATTATTTTCTAGGTTGGATTCCTTATCTGCAAATTCATCATTATTATTGTTTGAGTATTTTTATTTATTATCTTTGTAACCTTCCTTATCTACAAACTCATAATTATTCTCATGATTGTTACTAAGAGAGCGATCTTGATGATGTTCTCCAGTTACATTACCAACAACACTAGTATCTTTCACAAGAATAAAAACCTGCTCTATATGTGATTTTTTCTTTTTCATCCCTCTGTCTCCACTTTCCATATCATTATTTTCATTATTAGCTCTTGATCTTTTTTAAAGAATTAATAGAATGATCAATATGTTTGCAATAGGTACAAAAATCAAGAAGGTTCTCAAACTCCCATCGCCCAAAAAAAAGAAAAATATTTCCTTTCAACTAATACTTTGTATCAAAGTTGAGCAGCCAAATCAACATCAACCAATATTTGGGCATAGTGCCCATAGGATCTACCAAATATTTGTTTCCTAGTGATATTATCCATACAAATAGGTGTGCCGAAACTGCAAGCAATGGTAAATATAATCTTAGGATGCCAATATTCTTAAGCAAGATCACTAATCTATATCCAAACATAGGAGGTTGCTTGATGTCGCGGATTAGGGTTAAAATATGGCCTATGTGTGAAGATTTTCAGATAACCATGATTAACATTCCAAGAACAATTGATTGGATACTTCTATGATCTTCCATTGAAAAGAAAGAAACCTCATAGGATTCTATGCTAAGCGATATCAACCCCCACTTACCCAAAATTTCCATAAAATCAGTAACTTGGCTCGCAAGTCTTCTACCTTTAACGGTTTAGCACCTTTCATCCATAATATACTACCATAAAGGTTGTTTTTACCCGTCTCCATACCAGCAAAATATTCATCGTCTAGAATAGTGATTGAGATTTGGTCACCCTTTCCCCACAATCAATGCAACTGATTAAGTGGTATATCATAACACTATCAGAAATTAACATTTTTCCTCCAGAATTTCCTGTGAAATTAATTCCTTAGATAATACATGAAGATTAGGTATATTTTTCTTTTGATGCGGATTTATATGCGATTATATTTCCACAGCAAAATTGAAACCTTCATGCCGGAAAAATCCGCACGAAATGCCGCAGCAAAGTTTTATTTAATTAGATCCTTAGAAACTTCCGCACGTAAATTTCCTGTGGAATTTCGTGCCTATTTCTATGTTTTTATTTTTATATATATAAATAAAATAAAATTATTTTTTAAACAAAATAAAAAAAAGTAAGACAAGTTCTAAGGTACTATAAAAAAATAATGTGTATCGATACTATCAATATTTTGACCAATTATTTTTCTTTTTTTTGTCCACGTGAGCATTACTGTAGTAAATTGATTAAATTAAGAGTTTTGATACATTTATCTATTCAATTTTGACCCAAGTAATTAGATAAATTGTTTTCATAATTTTAATTTTAATTAAAATTATAACAAAAAACTTTATTTCAAAATAGTCCCAAAAGATAAAATTTAAAATTTTGATAGTAACAAATGTAAACTATGTTTAAACTCATTCATAGATGACATATTATTCAACTATTAGTGATTTAATTTGATAATACCAAAATATATTAATTTTTAAATGTACCATAGAAGCCAAAAAAATAATTATTATTATGTTTCACTACAAAAAAGAAATCTACTGTGACAATCAGATATTGTGATGTTTATTTATTTATGACTAAAACTACTTTTAGCTACTCTTAAGGTGTCAACTTTTCTCACAAAAATATTATACTCTTTTGTAAATTAAATGCACAAAAATGTTCTCCAGTTTTTATTTGGAAATGGTTTTCCCTTTCTTTCCATTTCTCTCATTTTTCTGTAAACCCATTTCCCTTACTTCCCCTTTTCCATTTTTCCTCTAGTATCTCAGAAATCATTTTGCTTCTCTCTCTCGTAACAATTTTTGCTTCTCTCTCTCGTTATGCATTTAAAAACAAGCACTTTAAATTTAATGAAATCGACATCTCAAATTTCTTCAATGGTCCCAAAGTAACATATGGATGCTGTAATAGGATTTTTATCTTTTGAATTAGAGAAATGCATGGACTCAGCTACGACCATAACCCCACTATTTTGCATGGTACTACTGTCATCCTGACTCTTTGTGTAGAATGTAAAATTATTAATATCGTAGCCAGTCCAAGTTATGATATCAAAGTAAGGCCCATTTGCTAGCCATTTTAATGTATCAGAAAACGTATTGTTGGTTAAAATGGTTTCTTTAAACCACTTTAACAAAGTCTTGTTATGCTCATTCAACAATCATTTTACACTCATTCTAGGATATTTTCCTTCACAATGCTTTTATGAGTAGAAAGGTACAGTTGAACTTCATCAATGTTATTCAATATATACAAATGTGCTTGAAGTACTTCCTCCCGTCCCATGCTCTTAAGTTTTAAGCCTCGTATACCATTACCAAACATGTTCCCTCATGACGAGATCTAGGAATTCCTACGGCTTCTGTTTTCGACATATAGTCAGAACAAAACTCAGTAGCTTCTTCTGATATGTACCTTTCAACAATAGATGCTTCAGGATGGTGTGGATTCTTCACATATCCTTTTAAAATCTTCATGTATCGCTCGAATAGATACATCCCCTCAAATAAACAGGACAACATAATTTAATCTCCCTAACTAAATGAACAATTAAATGAACCATGATGTTAAAAAAAAAGGAGGAAAATACATCTCTAGTTGGCACAAGATAGTAGTAGCTTCATTTTCCAACTCATTTAATTTTTGAGAATCAATGACTTTGATACAAATAGCGTTGAAGAATAAACACAACCTAGTTAAGACATCTCTTACTATTTTAGGCAATATGCACTACGCCAAAAATGACATTTTATAGCGCGTCTTTTACAGCGCTTATTAAATACAAGCGCTGTTGTATAATTTTTTATAAATTACGGAGGATACAACAGCGCTTTTTTGACAAACGCTGTGAAAAAAAACGTTGTTGTAGGGTCATATAAGGTCACATATGCTTGCACATAATATTTACAACTCTTTTACAGCGCTTTTTTAAAAAGTGTTGTAAATTGAAGCGCTCTCACATAGCCTTTTACAATGCTTTTTGAGCGCTTTAAACACAAGCGCTATAAAATGTAGCGCTCCCACTTTATGTTACATAGCTTTAAAAGCGCTTTTTGTTAAAGTGCTGTAAAATCCTTGCGCTTTCGCATAATCAAATGACCTATTACAGCTCTTTTTATACAAGTGCTGTAAAAGGCTTGCGCTTTCACATTATTAAAGGACCTATTAGAGCGCTTTTTATACAAGCACTGTAAAATCATTCATTTTAAATAAAAATCATTCACTTTAAATAAATAAAAACAAATTTAATATGTTGTCCTAACCCTACAAACTCTCATCTCCTCTACTTTGCGAACCCTTTTCTCCTCTACTGTGCGCCCATCTACAAATTGATCTACGTTGCTCCTCCTTTAAAACAAATTGATCAACGTTGTCTCAGTTACTGTATTTATTTATTTGTTGTTGTCACTAATTAAAACTGATAAATTGTTACATATTAGATATGTTATGTTTTGAAATTGTTACATGATATTAGATATGTTCTCATGATATATATGTTCTGTTTTGAAATCAATCTTGGACCAATATTAGATATGTGTACTATATATAGGTCACATATATCAGACTTGAAATCATGTTTATTATTTGTGTAACTGCATTTATATATATAGGTCATATAAAATGGACCGAAAATGGATGTCTGCCAATCGATTGACAAAAGAGTATGAAAATGGAGTGAAGGAGTTTGTTGAGTTGGCAGTGATGAATGCAAAAGATCCAAATAGAGTCGTTTGTCCTTGTTTAAAATGCTGTTTTGGAAAACACGTTAGAGCAGATGAATTGGAAGGACATTTAGTATGGTATGGAATTGATCAAAGCTATACATGTTGGATAAGACATGGTGAGAAAATAAATGGAAACACTCGCACAGATACATATGCTTCAACTGATTTCGACACAGATACATATGAGCCGGACCGAGTTGAGGAGATTGCAAAAGCAGTTGAAGAAGATCTTCGTGATTGTCCTAAAATGTTTGAGAGCTTGTTGAGTGATGCAGAGAAACCATTATATAATGGTTGTACTAAATTCACAAGACTGTCGGCGATATTAAAGTTGTACAACTTAAAAGCGAGTAATGGATGGTCTGATAAAAGCTTCACATAATTACTAACACTCTTAAAAGATATGTTGCCAGATGATAATGAACTTCCCAGTCGAACCTACGAGGCTAAACGAATTTTGTGCTCTATTGGTATGAGTTACGAAAGGATTCATGCGTGTCCTAACGATTGCATTTTATTTCGAAATGAATATGAATTACTAAAGGCGTGTCCGAAATGCAATCTCTCTCAATATAAGAAGAAAGAATCTACTCCAGCAAAAGTCGTGTGGTATTTTCCTATAATACCAAGATTTAGGCGCATGTATCGCAGTGAAGAAGATTCAAAACACTTGACATGGCATGCAGATGAAAGAATTAGAGATGGAAAGTTTCGACACCCTACAAATTCTCCACAATGGGCAAAAATTGATCACGAGTATCCTGAATTCGGGATAGAGTCAAGAAATCTACGAATTGCACTTTCTACTGATGGAATGAATCCACATGATCTTCAAAGCATCTCACACAGCACGCGACCTGTGATTTTGTTGATTTATAACCTACCTCCATGGTTATGTATGAAGCGTAAGTTTATGATGTTGTCTCTGTTAATTTCTGGACCCAAACAATCGGGGAATGATATCGACGTATACTTAGCTCCTTTAATTGAAGATTTAAAAATTATGTGGGAGACAAGTGTGGAAGTTTATGATGGGTATAAAAAAGAATGTTTCAATTTGATGGCTATGTTGTTCGGTACAATTAATGATTTTCCAGCATATGGTAATTCATCAGGATATAGCATTAAAGGTCAGTGTGCATGTCCTATATGTGAAGAGAGTACAAATCGGATACGGTTGAAACATTGTAAGAAGAATGTATTTCTTGGACATCGTAGATTTTTACCTTATAGTCATCAGTATCGTGGGTGGAGAAATGCATTCAATGGAAAATCAGAGGAAGATAGAGCTCCTGTAGCACCGACTCGATATCAAATACTTGAAAAAGTACAAGGTTTGACCAATAAATTTGGCAAACCTTTTGCGGGAGAGCTTGTCAAAACTGGGTGGAAGAAAAAGTCAATTTTCTGTGAATTGCCATATTGGAAGTCATTGTATGTAAGACATTTTCTCGATGTGATGCATATTGAGAAAAATGTATTTGATAGTGTTATTATTACGTTACTCAATGTACCAGGAAAGTCTAAGGATGACATCAATGCAAGATTGGACTTGGTCGATATGGGAATAAGAAATGAATTGGGTCCCGTAAAGAAAGGAAATCGCACATATCTACCTCCAGCCGCTCATACTCTATCTAGAAAGGAAAAAATTGTTTTGTGTAAATTTCTACACGAAGTTAAAGTTCCAGAATGATACTCTTCAAACATTAAAACATTAGTTTGTGTGAAAGACCTCAAGTTAAAAGGTTTGAAGACCCATGATTGTCATATTCTAATGGAGCATTTGCTACCAATAGGTATACGTTCAATTTTACCTGAAAAAGTTCGCCGAGCCATAACTAAATTATGTTTCTTCTTCAGGGAAATTTGTAGTAAAGTGATCGATCCTCAGAAATTACCGACATTGCAGAGGGAAATTGTTGTTACTTTGTGTGAGCTTGAAATGTATTTCCCACCCTCGTTTTTTTATATAATGGTTCACCTTACTGTTCATCTTGTTAAGGAGACACAACTTTGTGGGCCAGCTTATATGAGATGGATGTACCCGATAGAACGATATATGAAAATATTAAAAGGGTACGTAAAAAGTAGAAGTCGACCAGAAGGTTGTATTGCTGAATGGTACATTGTCGAAGAAGCTGCTGAATTTTGTATTGAATATCTGTCCAATGTTGAATCCATAGGGATTTCCATGTCTCGTCATTCGGGAAGATTATCAGGAGAAGGGATAATTGGAAAGAGACTAATGACTATATCAAGGACAGAATGGGAGCAGGCACAATTGTATGTTCTACACAATGATGATGAGGTTCAACCGTATGTTACAATACACATGGATCAGTTATCTAGTTTGAACATGAATAGGAATCAAAATTGGATAACTCGAGAGCACAATCGAAGTTTCATAACATGGTTAAAAAATCACATAAAGTCAAAGTTTGATGTAGACCCCGGATCATTTTCACAAAGATTGAGGTGGCTAGCAAATGGTCCGAGTTTACATGTCTTTTCTTACACCGATTATGTAATTAACGGCTACACATTTTTTACCAAAGAACAAGATGATCAAACCACTATGCAAAATAGCGGAGTCACTCTCGTAGCTGAAGCGATGCATATCTCAAGTGCAAAAGACAAGAACCCAATATATGCAAATCTATCATATTTTGGGGTTATCAAGCGCATATGGGAGCTAGACTACACAATGTTTCGTGTTCCCATATTTGGTTGCAAGTGGGTCGATAATAATAATGGCGTTCGGATTGATGAGTCAGGGTTCTTGCTTGTCGATTTTAATAGGGTGGGATACAAAGATGAGCCTTTTATTTTAGCGTCGCAAGCTCAACAAGTGTTTTATGTCACTGATCCTGCTGATGATAAATGGTCCGTTGTCCTATCGACCAATAAAATAAGTGATGATAACAATAATGATGAAGATGTTGGTAATGATCTTTTCTTTGCAACATCACAACCACATGAAATTGATTCAATTGATGATGGTTTATATCTTAGAGATGATCATGATGAGGGAATTTGGATTAATCCATCGTTTCGTATCATTAATGGACAAACAAATGTGAATCCCACCAAGAAAAGAAAGGCATCTTAATGTGTTTAATTGTTTTATAAGCCATGTAATCTGAACTGAGTTCATGTATTTTAATTATTTGATATGCCAGAATTGAGCATTTTCGTATTTAGCTTGAACTGTATGTAATTTTCTGCTTATACTGTATGTAATTGTATACTGATTTTCTGCTTATACTGGGAATTTTTCTTGAACTTGAACTGATCATCCCAATATGAGCTGATCATGTAATTTAGCATTGATATATATATATATAGGTATTATTTGGAAGAAAAAAAATTATTATTTGTAAGAAAAAATTATTATTTGGAAGAAAAAAAAACTAATTAAACACAATTTGGAAGAAAAAATAATTTAACTAATTTGGAAGTAAAAAATTATTATTTGGAAGAAAAACAATTTAACTATTTGGAAGAAAACAAAATTATTTGGAATTTTTCTTGAACTTAAATGATCATCCCAAAATAATGAACTCACACAGCCCTTGGACATAATAAAACAAATAGGCCTTTTATATATAAAACCCTATTACAGCGCTCTTTTGAAAAAGCGCTGTAAAAGGGTTTTAAAAAAATAAAATAAGGAGGTCTTTTACAGCGCTTTCTGCATAAGCGCTGTAAAAGGGTCACATAGCGTTTGCATATGATAAAACAAAGAAGCCTTTTATATATAAAACCCTATTACAACGCTCTTTTGAAAAAGCGCTGTAAAAGGGTCACATAGCGTTTGCATATAAGAAACCTTTTATATATAAAACCTTATTACAGCGCTCTTTTGCAAAAGCGCTGTAAAAGGCTTTTAAAAAAATAAAATAAGGAGGTCTTTTAAAGCGCTTTCTGCATAAGCGCTGTAAAATGGTCACATAGCGTTTGCATATAATAAAACAAAGAAGCCTTTTAAAGCGCTTTGTATAAAAGCGCTATAAAAGGCTTTTAAAGAAATAAAAATAAGGAGATCTTTTACAACGCTTTTCACAAGCGCTTTAAAAGGCTTCTAAAAAAGCGCTGTAGTAGGCTTTTAAAAAATAAAATAATGAGGTCTTTTACAGTGCTTTTTCAAAAAAGCGCTGTAATATGGTTTTATATATAATAGTAAACCTCTTCAGTTTCATCTTCATTACGTAAACTTCATACGCTTGTTTCAGTTTCCTCTTCAGTCTCCTTCTCATTGCGAACCCTACCAACCCTACCCTTGTTTTCTCCTCATTACTAACCCTCATTACGTAAACTTCATACACTTGTTTCCTCCTCATCTTCATCCTCCTTCTCATTACGTAACCATATATTTTTAGTAACCCTTATTACGTATTTCTGCGAACCCCGTAACCCTACGATCGTTTCGTCTTCGTTCGTCTTCTGTGCTGTTCTTGTTCTTTTTTGTTACTAACCGAACCCTACGAACCCGTAACCCTAAGTATTTCTTCGCACTTTTCAGGTATTGTATTTATTAGTTTTTTGTTTCACTAAAATGAATGTTGAACTTATACTGCTACGTACTTAGACTACGCCCGAAAAGGTTTGTCACATTTATTCTGTAAGGTTTGTTATTTTTTCAGATTCAATAAACTAACAAACTGATTAACCTCATTTTTTCAGATTCAATCCAATAAACCACCCGCACAGCAAGCCAGCTGCCGCACCACAACTGGATGTTCGATGGTAAAAATAAAGCCGGCAAACTTCAAAAATTGGAGGGTAATAAAGCTGGCAAACTGCAAAAGCTGGAGGGTAATAAAGCGGCCAAAGTTGGTGCTCAAAAACTCGATCGTGTAAAATCAGTTACTGCTACTGCTCCTAAAATAATTCAGCCACGACTTGCTCGATATGGGTCGTGTCTTAACATACAGGCAAAACAAATATGGGCAGCAACAACGATTCACGAATAATAAGCATGGATAAAGCTATATTCGGAGATGAGTATGAAGAATTTCTAGAAAAAGAGCACATATACGAACTTCTCGACCATAAGGAGATGAGTGCTACTGTCATCAGCTTATACATTAGGTAAAAATTACTTTTAATTGCATTTATTTGTATTTAATTTAATTTATTGGTAATTAATCTAATTTAAAATTTTCATTGAAGGTTTTTGTATGAGAAGTTCGTGTGCACGCGCAGATTGTCAAATAGATTTTCATTCTTGTCTCCGCATAAGATTTCGATGCTTAAAGCGCTGTAATAGGTGCATAATTATGCATCTATTGAATGCACCTATTATAGCGCTTTTTCAAATAAGCGCTGTAATAGGTGCATGCATATGAAACGCTATTGCAGGGATTTAAAAAGCACTATTACAGGGATTTACAGCGTTTTTTTAAAAAAAGCGCTGTAAAACAAGTATAACAAGCGCGCAATATATCCACCTATTTTACAGCGCTTTTTTATTTTAAAAAGCACTGGTGTATCTTTTTACAGCGCTAGATACTACAGCTCTTATTTTTTTGAAAAAGCGCTGTACATGGCTTAAAAAAAACGTTGTAAAATGCATTTTTTCGCGTAGTGATGCCATGTAAAGCCATTGGCATTAGTTGTTGCATCAATACGTGGCAATCATGAGACTTTAAGCCAACTAATTTCAAATCTTTCATTGAGAAAAGACTCTTGACATTTGAGGAGTAGCCATGCGGCACTTTTATTCCCCGTAAACACTCACAAAAGCCTATCCTTTCATTTTTTGACAATGTATGACAAGCATTAGGAAAATATGTTCCTTTACCTACTGATTGTGGTGCTAGCAGTTGTCGTATACCCATCTCAACCATATCTAGACGAGAATTTAAGCCATCCTTTGTTTTCCCCTAAATGTTGAGAAGTGTTCCAATTACACTATCACACTTATTTTTTTCACATGCATCACATCAAGACAGTTTCTTATATATCTAGACTAGACTAGTAAGGAAGATCAAAGAACACAGAGTTCTTTTTCCATATATTTTTCTCAGATGTCTGCTTTTTGGTTCTTTCCAAAGATAATGTTGATATTCTTGATCCGTTGATAAACTTTCCCCCAAATTAAGGCCTTATGGGAAATTTCATGCTCTTGGTGTCCATTAAACGCTTTTCTCAACTTACGGTATGGGTGATTAGACTTGAGAAGTTTTTGATGCCCAACGTAAACTGTTTTTCTTCCAAGTTTCAATTGTTGGTATCATGTGCCTTTTTCACATATATGACATGCTTTATGTCCCTTAACACTATAGCCACACAAGTTTCCATATGCAAGAAAGTCATTGATGGTGCAAAATAGCATTGCACGCATCTTAAAATATTCACGATAATACCCATCAAACACATCAACAACTTCCCAAAGCATTCTCAAATCTTCAATCAATGGACTTAGATAAACATCTATGTCATTTCCAGGTTGTCTTGGACCTGAAATCATCATAGATAACATAATGTATTTACACTTCATGCAAATCCAAGGAGGTAGGTTGTAGATAACTAGTAGAACGGGCCATGAACTATGGTTACTACTTAAATTTCCATATGGATTCAATCAATCCGTAGCAAGTCCAAGCCTAAGGTTCCTTGGCTCATTTCCGAACTCCGGGTACAAATCATTGATTTTCTTCGATTGCAAAGAATCCGCTGGATGACGGAGTTGTCCATCATGCTTCCTCTCATTGGCATGCCATCTTACATTATTTGCATCATTTAAATTAGCAAACAACCGTTTGAACCTTGGAACTATTGGAAGATACCATAACACCTTCGCATGAGGCCTTTTTGTGCTTTTGTCATAAATGGAATCACCATCCTCCACTTTGTAGCGTGATAGTCCACACCTATGACACTTATTGAACTCTTCAAACTCATTTCTATACAATAAATAGTCGTTTGGGAATGCATGTATTTTCCTATACTCCATGCCCATCGGACACAATATCTTTTTTGCCTCATAGTTACGATTCGATAATGTGTTACCTTCTTGGAGCATTTCTTTCAACAATTCGAGTAATTGGTGAAGCTTTTATCAGTCCATCCATTTCTCGCCTTCAAGTTGAACAGTCTCAGCACCGCAGACAACCGTGTGAAGTTAGTACATCCCGAATACAATGTCTCTTATACATGTGCAAGAATAAAGGACTCTTGTCCAATATCACGTATCATGTCCTCTAGTTGATTGCTCATATCTACATTAACTTCCTCTCTTTCTGAGGTATTTGACATGTTTAACGAATCACCATGCCATATCCATCTGGTATAATTCAGGTCAATCTCAAAACAAATAAGATGACTTCGTATTTTCTCAAAATGTAATGTATTTTCATTCAAACAAATAACACAAGGACAATAAAATCTTCCTTTACTTTCAGGAAGTTTTTTTTAAAGCAAATTATAAAAACTCCTCAACTCCCTTTTCATATTCTTCACTCAAAGAATTAGCATTCATCCATCTGTGATCCATAACTACTTCTGAAATAATATACAATGGTAAAATGATCTTAATCACATTTTAAGAATCATATTTCTACATAAAAAAATTAATTTGACAATGCTTTGAAACATCTATGTCAAAAGAATTTGACATAGATGTCTTATCTCATATATAATTTCATCAAAATAACTAACTATATGCAATGTATATTATATCTTCAAGGTGACAGTGCTCAAACTCAAATCCTATCCTTTATATAAATAATAATAATTCTTGTCTGCATCATTTCTTGGATAAATGTCGTTTCCTTTTTGCAGCAATTTTCTATCTCAAATATATTTGTCTCATTATATGAATATGTTAAAAATTGTAACTTCTCATAATCTCCGTATCTTATATCACTTAATTTAATTGTTTAATAATGCAGCCACTATACAAACATGTCAGTTGAGAAATAGTATGGGGAACAACCAATTGAATCACTAAGAAAAAGGGAAATGTCATTTTCCTTTAATACACATGGGAACACAGTATACATATATAAAATATTATATTTGCATAATTTCTAAGAAAACTGAGTATTTAACCCACCTTTACTTTGGTTCAGTTCTAATGTAAAAAAATAGGACCATTAGTAATTCTGGTCTCATGACAGTTACATTGAACATGAGTTTCAATTAACTATTTTGGTAAAATTGGCACCCTAAAAGTTAATTGGAACATAGAAACACGTTGCAAACTAAACATCTATAAAAAAAAGGCAGAGGCAAAGAAAATAAATATATTAATACATAAAAACAATTAGATGCATGAGTTTGGTGATGATACGAAGGACACTTGTTGAAACGCTCCTTTCATTAAAATTTTATTTTTTATTTTATTTATTTATTTATTTTTAATATTAATATTATTAAATAAATTAAAGCCAACTCCAACCCCCACTTTCTTTCTTTTTTCCATCTCACTGTTTCCTCCTTCTTCTTCTATCTCTCTCGGTTACTCTCCACTCTCACCCCTATTTTCATTTTTTTTTTCGGTTCTTTTCTTCTCACTCCACAACACTTAAACCCTCAACCCTTAAAAGGAATTCAACATCCCCAAGAGTATAACTTCTCATACTTCTAAAAAAACTCTTGGTTAGGATTTTGGGAGTTAGGGTTAGTGATTCAAGAAAGGAGAAGGGTATCTATTTCTTGATAGTTGTTATCGAGACTCTTTGAGGTAAATACACAACTCTAATGCTAGTATGAATCTCTAGAAAAATGTAGTTTTGGTTAAAAATCTTATTTTTTGTGCTTAAAGTAGATTTAAAGGATTTTTATGCTTTCCTAGAGTTAGCTAAACTTTAGAATAATTTTTCTAAAGTCTTGAGAATATTTTTTATGCTCAGATTTGTCAGCTGAGGTCCTGCCGGCTACTCTGGGAGTTGTTGGAGAACAAACTTAGGGGATTCTCCATAGTTGTGAGTAGACGACGATCATTGTCCTATTTTTATTATGCTATAATTATTATTTTACTCATTTTTTTGTTAAAGTATTTATTTAAGAAAAAATTGGGGAACACAACCTTTGAATTTATCTTGATTTCGTCATTTATTTATTTTCATGGTCTTAGTTATATAATATGTTCGTAGTTTAATTTATTTATGAGTTATAAAGTATTTAAATATTGAATTGTTATACGGTTGAATATGTTTTCCATGAGTTACAATGAAATGAGAGATGATTTTTTAAATACGTGTTTTGGGAAATCGTTGTTATAATTATGAAATCGTTAACGGCGTTAGGTACACCTAGTTACCTCGTTTTGATTAGGGAGAGTTACTCGTTAGATGGAGCCGCCCCTATAAGAAATGTCATCCGTAGGAGGAGAGGGCTATCAACGAGATGAAAGCTCCCTAATTGATGCGTAATGATGCGTTGCGGGCTTGACAGGAGGGGGCTATTCGTTAGATGGAGCCACCCCTAAGGGAAATGCCACTCTTAGGAGGAAAGGGCTATCAATGAGATGAAGCCGCCTCTTGGTTCTCAATAATTAGTATTTTTACTTGTTTGATTTTCAATGATCATTTTAATGTTATTCATTTTGAGTTTGCTTCGCTATTAATTGGATTTTTAATATTTCTATCTGAACAGCTAAATTATAAATTTAATAATTTTATTATGTGTATAACATAATCGTCTCAAGGTTGTAAAACAGTTATTCATGCCTTTTTGTGTTTCCCTTCTAGTTGATGGTGATTGTTGTCTCCTCACTAAGTCTTTGTGACTTACCCTTTCATGTTGTTTAATTTTTCAGATTCACAGGCAGCTGAGTAGCAAGCTGTTGGTAGATTCAAGTCTCGATCATAATTTTTTTTTTGGTAGGCCTCTTTGATCGATGACCTTTTTTTTTGTAAATTCTGTTGAGTCGTGATGTACTTTGCAGCTATTTTGAGTCTAGAAAAACATTTGGGTGATGTACTGAATGTTTAGATTATGCTATTTGAATTTGGCTGAATTAGAAGATTAAACAGGGATTTTGTAAATTTGGAAACGTTATATATATATATATATTTTTTTTTTTTGAAATGGTTATTGAGAACTATTTACTTGCTTGATTTTTAAGTCAGTGAGTAGGCTTGCCAGACTAGGATTATAGCTTGTGCGCCGGTCACGGCGTTTAGTTTTCGAGTCGTGACACTTGTGATGTGAAAAATATACACCTTGCATTACCTCTCTACCAATTATGAGAATAGAAGGTATAGGGAGCAGCTAAGGTGACTCAAACAATTAGCATTCATCCAATTTCAAAAACATTATCAAATTTATCATCTCCACCTCAAAACCAATCACACATTAAAAACTCAGAGGAACCTGCAGTACACTTCATTTTGTCTCATCACAAATTTTTCTGTCATAATCCTTATTCCGAGATGAACCCTCCTTCTAAGACAAGTCAAATCCTATTACTATCTACGTGTGCATTTTGCTACACTTCATTAAGTTCAAAAATCAAAACAATTTCATCCAATACTAAGCTAGTTCTATAGCATAAACATGCATGGATGCAATTTCTTCCTATAGATCTAAACGACTAGATTAAATTAATTGAACCAAGATTGTGTCAACAAGAATTTACAATAATAATCAATTCACACTAGATTAACCAAGAATTCCCGATAAACAGCTTTGCCCGTCAAATTATTTAAACAAGGCAAAACCAATATGCATTAACAGAAAAATCCACACAACACTCAAACTATGTTGAATCTTAATGTTGATTTGGAGCCATTCTCAACAAATAAAATACAAGGGACACACTATTATTCAGATATTAATTGTAACTTAATTAACCAAAACAACAAACAGCACCCGATGTATCATAAAAAAACACCTCAAATAAACAACAACACAACATAGTTCCAATAAATGCATTCATAGCAGAAACAGAATAATCGGATAATATTTCAAAATGTTGCATCTGTATGAACAAATAAATCAACCAGGAATACAGTGCATAAGATTCAAAATCAAACTAACTATAATACAATCACCACTTCCTTCAATCATAACCATCAATGTAAAGACCAAACAACTCATATCCACAATCAATAAATTCATATCTCAAAATTCCAACCATCCAATTAATAAGTTGACTAAGATTCTCGTTCAGGGAATCCATTTCATACAATAACCAACATGGATTGATAATGAGTTGTGAACTTAGGGTACTGGATTTGAACCCATTAGTAGTAGTTAGTGGGTGAACCTTTCGTTAAAGTCTTATAATTGAGGTATGGTTCTACTGTTCACAAACATTTTCTTTTCTAAATACACCATTTCCCAATGTTTTTAATGAAGTCCAGAAACTGCCCTCTCCTTTTTGGAATACACCACCTTCAATTAAGTGCACAAATACAACCATTGTTTGAACTTTGAATTGCTAAATAAGAATTTATTCATGCGATTTAGTGTATTTTGGTTAAGTAGCTCATTAAATTCCATTCCATTCTATTCAATTTCACCATATAAAATCAATTCAAATACACTCATAGTAAAGATAACAATTAGAGCTATAGTCTATAGGTATATTGGTACATTGTAAGGGATACATACAAATTTATTCCTGTCTGAATCTAACCGTTACAACTAGAAGTACTTATATTGGTATGGTAACATTTAAAATGGTCTTTGTCTTGACAAATAAACAAGTACAAAAAAAGAAAATGGAATTAGCCACAAGAAAAAGGAATCAACCCTTAAGTTAGTACTATATGACACAATCTTTGCTGGGTCTTTTTGCAACAACATTAATGTTTCTTTCAATCCTAACTACAAAATAGCAATCTCATGTCTAACACGTTCTCAATAAATAATAAAAATTTGAAAGAGAACAAAAACTTAACGACAATCTAAAATCTATAAATGAAATTATAATAAATTCATAATTGTTTCACTGAAATATCTTAGGAGTGATGAAAGTGAGTGTGATATATGTGATGGTGGTGCATGGGAACATGATTGTCATTAGTTTCCTTCTTTTTAGCCATTTTCAACTTTTATGTGTTTGAAAACCGTTTGTTAAGGGAGCACTTTTATCACTTTTTATCCAACACCACTTCTCAAATTTCTCCATCACTTCCATAATTAATAAGAGTTTAATTAACTATTACTACACAAAACAATTTAATACTCCCGTTTAATCACATCTCACAACTTAATCTAATCTTCTTGTTAAAGGTTACATTGAAATTATTTTAAATATTACTAAAATAAAATTCAATTAAAGATTAGTAATAAGATCAATCAACACTGAAACAATTTTAGATTGCTAAGTAAGAAATAAGAATTATTAGAAAATTATCAGCAAAAGCAACAAACACTTGCTCACGGAGGGCAACACTTCTCGATGGTGAAAGAAATCGATACTTTTCAACGGAAACGTTGCTCGATAGATTGAAGAGGAAGACAAAGAAAAATCTTTGTCGGAGCTGAAGGTTGAAGAGTATTTAGGGGAAAACAAAATTTACCTGCTGATTGTGAAGGAGGGAGTGAAAACAAAATTTAGGATGAAGACTGAAGGCTGAAGTTCATATGAGTTTGTGCTGAAGGATGAAGTTCATACAATTCGCGTTGAAAGATAAATGATGAGTTTGCACCAAAGGATGAAGGCTGAAGGATGAAAGTGCAGAAGGGTGAAGATTGAAGGATGAAGTTCATACAATACGCGCTGAAGGGTGAAGAATGAGTTCATGTGTGTTTTTTTAATTTTTTGGTTAATTTAAGGGAATTTTTTTTTTTTTGTAAAATTATTGTTAGAACGGTGTAATAGATCTAACAAAATTTGTGATGATAACATATTTGTTACATTGGGTGTAAAATAGCTGATCTAAATTCGCATATTTAACAAGATTAAATTGCATTAGTAAATACACCTATTATTTTTAATTCAAAACAGGGTTAGTCTATAGAATATTTACACTTTTACGTAATTACAACAGCTAGATGATAAAAAATATTTAATTTTTACCATAATTACATCTAAAGTTATGTACATGGTTGTGATTTGTTTCATAAAAATATTTACATTAATAATACATGACAATTAAACTCTATTTTAAAACAAAATAAAAATGGTAGAACCACCTAAGCTTTAAAATGGAGTGAGCACATTAATCCTTCACGAATGTGATCAATTAAAACAAAATATCCATAAATATTATTAGCAATAAATGGAAACACCAAACTAGGACACTTCTCCTCAAACAAACATACAACAAGAAGAACAAGAAGAAAGTTATAAACATTTTGGAGTTTTATCACAACAAAACGTGACGAATAATATTCTCAAAATTCACAAATGATGATCCATATGGTCCAGAGGCAGCATCTTTTGCCAATTCTTTCAACCTCAACGCTTTCTCTTTCATTTCTTTACCCTTTTCACCATCCATCAATTCCCTCACAAGTCCCTCTATCTTATCTCTCATAACATCTTCAATTTCCAAACCAATCCCCCATTCATTACAACAAAATCGACAATTAGTTTGTTGTTCCGCAAAGAAAGGCCAACATATCATTGGAACACCATTGCACACACTTTCTAACGTTGAATTCCAACCATTATGTGTCAAAAAACCCCCAATTGATGGATGACCCAACACTTCCTCTTGTGGACACCAACTTGACAATAAACATCTATCTTTTGTCTCTTCCAAAAACTGTAGAGGCAGAACAGCTTTTTCACCTGCTACAAGATCTGGCCTTATGACCCACAAAAATGTTTTCTTGCTATTAGCAAGTCCCCAAGAAAACTCAATCAATTGATCATTTGTCATAACAGTGATGCTTCCAAAATTGACATAAATAACACTGTTGGGTTCTTTGCTTTCGAGCCATTCTAAACACTTTGACTCCTCTTTCCAAAGATTGGAGCCAATTAAGTTCAACTCCTTATCATTGACATCTTTTAAGAGAATATTCAAGGGACCAATGGAATAGACTTGAGGTAAATTTATGGATGAAAATGCTTCTAAAATGTCGTGTTCTAAGGCATCAAACGTGTTTAAAATGATTGCAGAAGCTTTTTGAGATCTCTGGCATTCACCTATTACGTAAACAAGCATAGGATCATTTGGATCTGTGGTTCTGATGAAGCTTGGAAAATCCTTCAATCGAATTTCTTTTATGCCTGGCACCCAATCTTCTGTAGTCTCTAAATACCCATTTGTAAAATAACTTGAGTCTGCATTTTAAAACACAAAATCCGCTCAATTAATTAAACTCATCATTCAACCACTAATCTAATTAAGCGTGGATCTAGAAATATACTATACAGGGTGCCAAAATAATATCATTAAACTCCTCATTTTTACCATCATATTTGAGTCTCTAACTTATTTAAAGTTAAACTAATTTCTTTTAATTTTTTTTTAAATTTTTTATTTTTTATTTTTTCCTTTAATTTTTTTAATTTTATCATATTAATTGGGAGAGACCCCGCGACCTTAAAGTTTTCCATGCCAAATTATTTGCTACCAAGATAATATGTTTGTTCTGTTTCATGTAAGCAAATTAAAAATATATTACACGAACCCGATAATAATAGTATGTATATATATACATACGGTTTTTGGACCCATACCCGATCACTTTCGGGTTCAACTCAACCCAACCCGATTTTTACTCCGATCACTTTCGGGTCCAACTCAACCCCAACCCGTTGAAACCCGCCTATATTTGGTTCGGATAATGAGTTTAACAATTTGAATACGTCCACCCGTAGACCCGACCTGGTAATTAGTTATATTTTTTTTTAAATTTTGTTTAGCAGCCCAACAGTCCAATAGGGTTTCATTACTCTTCTTCTTTAGATTTTCAGCTAAACTTATCCACTTTTTGCGTCCACCTTCTTCCACACTTTTTGAAATCGCGCCGCCTTCCATGTTCTTCTTTTGTTCCGCAATTGCTCATAACTGATTTTTATACGAATTAGTTATAATAAGATATTATTAATAACTGATTTTTATATGAATGCCGATGCAATGTGTTTATGCATGTAGCCTAAACACTTAATTTTTCTCGCAATTTAACGTTTAATTTGTTTTGGCATTGTAATCTCGTATATGCCTACTCATAAAGTTTGTATCTAATTTTTGAATTATCTCTTTCAATATAGCAATTTAATTTTTGAGTTAAATACTATTTATTTAAATGTGATATTTTGTTATAGTTTTACATAATAAAGGTATGAACGGAAAGCTTATGCTTATAATGAATTTAGTTTAAATTTTTTTACATTTGTAAGATACAAAGTTTTTTAGTTAAATACTATTCATTTGAGTTAAATACTATTTATGAGCAAAAATGATGCTTATACAAAAGCTTATGATGAATTTAGTTTAAATTTTTTACATTTAAATCTATTAAACACTTTTTTTTAGTATTTTATTTGAAAATAGTAAGTACTCTGACTATAAATAAATGAAGCACTACTATTAAAAAATTATGGTAGCTTAGTAAACTAAAATAGTTGGTGGGTTAGTGCAATGATGAAGGTAATGTGGTGGACCAAGCAGCAATGCTAGCTGTTGTGTTCTCACTTTTATTATTAATATTTATTTTTGCAGATTCCCAATTGTTTCCTTTCAGACTTTGAGGAACTTGTTAAGTGTTTGTATTTGAAGTTGATATTGCTTAAAATTGATGAATTTTTATATTTTATTGATTTACTGTTGTTGAATTTATTTATGTATTTGAAGATTGTTGGATTTATTTTTATGTGTGAGAGGTTGATGACTTTTTTAAAGAATTGAATTATGTGATTGAAATTTTATAGTTTTTGAGACATTTAAGAATTAAATATATTTTTCCGTAAAATAAGAAACAGGTTTTTATTTATGTATAACCCGCCAACCCAACCCAACCCAACCCATTCTTGATCGGGTCGGTTTGGTTCGGATTAAATGAGAAAAATACGGCTTTATAACTTAACCCAACCCAAAGATAATCGATCGGGTCGGGCATCGGATTTTGTTAAAACCAGCCCAACCCAACCCACGTACACCCCTAATTGAAATTATACAATTTTAATATATATACTATATTATATTTTTTTTGCCTTAAAAATTTGAATTTATGTAATATATATTAAATTTACTTACATTTGTCACAATAATATTAGCGTGATGGTAAAAGATTCACATTTCAGGTGTTCCACGCCTGAGTCAAATGATTTCTTAAATATATATATAAAACAAAAATACTAAAATAAAAATTCCAAAATAAATACAAAATATTAGAGGAAACATAACTAAAGAATTTACTAATTTACCTTAATTTTAAATTCAAATTTTTTATCAAGTGATTATTCTAAAATTTTAAAAGATGAATTATTGTTATACATAAAAACATATTAAGTTGCTTCTTTGTATAGTTTATTTAACCAAAAGGTCTTTTTTATGTATTTATAAAGAGATGTTCGAATGGTTAAATGTTTGTCCAGGAATTATTATCAAAAAATGAATGTGAAATCACATAAGAGATAAATAATTAAATGATTGATTAGTTATTTATATAGAGATATATTTTTATGGATATTAAAAATAAGATTCGATATTTCTAGAATATAAAAATTTGCAAATAACAATTATAACGTATAGTTATGCTTTAAAAAAAATAAAATTTTATATATATTTAATGCTGCAAATTTATATACATATATATGTTGACTTCATTAATAAAAATTTCTAAATCTATCCTGGATTTGAACACATCAGTTCCTACATTTAATACGGGAATTTAGCCATAACACTCATTAAAAAAATTCATACAACATAAATTAAAATACATACCTTTGAGGGGTGTTAAGCCCTTTTCAATTAATTGACGAAATTGCAGGTAACACATGAAACCACAAGCACTGATGGTCCAAAAGTGCACCTCAGGGATGTTAAGTTCTTGAGCAGCATCCAAAGTAAAGCTCATACTACCATCAGAAACTATGGACGTTACAGGAGGGGTGTCAAAAGCATTATTGAGTTTTGAAATAAGGTTTTTAAAGTGAGGTAGGCAAGTTTTTCTAGTAGAGTCACACAAGGAAGGAATATCCTGTGTCACATCCACATCGGACTCAGGTAGACCATCAGGAATGGTTTCAAAGCGAAAAGAGGAGACACCTTTAAAAGAATTAGGACCTCTAGATTTGAGAAGACGTTTGTGGTTGTATTCAGTGTTAACAAATGTAACATGAAAACCACCTTTGAAATGAAGTAGTTTTGCTAGTTTAAGCATTGGGTTTATGTGACCTTGTGCTGGATATGGAATACACACAACATGAGGTTTCTTCTCTGATTTCCCCAAATAATCCATTTTGCTACTTGCTTAATGGTGCCGTGGGCTTGTCATTTCAACACTAGCTTTTATCCATTCGCTTTCCAAATTCTGTTGTTTAGTTTCTTTTTAAAAAAATTAAAAATTTGTTTGATAGTATTATTTTACAAAAGTATTTTTTAAAAATATTTAACAACAACAACAATATATAAACGGGTGGCGCATGCAAAAAATTCATAAATGTATGGTTTTAGTAAAAGTTTGACGTTAATAATATCTACTTTAAAAATCATATAATTAATGAATTGTGATTAATTAATAATGTAAAAATATGTTTAATCTAATAATATCAACATTATAAATAATTTATTAATATTGATGTGTTTTAAATAATTTGTATTTAAAAATATTATTATATAGCAAAAACTACATTATAATATTAATATAATAATATTTTAACGAAAGAAGTTCTCATAACATAATAGTAAAAAATGAAATATATATCAAACAAATTTTCTATTTTTAAAATTTTAAAACATTTTTCAAAAATAAGTTTTTCTTTTTCTCATCTTAAAAACAATTTTCAAAAATAAAATTACCAAACAATTTTTTTATTTATATTCTTCTTAAAAACAATTTTCTAAAATTAATTTATAAAATAGATTTTAAAATCTAAAAAATCAAAACTCATTTAAACAGGTCCTATGTTTGATTTGGTTTTGATTTTTAATTTTTAAATACTCTTTTACAAATCAATTTTTAAAAACTATTTTTAAGAAAAAATTAATAACAAAATCTGTTTGGTAAGTCTAGTTTTAAAAATTGTTTAAGTTTGTGAAACTAAAAAAACTTGTTTGGAAAAGAGGAGAGGTAACTAGCCTTACGGGAAATAGAGGAAGAATTCATCTCTTTTTAATTATTTGTAAATGCACAATGTTGTTCATGTATTAAATTTTTTTTTTTTAAAAATAGTCAAAATTGTTAAATATTACTATGTTGCCATTAATGAGAAGGTAAATTTCTCAGTGTGTTTTTTAGTCCCCATTTAAATATCAAAAAGTGAATAAAAAAAAAACAACATATCTTAATTGTTTTAGTTTTTTTATTTTAAAAACAGTAAAATAAAAATAGTTTTTAAAAACAATTTTAAGGAATAGTGTATTCAAACAAGTTTTAATTTTAAAAAACTAAAAAACAATTTTCAAAAATTAAATCAAACAAGTCCGTCCTAAATCTCAAACTTTCCTTTTTTGTCATTGTAGTAACGTAAGGATCACAATGAATAGCCTAGATTGTCAACCCTTATCCACGTCTCTATTTTCTTGAGAAGAAATTGCGATAATTTTATGGTTCAAAACCATCTCTATTTATTCGTGATAATTTTATCACGAATAAATATTTATCCCGTGTATTTTCTATACATCAATTATAAATTAGCATCCTTTGTTTCTTTAATATTTATCAATGACAAATATATATTTGTCTTGTAATTTTTATATATCACTCACAAATATTTGTCATGTGATTTTATATATTTATTATTGACAAATATTTATTATGAATTATTTTTTATGCATCAACTAAGAACATAAGAGTACTATACTAATAATTACAAAAAGTGTCATAGTAACATATGGTAGGCATATTAAGTCTTGTAATAATTTCAAATAAATTAAGAAAAATCAAATTAGGTCTACTTAATTTTTATATTTCCATCTTCAAGAAAAAATTAATTTCTAATTTGCACCTACAAGAAATAAAAAGAACAAATTAATAATAGTACATTTCATTATAAAAAATATTACTCCTAAAAAGTCAAGGAAATATTGACAACTTTAGTGAGAATTATGTTGCTCTACACTTTGTGATCAGACGGAATAATGTCGACTTTTCTCCTAACGACTTCTAAGTGTTGACTAGGAGTTAAGTTATCAAACACTCATTGCAAAGTTCTTATTCTCATTACTTTAGTGAAATATCTGTTACAATCATATGAAGATTCACTTTATAATGGATTCAAAGACTTTCTTTATTAAATTAATATGGGTTAATTCAAAATGTCATTGCTTTGATCAGACGTTCTTACGCTTATTCATTATTACTTACTCTATTAGTAGACATAAATAATTGTTTATTTGATAATAATATTTTTTTATGTTTATTCCGCTGAATAAAACTCATATTTATTATTCCTATCTTACTCATAATTTATGTTACCTTAAAATAGATAGTCATTAACATATATTTTATCTTCTAACTTAATCTGCACACTCAGCAAACAAAGTTAGGGGATTATGAGTGTTTTCATAAATTTTATCTTGTAACTTAACCTCGCTTGTAGAGTACATCATATCCCTATTAAATCGAATGAGAGTTTTCTTCCTTTGATTATTAATTATGAGTGTTTATAAGATCTGTCGGCGAATGATACAAACCATTGCACACAAACTCTTCTTCCGAAATACTTTACTACACATAATCATGAAAAATCCACCAAATTCTAAACACAAACATATTTTCAATATGAAGATCACACCTCACTCTTGCAAGATAGAAACCTAGAATCCATTCTAGAAAACCTCTAAAGGTTACCTTCTTCACCTCCTTATACGCAATTCATCAACATCCCCTCGATAATTTGTATCTAGAATAGATACTCCAACAATCGATATCCCTTCGTTGTTGTTTCTCCCTTCAAAATTCGATTGCACACCCGTCATGATCAAGAAAAAGTTTTTAATCTTTGATATGATCTTGAATGCTTGACTATGAGGAATGAGTGAAATTATTCTTATTTAAAAATGATTAGAAAACTTTTTATATGATTCATGAATTCGCTAGGCCAATGAAAAACGAATTCGAAGAGAAATAACTACTTTGTAGCTGTCATAACAACCTTAAAACATTCAAATTTCAAGTCTGCATGTTTGGTAAGTCAACTTACACAATTTGAAAAACCTAAAAATGAGTCAACTTATAGAACCCCCTATATTGCTTTTGAGTCGATTCACACATCAGGTGAGTCAATTCACAACCCTGGGACTTCAATTGAGTTCTTGAAGTTCATAAGTCGATTCATAAGTTGGTAAGTAGATTCACAAAGTTAAAAACACTTAAAAAATGGTTTGAAATGAGTTTAAAAAGATGGAAGTGCTATATGATCATACTTCAAACTTAATGTATGCTAAAACAACATGTAATTAAGTAAACTAAGCAAGAGTTAGAAAATAAGAATCAACAAAACATTCAAACAAAGAGAATCTAGACTAAGTAAGTTGACATCAATCAAAATACTATGTCTAAAACTAATTAAGGAGACACCATACAATTACAATGCTTCTTCTAGAAGATAGACAATCAGATAATTAATTCTACTTCGTCTAATAAGCCTAGTAATCAAACATTGATGACATTGATGAAATATTCCAACCTTCGAGCTTTAAGTTTTCAAAAGTAAGTTTTTAAGCATAGTCTTTTATATATGAAAACTTCTACCATAGTACCTTTATGTTGTATATTCTAAAACTTCTTTACATTATCAGATGAATTTCAATTTTGGTTTTCTAATTCTTCTCACTAGTTGATTCATTCTTCTAAATAGAAGTGTTAGAATTTTACCAAGTTTGTCATGGAGGAATTTCAATGAAACAAACAAAGGTTTGAAAAAGACAAATAATTAAGAAGATTTTAATCAAATATAAAAAAGCAAAACAACATCCATCTATGTATATAATTGATCCTCAATTGAGTTTCTAACTACACAGTAATTGATGACTCTTCATCATATGCATATTTTTCATTGTTTTTCGTTTTATCTATCGTTAATCATTAGTTAATTTAAGAAGTTATTTGATATATTTTGTTGATTTTAGTTCTTTGATTTAATGAAATTTTTATGTTCTTATTTCCTTGATTAAGTAGAGATTTTTCGTAGTTTTGCGTTGTTTCTTTGTTTTAGTGCAGTGCTGAATTTTGGTGAGAAATCATAATGACCTGTGTGGAGTATTTCAGCCATAGTTGGAGTTGTAGATGTCCAATTGGAGTCAAACCAAGTGAAAATGAAAGCTAAGATCCATTGCTACAACTTTTATGTGGAAACAAGAACAAAATTCAGACTCGAAAAAGGAGACAAATGCAGTATAAGTCAGACAACAGATGTTGTGCGCCTGGGGCGCCTTTTCATGCTGAAGCCTCTGATGGTTCGCGCTTGAAGCGCAAAAGCTTTGCCAAGGGCGCGTGGCACGCGACATCATACATTAAAACACATTTTTTTCACTTTCTATAGATCTTTTTGACTATTGGGAAGTTGGGAGACTTGTGCCCTAACAGAGAAACTAAAAGACAGTCGTTGCTAACACCATTGGAGCAGTTTTATCAAGAATCATTCATGAATATTTCTTGTAATTCTTCTCTAATCACTATCTTTTCTATCTTTGTCATGAGTAACTAAACCCTATTTGTTAGGGATGAGTGTAACAAGATGAAACCCTTATTTTTCATATGAATGAGTTTATTGAATTATTTTTCTCATCTCTGAGCTTAATACTTTTTATTGCTTGATCAACATTAAAATGTTCCATGATTCGTATTTTGAAACAGAAGTGGACTTTACGAATGCTTGAGATGAGAAATTCATGAATTTGTAGTCTAGGGATAGATGCAGATCATGAAACCAATTAAATAGGTAGAATAATTTGAAAATGTGTACCTAACTCCAAGTAGTAAGACCTACTATCCCAAAATGTCCTACCCCTACCTAAGCCCCATTACAACTCGAAAGTCCTCCAAAAGTGTATGTGTTTGTTGCATTGTGATTGCTAACTAGAATTTTTTCAAGCCTATGGTAGCGTGATGCATGTTCTAGGATTTGAGTGATAAATTCATAACCCTTGCTAAACACTTGAGAGAAATTTTGGTGAGATTATGTGAAGAGAGAGTTAAACTTGATGAATCAATGCTAAAGTGTACAAATTGTGTTGTTTTTTTTGTAAAGCAACCATGGAGCATGATGAATGTTTTGTAGTAGCTGGAACTTTGAGAATTGAGTTTGATTTCATTTGAAAAATTGAGTTTAAGTTTGACTTTAACTGTACCAAATATGAAATTAATTGTTGTTTGGGGACAACCAATAGATTAACTTTGGGGTTGTGATAACTCTTCATCATATGCATATTTTACATTGTTTTTAGTCTTATTTTGTTGATTTTAGTTCTTTGATTTAATGAAATATTTATATTCTTATTTCCTTGATTAAGTAGAGATTTTTCGTACTTTTGCGTTGTTTCTTTGTTTTAGTGCAGTGCTGAATTTTGGTGAGAAATCAACATGACCTATGTGGAGTATTTCAGCCATATTTGGAGTTGTGGACGTCCAATTGGAGTCAAACCAAGTGCAAATGAAAGCTAAGACCCATAGATACAACTTTTATGAAGACACCGGAACCAAATTCAAACTCGAAAGAGGAGAAAAATGCAGTATAAGTCAGTCAGTAGATGTTGTGCACTTGAAGCGCAACAGCCGCGCCTGGGGCGTATTTTCATGCTGAAGCCTTTGACGGTTCGCGCTTGAAGCGCAAAAGCTGCGTCAAGGGAGACTCACCCCTAACATTTTTCTCATTATAAAGGATCAATTTTATAACTGTTGTTAATTTCAAATATTATTTCAATCAATTCAGAAACTTTTTGTTCAATTTTTGTAATTAAATAAAACTCGATAGTAAAATGCAATCCTTGAGTTCGACCACATTACAAGCCACAGACCAAACTTTAATTCAATCACCTTACTTAGTTAGGTAGGAAAACTTGTCTCGTCTTGGTAAAAATCTAAGTTTGGGGTTGCTCATAGGACAACAACTTTTTCAGTTTGGGGTGGTGATTCTCATACATAAAATAAATAAAAAATAAATAAAAAGTATCAAAAGAAAAAGAAAAAGAAGAAGAAGAAAAAAAAAATTCAATGTGTGTACTTTGATAAATAACATCTTCTTGGTTCTTTTGTCAATGTTTGAGAATCTACACAATGAAAATGTGAAAGAAAAAAAAAGTGGTAGAATAATTTGAAAATGTGTACCTAACTCCAAGTAGTAAAGCCTACTATCCCAAAATGTCCTACCCCTACCTAAGCCCCATTACAACTCGAAAGTCCTCCAAAAGTGCAAATGAAAGCTAAGATCCATAAATACAACTGTCTTGAAGATACTGAAACCAAATTCAAACTCGAAAGATAAGAAAAATGCAGTATAAGTCAGACAACAGATGTTGTGCGCCTGAAGCGTAACAGCCGCGCCTGGGGCGCATTTTCATACTGAAGCCTCTGACGGTTTGCGCTTGAAGCGCAAAAGCTGCGCCTGGGGCGCGTGGCATGCGACAGCATACATTAAAACGCATTTTTTTTTCACTTTCTAGGGATCTTTTTTACTATTGGGAAGTTGCGAGACTTATGCCCTAGCAGAGAAACTCGAAGACGACCGTTGCTAACACCATTGGAGCAGTTTTATCAAGAATCATTCATGAATCTTTGTTGTAATTCTTCTCTAATCTCTATCTTTTCTATCTCTGTCATGAGTAACTAAACCCTATTTGGTAGGTATGAGTGTAACAAGATGAAACTCTTATTTTTCTGATTTGATTTCTAGTTATATGAATGAGTTTGTTTAATTACTTTTCTCATCTTTGTGCTTAATTCTTTTTATTGCTTGATCAACATTAAAATGTTCTACAATTCATATTTTGAAACGGAAGTGGACTTTATGAATGCTTGAGATGAGAAATTCATGAATTTGTAGTCTAGGGATAGATGCAGGTCATGAAACCAATTAAATTAGTTGCAAAGGCAATAGTTTAACAAGAGAATTCTTGTACGGTAAGGCTTAATTCTAATCTTAAATCCACTAAGGAATTAAGGGTTACTTTGGAATTAAAGGTTCTGTCACTAAGACATTAGGGCAAGAATAATAACGAGAATTCGATAATAATTCAATAAAGGAATTTTGTAATTAGGAACAAATTAGACACCAAAGTTGGATTCGAAGTGAGACTCTTCCTTGACATTTTTCTCATTATAAAGGATCAATTTTATAACTGTTGTTAATTTCAAATATTATTTCAATCAATTCAGAAACTTTTTGTTCAATTTGAGTAATTAAATAAAACTCGATAGTAAAACGCAATCCTTGAGTTCGACCCTCAATACTACCGTTTTATTATTACTTGCAACGATTCAGTACACTTGCTCAAACGCTATCAGTAATAAATCAATTGATCAAATATTTTCTTAGTTAAGTTAAGATAGTATTTCGCACCCAAATTCTGATTAAAAATTTCTGCTATGTTCAACAAACATAGTCGAGATTCTTTTCCATTTATGTTCTTCTCTTTGAGTGTTTCATGAATCTCAATAAATAGATTTCAATTTGTTACTCAAAATATCATTTAGAGTGATTACACACACAAAAGAACTTCAACAAAAATAGTCAATTTTGAAAATTTTAAAATTGGTTTTTGTTAAAAGATAAAATTGTCATTAAGAAATAGATTATCAGCTTACGCATTTTATCTATTACCTAATTACAATTTTACTCTATAACAAATTTTTTGTTGTCAATCCATGATTTTGAAAGAAAAAAAACACATTTTTGAAATTAAAATTGAAAATAGACACAGTTTAAGAAAATAGGGTTGAACTAATAACACAATACCATTCAAAAACTATTGAATTAATATTTTCAGCAGTAAAGGATCTTTACTCTCGCACGTTAAAGTGTTAAATCAAGAAACCAAGTCTCGGTACCAATTGAAGGTGTTGAAAAAACACAAGAAATGGGAGATGGAATTGTGTGGTACCATTTTAAAACTATTTCATTTGATAAATTAACAATATGTTCTTTGTCAAAATATTCAAATTTGATTATAAATTAGTTTAAACATAAGTTGAAGTTGAGCCATAAAGAGCAAATCAAATTAAAGAGATGAAGGAAAATAGAAAGGACACAAGTATTTTTATACTAGTTCACAATAAATTGTTGCTAAATCTAGTTCTCCCTTTATAGAGAGATTTTGTCTCAGTACAGACGAGAACTTAATTAACTATTATCAAATAGAAAAGAAGTATTCTGTACTATAGCATACCCTGCAATTACCCCTTTGTGAATCCCCTTTGAGCCTATTTATCCCATTGTTTGTTATATAGCTTATTACAATTCTAAAAGTTAAAAACAGTGATTTGACTCAATCTTAAGGGATAAAAGAGCTTTATTAATCTGGAAGGATTTTTATAATATGATTTGAAAATGTGTGAGAGTGCTCAACATGTGGTTATGTTAGAATATCTTAATATTGTTGTTTTATTGGAAATTTGGCAAACTCAAAAACAAAATAAACAACATAGCATAAAGAAAAGAAGTGCAAAAATAGAAGCTAATAGTGTTTTGTTGAGTCACTTCTCATAATTTTACAATCGTCTTCCTATTATTGCTCTTTTATCATCTTTGATTTTAAGTTTTTGTCTCCCTAGGATTATCCTACCTTCACCTTAACCCCGTTACAACCCTAAAAAAGTCCTTTTGATCTTTATGTGTATGTGTTTCAAGTATGGATGTTAGAGGCTTGTCAAGCCTATGGTAGTGCTAGCTTTCATGATGTGCTTTGAAAGTAAACAATAGCCGAAACACTTGAGAGTTTGAGCACATTTTATACCCAGTGAGGATTCTATCACTTATGATTCATTATTTGGCTAATCTTGCCTTCTTATTTGCTCTGAATGAGATAAGATGTTCTCCATGATTGTCATCATCTATGAAGCCAAAAATGGAAATTTTTCTTACTACTTTACACTCCTAAGGTTCATTGAAATTGCTCTGTTGCTTTGTTTATTTTCTTTTTAACATGTCTTTGTTTTTTTAACCTTGAGTTTTGCTTAGAGTGCAAAAGCTTAAGTTGTTGAGGTAAAAACCTTTTTGATATATGTTTTAATGACAACAAACTTTATGAAATAAATGATTAAGTTTTATGAATTGTGATCTACTAATGATTGCACTTAAGTTTTATTTAAGGAACATGAATTGCATAAGTGGACAAGCAACAAACCATTCACATCAACAAGTGCATAAGTATCTACTCAATAATGAAATAATCTCAAAAGGAATATATAATATATCAATCGTTAAAGAGAATGATTATTGCATCTTCAAGATACCATCTTCATGAAGAAAGTGTCCAAGAAATTCATACCTATACTAAAGTATTTCAGTAATACTTGATGGACAAGACATAACATGTGAAACACCAAGAGAAATTGTAGGAAGTATTGCTTCAACAAAAGATTTATCCTCTCATATAGAAGACAACATTCTCAATTGTTATGAAATAATGTTCTCCTGATGAAAAAGCTCATTGCAATCATATATAGTCATATCAGTTCTGCAAAATGACAAGAATCAATTTTGAAGAAGAAATCATTTCAAGATTGAGTCATTTATTAAGTCATTTGTTAAAAGCAACATGCAGTAAATTAGTTGGCATTTCACACATGGTCTTCCCAACATTTAATGAGTAATTAAAAGTCTAGATTTGAAGGTCTACTTGCAAAAACAAAAATGCAGAATGTTCTGCAGAATGATATCCAGAATGATGACAGAATGAAAGCAGAACATTTTGATTGTCTTAAATAAATGAATCAGTTTTGGGATCTCTAAAATCCTTTTCTAAATTAATATGATTTGCGCATGGGCCACCTAAAAGTAAGCAAAAGCAAGAACTTGAATTGAAGGTCCAAATGAGGAAAACAACCTCCAGATTGGTGAGGATTGTAATTGATCAAGGTGTGGCCAAGAGAAAACGTGTGGAGGAGAAGATTCTGATTTTGAAGCACATAGTGAAAATCTCACAGTTGTGAGGACTAGACTAGGCCGAGTTGGGTGAATCAGTATACTTTTTGTGTGTGATTTTTTTATCCCTTATCTTTAATTATTTGTACACACAAATCACAACTCACTATAAACTAATCTGTTTTATTCACTTCCAACATACCCAGAACATTATGGATATTCTATTTCAACCAAGATTGATCTTGAGTTAATTTAAATTAAGCACATGAATCAAAATTTTAAAAAGGTATATGAGCTAATTCAATTGATTGACATTGCTAATTCAATTGGTATAAGAGCTCTTCCTCTAAGGTTGAGCACCTAACAAGTGTTAGAGGAAAAATTCAAGAAGAAAAAGCAATGTCAAAAGCCAAGTATATTGTTGAAGGAGGATCATCAAATAGACTACCTTATTTTGATGATCAAAGTGATCCAACATCCATTGAAAAGAAAGAATCAAATGCAGAAGATAATGAAGAAGCCAACATGTGCTTAATGGGAAACTCTAAAATTGATGAGGTAACCATCTCTGAACTTCGTCTTTTATATGAACAAATGGAAAAAAAATTTGATAATCTTTTATACGATTCAAACTTTCTTGCTCAACAATGTGGTTCATTAAAAGAATAATTTTGTAAAGAAAAAGAGAAAGCCCAAGCTATGAATGATGAACTCATAAAGGTCATCCAAAGCTTGTAGAAATCTCATTTTCAAATGTCTGAAAAAACAAAAATTCTAAATGAAACCACTGAGAACAAGTGTCTAGAACATTCTACAACTCAAGAGGAGAATGTTCTTCTGAAAACAGAAGTTGAGAACCGTAAAAATGATTTATCAAACTTTATAAAGTCCACTAAAATTTTCCAAAAAATTAGGGGATCTCAAGTAGGAATTTTTGAAAAAGGGTTTAGGGTTTCTAGTAAGAGACCAGAACATGCTGATCAATCTGTAGCAGAACATTCTCATCACAAACCAGAACATTTTCGTTGCAAAAAAATTGAGAAAGAATGTTCTTATTGTAGCAAGTTTGGTCGTATGGAGTTAAAATATTATCATAAAAAAAAATCTTCTGGAAGAAGATACATTAACCATCAAAGACCCAAACAAATATAGGTACCAAAATCATTACTAACTTGTGATGTAGGAACATCATCCAACAATCAAGAAAAAACATTGATACATGGACAATGTATGTTGAATGAAAAAGTATGGTGCCGCCTCTCATTACCAAAATTTGGAGGGTTTATATCCTTTGAAAACATTAAAAAATCAAAGACACATGTATCATTAGTTGAAATAATTTTACATAGATTAAGGATGTTTGATATGTTAAAGATAACTTTGTAAAATTGGTTTTAAAGTTATTTTTTAAACCCACATGGTTGAGGTAAAACAAACATCCTCATGTTTCATTTTACATTAAAATCCTTACGTTTTATACTTAGATGAATTTCCAACCAAATCATGTTTTAAGTCTTTTGAAAAATATAAAAGGCTTTTATTTTTAAAAGCATAAGGATGATGTCTTTAAAACTTTTCAAAATTCCTTGTATAAGAGTTTTAAAAAGAATTGTTATTTCTATAAGTGATCAAGGGGAATTTGAAAAATCATTCTTCATATCATTCTTTGATGAAAATGATATTTCACATGATTTTCTTGTCAAATAACTTTCCAAAAATATGGGGTTGTTTTTAAAAAAAATTAATTATAAGAAACGGCTAAGACAATTTTAAATGAACCAAATGTTGAAAAATAATTTTAGGGAGAAGCCATAAAAATTATTTGCCATGTTTTTTCTTGGCTCTATTAGAAAATATCCTGAACATACCTTCATATGAATTTTTGAAAATATCTTAAACACATATCATACTTTCACATATTTGAATGTCATTACTATGTTTTGCATGATAAAGAAAGTATGGGAAAATTTTTTTTAAAGTCATAAAGCATATTTTCTGAATACACTACATTCTATAAATACTATAGAATATAAAATCCCAAGGCTCAAACCGTAAATAAAATTATGCATGTTATGTTTGATGAATATGTTGATTGTCATGATTAAAGATATGATGGTGAAGAAAAATAACTACAATGTTAAATTTAGATAAATCACAAACTTAATAATGTTCAAACATCATCCTCGAAAACATCAAAGTCTGATCATGGAGTGGCAAAACAAAAAGAAACTAAGAAAATGATCAATTTAAGCAAAAAGGTTCATGACTTCATTCTAGAAGCAATACCAGAACGTTCTTGACAGTGAATATGTTTCATCCTATCAAAACTAATTTCGTCTATCATGATGATATGGTTGAAGAACATCAACAACTCTTAAATGAGCTTAAACCATTTGCTCCTACACCTACCTCACTGCTTACCTTTCCTCCAATACATCTCATCAAGATCAAATTATTGGAAGACATAATGGTGGAATAAGAACTTGATTGATATTCCAAAAATATGACAACAATGTGGCAACGATTTCTCAAACATAGCCAAAAATCAATCAATGAAGACAAAATAGAACAATCTTGAATTAATGTCGTAATGGAGGAACTCTCTCAATGACAAAAGCTAAATTGTCTCATTTCGACCATCAATCAAGATAAATGAATGAGCATGAAGAGAAGCTCCGCTCTAAAATATACAAAGATTTCTAGTTGTTGAACCTCAAGTGAGAAAGATAACTAAAGAAGGTACACTCAATCCCTAATCTTATGATATTTGCATCACGATAAGTATGGATATTTTTTTAATGATATTATGTGATTGATTAGATGCTCTTAAAATTAAGAATGCATATTATTTTTGATGCAAGTGCGACTTTAAAGTTTAATTGATTACATCACTATTTGTCATTACTTGTACATGCATATGCCTAATTCCTATCATTCAACATGTTTTCACTCTTTGTTCCTTCACTTTTCATAATGATGTAAACAAGTGTGTAAATCTAGCTTGGTGTTCAAAACTATTGTCCTTGTTATACAAATGGTTGTTTTGTCAAGTATAATTCATTGAATAATTTTTCACACTATGCACAATAACATCTTTCAAAGTATCATGTTAAATGAATTAATATCATTTTGTGAAAATTTACCTCTCTATGTCCTTAAAAGCTTTTTCTATCATGTTCTCCAATTGTTTTGCATATATTGAGTAGTCTATACATTGCTTGATGTTTAAGTATAATATTTTGAATATGGCTTTTCAAAAAATTTGAGATTATAATGTGGCTTATGAAAAAAATCCTTCTTAAACATATTTTAAATATATACCATTGTTTAGGATTTATTTTTGAAGTATTTCAACAAGAGAATATATGATTAGCTTTAATTGCAATGATTTGTGTATTTTCTCTAAAAACTCAAATCTGCTCTAAATAGAAAAGACATGCAGAACTCCTAAAATCAATGGATTGATTATTTCAATTTATTGATAATTCTCTATAATTACTCAGTTTGTTATCAAACTAAAAAAAATCCCTTTTTTTTTTATTTATTTCGTTAAGTTCTTAATTTTGATAATAGTTATATTTGAGATACTTGTGAGACGACCAAAATTAAACTACTACGTTTATTATATTATTATCCTTTAACTTATTTTGACCACGCATGTTAAATTGACACCGTTGTCGGAGACATCTGATATAAGAATTAGCTAATCTTAAAATCCTACTAATTTTTCTAATATTTTCTTTTGAGTTTTCACTATGTTTCAGGATCTGACGCTGGATGTTGCATTGAAGTTGAAAAACAAAATCTGTTTTCTGTATACTTTCTAGGATTGTTTTGAAATGATGAGCTTGAAACTGTTGATATGGAAAACTAGATTCCTCTTCTAGATATGAATTTTGTTCCCAATAACACCGTCCATGAAGATCACCTACAATTTGAGTCTCACCACGATAATTAGTATCCAACAACATAGGACATGCATCAATATCATGAAATATTGAAGTCTGAAGAGCAAATAATGCAAATCCCAAATGGAATATCATTTTTAAAGATAGGACATGCACCTATAATGCATTTTCCTTACATTTGAAGCAATCAATATTGTACATAACAAATCCTTCAATAGTGACAGGATCAAGCTCATGCTTTCAGCTTGGAAAGCCTATCTTCTTTCCATTGCAGGAAGATCCAACTAGTTAGGAGTATGATTCATGGTATGATGCTTTACTCTTTCCTTCTTTATTCTTGTCCTCTATCCCTCATCAAGGATATTGAATAATGAATTAGGAACTTTATAGGAAACTGGTCACAGTTGCTTGGCCCAAAGTTTGCTCTCCTCTTGATGGGACTTGCTTACATCAACCAATCAAGGGCTTCCTTTTTTAGAGCTAGAGTGATGAGAACTCATGGTCCTATTTCATACCACATTGACTCTACCATTTCGCCTGCTATTAAAGACATTCTCTCCACCATCCCTGCTATTCTAGATGGCAGCTAGGAAATAGTCATTTAATCATTTATTGGACGGCTAATAAGATTGACACTCATCTAATTGGAAATTTGAATATTCCTTCTAATTTTTATCATCTGTAGCATTGAAAGGTCAAGGATTTCTTGTCTAAACTCTTTTGTATCCTTCAAACTTTGAATGTTTTTTTTTAGTAATGTTTAGGTCATGTTTAATAACTTTCTTACACAAATGTAGATTTTTTTTCATAAATGGTGAGTTAAATATGAATTTTAGTCTTTTGACGCTTAAAAATTTATATTTAATTAATTGCTTGTTAAAAAAATTTCAATTTTTGTGGAGAAATTTTTTATAATGTCCTAAACGCAACTACAAAAATTCATTTGAAAATTCAAATGATACACAAGAGTTGATTTAATAACAGAGATCAAAAGTGAAAATAAAAAAACTTTGAAGACTAAAAGGTAACAATTTCTTATAAAGTTTAAAAACAAAATACCGATTTTGTAGGGACTAAATTCTTATTTAACCCTATATTATTCTCCCTCAATCCTTTATTATAAGACCCTCCAACACATTTTACGAATATTAAGAAAATTAGTTGTAACAATAAATTTGGCAAAAAGTACGTTACTTTTTTATATTTACCCCTGTAATTATAGATATCATAATAGAGAAAGAATTTTCTGTGGTAAATTAATTAGAGGCATGTTCATAAAAAAATTATTGATGCTTGTTGAATTTTGTTAAGGAACTTATATTAAGTGATAAAGAAAAAAGTGAAAAAGGATTACTATAATTAAGGACGGAGTGAATATACGATATATTGGATTTTTGATATTTTTAGATGGAATTATTATTATTACTATTATTATTATTATTATTATTATTATTAAATTTAATTGCACTTTTAGTCCCCTATTTGTGCGATTTTGGTTCCTTTAATTTAAAACGAGGAGGATTTTAATCCCTCACACTTACCCATTGTTTATTTACGGTCTCCCATGTACTTTTTCCCTCAATTTTGCGTTGATGTGGTCAATTTTAATGATGTAACAAGTCAAAAGTCCTTAACTCCTTCATATGTCTTCTTCTTCTTCTTCCTCTTTTCATTTATTAGAAAACCAAAAAATTCTTAAGAGAAATTGGTGGAGAAAAGTAATGTCCAACATTTTCTCATTCCTCTTTCTCCCCCATCCATGTGAGTTCCTCCTCCATAGTAACAATTTCTATTGACCACACCACCATATGTTTCAAATCGGTTTTCACATTGACGAGCATCACATGTTTGAAATTGTGTCACACGACTGAGTAGCATTGAGTAACACGCCTAGCATTAAAGACTAAATAGAATTCGACGAGTGAGTTTTCTGGATCGAGATTAGTTGCGTCAAAACTTAGAAATGATTAAGAACTCACTGAAGTGGAAGTCGTTGTGGGTGGTTTCGTCTGGCACGTGGAAGATAATGAGGTTGGTCATGAGTTTTGTTTCTTTGCGATGGTGAGTAATGGGTTTGTGAAGGAATGACCATTGTAAGGGTGGGGGTTTGGGAGTGTTGAGAGGGTGAAGAGGAGGAGAGTTGAAAAGAAAAATTGTGCAGATTGAGATTGTGTTAAAAAGTTGAATTGAATGTTGAAATAAACAATCAGAACAAGAAATGATATGGGGAGATTTCTGGCTTTCTAAAAAGTGGGATGAGGAAGAAGAAGAAAGGTGAATGAATGTGTTAGGGATTTTTTGTTTTGTTTTTTCATAATAATTTTCGTTTTTTTATTTTTTTTAAAAATGCTTAAACTCGCGTTGGAATATGTTGGAACCAATTTGATTTTATATTTAGAGTTTTAATAATAACAAAAGTATTTTATGAAAACAGTATATTTAGCTTCAGAGAGTATGAAAGAAGATTTGAAGAAGATTTGATGAAGATTTGAAGATGATTTGATCAAGATTTATCTACAACAAAACATGAATAGATTCAATCTGAAGAAGTTACAAACGCAGTCTAAACAAAATACAAACAGAATCAATCTGAAGAATTTACAAACTCAATCTAAACAAAATAGAAATAGAATCAATTTGAAGAATTTACAAACTCAATCTGAACAAGACACAATTCGGAATTAAACAAGGACTAAATTGAATCCCAAATTTTTACCATAAATAGACACTCAAGGCTGAAGGAGAAAAGAGTAGTCTTAGAGTTCAAAGAGAGAAACACTTGTTCGAGTTAGAAATATTTTCTAAGTGTTCTTTTCTTAGAGTGTGAGAGTTATTATTATTATGAGCTTTGTTAGAAGCAACTACTCAAATTCCAATCTTTTGTATCCATCCCGACAATGGTTTAGTTCCTTATTCAATCTGGGGGGGTCAAGGAGGTTACTTCCTCTAAAGTCTGGGGTTGTCAAGCTGTTTGGGAAGACTGGCTTGGAGGGTCAGGTGCTTTGTAATTCAAGGTATTTGAATTAGTGGATTAAAGCATTCTGAATGAAGGGTCTAGATGTTGCCAAGTTAGTGGTGAACCAGGATAAATCTTCGTGTCATATTATTTATGCTTTCATTGCTTGCTGCCTCTGAATCCGATTGCTTCTACTCCAAGTAAGTTACCAAAACCAAACTAGTTTTTTTAATTATTTATAAATTATCAAAAGTTGTCAACTTTGACAAACACAATTCAACCCTGTTCTCGTGTTTGCACATTCAATTGGCATCAGGATTCGGTCTCAAGGCTGAGCACTTTATAGTGTTTGAGAAAAGATCCAAGGGTTCAATATGTCTAGATTCAGTGAAGAAGCTGTTGGAGGAAACCTCAACAGACCACCTCTGTTTGATGGAGAACGTTTTGAGTATTGGAAAGACAGACTGAGAAGTTTCTATATTTCACAAGATCCTGAACTTTGGGACTTGGTGGAAGATGGTTATATTGCTCTGAAGAATACTGATGGTATTGAAATTCCAAGAAAGGAGATGAATGCTAATCAGAAGAAGATGTACAAGATACATCATAAGTTCAGAACATTCATGATAAATGCAATAACCTTCAAGGAGTTTGACAAGTGCACCAACAAAGAGACAACAAAGAGTATTTATGATAGTCTGATTCTGACCTATGAAGGAAGCAAGCAAGTTCAACAACCAAAGGCCAACCTCTTAGTCAAAAAGTATGAGTTGTTCAAGATGGAAGAAGATGAAGACATTGAAACAATGTTTTCTAGATTCCAGACCCTGGTTTCAAGATTAAAGGTACTTGAGAAGAGTTATACTACTGCTGATCATGTGAAGAAAATTCTTAGGAGTCTGACAAGAAAGTGGAGACCTAAGATCACTGCCATTGAGGAAGCAAAGAATCTAAACACTCTAAAGCTGGAAGAATTAATCAGCTATCTCATATCATATGAAATTGAGCTTGAAGAAGATGAGCCCAAGAAGAAGAACAAGACTCTGGCCTTGAAATCTAAGCAGAAGAAGGTTCTAAAGGCAACATCAGAATTAGAGGATAGTGATTCAGATGATTAGAATCTGAACTTAGAGAAAGAGGAGATTGCTTTCATATCTAGAAAAATTCGAAAGATGTGGCACAACAGAAAGAAGAAATTTCCCCAAAGATATTCCAAGCAATCCAATAGAGGGAATGATGATAAATATGACAAGAAAAGCATCATCTGTTATGGATGCAATGAACCTGGACACATAAGTCAAAATGTCCAAATATGGGGAAAGGGAAACACCAGGGGGAAAGATTCTAAACCCAAGAAGAAGAGTCTGATGGCTACATGGGATGATTCTGAGGAATCCTCTGACAATGAACAAGTAGATTTGGCTATGATGACTTATACCAACTCTGTCTCTGGATCCAACACATATTCTGACTCTGGAAGTGAATCAGCAGATGAAGAAATTGAGGTATTTTCTGACTTTACTCGATCAGATTTAATTACTGCTATAAATGATTTTTTAAATAATAATCACAAATTGTCTTTAAAACTGAAAACACTTATGAAAGAAAATATAAATGTAACTGAAAAAGTTAATGCTTTAAAGAATCAAATTGTTGAATTTAAAACAGAAAATGCAACTCTGAAAACTGATATTACTGAACTTAAAACACATAATGCAAATTTGAAAACTGATATTGTTGAACTTAAGGATAAAAATATAACTCTAAATAGCAATCATAATTCAACATCAATTGAAAATACCACATGTAACTCTGATAAGCATGAACAAGTATTTCAAGATTTTCTTGCTAATGGTATGGAAAAAAGCAAATATGCTTTTATGATTTATAGAGTTAGTGGAAATGGCAAAAGAGGTATAGGATTTGAAGAAACTGTAACTGAACCTAAACCTATTCCCTCTAATATCTTGTGTACTATTTGCTCTAAGAAATGTCACTCCAAATTATCTTGTCCCATGTTAAATACAAGGAAAGACAAGAAACCATTCAAGACTAACAAACCAGGACTCTACCAAATTTGGGTATCTAAGAACAAAATTATCTTTGTTGCAGATGTCCTCAGCAATCAAGTTAAAACACCAATCATGGTACCTGAACAGTGGATGCTCGTGACATATGACGGGAGAAAAGTGTGACACCCTAAACCCCAAAATAATATATAATAATTTATAATAGAATTTTTTTTTAATTCGCAGCGGTTAAAGCAAATATATTTTCAAGGGAATAAAAACTTTTATAATTAATTTAAAATATCATGTTTCTCAAAAATCAAAAGGAACATTTTAAACTTCTTTACTCCTATAAAATAGTGCAATCTCAATAAGCTTGATTTAAGTATAATTACTTGATTTAATTCTAAAAACTTACTAGTACTTATAAGGTTTTCATACAAAAAGTTGTTTCTAATTAAATAAGTAAAATACAAATTACAACCCTTATTCCCGATATCACCTATCAGAGCGGGATTCCTCCCAACTTGAACTTCAAGATTCATTAACCTGTAACAACAGCGATTTCTCAAAAGCAGGGCCAAGCCAGTCAAACATAAACAACTAAGGAGGTGAGTTTTTAAATCATGTTAATAGTATAATATAAGTAAGAAGAACACGTATTTGATCATAAATAAACCGTATCATTAAACAAATATTATTCAAGGAATAACATCACATAATAAAGTCAAAATCAAAATCAAGAAAAAGCAATTCATTTCACTGTAACAACAAATCGTCTAAGAGAAATTATAATCACATGCGATACACATTAATCACAACAAAACAATCACAATAAAATGCAATGCTATGCATGAGCTTAGACTCTACTTCACAATGTGGTACCATTCTAACTCTGAAGTACTTGGTTATGAGGCTTGATACTATGCCACCATCCCAGTGGACGGACAATTCAAATTGGCCATGTCCTCATAGATCCCCTCAACTCAACCCGAGACACATATACGCGATAGTCGAGGTAAACGTGTATTGGATGGTAGCTCCCGACATTTGGAGTGCTACCTCTAAGTCACCTAGGAATTCCCCACCCAAATACCTCCAAGGTCTAACAATCTTGCCTTAAGGCTCAACAGCAGACCGCCATGATCAGGCTCATTCAGTTGTACTTCCCCAAAATCACTAGGCTTGTCTGGCCCTACCTATATGATGACAAAATAATATTCACTTCACAAATTCTCAATATTTATTTTCTCCCCTCATTAGATTAGACTACTCCATTAAGAGCATCATCTTTATAAATCATCACTATTTCATCAATTATGGGGTACTTCAATATTCTCATCACAATTTTATAACATCATTATCATCACGCATACATATATCATACCATGCATCCATATTTTATTATCACATCTCATAAATTCGTCTAATCAAACATATGCACCAAATTCATTTGAAATCAAATATCACAATAATATCAAATACTACGTATTTAACGAAATTAAATCAATCAATACCTTATAAATATTTTTATTCCACATTTTAATCTCACAATTTTTATATTTTCACATTAATTAATTTATCACTCAAAGGACTACTGCCGTACGTAGCGAGCCCCGGATGAATCGTTGGGAAATACGGTTTTCCCGTTCATCTCACAATATATTATACTAATGAGTTCAACGCTCTCTCACCCCTTACCTTATTTAGACGCATTCTCAAACATAGAAATCAATGGAAATTTTCAACAGCAACTGCAGATCGACAACGTACAGCGAGTTCACAAAATCGTTTAGACGTGACTGATAAATTATGCGGGGCGTAAAAATAAATGTTAAATAATTAATAATAATTTTAGGAACAAAAATGGAGTCAAAACGACGAGAAAAACTACAGAAAAGGTCTCACCGACTCGTCAGAGCGCCGGAAGGGTCTAACGTCAACTTCACCGAAAAATACAAATGAGTAGTGTTTTTTGAAGGTTTCGACGAGAGGAATCCAAAAACGATGCTAGTTTTTTTAGACGACAAATGTGGTGATCGGAATCGGCCAAAAACAGCTCGCCCAAGGAAAGAAACGCAGCTGTTTCTGATTAAACGGAGCCACGATCGACTAAAATGATGCCAAAAATGGATTCAGTGGCCGATTTTGTGTGGGACAGAGGTTGAGATCGTTTCAAAATGCCAAGGAATTGGTGGGAGTGAATTTGAGAGAAAAAAGGGTTTGCTGCGATTTGGCTGCCATTAGTCTGATTTTTGTTTTTTATTTATTTTTAATGGCAGAAGGAGGCGTGCAGATAGCAGATGTACATGTACAAGAGTAAAACTATAAGGCCCAACACAGGTAGTCAAGTTTGAGGCAGAAATAGGGATGTAATGAGCAACTCGCAGGTGTAGGAAAGAAAAGTCCAACTAGTAATAGCCCAAATTAATATGCAGAAGTAGAAAACAGGGGTGTAAACAGTCGTCTGGTCCAAAATTCATTTTCTAGTATTTCTAAAAGCCCATAATAAATAAATATTTTATTTTACTTTTCTAGAAACTTTTTCTCCAAAATACTCATTTTAACATTATATTATTTATCCTTAACATAGATAAATCTAATTTTAACCAAAACTCTCATATTCAAAATAATAACTATAATTATTACTATAATATTTCTCAAAATAATCACATAAAAATACATCATCTTTATAGAATAGTCGAAATGATAAAATAAATAAATATAACATCAACGATCTATATTACTTACTAAATCAAAATAAATATGTATAAAATCCTCATACCATAGTAACTATATAAAAATAAAGAAAATCAATATTAAAATTACTAATATACCAAGATAATTATTTGTAAAATAAATAATTAAAATAACACATATGTATATATAAATAATTAAATATAATTATGTTCACACTTAACATCAGTCAAACATACAAGAAAATATCATATTAACTACGAACGCACATATACATGTAGAATTGCCCAAAATCTTATTCTTTAAAATATTTACACTAAAATACTTTTATTTATAAAATAATAAAATATAATATTTGTTATTTATATCACAAAATTAGCGTATCATAGAAAACACCCATATAACGAAAGTTAGTCACAAGATTTATCCACATATATTCTAAAATAGTTTTAACACCAAATTAATTATCTAAAATCCTATTTAATTAAGAAAATATTTATTATAAAATTTGGGGTATTACAAAAAGTCTATGTTCCAAGAACTAACTTTGAACAAAGGAGGCATAATGACTTTTGGAGGAAAGCAAAAAGGTCAGATCATTGGTCAAGGTATAATTGGTAATGGTACTTCCCCTTCTGTTAAAGATGTCTTGTTTGTTAAAGGTCTTAAGCATAATTTATTAAGTATTAGTCAGTAAAGTGATAATAATTATGATATTATATTCAATCAAAAAACATGCAAGACAATTAGTCCGAAGGATAGATCTGTACTCTTTACAGGTCAGAGGCAAAACAACATTTATAAGATAAATCTGTTTAGTCTAGAGAAACAAGAGGTTAAGTGTTTAATGTCAGTAAATGAAGAGAAACTAATTTGGCACAAAAGATTAGGTCATGCAAACCTTATATTAATTTCAAAACTGAATAACCTTCAACTAGTTAGAGGTCTACCTAAGCTTAGTTACAAAACTGAAATTATGTGTGAAGCTTTTCATAGGGAAAACAAACAAAAAACTCCTTTACCCCTAAGAACTCAGTCTCTACCTCAAAGCCCCTTGAGCTCTTACATATAGATCTCTTTGGGCCAGTGAAAACAGCCTCTCTAAGTGGAAATAAATATGGCTTTGTTATAGTAGATGATTACACTAGGTGGACATGGGTAAAATTTTTAAGAAGTAAGGTTGAATCCCACTAAGTGGTTATCACATTTTGCAAACAAATAATGAATGAAAAGGGTCTTAAGATTGTAACAATTAGAAGTGATCATGGAGGATAATTTGAAAACAAGTTCTTTGAAAGTTTTTGTGATGAGAATGGAATCTCTCACAACTTCTCCTCTCCTAGAACACCCCAAAAAAATAGAGTTGTAGAAAGAAAGAAAGAATAGATCACTCCAAGAAATGACCAGAACCATGTTAGATGATATGAATGTTGCAAAACACTTTTGGGCTGAAGCAATTAATACTGCATGTTCTATTCAAAATAGAGTCTATATTAGATCTATATGGAATAAAACACAATATGAATTGTGGAAAGGTAAAAAGCCTAACATCTCTTATTTTAAACAATTTGGTTGTACTTGTTATATGTTAAGCACTAAGGATAACGTTGGTAAATTTGATTCTAGATCTCAAAAGTGTACCTTCATTGGATACTATGAAAGATCCAAGGCTTATAGAGTGTTTAATAGAGAAACTCATATTGTGGAAGAATTCATACATGTTAAATTTGATGACAAACAGCTTGACCTTGAGCAAGATGATGATAGTGCTGGTTTATCGGAACCAAAGGAAGCAGATGCAAACAAACCCGAAGAACTTGAAAAACTAGAGGATAAAAGCAAATCAGAAGAATATGACAATTCTTCAAAGGATGCATTTGATCAAGTCAGAAATAGTCAAGATAAGTCAGAAGAAAGATCTGGTTGGAAGAATTAGTCATCTAATCCTGAAACTCTAATAATTGGAAGTGCAAATGATCCTTTGAGGACCAGATCATCACTTAAAGATACCAGTTTGCTTGGCTTACTCTCATCAATTGAGCCTACCTCTATTGATGAAACATTGGCAGATGATGGATGGATTCTTGCAATGCAAGAAGAGTTAAATGAATTTGAGAGGAAAGATGTTTGGGATCTAGTACCTAGACCAGACAAGAACATTATTGGAACCAAGTGGATTTTCAAAAACAAGCTAAATAAAAAAGGTGAAGTGGTTTGAAACAAGGCAAGACTTGTCGCACAAGGTTAAAGTCAACAATAGTGCATTGATTACACTGAGACATTTGCTCCAGTGGCCTAGTTAGAAGCTATTCATATCCTACTTTCTTTTGCTGCAAATATTAACATTACATTATTTCAAATGGATGTTAAAAGTGTTTTCTAAATGGTTATATAAGTGAAGAAGTCTATGTTAAACAACCCCCAGGTTTTGCAAGTTCTAATTTTCCAAATCAGGTTTTTAAACCTACGAAATCTCTATATGGTCTAAAACAAGCACCTAGGGCATGGTATGACAGACTTAGTAACTTCTTGCTTAAAACTAACTTTGAAAAAGGACAAATAGATAATACACTTTTTATAAAATCAATAGGAGATAACATTCTTATTATTCAAATTTATGTTGATGACATGATTTTTGGATCTACTAATGGCACTCTTTGTCAAGAATTTTCTAAATTGATGCAGCTTGAATTTCAAATGAGTATGATGGGAAATCTTAAGTTCTTCTTAGGGACACAAATTAAGCAAAGTCCAAATGGTATATACATTCATCAAACTAAATATACAAAAGAGCTTCTTAGGAAGTTTAAGCAAGTGATGTTAGTACAGAGGCACACCTAAAAGGGGAGGGTGAATTAGATGTTTAGAAATTTTCTAGTTTTTAGAGAGTTGATAGATTATTTTTCTGACTATGATTTAGAATGTGGTAGAAATGTAAATGACAGAAAAATAAAGAACACAGAGATTTTATCTTGGTTTCCCTTACAACCAAGGGTACGTCCAGTCCTCTTGCACACCACAAGTGATTTTCCACTATTGCTAGAATGAGTACAAGTCCAACCCTGGGACCACTGTTACAAACATCCAACAATCTCTCTAAGATAGCACACCACTATCCTAGTTTACAACACTTGAAGAGAGTACACCACTTTCCCCAATATACACAATAGCTTGAATGGTTTTACAACAATGACTTTGACTGAAATCAATAAGATATAACAGTTGATGCTTTCTTGTACATTGATAACAATCTAACATATTTTCTAGTACAATAGAGAATCTTTCTCAATGATATAACAATGTAAATTGTGTACTTGAAATATGAAAGTAAGACTTTGAACAATTCATAATATTTTAGAAATTTTGTTCAAAGTTATTCTAAGATTGATGTGAAAGTTCTTAAAAAAGGTTTTTTAAGGTTCTGAAGTTAAATCTGAAACTATGAAGTATTTCTACTCCTTAGACATCACTTCATATCAGTGGCAATCGTTCCTAGAGGTTTGATGAACATATGCAATGATCTAGATTGAATCTGAAATGAAAAATTGCATTTTTTAGACGTTGTATTCGGCTACAACTAAAGTGTAGTCGAATACACCTCTGTAACGTTCAGTTTTAATTCAAATTTTCAAGCTTGTATTCGAATACACATCCTTGTATTCGAATACAGATGACTGAATTTTGCCACTGACTTGGTATTTGTATTCGGCTACACCATCTCGTAGTCAAATACAGATTTGAAGAATTTGCCACTGACTTAGTGTTTGTATTCGGCTACATCATCTCGTAGTCGAATACAAATATGTTGTTTTTGCTACTGACTTGAGTTTGTATTCGGCTACAAGATACTGTAGTCGAATACAACTTTGATTTTTGTCAAAAACTTGATTTTCAAACATTGTGCATACATTTTGACGCTTTGAAAATTCTTTTGATGCATATGCTAAAATGGAAGGTTCTTGTGTGCATTTGAAATATATTATTAGATTTCATCAAGTACCTTTAGAAGTCTTCTAGCATACTTGAAGATAGTTGACTTGATTGTTAACTTCCCTTTGAGCTTGCAACTTTATCATTTTACTTGGTCTTTGTCTACATCAAAAACATAAGTCTTCTTGCATATGTACAAGTGATTGCAAACCTATGGCTACACCAATGCACCCTACTTGTTCTCTTGAAAAAGATTATTCAGGTGAAAAAGTTGACTGAAAAACCTATAGAGGAATGATAGGATCCCTACTTTACCTTACCGCTTCTAGACCTGACATCATGTTTAGTGTATGTGTATGTGCAAGATTTCAAGCTGATCCTAGGGAATCACATTTAAATGCTGTTAAGAGAATCCTTAGATACCTAAAAGGCACTACCAATCTTACCTTGTTCTACAAGAAATCTCCTAAGTACAAACTTAGTGGATACTGTGATTCTGATTATGTTGGAGATAAACTTGATAGAAAGAGTACTAGTGTCAACTGCACATTTTTAGGTGACAACTTAATACCTTGGTCAAGTAAGAGACAAAACACCATTGCAATGTCAACAATATAGGCTAAGTACATTTCAGCAGCTGGCTGGAGTTCTCAACTACTTTGGATGAAGCATCAACTTGAAGGCTACAAAATCTTTGAATCTAACATTCTCATCTATTGCGATAACACTTCTGTCATTTGTCTAACCAAAAACCCTATCTTACATTCTTGAGCTAAACACATAGAGATCAAACACCACTTCATTAGGGACTTTGTTCAAAAAGGGATACTAAACATTCAATTTGTAGACACTAAACACCAATGGACTGACATATTCACCAAACCACTACCTGAAGATAAGTTTGACTTCATCAAGAAAAACCTAAACCTTACCTTCATACTTGACAGATGTTGTGATAACTTTAAAGTAGTTTAGTTTTACATTAGTTTATATATTTTCTTGTACTTTATTATATTCATGTTATTCAAAAAAAAAAACAAGAAAACCAAAACAAAAAAAAACAAAATAAAAATAAAAAATAAAGAGAAAATCGAAAAGAAAAAAAAAAACCAAAATTCATTTTCAAGTCTTTTTGTCTGTACACAAAAGGGGGAGAAAGATATTTGATAAAGTAGAGAGAAAATGATACTTAGACTTAGGGGGAGCTCTAAGTTAAGGGGAGTCAAAGAAATATAAAGAAAAGTTGTTATCAAAAATACAAGTTTTGTCGTAATCAAAAAGGGGGAGATTGTTGGAACCAAATTGATTTTATATTTAGAGTTTTGATAATAACAACTATTTTATGAAAACAATATATTTGACTTCAGAGAGTATGAAAGAAGATTTGAAGAAGATTTGATGTAGATTTGAAGAAGATTTGATCAAGATTTATCTATAACAAAATATGAATAAAATCAATCTGAAGAATTTACAAACGCAATCTGAACAAAATACGAAAAGAATCAATCTGAAAAATTTACAAATTCAATCTAAACAAAATAGAAATAGAATCAATTTGAAGAATTTACAAACTCAATCTGAACAAGATATAATTCAGAATTAAACAAGGACTAAATTGAAGCCCTAATTTTCAATATAAATAGACACTCAAGGCTGAAGGAGAAAAACATCGAAAAGCAGAAAATAGTAGTCTTAGAGTTCAAAGAGAGAAACACTTGTTCGAGTTAGAAATATTTTCTAAGTGTTCTTTTCTTAGAGTGTGAGAGTTATTATAGTTATCAACTTTGTAAATTCTCCTTCAGCCTTGAGAGAGAGAGAGAGAGAGAGAGAGAGAGGAAAGATATATTAAGTGCTTCTAGTTCGAATTTATTACTCGATTAAATTGATGTTTTTTGGAATGAATGTCATAGTAGACACATATTGATAATTGCTCGAAAAAATTCCAATGACCAAAAGTTGTTGTAACTTTTGTTATAATTTTAAAAAAGACTAAAATATATCACTTATAAAAAATAAATGACAAAAATAATAAAATAAGAAAAGATAAATTACTAAAACGAATATTAAATAAAAAATAAAAACTAAAATTTTATTTAAGTCTTTTTCATCATGATCTAATTATTATTCTTATTAATGTTAATTAATTAAACCCACCCAATCACCATAAACCTCACATAGCCAATATCCCATGAGGAGGAGTGAAAATGGTTCACTACTCACGCTGCAAGCAATTTGTGAGAAGAAACAAATTGGAAAAGTTTGTGAGGGATTCACACTGCTGTTTGGGGTTTTCTGTAGGTAAGGAGGTTTTACGTAGATTGAATGACGATCTTGGGCTCTTCTAGGCTATGGTGCATGTGGGTTCTAAAGATTACTTTAGGAATAGGAGAAAGATGAAAAAAAAATAAACAAAGAGACAGGGTGATTATGTAAAGTAAGACAAAATAATATATCTTTTTTTTTTTTTTATGTATCACTCCCTCTATCTTATAATGAGTGTCACTTTAATAAAAAAGAATTGTCTCAAAATGACTATCATTTACAATTTTTAATGCAACTTTAATTATTTTTTTTTTTCTATACTACTCTTCAATGATTAGTATATACACAACATCCAAAACATTATTATAGAGTAAACCACTAATTTGCTCCTTCAATTTGTAAACCTCGGTCAAAATGCTCCCTCAAATTTATGTTAAATCAAAAACCTTATCCATTATATCTGACGTCAACCAAAATGCTCCCTTTGTCAATGAACCTCGTTAGAGATGTTGATGTGTCACGTTAAGTTATAAAGTGGCACATAAATGTGGATGTCACGTCATAAGCAACATTTTGATACTTAATTGAAGGTGCAAACACGAGAAGGGAAGGTAGAATTGTGTTTCACAAAGTTGATAATGTTTTGCTAATTTGATGAAGGTTGGTTGGTTTTTATGAATTACTTGTATAAGAAGCAATCATATTCAGAGGTAGCAAACAATGAAAACATAAATAATTTGATGCATAGATTAATCTTGGTTCACCACTAATTTGGCTACATCCAGTCCTCTCATTCAGAATGCTTTAATCCACTAATTCAAATACCTTGAATTAAAAAGCACCTAACCCTCCAAGCAAGTCTTCCCAAACAGTCTAACAACCCCAGACTTTTGAGAAACTAACCATTTTAATCCTACAAGTCAAGTCTTCTCCTAACAACCTGACAACCCCAGATTGAAGAAGGAACTAACCACCTTGATCCCACAAGCCAAGTCTTCTCCTAACAACCTGAAATCCCCAAATTGAAGAAGGAACTAAACCACTATCGGGTTGGATACAAAAGATTAGAACTTTAGGTGTTTGCTTCTAACAAAGCTGATAATAATAATAACTATCACACTATAAGAAAAGAACACTCAGAAAATATTCCTAACTTGAGCAAGTGTTTCTCTCTTTGAACTCCAAGATGAATTTAAAATATTGAGCTTGTGAATTCTTCTTCTCTTTTCTGATTTTCGGTGATTATCTTCTTTAGCCTTGAGTATCTATTTATAGTTAAAATGTGGGCTTCAATTTAGTCCTTGTTTAATTCTGAATTGTATTTTGTTTAGATTGATTTTGTAAATTCTTCAGATTGATTTTGTTCCTATTTTGTTTAGATTCAGTTTATAAATTCTTCAGATTGATTATGTTCGTATTTTGTTTAGATTGCGTTTGTGAATTCTTCAGATTGATTCTGTACATATTTTGTTGTAGATAAATCTTGATCAAATCTTCTTCAAATCTTGACCATATCTTATTTTTAACTTGGTCAAAGATTTTCTTCAATTATAAATATGAATCAAATCTTATTTTATATTTTCTTCAAAAACATGAATTTTCTTTCATACTCTTTGAAGTCAAATATATTGTTCTCATAAAATACTTTTGTTATCATCAAAACTCTAAGTATAAAATCAACTTGGTTCCAACAATCTCCCTATTTTTGATTATGACAAAACTTGTATTTTTGATAACAACTTTTATTTATATTTCTTTGACTCCCCATAACTTAGGGCTCCCCATAAGTCTAAGTATCATTTTCTCCCCTCTTTATCAAATATTTTTCTCTCTATTTTGTCATCAAACAAAAAGACTTGAAAGTGAAACTTTCTTTTATTTTTTTCTTCTTATTTTATTTTATTTTTGCTTTTTTTTTAATGTTTTTTTCATTCTTTTTTTTAAATGACATGAACATAACATATTACAAGAAAATATAAAAACTAATGTAAAGCTAAACTACTTTGAAGTTATCATAACATCAATCACGTATGAAGGTAAATTTTTCTTGATGAAGTCAAATCTATCTTCAAGTAGTGGTTTGGTGAATAAGTCACCCATTGGTGTTGAGTGTCTACAAACTAAATGTGTAGTAACCCTTTTTGAACAAAGTCCCTAATGAAATGGTGTTTGATCTCTATGTGTTTAGCTCTAGAATATAGGATATGGTTTTTGGTTAGACAAATGGCAGAAGTGTTATAATAATAGATGAGAATGTTGGTTTCTAGGATTTTGTACTCTTCTAGTTGATGTTTCATCCAAAGTAGTTGAGAACTGCAGCCAGCTGCTGTAATGTATTCAGCCTCTACTGTTGACATGGCAATGGTGTTTTGTCTCTTACTTGACCAAGATCTTAAGTTGTCACCTAGAAAGGTGCAGTTGCCACTAGTGCTCTTTCTCTCAAGTTTATCTCCAGCATAATCAAAATCACAGTATCCACTCAATTTCTTGTAGAACAAAGTAAGGTTGATAGTGTCTTTTAGGTATCTAAAGATTCTCTTAACAACAGTTAAATGTGATTCCCTAGGGTCGGCTTGAAATCTTACACATACACTAAATATGATGTCAAGTCTGGTAGCGGTAAGGTAGAGTAGGGATCCTATCATTCCTCTATAGGTTTTTGGTCAACTTTTTTGCCTGAATCATCTTTTTCAAGTGAACAGGTAGGGTGCATTAGTGTAGCCATAGGTTTCAAATCACTCATCTTAAACTTCTTGAGAAGCTTTCTTGTATATTTAGTTTGATGGATGTATATACCTTTTTGACTTTGCTAAATTTGTATCCCTAAGGAAAACTTAAGTTCTACCATCATACTCATTTGAAATTTAAGCTACATCAATTTAGAAAATTCTTGGCAAAGAGTGCCATTAGTAGATTCACAAATAATGTCATCAACATAAATTTGAATAATAAGAATATCATCTCTTATTGATTTTCTAAAAAGTATATTATCTACTTGTCCTCTTTCAAAGTTATTTTTAAGCAAGAAGTTATTAAGTCTATCATATCATGCCATAGGTGCTTGTTTTAGACTATACAGAGATTTTCTATGTTTAAAAACATGATTTGGAAATTCAAAACTTTCAAAACCTGGGGGTTGTTTAACATACACTTCTTCACTTATATAACTATTTAGAAAAGCACTTTTAAGATCCATTTGAAATAATGTAATATTTTTATTTGCAACAAAAGAAAGTAGGATAGGAATAGCTTCTAACTTGGCCACTAGAGCAAATCTCTCAGTGTAATCAATGTCATTTTGTTGACTGTAGCCTTGTGCGACAAGTCTTTCTTTGTTTCTGACTACTTCACCTTTTTCAGATTGCTTTTGTAAATTCTTCAGATTGATTATGTTCATATTTTGTTGTAGATAAATCTTGATCAAATCTTCTTCAAATCTTGACCATATCTTCTTTTCAACTTAGTCAAAGATTTTCTTCAATTATAAATATGAATCAAATCTTATTTTAGATTTTCTTCAAAAACATGAATTTTATTTCATACTCTTTAAAGTCAAAATATATTGTTCTCATAAAATACTTTTGTTATCATCAAAACTCTAAGTATAAAATCAACTTTGTTCCAAAAATAGGCACATTAAAGAGGTCAAACACGACTTCTTCTTTTCTATTTATTTTCTTCCACAAATTCATAAATCTCTAAATTCCAAAATTAGAAAATCAACAAATTCAGAAATTGCATCACCCAAATCACTTATTTCCCTAAATTTATAATCCATAATTTATTAGTATGGGAAATAGATGGTCCACCGAAAGTTTGTGGAGAAGGTGTTGGTCCTCTGAAGCGGGTGGGCAAGGTAAACCAATAGACATAAATGAAAACTAGACCAATACTTGTAAAATTAGTGTCTTGATCTTGGGTTCTATAAAGAGGGATTGGGCAAAGTAAACCAATTAACATATATTAGTATCACAAAATATAAGTCTCAACCCGTGATTCTAAATTTCTTGTGTTGCCTCAACCAATGAACTTGTGAAATTCTACCATATTTTTTTTAATTTCTTTGATAATTTGAACAAGATCAAACAATTTGATTCCATATGTGTTAATTCCTTCCTTCACATCAATTTTACTATTGAGATGTTGATGCCGTCTCTACTCTCATCTCTCTCAAATTTACCTCCATGATGCAAAATTAGTCTAATTTCTTCAACCATCCTAAGAATGCATCAACAAAAATTCATCATAAGAATCCATCAACACTAATTACAAACACGATACGTCTAATGCATAAAAAACAGAGGTTAAAAAATACATCAACGAAAAATGCATCAACTATAGAAATAAAAGTTAAAAAACTTCTAAACATGCATTAACAGAAATAGATGATTTTATAGCATATAAAACTTCAAAATCATCCCCAAAATCGTTTGGATGGTGCAATTTTTGGGTTTGTTGATTTTATTGATTAGGAATTTAAAGATTTATGAATTTGGGGGAAAATAAATAGAGAAGAAGTAGTATTTACCATCAAAATACTCCCTATGACATGACATTCACGTTTATGTGTCACTGTATTACTCAATATGATGCATCAACATGTCTAAGTGTGATTATTGACGAAATAAGTATTTTGATTGACATTAGATAAAATGGAGGGTATTTTTTATGTAACGTATTGATAATAGTAAAAAATCAACTAATAATTAAGATAAGTAGTTTTGTGAAATAATTTTTCTCTTTATTTCAATTATTGCATTTGTTAACATGTGTGTAATAAACTTAAACGATACTTGTTGTGAAACGGATGAGTAATATATATAAAGAAAGTAAAGAGTAGAGGGGTCCATACTCCATATGTTTTCTTTCCTTAAAAAAGAATCTTTTGACTAGTTTCAAATTTCAACTCTTTACTAACTTTTCTCCATTTTATTTAAATTTAATAATTATTCGCTCTTTATATTTCAAGGACAGAGATATTTCACATTATTTGCACATGTTTTTTGTTTCCACGTGAGAAGATTCCTATCTCTTTCTTATGTGTTTCTCTACTAAACCGATCAATGGAAAGTGGTTCTCTCTCCCCTAATTTTCTCTCACTTGTCTCTTTCTTTCCTAATTCATCTATTTCGACAAGTACACCGAAAGTGTGAATACAAAAAAATTTGATTTTTAAGATTCATTTATAATTTAAGTGACTCTTTATTTTTATTTAATATTTATCGATTAAATATTAATGGATATATTTAGTGTTTCATATTTTGTTATGGGGATATATTTATAAAAATATTCGAGAAATAATAACAATAAATAAATTTATTAATATTTATATTATTTTGGTTTTTCTTCTTATAGGAAAAACTTTTTAAAAAAATAAATTCAACTTCTTTTTTATAAAACATAATATAAACTTTTTTCTTGTGATATAATATCTATGCGTTAAAAAATGTGTTGCTAATACTCTTTCGATATAAACCCTTTTTCTATATTTTTTACTATGCTAAAAATTTACCATGTTTCATTGGTGTGAAGTTTCTGCAGTAGGACATTACTGGTCTATATTTTCAAGCTTCCATTTCTGATGGGATCTTCATTTCCTATTTCCTTTGCACCAATAGTGTATATTGATGTATCATCATTGTTTTGGCCATTATCTTTGTAGCTAGCTAGTATTAGGAGGCGTGAGGTTTCGGTTAGACTGGTGATGCTATTGATAGGCTTTTTATTTCGCACACTTTTTGTTTTCAAAGTTTTATAAAATTATTTTATTTAATTTAATCCATCTATAATGAAATTTATAATATAAATAAAACTTATATTTGAAAAATTGATATATTTAAACAAAGAGTTTATTCGGATACATCAACCTTTAATTACTATTTTTGACTAAATCCTTGACATTAAGGGATTAAAATTATGGTTTATTAAAAAAAATCTAAAAAATGGCTTATCATTCCATTTAAACCATTTTGATTACAAAGAGAATTGCCTTTACATTGAGTGGAAACTAATAAATAAATGATAAATTGTTACTTTTATATTTGTTTATGAATGAAAAGCATTCAAATTTCAAGTTTTAGAGTATATATAATTTAGAATTTATTTCACAAAATCTACAGTATCCATAGATACTAATTGTGTAAAAGTTATTTTTTAACATAAACTATTTCAAAGAAAATTATTCATCCATCACACACATTTAACTAAATATTTATTTAAACGCACATAAGAATATATATTATCTAATTATTTTAAAATAAACATTATTATTTAATTATTTTTTTTCTAATTTTTTTTAATGTGTATCTAAATATTGTGCCCAAAGTATTGTAACTAGAGAACACTTTCTCCTTATGAAGATGCACACTAACCACAAGTGGTAGCAAATTTGAACTTCTCTCACAAGAGAACATGGTGAATTAGATTCTCAAGATTCACAAATGATGATCCATGTGGTCCTAAAGCAGCAATTTGTGCCAATTTCTTCCATTGCATAGCTTTTTCTTTCATATCTTTACCCTTTTCACCATCCATCAACTCCCTAACAAGTCCCTCTATCTTATCTCTTTTAGCATCTTCAATTTCCAAACCAATCCCCCATTCATTACAACAAAATCGACAATTAGTTAGTTGTTCTGCAAAGAAAGGCCAACATATCATTGGAACACCATTGCACACACTTTCCAACGTTGAATTCCAACCATTATGTGTCAAAAATCCCCCAATTGATGGATGACCCAACACTTCCTCTTGTGGACACCAACTTGACAATAAACATCTATCTTTTGTCTCTTCCAAAAACTGTAGAGGCAGAACAGCTTTTTCACCTGCTACAAGATCTGGCCTTATGACCCACAAAAATATTTTCTTGCTATTAGCAAGTCCCCAAGAAAACTCAATCAATTGATCATTTGTCATAACAGTGATGCTTCCAAAATTGACATAAATAACACTGTTGGGTTCTTTGCTTTCGAGCCATTCTAAACACTTTGACTCCTCTTTCCAAAGATTGGAGCCAATTAAGTTCAATTCCTTATCAGTGACATCTTTTAAGAGAATATTCAAGGGACCAATGGAATAGATTTGAGGTAACTTTATGGATGAAAATGCTTTTAAAATGTCGTGTTCTAAGGCATCAAACGTGTTTAAAATGATTGCAGAAGCTTTTTGAGATCTCTGGCATTCACCTATTACGTAAGCAAGCATAGGATCATTTGGGTCTGTGGTTCTGATGAAGCTTGGAAAATCCTTCAATCGAATTTCTTTTATGCCTGGCACCCAATCTTCTGTAGTCTCTAAATACCCATTTGTAAAATAACTTGAGTCTGCATTTTAAAACACAAAATCCACTCAATTAATTAAACTCATCATTCAACCACTAATCTAATTAAGCGTGGATCCAGAAATATACGGGTACTTTTACATTGTATTTGAGTCTCTAACTTATTTAAAGTTAAACTAATTTCTTTTAATTTTTTTAAAATTTTAAATTTTTTTTCCTTTAATTTTTTAATATTTTCATATTAATTGGGAGAGACCCCGCGACCTTAAAGTTCCTTTAGTTCTTTGCTACTATGATAATGTTTGTTCTGTATCATGTCAGCAAATTAAAAATATATTACACGAAATAAACTTTTTAAGGTGTATAATAGTATGTATAATATATACATACGGAGTGTTTCAACTAAAAAGAGTTCTACAATGAGTAGGTTAAATTTTGATCATACAATCATATATGATGGGTTATGATTAAAAGTTATTTAAGTGACACATGATCACTTAAGAAAGTCACATGACTTTTTCTTCTAATCTTGATCAATCATGTATGGTGATATGGTCAAAATTTAACTCTATTTCTCTCTCTCATTGTAAAACTTTTCTTATTTGAAATGTTCCGTATATATATATTCAATAGATTATTAATGATATAGTAATTATTAATTGAAGTATAAAATTGATTCAATGTATCATTAAAATTATAATTTTTAAGTCATAATTTATCAAATTAATTAAGATTGAACTATTAAACCATCGAAATAATAATTTCAAAGTCATAGTTTGTTTAATTGGTTAAATTTGAGTTTTTGGATCATCAAAATTAGAACTACAAAGTCATAACTTGTTGAACCTTTAGATTACCGAAATTATAATTCTCTACCCTATTTAATCTAATTAGTAAAGATTGATCCGTTGGATAATCAAAATTATAATTTCTAAGTCATATTTAGTTTAATTTGTTAAGATTGAACGGTTGAATCGTCGAAATTACAATTTCTCAACATAATTAGTCTAATTATATTAGATTGAATCATTGCATCATTAGTCATAGTTATATTAGATTGAATAATTCGATTGTGGAAATTAGAATTTCCAAGTCACAACTAACCTAATTTGTTAACATTGAACAATTTGATGGTCGAAATATAAATTTCGAAGTCATGGTCATTCTAATAAGTTAAAAATGAACCGTTGGATCATCCAAATTAAAATTTAGTCATATTTAATCCAATTAGTTAAAATTGGATCGTTTTAAGCTTGAACAGTAGGATCATTTAAATAATAATTACCAAGTCATGTTTAGCCTAACTAGTTAAGATCGAATCGTTCGATTGTCGAAATTAAAATTTTTATGTCATAGTCAGTCTAATAAGTTAAGATTGAACTGTCAGATTATCGAAATTATAATTTTTACGTCATATATAACTTTCATTAGTTAAGATTGTTGGATCGTCGAAATTTAAATTTGTACTTCATAGTTATTCTAATTAGTTAAGATGGAATCGTTGGATCTTTGAAATTAGAATTTCTAAGTTGTAATTAGTCTAACTAGTTAAGATCAAACCGTCTAATCGTCCGAATTTAAATTTCTAAGTCATTACCAGTCTAATTAATTCATATTGAATAGTTAGATCATCAAAATTACAATTTCTTAATCGTTGTTTATCTAATTTGTTAAGATTGAACCGTGGGATCGTCGAAAATAGAATTTCTAAGAAATAATTAGTCTAGTTAGTTAAGATTGAATTATTGGATCATCGAAATTTAAATTAGTCTAGTTATATTAGATTGAATAATTCGATTGTGGAAATTAGAATTTCCAAGTCACAACTAACCTAATTTGTTAACATTGAACAATTTGATGGTCGAAATATAAATTTCGAAGTCATGGTCATTCTAATAAGTTAAAAATGAACCGTTGGATCATCCAAATTAAAATTTAGTCATATTTAATCCAATTAGTTAAAATTGGATCGTTTTAAGCTTGAACAGTAGGATCATTTAAATAATAATTACCAAGTCATGTTTAGCCTAACTAGTTAAGATCGAATCGTTCGATTGTCGAAATTAAAATTTTTATGTCATAGTCAGTCTAATAAGTTAAGATTGAACTGTCAGATTATCGAAATTATAATTTTTACGTCATATATAACTTTCATTAGTTAAGATTGTTGGATCGTCGAAATTTAAATTTGTACTTCATAGTTATTCTAATTAGTTAAGATGGAATCGTTGGATCTTTGAAATTAGAATTTCTAAGTTGTAATTAGTCTAACTAGTTAAGATCAAACCGTCTAATCGTCCGAATTTAAATTTCTAAGTCATTACCAGTCTAATTAATTCATATTGAATAGTTAGATCATCAAAATTACAATTTCTTAATCGTTGTTTATCTAATTTGTTAAGATTGAACCGTGGGATCGTCGAAAATAGAATTTCTAAGAAATAATTAGTCTAGTTAGTTAAGATTGAATTATTGGATCATCGAAATTTAAATTTTTAAGTCATAGTCAGTATAATTAGTTAAGATTGAATTATGACTTCAAATTTTAAATTTTGTTGATCCAACGATTAATTTATAATTAATTAGATTGATTATGAAATAGAAATTTCGACATTTCAACAATTTAATCTTAATTATTTAGACTAAATATGATTTAAAATTCTAATTCCGATGATCCAATGATTCAATCTATCCTAATTAGACAATTATAATTTAAAAATTCTAATTTCAATGATTAAATGGATCAATCTTAACAAATTAAACAAAATGTGACTTTAAAATTATAATTATGAAGATTTAATAATATAATTTGTTACTTCAATTAATAATTAGAATATCATATATAACAAATAAATGTTGAAATTATATAATTTTAATATATATACTATATTATTTTTTTTTTGCCTTAAAAATTTTAATTTATGTAATATATATTAAATTTACTTACATTTGTCACAATAATATTAGCGTGATGGTAAAAGATTCACATTTCAGGTGTTCCACGCCTTAGTCAAATGATTTCTTAAAAAAATACTAAAATAAAAATTCCAAAATAAATACAAAATATTAGAGGAAACATAACTAAAAAATTTACTAATTTACCTTAATTTTAAATTCAATTGTTTTATCAAGTGATTATTCCAAAATTTTAGAAGTTGAATTGTTGTTATACATAAAAAATATTAAGTTGCTTCTTTGTATAGTTTATTCAATCTAAAGGTCTTTTTTATGTATTTATAATGAGATGTTGAATGGTTAAATGTTTGTCCAAGAATTATTATCAAAAAATGAATGCGAACTCACATAAGAGATAAATAATTAAATGATTGATTAGTTATTTATATAGAAATATATTTTTACGGATATTAAAAAAGAAAAAATCATTCAAAAAAATGAAGTTTTATATATATATTTAATGCTGCAAATTTAGGATTTTTTTTATATATATCCTTTTTTTTTCAATTTGACCACTTTGCCACATTGCAAAAAAAAATATACAGAAATGTCCAACTTTTTAACCCAAATTGCTGATCTCAATCTGGGGATGCGACGTCCTGAAGTGGTTTTCTTTTAATTCTAATAGAAGGTTGCATCTCCAAGATGCGACCATGTGATATAATGAATTTTTTTAGGCCATTTTATTTATTGGTTTAATTATTATTTAATTAATTATAAATAATTAAAATATTTAAAAAATCAAAATACTAATAATAAAATAAAATACATTATTAAATAATAATAATAATAAAACTAATAATAAAAAGAAAATTATATTAATAAAATAAAATAAAGGCTAAATACCACCCGTGGTCCCTTAACTTAATTTCGGTTAACGATTTAGTCCTTTATCTTCTTTTTTTCCCGATTTGGTCCTTTATGTTTTTAAATAATTTCAGCGTTACCCTTTAAGTGGGGTTCCGTTAAGAAAAAGTTAAAAAATCACTCATCTAGATCATCATATATGTTCATCAAACCTCTAGGAATGATTGTCACTGATCTGAAGTGATGTCTATGGAGTATAAATATCCATAGCTTCAGTTTTAACGAATCAATCCTACAACCGAATTTAGAACAAACTTTGAATATTTTTCTGAAATATTTCCAAAACATAACGGATAACTTTATCTGAACACGGAGGAGTGATTTTTTTAACTTTTTCTTAACGAAATCTCACTTAAAGGGTAACGCTGAAATTATTTAAAAACATAAAGGACAAAATCGGAAAAAAAAAAGATAAAGGACTAAATCGTTAACTGAAATTAAGTTAAGGGACCACGGGTGGTATTTAGCCTAAAATAAAAATACATTAAATTGAAAGAAAAAAAATACATTAATTTAAAGAAAAATACATTAATTTAAAGAAAGAAAAATACATTAATCATGCTAGACCAAAGCAGTGATGGGAAGGTTGGACCATGGTTCTGTCGTTTTTTTCTTTAAATTAATGTATTTTTTCTTTCAATTTAATGTATTTTTATTTTATTTTATTAATATAAATTTCTTTTTATTATTATTAATATTATTATTATTATTTAATAATGTATTTCATTTTATTATTAGTAGTTTGATTTTTTAAATATTTTAATTATTTATAATTTATTAAAATTAATAATATTATTAATATTATTATTATTCTTAAAATTAATTATATTATTAAAATTATTATTATTATTATTTAATAATTTATTTTATTTTATTATTAGTATTTTGATTTTTTAAATATTTTAATTATTTATAATTAATTAAATAATAATTAAACCAATAATAAAATGGCCTAAAAAAAATTCATCCTATCACATGGGAATGCGACCTTCTATTAGAACTAAAAAAAACCACTTCAAGACGTCGCATCCCCAAGTTGTGATCAACAACTGAGACTAAAATGTAGAGTTTGTGTGGCAAAGTGGTCAATTTAAAAAAAAAAGGATATACATAAAAAAAATCTCCAAATTTATATAGATATATATGTTGACTTCATTAATAAAAATTTCTAAATCTATCTTGGATTTGAACACATCACTTAATACATTTAATACGGGAGTTTAGCCATAACACTCGTTAAAAAAATTCATACAAAATAAATTAAATTACATACCTTTGAGGGGTGTTAAGCCCTTTTCAATTAATTGACGAAATTGCAGGTAACACATGAAACCACAAGCACTGATGGTCCAAAAGAGCACCTCAGGGATGTTAAGTTCTTGAGCAGCATCCAAAGTAAAACTCATAATACCGTCAGAAACTATGGACGTTACAGGAGGGGTGTCAAATGCATTATTGAGTTTTGAAATAAGGTTTTTAAAGTGAGGTAGGCAAGTTTTTCTAGTAGAGTCACACAAGGAAGGAATATCCTGTGTCACATCCACATCGGACTCAGGTAGACCATCAGGAATGGTTTCAAAGCGAAAAGAGGAGACACCTTTTAGAGAATTAGGACCTCTAGATTTGAGAAGACGTTTGTGGTTGTATTCGGTGTTAACAAATGTAACATGAAAACCACCTTTGAAATGAAGTAGTTTTGCTAGTTTAAGCATTGGGTTTATGTGACCTTGTGCTGGATATGGAATACACACAACATGAGCTTTCTTCTCTGATTTCCCCGAAGAATCCATTTTGTTACTTGCTGAATGGTCCTGTGGGCTTGTCATTTCAACACTAGCTTTTATAGTATGAATGACTGGCGGTAGAAATTACGTCCACGTTTTTTCATTATAAATGCCGTGGACCTGTTTGATTCATTTTTCAAATTCTGTTGTTTAGTTTTTTTTTTTTTTTTTTTTTTTTTTTTTTTTTTTTTTTTTTAAATTCAAAATTTGTTTGATAGTATTATTTTACAAAAGTATTTTTGAAAATTGTCTTTTATTTAGTTTTGAAAAAGAAAACCCTAAAAAAAATAAAAAAAGTTTTGATTTTTAATTCTCAATTTTTCTTTTGAGAAATAAAAAACATGGAAAACTGGTGTTTGCATTAATAGAAAATGGATAAATATGTTCAACTTAGAAATGAAAATACACAAAGCCCATTATCGCGTTTGCATATTGCAGCGTTCTGATTTACCTTTCAACATTAGTACTTTAAATATTAAAAATTAGTTTTTTTTTTAAACAACAACAACATTATTAATAATAATAATAATAATAATAATAATAATAATAATAATAATAATAATAAGGCTAAATACCACCCGTGGTCCCTTAACTTAATTTCGGTTAACGATTTAGTCTTTTATCTTATTTTTTTCCCGATTTGATCCTTTATGTTTTTAAATAATTTCAGCATTACCGATTTAAATAATGTAAAAATATGTTTAATTTAATAATATCAACATTATAAATAATTTATTAATATTATTGTCTTTTAAATAATTTGAATTCATAAATATTATTATATAATAAAAACCACATCATAATATTAATATAATAATATTTTAACGAAAGAAGTTCTCAGAACACAATGGTAAGAAATGAAATATATATCAAAAAAAATTTTTATTTTTAAATTTTTAAAATATTTTTCAAAAATAAGTTTTTTCATTTTCTCATCTTAAAAACAATTTTCAAAAATACCAAATAACTTTTTTATTTATATTCTTCTTAAAAACAATTTTCTAAAATTAATTTATAAATTAGATTTAAAATACCAAAACTCATTTAAACAGGTCCTATGTTTGATGTGGTTTTGGTTTTTAATTTTTAAATACTCTTTTACAAATCAATTTTTGAAAACTATTTTTAAGAAAAAATTAATAACAAAATGTGTTTGGTAAGTTTAGTTTTAAAAATTGTTTAAGTATATGAAACTAAAAAAACTTGTTTGGAAAAGAGGAGAGGTAACTAGCATTACAGGAAATAGAGGAAGAATTCATCTCTTTTTAATTATTTGTAAATGCTCTACGGCTTAAAACAAACACCAAGAGCTTGGTATGATAGGTTAAGCTCCTTCTTAATCAAAAATGGATTTTCTAGAGGAAAAATCGATAATACACTATTTAAGAAAATTGATAAAAATGATTTACTCATTGTACAAGTGTATGTCGACGAGATTATCTTTGGATGAACTAATGAAAAATTGTGTGATGGCTTTTCAAAACTAATGCAAAGTGAATTTGAAATGAGCATGATGGGAGAGTTAAGATATTTTCTTGGATTACAAATTAAACAACATGAAAATGGTATTTTTATTTGTCAAGAAAGATACATTAAAGATTTGTTAACCAAGTACAAAATGAATGAAGCAAAAATCATGTCTACTCCTATGCATCCATCCTCTTCATTAGACAAAGATGAACATGGAAAATCTGTTTCTGAAAAAGAATATAGAGGAATGATTGGTTCCTTGGTGTATTTAACTACCAGCAGGCCAGATATTGTATTCGCAGTATGATTATGTGCTAGATTTCAATCTGCACCAAAAGAATCTCATTTAACAGCTGTGAAACGAAATTTTAGTTATCTAGTTGGAATTACTGATTTTGGCCTTTGGTATAGAAAAGGTTCTCATTTTGATATTATAGCATATTGAATTAATCTTTGTTGATACTCAAAATCAGCTTGCTGATATTTTTACAAAGCCTCTAGTTGAGGAAAGTTTTAATTCAATCAAAGAAAAACTGAAAAATCATGAAAAATTCTGAAAATTCGTGTTAAAACTGCTTCTGCATAAAACAGAGAACGTTTATCAATCTCCGTTTTTCAGACATCTTTCTCCGTTTTTTAAAACCTTCTCCCGAATCGTCACCTTCCTCATGCGCAGGAAAGGCTTGTCCTGGCATTAAATGCGCGTGTCTCTAGGCTTTTAAAGGTCACTGACAAGTCGTCAAATCTGTCCCTGCCCCCAACACATGCCACTTCCCTAGGTTCAAGTCATCATTGTTCTCTCTCTTGAAAAACTGCAAAAACGTGTTGCAGTTAACACAACTGTTCATTTTCAGAAACAGATTTCTTCTTCTTCAACCTCCGTCTCCCTCAACCTTCATCTTCCCTAAACCTCAATTTCCATCAACAATGGCTCGAACAAAACAATCTGCTCGCAAAAACGCATGCACTAAAACACCATCACCATCATCTTCACCTTCACGATCCTTCAGTCGTTCACCGTCTCCACCACCCAGACCAAACCCTCCAAGACATTCTTCTGACACCTCTTTCTCAGACTATCTCTCGTCCTCCCCTGAAACTCACCCTCCATCCTCCATTCCTGAACCTTTGTCCTCTGTTCTTCCCCCTCTTTATTCTTGTCCTCCTCCTAACGTTGCTCAAGTTCCTCCCCACTTGCGCAAATCCTTCTTTAATCCTTCACCACCAAAGAAATTTGTCAATCCTCCCGCACCACAAAGACGCTCAATGAGAATCTTGGCAGGAATTGGGACTTCAAAGAACCCAATCACTAAACCTGCTTATTTCATCCTCTCAGACTTTGATTCAGATGAATCATCTGATACTCCTCCTCAATCACCATCAACAAAATCCACAAAACCTACAACTCCATCAAAATCCTCTTTTTCATCTGAACCTTCTCAATCAACTCCTCCAAATCACAAAAGGAGATTGATCAATGAACTCTTTTCTTCTCCCAAACCTTGCCCTCCCATAACTTGACCTCTAAAAACAAAAACCACCACGACAGTCTCTAAATTTCTAAGAAAAAATTTAAATATTCGTCAGAGATTCAAAACCACTGCCCCTAAACATAAATTCATACACGCTCCATCCTCTTCTCCAGAAAGTTCCTCAAGTCAAGAACGTTCTCCAATCCGTACACCTTCACCCACACAGAACCGAGAAAGTTCCCCAACTTGTACTCCTTCACCCACCCAAAACCAAGAATGTTCCCCTATCAGAGAACATTCTCCCGTCCCTTCCACTCCTACCACTCAAAAAACTCCTTCACCACCTCAAGAACGTTCTCCCGTCCTAGAACGTTCTCGTGTGCAACACAAATCCCCCTCTCCTGCTCAAGAACGTTCACCTGCAGAAGAACGTTATCCGTCTCATACTCCCTTTCCTTCACAGTCCACCAAACGACCCATTTCACCTCAACCTCCTTCCTCTACCTCCTATGATCCATCATCCAACTCTGATTCATCCACACCACCCTCTCCATCACCCAAGAAAGCCAAAACTCAACCCACTCCTTTAATTCCTTCCACTGCCACACAACTGTTTAAAGACAAATGGGCTCAGATACCCATTGGTGTTGGCCGAGTCTTTGTCTTTGACAAAATCATAGTAGATGGCAATGTTGTCCAACACTTCACTGATGCTCTAGGCTGGATTGCTTTTCTACAAACATATGAGCATTACTATCCAGATGTTGTTAGGGCGTTTTACTGTCAGGCTCAAACATTCCCTGATAAATCACTTCTGATTTCCAACATCAAGGAAATTGAGATAAAACTAACTCCTGACATCCTGGCTTCCATCTTAGATCTTCCTACTAAAGGTCCTGCTATTTTTGGTAAATCCTAGTATACAGCTCTCAATCTTAAAGAGACTGCAGTTCTTTCTGAGATGTTTCAAGAGAACTCTACTAGGTACCTCTCCACATACCTTTGACCCCTACCAAAAATATTCAACAACATGAGCCAGCATACTCTCCTTCCTCACTGTGGAAGCCATGAGTATGTATCTGAAAATGATGCGCTGATCATCTATCATCTCCTCAACTGTCAGTGCCTCAATCTCCCTCATCTCATTCTTTGTCACATGATTACTGCTGCAACCAAAGACTACAAGAAGAATATTGTTCCTTACGGTATGATTCTCACAAAAGTCTTTAAACACTTTAACATCCCACTAAAAAATATCCAAATTCTCCACTAAAAACATGGCTCACATGAAGTTAACTGTCACCAAACAGCCTTCCCCCACACCAGTAAAACAGCACAAACCTCCCCCAACTAGTCGTCCAACAACTAGAAGGTCTGCCCCAGTTACCTCTTCTTTTACATCCCCTCTCAAACGCAAATGCTCTGCAAGAAGAAGAGTTGTTCCTGACCCAACATCACCTACCCCATCCCCAACCAGAGCAGATGAAAATACTCAAGAATGTTCTCCTACAAACCAAGAACGTTCTCCTACAAATGCTCAAGAACGATCCCCTAAAAACCGAGAACTTTCTCCCAGTCTATCTCCTGCAAATCCAACTTTCTCCGTCTTTCCTCCACCTTCCACCTTATCGTCCACTGACTTCATCTCCTTCTCCCAATACTTTCACTAATCCCCCATCAAAATGTGTCAGCCATGTCACCTGCCTATATTTCTCCACAAACAACCACTTCTTCCATTTTTGGCATCAGTCAATTCTTGACTTCTCCATCCACTCCCGATCCTTTCATTAATCAAACTTCCTCCTATCAACCAAAACCTCAGCCTGTCTCTCTTCCTACCATCTCTGCTCCATCAAGAAGTGCTGCTCCTATCCCTACTCCAATCATGACTCCTCCCAAGGAACCCACCAACTTGGAACTAATGGCAACTCTGCAACTACTTTTGGATCGACAGACTCAGCACGATGTAGAGTTTTCTATGCTTCGTTCTTGGCTCACAAACACGCTTGCTCCCAAGCTTGGTGTGCCTCCTCCTCCTTCCCAGCCTGCTCCTACTGCTGCACAGATCCCTGATCCTTCCAAATCTCCATCTTCAGAAAGCTCTTCTCCTTCTTTAGCTAAATAGGAATCTTTTTCTCTTTCCTTTTTGTATGACAAAGGGGGAGAATTAATTTTAGTTTTTATTCTGACAATTAAAGATGTCCTTTTGTAATCAGGATCTTATATTTTTTAATTTGCGATTACATTATTTTGAAAATCAATGAAATATCCATTATGCTGAAAAAACTGATTCATTATTTATTCCATAGCAATAAAAACATCTACTGCATCAATTGGGGGGAGCTTTTACGCTCTTCAAAATTAAAATTAGAATCAGAATTAAAATCTGAATTAACATGTTTGTCATATCATCAAAAAGGGGGAGATTGTTAAGACAAACTCTCAAATTAAGTTTTGATGAAAATAAACAAAGGTTAATTAAGAATGTTAATTATGATTCTAAATGTTATGTTAATTTAATATGTGCTCTTGAGTGTTTTTATTAAAGATAGGAACCAAGCAAAGCAAAGAAATCAGATGAAAAAACCAACCAGAACATTCTTGATCATAAGTTGTACAAAACAGAGAATGTTCTACAGAATCCAGATTGTTTGTCACAGCCACTTCACCAATCATTCTCCATCACTTTAACAATGATTCTGCCTTAATTCTTTATACTAATTTCATTAGTACATGGAAAGGAACAAATAGGAATCATTATTACTTAAAGAGGTTCTCGAATCACTAAGATATATCATTATGAATCAAAGCATGTCAAAAACGGGATGTAACTTTCTCCAGTCTGGAAACTGTCAAGAAAGTTGAAACAAGACTGAACTTCAAGATTGATTATAAGTTCTCAGATTGTCCAGAAGACTATCATCAATCTTCACTTTTAATCATTGTTCTCCGTTTTTGAGAAGAACAATCTCCGTTTTCTACAAAAACAGACATCTCAGTACTTCAGAAATTATTCACTCCTTTCCAAGTATTCTCATTAAATCACATTCACTTGCATTCTTGAAGCTATCTCATTCACAAAAGAAATCAGGCTGAAACCATTACATACTTCCAACTTTTATCACTGAGTTCTTTTATTCTGAATCTATTCTCAAACATGAGTTGAGCATAATCAGATTCAACCAAACCTTTTAAATCATTATTGTGTAAACTCATAACTATAAGGATTGTTTATAGTTTGAGAGTGATTAAAAGAGTTAATTCTAAAATCCTAGCAGATTAGTTAGGTGACTTGATTGAATCCTTTCTGGGTGGAAATGAACTATAGTTACATATCAAGGTTGATCTTTAACTGTGTAACCAAAAGATTGTTCTCCGTTCTTTGAACACTTAGTGAAAATCTCACAGTTGTGAGGACTAGACGTAACCCGAGTTGGGTGAACCAGGATATATCTTTGTGTGGTATCTCTTCCTTATCTCTGTTTATATTCAGTTATTTTTATTATCAAGTTAAATAGAGAAACTAAAAAACTTTGATTTTAACTAACCAAGAACGTTTTCCGTTTTCTGTTTCAAGACCAAGAACGTTCTCCGTTTCTGTTTTCATAACCAAGATCATTCTTGAGTTGTTTTTCTTAAGTTTTAACAGGAAATTTTAAATAGGCAAGATTACAATTCAAACCCCCTTCCTTGTAACTTGACATTGCTACTTCAGGCTAGACTAGCCCGAGTTTGGTGAACCAGTATACTTTTTGTGTGTGATTTTTCTATTCCCTTATCTTTAATTATTTGTACACACAAATCACAATTCGCTATAAACTAATCTATTTTATTCACTTCTAACATACCCAGAACATTATGGACATTCTATTTCAACCAAGATTGATCTTGAGTTAATTTAAATTAAGCACATGAATCAAAATTTTAAAAGGCTCACAATTCAAATACCTCATTTTCTTGTGATTCGCATTGCTAATTCAATTGGTATAAAAGCTTTTCCTCTAAGGTTGAGCACCTAACAAGTGTTAGAGGAAAAGATTCAAGAAGAAAAAGCAATGTCAAAAGCCAAGTATATTGTTGAAGAAGGATAATCAAATAGACCACCTTATTTTGATGATCAAAGTGATCCAACATCCATTGAAAAGAAAGAATCAGACACAGAAGATAATGAAGAAGCCAGCATGTGCTTAATAGGAAACTCTAAAACTGATGAGGTAACCATCTATGAACTCCGTCTTTTATATGAACAAATGGAAAAAAATATTATTAATCTTTTATATGAGTCAAACTTTCTTGCTCAACAATGTGGTTCATTAAAAGTATAATTTTGTAATGAAAAAGAGAAATCCCAAGCTATGAATGACGAACTCATAAAGGTCATCCAAAGCTTGTAGAAATCTCATTTTCAAATGTCTAAAAGACAAAAATTCTAAATGAAACCACTGAGAACAAGTGTCCAGAACATTCTACAACTCAAGAGGAGAATGTTCTTTTCAAAACAGAAGTTGAGAACCTTAAAAATGATTTATCAAACTTTGTAAAGTCCACGGAAACTTTCCAAAAAATTAGGGGATCTCAAGTAGGAATTTTTGAAAAAAGGTTTAGGGTTTCTCGTAACACACCATAACATTGGGATCAGTCTGCAACAGAACATTCTCATCACAAACCAGAACATTTAGGTTAAAAAAATTGAGAAAGAACGTTCTTATTGTAGCAAGTTTGGTCGTATGGAGTTAAAATATTATCATAAGAAAAAATCTTCTGGAAGAAGATACATTAACCATCAAGGACCCAAACAAATATAGGTACCAAAATCATTACTAACTTGTGATGTAGGAACATCATCCAACAATCAAGAAAAAACATTGATACATGGACAATGTATGTTGAATGGAAAAGTATAGTGCCGCCTCTCATTATCAAAATTTGGAGGGTTTATAACCTTTGGAAACATTAACAAATCAAAGGCACATGTATATTTAGTTGAAATAATTTTACATAGATTAAGGATGTTTGATATGTTAAAGATAACTTGTAAATTGGTTTTAAAGTTATTTTTTAAATCCACATGGTTGAGGTAAAACAAACATCCTCATGTTTCATTTTATAGTAAAATCCTTATGTTTTATACTTAGATGAATTTCTAACTAAATCATGTTTTAAGTCGTTTGAAAAAGATAAAAGGATTTTATTTTTAAAAGCATAAGGATGATGTCTTTAAAACTTTTCAAAATTCCTTGTATAAGAGTTTTAAAAAGAATTGTTATTTCTATAAGTGATCAAGGGAAATTTGAAAAATCATTCTTCAGATCATTCTTTGATGAAAATGATATTTCACTTGATTTTTTTGTCAAATAACTTTCCAACAATATGGAGTTGTTTTAAAAAAATTAATTATAAGAAATGGCTAAAACAATTTTAAATGAACCAAGTGTTGAAAAATAATTTTAGGGAGAAGCCATAAAAATTATTTGCCATGTTTTTTCTTGGCTCTATTAGAAAATATCTTGAACATACCTTCATATATATTTTTGAAAAATAGAAAGCAAAACATATCATACTTTCACATATTTGAATGTCATTACTATGTTTTGCATGATAAAGAAAGTATGGGCAAATTTGTTTTTAAATGTCATAAAGCATATTTTCTAAATACACTACATTCAATAAATACTATAGAATATAAAATCCCAAGGCTCAAACCGTAAATAAAATTATGCATGTTATGTTTGATGAATATGTTGACTGTCATGATTAAAGATAGGATGGTGAAGAAAAATAACTACAATGTTAAATTTAGATAAATCACAAAGTTAATAATGTTCAAACACCATCCTAAAAAACTTCAAAGTCTAATCATGGAGTGGCAAAACAAAAACAAACAAAAAAACTAAGAAAATGATCAATTTAAGCAAAAAGGTTCATGCCTTCATTCTAGAAGCAATGCCAAAATGTTCTCCACAAGAGCAGAACGTTCTTGCCAGTGAATATGTTTCATCCTATCAAAACTAATTTCGTCTATCACGATAATATGATTGAAGAACATCAACAACTCTTAAATGAGCTTGAACCATTTGCTCCTACACCTACCTCACTGCTTACCTTTCCTCTAATACATCTCATCAAGATCAAATTATTGGAAGGCATAATGGTGGAATAAGAACTTGATTGATATTCCAAAAATATGACAACAATGCGGCTACGATTTCTCGAACATAGCCAAAAATAATCAATGAAGGCAAAATAGAACAATCTTGAATTAATATCGTAATAGAGGAACTCTCTCAACGACAAAAGCTAAATTATCTCATTTCGACCATCAATCAAGATAAATGAATGAGCATGAAGAGAAGCTCTACTCCAAAATATACAAAGATTTATAGTTGTTGAACCTCAAGTGAGAAAGATCACTAAAGGAGGTACACTCAATCCCAATTCTTATGATATTTGCATCATGATAAGTATGGATATTTTTTTAATGATATTATGTGATTGATTAGATGCTCTTATATAAAATTAAGAATGCATATTATTTTTGATGCAAGTGCGACTTTAAAGTTTAACTAGATACTAACTCGCGCGTTGCGCGGTATAATTTAATATATTAGTGAGTATAAAATAACAATAATATGTAATTTAAAAATAATGTTAATTTTGTTTTACAGTAGAATATACTCAAGTGTTTATGTACCTAAAGGTAAATATATTTTTAAATAATTATATATAAGTTAGGTTTGCTTTAGTACAAAAGAAAAAGTAAAACATTGTTGACTAATACAATTCATGGAAAGTATATTAAAATATGAGACTATTTATAAGGTTTTACAACTTTAGATATGCAATTCTTGTCTTTAATATTTTTTTAAAGTAGAATTGGTTTATTCAAGCTTTTTGATTTCATTGAAGTGTTTCTTCTAATAATATATTTGTTAAATAGTTATGCATTTCTTTATTGTTAAAGTTATACATTTAGATATAATATTTCTTCATTTTATATAATTTATATTAGTTTTGAAACATTAGATTTATAAATTTATGTACTTTTTCACGTTTCCAATTTTATATGCTCATTGTAATTCTGTCAATCTCACCGTCGATCTAAATAATATCGTATGCCTTGCGATATATTATAAAATTCATTCGTGAGTGATAGTTTGTTAAATCCAAAATATTGAAACAATTCATTCGTGTGTGCCTTGGAATTTTCAAATAATTATTTGACACAGTCAAGAAACTTCAAGAGTGGTTGAAAAAAATTATAGGCAAGAAAAGTTTGTGAATGTTTAAGACATAGAAAGTTTTGAGTGAATAATGAAATAGTTAGAAGTTATTCATTTCCAAATATTTAATATTATTCATTTTTTTGTTATTTCAATTATGATTTGTGTTTTTTTTAATTATAAAAAGAAAAAATGCTATGGGAGACACATTCAACATACGGAAAAAAAAACTCATTTCCTATGCAATAATATTGATATATTTTCTTGAACAATAATTGACAATAGAAAAAATATATTATTGAAGTATCTGTGAACTAAGAGTGTGTCACACAAATAGTTGTAGCTTGGTTGCACTTCATAATGTCGTTATCATTGCTTGAACTGAAAACTTACAAAAGAGTGGTTGAAAAATAGAAGATAGATCTTGATGCGTGTATGTAGTCGAACTTGCATTGTGATGATTTGAAGATATTGGATGGTTTGTATTTTTTTGTATGCATTATATATTGAAATGAAAGTTTTGATGAGTAATTAGAGTTTTTTAAGTGTATTGATGAGTCATTAAGTAATAAATTAAAGCTGAAATTGTATAATGTATGAAATAATTGTAGTTGGATGAGCAAGTGAAAAAATTTGCTTTACATATTGGAGAAACAAAACAGAATGGAAGTAGAAATGAAAACAATAGTATGCTTTGGAAGGTGCCACATCATAATTTTTGTGAGTTGACAAATATTGGAGGATGTGGCATAGATGAAGATGAGTTGTCGCAAATAGAATTTGGGGTTCTGTTTTAATATATTATAATAGATTGATTACATCGCTCTTTGTCATTACTTGTCCTTAAAAGCATTCTGTATCATGTTCTTCAATTGTTTTGCATATATTGAGTAGTCTATACATTGCTTGATGCTTAAGTATAATATTTTGAATATGGCTTTCCAAAAAATTTGAGATTATAATGTGGCTTATGGAAAAGATCCTTCTTGTACATATTTTAAATATATACCATTGTTTAGGATTTATTTTTGAAGTATTTTAACAAGAGAATATATGATTAGTTTTAATTGCAATAATTTGTATATTTTATCTAAAAACTCAAATATGCTCTAAATAGAAAAGGCATGCCGAACTCCTAAAATCAATGGCTAAATAGAAAAGGCATGCAGAACTCCTAAAATCAATGGATTGATTATTTCAATTTATTGATAATTCTCTATAATTACTCAATTTGTTATCAAACTAAAAAAAGCTCTTTTTTATTTATTTATTTCGTTAAGTTCTTAATTTTGGTAATCGTTATATTTGAGATACTTGTGAGACGACCAAGATTAAACTACTATGTTTATTATATTATTATCTTTTAACTTATTTTGACCGCGTACGACCGCATGTTAAATTGGCACCATTGTCGGAGACATCTGATTTATAATTAGCTAATCTAAAAATCCTACTAATTTTTCTAATATTTTCTTTTGAGTTTTCACTATGTTTCAGGATCTGACGTTGAATGTTGCATTGAAGCTGAAAAACAAAATCTGTTTTCTGTATACTTTCTAGGATTGTTTTGAAATGATGAGCTTGAAACTGTTGATATAGAAAAATAGATTCCTCTTCTAGATATGAATCATGAAGATCACCTACAATTTGAGTCTCACCACGATAATTAGTATCCAACAACATAGGACATGCATTAATATCATGAAATATTGAAGTCTGAAGAACAAATAATGCAAATCCCAAATGGAATATCATTTTTAAAGAATAGTTTTTGCTGATCTACTGTCATTAATTAAATTAATAAGATAAGTCAAATGGTCTAATGAGTCAAACTCAGGAGAAGAATGCTCAGTTTGACTACAACCAAGCCTTACAATATGAAGAGTAAATTGGATGCAATGACACAAAATCAAATATTGGTTGCACAAGAATGCTCAGTTTAACCAATCTTTGGCAGGAGAAATCAAAAGTAAATTGGCACATCCAATGAGATAGAAACACCAACTATATATATTGTCAAGATTACCAAGCATATTTCCTTATTTAAGCATGATGACTAGGTTTGGATGGATCCTGCTGATAATCATAATCATGTTGTCCACTATTTTGAATGTATTTTTATTAACAACAATTTATGTCATGACAATGGTCTGATTGAATAGATTATTCCCAATCTTATCACTACAACTAACAACACTATGATTACAAGGATATTCTTGTATGATGCTTTACTCTTTCCTTGTTTATTCTTGTCCTCTATCCCTCATCAAGGATATTGAACAATGAATTAGGAACTTTATATGGCCAGAAGATACTAGTACTAGGAAACTGGTCACAGTTGCTTGGCCCAAAGTTTGCTCTCCTCTTGATGGGACTTGCTTACATCAACCAATCAATGGGCTTCCTTTCTTAGAGCTAGAGTGATGAGAAGTCATGGTCCTATTTCATACCACATTGACTCTACCATTTCGCCTGCTATTAAAGACATTCTCTCCACCATCCCTGCTATTCTAGATGGCAGCTAGGAAATAGTCATTTAATCACTTTTTGGACTGCTAATGAGATTGACATTCATCTAATTGGAAATTTGAATATTCCTTCTAATTTTTATCATCTGTAGCATTAAAGGTCAAGGATTTCTTGTCTAAATAAATCGACTCTTTTGTATCCTTTAAACTTTAAATGTTTTTTTTTAGTAATGTTTAGGTCATGTTTAACAACTTTCTTACAAAAATGTAGATTTTTTTCATAAATGATGAGTTAAATATGAATTTTAAACTTTTTGCGCTTAAAAGTTTATATTTAATTAATCGCTTGTTAAAAAAATTTCAATTTTTGCGGAGAAATTTTTTATAATGTCCTAAACGCAACTAGAAAAAATCATTTGAAAATTTAAATGATACACAAGAGTTGATTTAATAACAGAAATCAAAAGTGAAAATAAAAAAAAAAAAAAAATTTGAAGACTAAAAGGTAACAATTTTTTATAAAATTTAAAAACATAATAGCGATTTTATAGGGACTAAAATCTTATTTACTCTTATATTATTCTCCCTCAATCCTTTATTATAAGACCCTCCAACACATTTTACGAATATTAAGAAAATTGGTTGTAACAATAAATTTGGCAAAAAAATATGTTACTTTTTTATATTTACCTCTATAATTATACATATCATAAGAGAGAAAGAAGATATGTTTATATTTTTAATGATGTAACATGTCAAAAGTCCTAAACTCCTTCATCTTTCTTCTTCCACTTTCTATTTATTAGAAAACCAAAAAATTGTTAAGAGAAATTGTTGGAGAAAAATAATGTCCCACATCTTCTCCTTCCTCTTTCTCCCCCATCCATGTGAGTTCCTCCTCCATAGTAACAATTTATATTGACCACACCACCATATGTTTCAAATCAGTTATCACATTGACGAGCATCACATGTTTGAAATTGTGTGTCACACGACCGAGTAGCATTGAAGAAGAAAGGTGAACGTGTTAGGGGTTTTTTGTTTTGCTTTTTTCTAATAATTTTCATATTTTTTTATTTTTTTAAAAATGCTTAAACTCAAGTTAGAATATACTTTGACATGTCACATCATTAAAATTGGCTAAGGCTTTGCAAAGTTGGGGATAAATATATAGGGGACTGCAAAATAAATATGAACGGTTAAAAATCATTTTAAATTTGAAGAACCAAAATCACACAATTGATAAATTAGAGGGTCAAAAGTGTAATTAAGTCTTATTATAATAATAATAATAATAATAATAATAATAATAATAATAATAATAATAATAATAATTATTATTATTATTATTATTATTATTATTATTATTATTATTATTATTATTATTATTATTATTATTATTTAACATGCTTCGATAGTGCCTCTAATGACGGGATATGTCATATGATTTTTTTTTGTACAAACTTCATATGAACTTCTTGAAAGGCCACATTTGATGATAAGGACAAAGGATACTATAAGCAATTAATGCACATGAAACCATAGATTCTACAATTGTTGTACTAAAGATATGTAATTGTTTATATAATGTACTTTTGACTCTTTGAGTACTTCGTTATTCTTAAATGTGTTGTCCAAAACCAGTAGTAGCTTTAGTCACATGTTCTAGACAGGGGATTGATGATCATAGTCTTGATGGAAATTTCAAGAAGTGTTTCATGAGTTGTGAATGATATACTTATGATGATAATAGTTAATTGAATTGATTTTAATAATAAAATAAATTTAATTTATTAAAATGAGACTTTCAGTTTCGGTAATCAAATCGTCTATTATTTAAACGGTATTCAACGTTGTTTTATCTAAATCATGGTGTATTCATCAATTAGATGTCAAAAACGCCTTTTTGCATGGAAATCTTGATGAAGCTGTGTACATGCACCAATCTCTTGGTTTTCACAATCCTCAACATCCTAATTATGTATGCTTGTTTAAGAAGTCACTCTATGGACTCAAACAAACACCTCGTGCTTGGCACAAGCGCTTTACTGATTTTGTAGCTACATTGGGTTTCTCTTACAGTGTCTCAAATTATTATTTATTTATTTATCATTTATTTATTTATCACTGCAGCAATGACACAACTTATATCCTTCTCTATGTGGATGACATTATTTTTGTTGCGTCTTCAGATACTCTACGTAAATCCATCGTGTCTTAATTTGGTTGTGAATTTTCTATGAAGAATTTGGATCCCCATTTTATGGATATATCTATTACACGACATTCGTAAGGTCTTTTTCTTTCACAAAATAAATATGCCGAAGAAATCATTGAACGAGTAAGTATGTCTTCCTGCAAATCACCTCTACACCAGTTGACACAAAAGCAAAACTCAATGGCTCTTCAAGTAATCCATATCATGACCCAACTGAATATCGCAATCTTGTCGGAGCCTTACAATACTTGACATTTACAAGATCAGATATCTCTTATGTCGTTCAACAAGTGTGTCTATTTATGCATAACCCGAGGACACAACACATGATTGCTTTGAAGCGAATCATTTGATACATTAAGGGTACTACTACTTTCGGTCTACATCTCAATCCCTCTTCCATTGATAAACTCACTACATATACCGATGCAGATTTGGGTGGATGTCCTGACACTAGAAGGTCCACGTTTGGATATGGTGTATATCTTGAGGATAATTGGATCTCTTGGTCTACAAAAAGACAACCTACCTTGTCTTGATCCTGTAACGAAGCGAGTACTGTGGAGTCGCTAATGTAGTTTTCGAATCATTCTGGCTTAGGAACTTACTTTTGGAGCTTCATTGTCCTGCCACGAAGGCCACATTAGTCTATTGTGATAATGTAAAGCGTGGTTTATCTTTCTGGTAATCCTGTTCAACATCAATGCACTAAGCACATTAAGATAGATATACATTTTATATGGAAAAAAGTTGCTCGCGACTGTTGGGTGGGATCACTCCCCAAGTGGAACCCACCAAGTTTATTAGTATTATTATTATTATTATTGAAATAAAAGAAAAAGAAAAAAAAAAGAATATATGGTTTATTGGGCTTGACCCATGTAAAAGAAAATAAAAGGAAGGAAAGGGATCTCAAATCCCTAAGGCAAACGCAAAAGGCAAACAACCAAAACAGCAATAGTAACCGCACGCACGCACGGCAGCCAGAGAAAAGGGAAGGAATTCAGTTCCGGTGGTGGTAACAGTTGAGTAGTTTTACTTTCTCTAAGAGTTATTTTGGCATACCCACTTTAGTGGAAGATTGTTATAAGGTTATTGTTGTTGATTGATATCCCTATTGTTATTAGGAAGAGTGATTGATATTCCCTATTGTTATTAGGAAGAGTGATTGATATTCCCTATTGTTATTAGGAAGACTCTGGTGTACCCATTAATTATTATAGTGGAAGTTTTTGCTGGACTAGGTCCCGTGGTTTTTATTCTCTCAATTTGAGGGAAGTTTTCCACGTTAAAAATTGTGTTTGTCTCATTTAATTTTCTGCCAATTATTATTTTCTGTTTGGCCATTTATCTGCACAGGTGGGGGAAAAATATTCCGCATTATTGAGATAGTTATTTCTAATTATCTCTGGTTTTTCCCAACAAAGTGGTATCAGAGCTCGGTTGATTTGATTTGTGCATTTAAATGGAGGACGAAAATAAAGGTCCGAATATGATTAAACTCAACTCTTCTAATTACACACTTTAGAAGACTCTCATGGAAGACATGCTATACAGTAAAGATTTGTATGATCCTATTGAGGGTGACACTGCTAAACCCACAGGTAAATCTGATGCTGACTGGAAGAAGATGAATAGAAAGGCAGTGGCATTGATCAGACAGTGGCTGGATCTGAGTGGATATCCACATGTTGAAACTGAAATAGATGCTAACAAGATGTGGGAAAAATTAAAAGAGTTGTACGAACGAAAGAATGTGCAAAATAAAGCATTCTTGATTCGGAAGTTTGTGAATATGAAATACAAAGATGGGGATTCAATGGCAGAGCATATGAGTATTTTTCAGAATACAGTGAATCAGTTGACAACCGTTGAAATTAAATTAGATGATGAATTGCAAGCGTTGTTATTGTTGAGTTCCTTGCCTGATAATTGGGAAGTCCTTGTTGTGACATTGACCAATTCAGCTCCAAGTGGAAAGCTAAAAATGTCAACAGTTAAAGAGAGTATGTTGAATGAAGAAGCTCGAAGAAAGTAACGTGGTTTGATTGGTCCTTCCTCAAAGTCAGAAGCACTAGTTACAGAGTCACGGGGGAGAAGTCAATCTAGAAACTTCCATAGACGCGACAACTCTGAAAGTCGTAGCAAGTCAAGAAGCAAGTCGAGGACTAGAAAAGAAGTGATATGCTATCATTGTGGCAAAGCAGGTCACATAAAAAGACATTGCAGGTTCTTTAAGAGAGATCAATCAAGGGAAAGAGATGAAGACAAAGAGAAGAAAAATGATAAAGATACAACAGCAGTTGCATCTGTTAGTAATTTCTACATTGTTTGTGATGATAATTCCATAAACCTTGCATGTTAGGATTCAACTTGGATTATTGATTTGGGTGCCTCATATCATGTTACTCCTAGGCGTGATTTCTTCTCATCTTACGATGTTGGTGATTTTGGCATGGTAAAAATGGGAGATGAAGGAGTATGTAAAATTATTGGTATGGGAGATGTTTGGGTTGAAATTGGGATTGGTTGCAAGCTTCAATTGAAGAATGTTAGACATGTTCCGGATATTCGTCTCAATTTGATTTCGGTGAAAGCCTTGGATATTGAGGGTTATCACACTTACTTTGGTGGTGGTGGTATATGTAAAATCACCAAAGGGTTCCTAGTGGTTGCAAAGGATCAAAGTTCCACTTCTCTCTATAGGATGCCTACGAAGCTATGCAAGGAAGAAGTGAATGCAATTGAAGATGCCTCTTCTGATTTATGGCATATGCGCCTTGGTCACTTGAGTGAGAAAGGACTCAATATACTTGCGAAGAAAAATTTTTTTCTTGTGAAAGGTACGTCTCTAAAAACTTGCACTCATTGTTTTGCTGGGAAACAACATAGAGTTTCTTTTCATAATACTGGTCCTCATAGGAGGCAAAATATTCTTGATTTAGTTCATACTGATGTTTGTATGATGGATAGTAAATCTCTTAGTGGTGCATCGTATTTTGTTACTTTTATTGACGACCACTCTAGAAAAGTGTGGGTCTTTCCTTTTAAATCTAAAGACCAGGTATTTGGAGTCTTCAAGCATTTTCACGCAAGTGTTGAAAGAGAAAAGGGAAGGAAATTGAAATGTGTTCGATCAGATAACGGTGGTGAATACAGAGGTCCGTTTGAAGAGTATTGTAGAGAACATGGAATCAGGTTTGAGAAAACAGTTCTAAAGACACCTCAACATAATGGTGTTGCAGAGAGAATGAATCGTACGATTAATGACAGAATCAGATGTAGGCTCTCTCATGCAAAATTATCGAAATTTTTTTTGGGTGAAGCAATGAAAACTGCAGTGGATTTGATCAATCTTTCTCCTTCTATTCCACTTGATGGTGATGTTCCAAATAGAGTGTGGATAGGGAAACATGTCTCTTACCGTCATTTGAGAGTGTTTGGCTGCAGATGTTTTGTTCACGTTCCAAGAGATGAGAGGTCCAAACTTGATAGTAAATCCAAACAATGTATATTGGTCGGTTATGGTGATGAAGAATTTGGTTATAGATTGTGGGATCCGGTTGACAAGAAAATTATCAGAAGCCGAGATGTGATATTTCTTGAAGACCAGACTATTGAAGATTTTGATAAAGCTGAGAAACATAAGTCAAATTCCAGAAGTTACATTGATGTTGCGCTTATGCCCCCTGCAGAAACTTTTGTTGATGGGGGAGATATACAGGTAGATAATGAGAATGTAACTGATGATCATGTGCCTCACCAAGATGAGCAGGTACCATCTGAGCCACCAGACGAGTTTGAGTTGAGAAGATCTACTAGAGAACGTCAACCTTCTCAAAGATATCCTCCACACGAGTATGTGATGATCACTGATAGTGGAGAGCCAGAGTACTATCAAGAAGCTATTACAAATGTTGATAAAGAAAAGTGGTTGAAGGCCATGCAAGAAGAGATAAATTCCTTGCATGAGAATCACACATTTGATTTGGTTAAGTTGCCTAATGGCAGAAAAGCACTCAAGAACAAATGGGTATACAAAATAAAGGCAGAAGAGAATAGTTCTCAACCAAGATACAAAGCAAGATTGGTTGTGAAAGGTTTTAATCAGAGAAAAGGTATTGACTTTGATGAAATTTTTTCACTTGTGGTGAAGATGTCCTCTATCCGAGTTGTGCTTGGGTTAGCAGCTAGCTTGAACCTAGAAGTTGAACAACTTGATGTGAAAACTGCATTCCTTCATGGTAATTTGGAGGAAGAGATCTATATGGAGCAACCAGAGGGTTTCGAAGTCAAAGGTAAAGAGCAGCTTGTGTGTAAATTGAAGAAACACTTGTATGGGCTCAAGCAAGCACCCCGACAATGGTACAAGAAATTTGATTCCTTCATGGAGAAACATGGGTACGGTAAAACTACTTCTGACCATTGTGTGTTTGTCAAGAAATTCTCTAATGGTGATTATATTATTCTCTTGTTATATGTGGATGACATGTTGATTGTTGGTCATGACACTAAAAAGATTCAATCTTTAAAGAAAGATTTGAACAAGTCTTTTGCAATGAAAGACTTGGGTCCTGCAAAGCAAATTTTGGGCATGAGAATTACTCGTGACAGGAAGAATAATAAATTGTGGTTGTCTCAACACAATTACATTGAGAAAGTGTTAGAGAGGTTTAACATGAGCAATTGTAAACCTGTTACTACTCCACTTGCTACTCATTTTAAATTGAGTTCTGATCAATGTCCTGCAAGTGAGAAAGACAAAGAAGAGATGAAGAAGGTTCCTTATGCATCCGCAGTTAGTAGTTTGATGTATGCTATGGTATGCACAAGGCCAGATATTGCTCATGCAATTGGAGTTGTTAGTCGGTTTCTCTCTAATCCTGGTAAAGATCATTGGCAAGCCGTAAAGTGGATTCTCAGATACCTCAGAGGCACCTCCAAAGTGTGTTTATGTTATGGAGGTGGTGAACCTGTATTGGATGGCTACACAGATGTAGATATGGCAGGTGATCTTGATTCTAGAAAATCTACTTCTTGTTATATGACAACGTTTGCAGGGGGAGCTGTGTCTTGGCAATCAAGATTACAAAAGTGTGTTGCTTTATCCACTACTGCAGCTGAGTACATTACAGCAACTGAAGCTTCCAAAGAACTCTTGTGGATGAAGAAATTCCTACATGAGTTAGGCCTCAAGCAAGATAAGTTTGTGTTATTCTGCGACACTCAGAGTGCAATTCATGTTAGCAAGAATCCGACTTTTCATGCAAAGTCGAAGCATATTGAGGTGCGGTATCATTAGATACGAGACGCACTGGAAATGAAATCATTTTTAATTGAGAAGATTCATACCGATGAGAATGGTTCAGATATGATGACGAAGACCTTGCCTGTGTCAAAGATGATATACTGTAGAAAGAAGGCAGGCATGGTTGTGTAGTACCTTCCCACTTGAGTCGTGAGGGGGAGATTTGTTGGGTGGGATCACTCCCCAAGTGGAACCCACCAAGTTTATTAGTATTATTATTATTATTATTATTGAAATAAAAGAAAAAGAAAAGAAAAAAAAGGAATATATGGTTTATTGGGCTTGACCCATGTAAAGGAAAATAAAAGGAAGGAAATGGATCTCAAATCCCTAAGGCAAACGCAAAAGGCAAACAACCAAAACTGCAATAGTAACCGCACGCACGCACGACAGCCAGAGAAAAGGAAAGGAATTCAGTTCCGGTGGTGGTAACAGTTGAGTAGTTTTACTTTGTCTGAGAGTTATTTTGGCATACCCACTTTAGTGGAAGATTGTTATAAGGTTATTGTTGTTGATTGATATTCCCTATTGTTATTAGGAAGAGTGATTGATATTCCCTATTGTTATTAGGAAGAGTGATTGATATTCCCTATTGTTATTAGGAAGACTCTGGTGTACCCATTAATTATTATAGTGGAAGTTTTTGCTGGACTAGATCCCGTGGTTTTTATTCTCTCAATTTGAGGGAAGTTTTACACGTTAAAAATTGTGTTTGTCTCATTTAATTTTCTGCTAATTATTATTTTTTGTTTGACCATTTATCTGCACAGGTGGGGGAAAAATATTCCGCATTATTGAGATATTTATTTCTAATTATCTCTGGTTTTTCCCAACAGTGACCAAGTACGGCTACTACATGTTCCTTCGTGTTATCAAATTGAAGACATCTCCACTAAAGGACTTTTGCTGCAACTCTTTGATGATTTTCGAGATGGTCTCAACATTCGTCAACCTCCCGTTTTGACTTAGGGGGTGTATTAGAATATGTAAATATCTTTTATATGTATATATGCACTTAATTGTTTGAACTATTTGAATTTTTTTTTTTCATAGCACTCCTTGTGTTGTGATTAGCTTTTTTTAATAAATTTTTTTTTAATAAAAAAAAAATATAAATGCTGTGAGTTTGTTTTTTTT